>JAJJXC010000030.1:0-595751 GCA_022432385.1 Xylariaceae sp. FL1272
CTATATTTAATAAAAATTTTATATATATTTACTATTAACTATTAATTATTTTATACCGTATAACCAAGTTTATTTTTAAACAAGCTGTAACAACCTGATTTACTTAAAGATTGGTTCAATAGGGTTTTGATTCGGCAAGAATCGCAGTAGTAAGATTAGTGGTCAATTATTTTTACAAGGTTGTTAAGAGATTTCTCTTATTTAATTTTAAGAACGAAGTAAATACTTAGATTAAAAGATAAGTAAAAAAATGACTAAATATATAGAATTCCTTTTTTTTTTATAACATTTTTTTCTTTATAATAAATGTAATATACTTTAACATGCTTTTAAAGCATCTTTAATCATGATTTTTGCTGCTTTGTTTCTTTTTTAAAGCACTTTAGATCAAGGTTACGTAACCTATGCCTATTCCTTAAATATGCATTTTCCCGTTAATCGTACTTAAACCACTTATTCCTCGTTAAGCTTGAACAATAAGCTAGCTAAAATATTAGTTCGTAACATTATCTCCTTTTTTTTTATCATTATTGTTTTTAACAATAAAAAAGTGTAAGTATTCCGTCTGCTGCGTTTTAGTTTTTTCCTTTCAGTCTTTAATTAACTTTTTATTATGTTAAACCGAATCTGGAAACTTTGCGTAAAACTTAAAACTTTACTACTTGTTAAATCGATTTGATAATCGCTTTCGACGACTATAGATACGAAGTTATGCTTTGTACTCGTTGCAACTTTTCCGGCTTAAAATATATAATAATAAATAGGGTAAAAAGGTGTAAAAAGTGCACTTTTTCAAATGTTTATTGTAATAAGCGAAACGTGCCTTTTTCCTTTTTTCGGAATATTAATTTTAAATATATTTATATTAAAAAAAAAAAAAGTTTAACCGAAAAGCGTTTTTTCGAAACTTAACGGAAAATAACCGAAATGTAGCAAAAAGTAAATAATATTTTATCGAAACTGCTACGTTTTTACAAACAAAGGGATTTTTTTCGAAAGCGTAGTATAAAAATGGTTTAACGAAGTATAAATACGCTTAACGAGTTAGATAAAATTAAGCGGATCGAAAAAAAGCGGCAAAGAGTAGTAAAAAAACAATCCCGTTTATCGAAGTTTTTTACCGTTTCTAATTTCGATTAGTTTTTGCTCGATTTTTTAAGTATCGACCTTTTTTTGTTTTTAGTCGATCCGGGTTTTAGCGGTAAAAGCGTTTAACCGCTTTTAACGCGTTCGCCAAAAACTTTTTAAGTTTTTATAAATTCTTCGTATATAAGTAACTTTTTTATTTAACTAAATACTAAAGTTCTTTTTTATGCTAACGTAAATTTAGTATATTTTCGATTTTATATTTGTTTTGGTCGATTTCGACTTTTAGTTTTATTTAAAGTTTAGCGTTTTTTAGTGCTGGTTTTAATAATGAAATATAAAAAACTAAGTATATCTTTATTTTTTAAAATAATAATAGTCGATAATTCAAATTCGAAAGTTTTTCTAAAATTTTGAATAATTTAATAAACTTGTACCTAAGTTTCGCACTTAGTCGTCCTTTAGCTTTAATATTTTTTATTAAAAAATAAACTTTATCCCTTTTTTTAAAAATCGGCTTTAAAAACCTTTTTTTATCTGCATAGCGCTTTATGCGTTCTTACAAAAACATTATTTCTTTTTGTAAGTATTAATATAATTTTACAAGCTTGTTAGCTTTTATTTTAGCTTTTAGTACTATAATTTTGTTTTAAATAAATTGCTGTAAAACATTTAAGTTATAACTATAGTTTGTTTTAAAAAGTAATATGCTTATATTTTTGTTGTTTAAGCTGTTATAAGCTAGTTATGCCGTAAATAACTTTATAACTTAATCGTTTTATTAATAATTAATATAGCATTTAAAATATGCTTTTAACATTTAGTTTAATCGTTTGTTTTGTTTATTCGCTTAAAAATAATATGCTGTTGTTATTTTATATTTTGTGCCGATAGCGTAAACTAATAATTGCTAGTATTTTAAGGCCATAGTTCTTTTTCGATTTGTAATCCATTCTTTAAGCCATCCGTAATTAAATATTATATGCCGAATGATCATATAAGCCATATCTTCTGCTAAAGTAGCTTTTTTGTATAAAATAAACAACCTATATTTTATTGTTTTATTAACAACAACCAAAATATTATTATAATATACTTTTATTATAAGTTCTTTCGACTTAAGAAGTTTCGTAATAAAATCGAATGCTATTTTTAACTATGCTTTACTTAGTAATAGTATTAGTTATAACAAGCTATAAAGTTTGTGTCGCTGTGGCTTTGCTTTGTTACAAAAGTTACATTCCTGTAAAACTTTTTTAACTACTAACTTTGTTTCTAAAAAGTCATAATTTCTTCGTAAACAAGTAATAGTTTTGAACTATTTTTAATGTTTTGCAAATAAATGTTCGTGCAATTTCTTAACTAATTCTTTTTGCAGTTTTAGTAAAACATAAAACTTGTTTTTATATATTACTACATAAGACACGCCGTTAGTGTTTTGTTAATAATAATTTCGAAATTCCGTTTTATCTAGTAATTTCGATTTTAGAACTTTATTCAAATAAGCTGCTAAACGTTTTTCCCACTTTTTATAGTCGTTAATCGTTATTGCTATAATAAGATTCCCGGTTTCGTTAAGTTTTAAAATAGCATAGTTTTTAAATTCATTTTAAATTTTATGTTTTAGCTTTTTGTTTAAAACATTTGCTTTAGCATTTTTAATTCTTTTAACGTAAATAATCTCAACGTTAAACTATGTTATAAATTCTTACTATCGAATCTGTTTTCGATTAAGTTTTTTAGTAAATAAAAACGACGTAAAGTTTTTATAATTAGTAAAAACTTTTACCGGCGCTTTAGCTCCGATAAAATAATGCTTTTATTTTTAAAAAGCATATATAATCGCTATTAATTCTTTGTCGTAAATAAAATAATTTAATTAAGGTCCGGCTAGTTTTTTTAAAAAAAAATGCAACTAAGTGCAGTTTGCCGTTATTATCTCGCTGCCCGAAATGTCTTCCGATAGCAAAGTCTAATACATTTGTTTCGACTTCGAACTTTTTGTTTAGATCTAAAAGTTATAAAATAAAGTTACTAAGTATTTTGTCTTTTATCTTTTAAAAGCTTTTTGTTCTATTTTTCTCTATAGAAATAAAACATCTTTTCGCGTTAAGTTTGTAAAAACTGCTGCAATTTTTTCGAAATTTCGTATTAATAGTTTTACATAATTAGTAAACCTTAAAAATGCTTTAACTTTTTTAACAGATTTCGGTAGTTGCTATTTTCAAACGGCTGCGATTTTTTTTTCTTAAATCTAGATTCGTCTAAGCGTTATCGTAAATTTTAAAAAATCTACTTTTTACAAATAAAACTTAGTCTTTTTAAAATATATTTTAATCTTTATATCTTATAATGTTTAAAGTATTAATCGTACGTGTTTTATATGTTTTTTTTATATGTTTAAATATATTAGAATATCGTTTAAATAAACTATTACGAATTTTTTTAAAAACATTTGTAAAATATACGTAAAACGTCGCTGTTATAATGCTAAAGCGTTTGTTAAGCTTTTTTACATAATAAAGTATTTATATAATTTTTTATCTATAGCAAATGCTGTTTTGTATTCGTGGCTTTTTGCTATTCGAATCTAATGAAATGCTTTTAGCATATCAATCGCCGTATACTATTATACTTTATAAAGCTAATTTCGTAAGTTATTAATTTTTAGTATCGGTTTTACGTTTTTAATCGTAATATTATTTAACGCTTTATAATCGATACAAAGTTTTTTTGCTTCGACTTTTTTACTATCGATCACTTTTAATACTTAAAGTGGTTATAATCGTGCCGAAAATATTAAAGGTTTGATAAATTTTTTTGCTAAATTCTTTTTAACAGGTTTTTGTTTTTTACGCCTTTATTCTGCGCTTTTAGGTCGAGATCTGTAAAATAGTAGTTTAGCTTTTTTTTTAATAGTATTTCGTAATCTTATAGGCTATGTTCTAATAACGTTATGTTTTTTTTTGTTTTAAATAGTCCTTAAAACTTTTGAAATTCTTTTAAAATATCGAAATTAGTTTTTTTTAACTTTTTCTTAGTTATAAGTTAAATAAGTATCGTTTTTAGTCTGCGTGCGACTTTTTTTTAAAATGCTATAAAAGCATAACTACTTTTTAATATTTTTTACTAAAGTTGATCGGTTTTTTAGTTACCTCGTAGGTTGCTTGCTTGCAACTAAAGTAACTTTAAAATTATTTTATGCTAAAATATACTTATAATATTAAAAAAGATTTGTTCCTGTTTTTTTTAGATTTTTACAAAAAGTGCTGCAGTTTTTCGTAGTACTTTTTTTTGGTCGTATGTATTTAAACTCCTATTAAAGGTCGTAAGTCCGTAAAAGTCCTTTTTCTATATTTACGGTATATTATACTTATTAACAATTTGTAATAATATAAAACTACCGGTCGCTCCGGTATTAATAATTACTTAGATCGGATGTTTATAATACGTAACTATTGTAATTAATCGTTTGTTTTAGGTTAAAACATCTATATATAACAAAGGTTTTATTTCTGCCATATTAATCGACTGTACGTTTTTTACTGTCGATTTTCGATGTTTTTTAACTATTTTCGTAGCTTGTTAAGCTTGTTTTTCGTTCGTTAATCCCGTATCATTTGGTTTCGTTTAATAATCGTTTTATACGCTTTTCGGTACAGTTTTTTAAAGCTAACTTTTTGTTCGCTCGTTATATTTTTAATCCATTCTTTAATTAATTTTAAACGTTGTTCTTACTGTATTAAAAGATTTAAAGCTTGTAATTACGATGTCGTAAAGCTTTTTCCTTTTATAAATCGCTAAAGTTTTTTTTAATTCTCTTTTATTTTAAGTCTTTTAATAATTTTAGATTTTATAACTGTATAGACTCGACATTTATTTCTATAGCAATTAATAAAAGAGTTACGGTTTTATATACAGTCTTTAAGCTATTTAAAATCCTTTCCGAATATTGCATAGCTTTTGCTATATTTCGTAACAAGTATTACCTCTCTAATTTCGTTATCGAAATATAGAAATAAAATTAATTGTCCGTAGTTTCGTTTTAAAAACTATTCGTTTTTAAGTTTATTTTTTAAATAGTATGGACAAAAGTCGTAGATGCACGATATCCACGAAAAGGTATCGTAACTTTTGGTTGTATGGCTTATTTCCTTTTTGTTTTTTTCTTTTATAGCAGTTTTTTCGCTGTGTTCGAAGTACGATGTAATAATTGCACTAATTAGTGCTATATCGTTATAAAACAAGTTTCTTCTTATCGCTGCGAACTAATTTCTTTTCGTTAAGGTTTTTTAAATTATGTTGATATATTTTTAAAGTAACTACGGTTCGTTTAAAAATTTCTTTAAATCTTCGAAATCGGTAATCTTTTTTTATAACTAACTCTGTTTTAAAAACTCTAGCTGTTTAAAAACTTTACGTTAAGCTTTAGTTATTTTAGTTTTTGTTACGTAAGTACTAGTTCTTTCGATTATGTCGATATTGGTTTAGATTCCTTTTAAGTCTTTTTTATTTTAGGTGAAGGCTCGTTCGAAATAAAAGTCATTTAAATTTTGTCGTATAGCTTTTTCTGCCATATCTTTAAGTTATTTTTCGTAAAATTTATATTAACATTTTTTATATTTGTACTATAAAACATATTCGGAGCATTTTTCGCCTTCTAGCTAACCGAAGTTTTTTTTTTTTAATAAAGTTCTAAATGTTTTAATGTTTTTTCTTTCTTTTAAAGTTAAAAGGTATCGTTTTATTATAAAAACGTTGTTATTGCTTTTATTGCTTGCGTTATTTACGGCTATTTATTCTTTAAGTACTTTTTTAGTTTTAAGCTTAAAATATTTATTAATAAAGTGTTTTTTTTTTTAATAGTTATAGCAAGTAACCTTGCTTAAGTCAGTTTTGTCCCTGTTTTTCTTCTGTCGCTGGTTCGACTATTTCTTATTATTTATATTGATTTTTATTAGTCCGGATTAGGTTCCGTAAAACGTATTGTTGTTTTTTCGCTTCTTGCCCGTGTTAAGATTAACTCGTTTAGTTTTATCTTTTTTTTCTAATTTTCTGGAATAGTTACGATTGTCAATTCGTATCGCATTTGTGATGTAGGTTTCGAAATCTTTCGAACGTTCCATCTTGTAAAAATCGTTTTTAACCTTATTTTTAAGTCTTTTATAGAACTAATCTATAAAGACATTTTTATTATCCTAATTTGTGCGTAAGAGTAGTTGTTTGAACTTAGCTGCATATTTAAAGGCTGGTCTTTTTTATTTTAATCGCTTGAGTTTTTAAGCCGTTGTTTAGGCTTCTTTTAAGTTACTAAAAATTTTCTTAATCCGATTTTCGAAATAGGCGTAGTTTGAAAACATCTTAATAGTTTTATTTTTTCGCTAATCTTTTGTGTTGTTAAAATAGTTTTGTATAATCGGCTCGAACTACTTAATTGCGCTTCTTTTAAAAAATTTAGTAATATAAAAAATCTTTTCGGGTTTGGTCGGTATGCTTTGTTTGTAAAACAACGTATAGGCTTTGGCTTAAATAAGAAACGTTTGCATATGCTTACTTATACCGTCGAAATAAATAAAAGTAGAGAACTTATATCTTTTGCTTAGTCGTTGTTTTTTTACAGCTTGTTGTTATATATTTAGTTATTTATTAGCATTTTATAATTTTATAATATGCTGTTGCATAGCTTGTATTTGTTGCGCAATATTTGTTATAGTTACTGTTGGGCTAGCAATCGTGCTGCTACTAAGTGTCGGAACATTTGGTGCTATTTTAAGATGTCGTAATTAACTACGCAGTTAAACTACTGCAATGAATTAATGATTTTTTAAAATGTAACAACCTGATTTACTTAAAAATTAGTTTAGTAGGGTTTTGATTTGGCAAGAATCGCAGTAATAAGATTAGTAGTTAATTATTTTTACAAAGTTGTTAAGAGATTTCTTCTATTTAATTTTAAGAACGAAGTGAATATTTAGATTAAAAAATAAATAAAAAAATGACTAAATATATAGAATTCTTTTTTTTTTATAACATTTTTTTCTTTATAATAAATGTAGTATACTTTAACATGCTTTTAAAGCATCTTTGATTATGATTTTTGCTGCTCTGTTTCTTTTTCAAAGCATTCTAGATCAAAGTCACGTGACCTATGCCTATTCCCTGAATATGCATCTTCCCGTTAATCGTGCTTAGACCATTCATTCCCCGCTAGGCCTGAACAATAGGCTAGCTGGAATGTTGGTTCGTAACACAAGCCGATTAATATTATTTTTCCTTTATTATTTTTTATATATTTAAATTGTTTAATACTTTTGTTATTTTTTTTATTCGATTATTACTTCGTTTTATTTTATTTTCGCTTTGTTTTATTTTATTATCATATTTGTTTTATATATTTAACGTATTTTTATTTTTTGCCGATTTATATACTTTACCGACAAACCTTTGTCTATTGCTTACTCGCCGCCTATGTTTAATAACTGCAAATATGCCTATTATATTTTAGCTTTGTCGACAATCCGCTCGATTATATTAATAAACAAACCGAACTTCGCCGATTTCGTATAAGCCGACTTTGTTAGAACTATATACTCGTAAACGTTATTTAAAATAATATTTTATTACTTATTAAATTTAAAATATTAAATTAAGATCGTATTAAATATATATTAATTATATATAATTTTAACGTATTTTATTTATTTTTATTTTTAATAAATATAAAATATAACTAGCTAAATTTAATTTATATATTTAATATATATTAATTTTATTTAATGCTTTAATATTATAAATTATAATTTGTTTATTTTATTAAAACGTAAAAAAAGTAAGCATATTTTAACGATATATTTAATATAAGCTTATTATAATATAATAACCTCGTTTTATAATAAAAAAAATAGTTGCTTTACCGCCGCCGCTTTTACTGCTTTCGGTTTACGTCGATTTAATAAGCTAATTTTATATTATAATTATATTAATTTTATATATTAACTATATATTAGCTCGTTATATAATTATTAATAATATTGTTTAAACATATTTTATTTTAAATAAAACGTTAAACTATTTAATTTAATTATATATGCTTAATTTAATTATATATAGCAAATATTTAATAAAATTATATAACAAAAAAAAAATAATATAATTTTAGTTTATAGTAAAAATAAGTTTTAGGCTTTAATTTTAAATATAATAAAAACTACTTACGTATATATTATTTATAGTAATATATATTTAAAATTTAAATAAAAACTAATAACTAAATATAACGTTTATTTTTTTATTTATTTAATATATATACTATAGTTATTTGTTTAATATACATTAATATTATATAATAAACTTATAATACGATTACTTTTTATAAATCTAACACTTTAAGTCTCTGCCATAAATGTAAATAGCAAATGCTTACTATATATAAAAGTTAACGGGACTAAATAGTCTATTAATGGAAAGCACAAACCTTTGTTGCACCCTTGGCACCAGTGGGGACCCCCCGTCAGTAGACCCCTCGCTAAGGCCGCTAGACCCCCCGCCATCTATACACCCGGCAGACTGGGGTTCAAAAGAAACAGCGGACCAACCTCAGGTCCTCGGCTCAATTTATTCTCTTGTTCTGCGCTTGGACAACACTCGGTAATGAGTTACAATGAATAAATTGGTGTTTACTCCATTGTTCCCAACATCACGGATTCGCAGGGAACAATCAGCAAGTTTCAATATCCGTAATTACCGCGAGTCCGAAGTGAGGCCGGCGAGGGAGCGGAGCTCAGGGATCAAGGGTGACGACCTGATCGGAAGCAAGAGCTGCAAGTAGTCAGCATCACATGCATATACTCACACGAGCTTAGACCACAGCTCAGCTTTGTACAACGTTTGAATATTCTATTTCTCGTTTCCGGGTATCATATATGTACAAATGTAGAACAATTGCTTAATGACATCTGGGAATGCAATGGGTATTTCCGCCATCACTGTTATCCCATGTCTAAGCTGCGGCGAAACAAGGGTGCTAGCTGAAGAGACAGAGCATATTCGTGGTACATTAAATCCGTAATTCCACGGGGCATGGGGCAGAGTCGAAATCATCGGATGTGTCAAATTCGATATTAATGTAATTCCTTATAGTGCCCTTCGCCCATCAGCTCAAGAGGCTTTCTCTGCTCTGGGAGCTCGCTCGCATGAGCGTGCGGAGGTGGCACATGGTAGCTGTCGAAGCCCGCCTGGTAAATTTGTTCGTAATCTTCGCCATCGCCGGTTGGCTGTGGAATGTGTTCGGGTATCAGGTACATATTGCTGCTCGTGATGTCATCGAAGGATGTCATGGTCGCGGACACGGGGGCAGTTTGGTATCGAGACTGGGATCGGCTCAACGGTTGATCTTGTGTTTGATGGGCCAGTTGGGCTGGCGACTGATAGTTGTATTGGAAATCGTGGCTTTGCACTTGACTTCTAGTTATCGGAGCAGATGATATTGGCTCTGGTTGTACCCAACCGGCGCCATTCGCATGCTGCTCATATTGTAAAGGTTGTGTTGCGGGATGGTACTGTGAATAAGACTGTGAGTAGGAGGGTCCGGCAACCCCGTTGTTGCTTGGACTAGGAGCAGTGGGTATCGTCCCGTTATAAGAGTGATCATCGACTGGACCCCTTGATGAATGTGAAGCCGTATGTGTTGATTGTTGCGGGATATATGCGGTTTGAGGTTGTGGTATTGTGGGACATGCCGGTTGTGACGGGTATGCGAACTCATTCGCAGGTTGTTGAAACATTGGCTGTTGTCCCGGCGCTGATGGCTGCCCAGCTACAGAGGGCGAATTGGTAAACAGCGCATTCTGTTTTCCCTTGACCAGGTACGTCGGCTCGAAGTGAATCCCCTCATCGGCAGCTATCGCTGCAGGCGCTCTGGCTGGTCGTTGTAACACTTTGCGTCTCCGCCGTATAACGCAGTAGGTCGCTACGGACCCTACTAAGAGTATAAACGCCAGCGTGACGGCGACGGATATGCCGTTCTTTGCTCCTTCACTCAAGCCTGAACGTTTCCCGAGAGAGGATGTAACTGTAAATACAGCATCCGAATGTGAAACAGCCACAGCCTCACTTGGTTCACAGACCGTGGCCGCAAGAGCCATCAGGACGGGGAAAGGCGTTCTTATAATCATGTTTGCGATTGTATGGGCTCTCGGTTCCGTTCCCTAAACCACATTCTTCGAATAACGTGGGGCGAATATATCTCAAGGTGATACAGCAGTCGTCGAATTCCGTCTCATCTAAATTGGTTGAGAGTGGCGTCGTGTTAGACAACTCGGAGGAGCCTGGTCAAGCCCAAGTTACATCGAAGTAATGAACTGATTTCATATCAAATCGTGTTTGACGTACATGGCCACCCTAGTTCGACCGCGGCTAGAGAAACAAACGCACGAGTACAGTTCCGTAGGTAACCAAAAAAAGCGCAGAATCCTAGGGAGCTTCCGCACACCGGCGAATCATTATATAAATTGGGTCAAGAGAGGGGTGTAGGTAAACGACGAAGCTGGCGAGCTGGCTTATGGGACCTCCCCTATTAAGTATAACACTTGAGTGTCGCTCGAGTCTTAACCCTGTCGAGCCCGTATTATCATCGTATGGAGATGGTTAGTGTACGCGGACATGGGCGGCGTGTGGAGCAGAGAGCCACAATGACACCTCCTTCCCCATGCACATAGGCTTCAGTTCCGCTGAAGAATGTCAACAGTGCTAAACATAGATGTATGCATCATATCTACAATTGTCAACGTTCAACGGTTGTCCTTAGTGTGCGGCGCGGTGTCGCTCTTGTCCGTACAAGCCGCCTCTCTCTCCAACGACACTGCTGGTCTACAGTCCCAGCATTCTAAAGTCGATACGCAAGGAATTGAGTGCACTCGCGGGTGGACCGCAAGTCCAGCTTGCGGAGGGGAACATTGGCGATCTTGAAAGGGGTGCCACACCCGACTCGGGCCCGACACCGAAGCTCGCCTTGCCGCCGCGCAACCTTCAAAAGACGGTAGGAAGCGATCGGTGACCAGGTAGGAACAGTGCTGCGAATCTGGCCAACCAAGCGATGAATTGTTCGTCTGGCCATAAAGTGTGGGAGCCTCGGGATGGGGTCAGTCCCCAGTCAATTGGCTCATCGGACCCCTGATTATTGTGTGCTTGGCCCAAATCTCCGGGCGAAGAGAAGTTTGTTCTAGAAGCAAGGATCCTGAATCTTGTGCCGAGCAGTACCTAGCAAGGGGTACGACTATGTATGCTACTCATTTGCGATATCCATCGAAAGCCCAAGTGCCGGCTGACAACCACGGATTGTTTGTCAAAACTCGGAACAGCGCTGATTAATGACGATGATCGAAATTGTCCCCAGTAATGCGCACAAATGGTATGAATGATTGTACTATCATCTTTCGTTGCCTGCACGTGTATGTTTGATCCGGAGTACGCGGCGATTAGGATTGATCCTCCAATCGTGCATTACTCCAACTCCGTCGACTACAGGTCTGCAGGATTAGAAACTAATTTTGTGGAATTCGCCACCACTAGCGACTATTTCGAACAATGCTCTGCTAATCCGTACCTCACCACCTAATTTCAGCCTAGATATACATAACCATAAGCTCCCGCTGAATTTGCTCAACACTATACATTATCGTCAAGCCTTTCAAATAACGTACTATATACAAACACTGCGTAGACCTGCTACAACCGTATATTATTAGGCCTAGTACTGCTATATCAAGGCCTGCTAAAGGATATATATTAGGCCTTAGACGAGGTCCTGAAGGCCCCGTACGGGCCTATAGTTGTACGGCGTCAGCCAAATATGTGAATAGCTTCATTTTCGTCACATAGCAATCAAAGAGAACGAAAAATATTGGTCCTGGATGTAACTTTCAGGCCAGTTTGTATGGAAAAGTGACTGATTTGCTCAACGCAACTTGTTCAGGTTAGTTGTGGTGGAGTAATCCACAGAATTAGTTTCAGAACCTGCAGACCTGTAGGCATGCCACGCGACCATGGAGATATCTGCAAAGCGACCTGAAACGGCCAAGATTGGTCACCGAAGACAAGGGATAAAAACACCACCATTCAGCTGCAATACTCCCCTCCTGCATGCCAATGGCAGGAATATGATCGTTGTGAATAGTCCCTCCTCATGTAGGGCGAGATGATTCAACGGCAACCCCATCTCTGGGACATGGTGATAAGTTTCTAAAGTCTGTGTAGAAACTGTAAAAGCACCTTATACAGGGAGCCTCGGTCTTATCGCTCAATGTGCCGTTCAACGGTGCAGTTAGACTCTGTAGACCGTGCACCAAGGGAATTTGGACGACGTTGTTTTGCTGAGAGACCCGGGAGACTACGTCCAACTTTGATACTCCTCTTTCACAAGCGGCTAGTTCCGGACCACATACCACGACGTGGAGGCTTGCCGAGAAAACTGTTACCTGCTCGTCTGTCGCCCATCGGTCTTTTTGAAAGCAATCACCAGATATATACATACATTCAAGTTAGGTTATCTCCTACGATATTGTACCTGTCTGGCAATGGCCACATGTTGAAAGTGATCGTTTAGAAGTTGCAACTCGCTCGTTCCTCAATCGAGGGGTCTTTACTCTACGGCCAGTAGTCGCCTCTCTCTATTGCCTCTACTACTTGCTCGGTAGTGGATCATGGATGCAGATGCTGCAAGGTCTCTTCCATGCTTTCGCCCTGTTCAGTTCCTGTGATAAGAACTATGAATCCTCCTCGATCTATTTAGCTCCACACATTCATGTGTTTTCTGCATGTGAAGTCGCCACTCTGCTTTTGAGCTAACGGAGCATGGGTTTGAGCAACACTTACGAGAGTGGACGAAACAACATGTCCGGGGACGTGAAGCCTGAGGCCTGAACAATATACAAGTGTTGATTAATTGCTTATTTCTATATGCTTCTGTGAATTAGGTCTCAGAGCTGTAGACTATTGGCGAATTATGTAATTACCTTCTATTACTGCATCACCGGGGAAAAACCACCTTCGCCTTTCTGCCCTATCTTAGCTTTTGAATCATTAACGGCACCCATTGTAACACTCCCCCGGTGTCCAAATACTACGAATCAGCTGTCCTCTGATGGCTCGATTAGCCCAGCATTGGCTAATGAAAGCCCAGATGTGGTTCGAATGGATTGTTTAGCATCAGGGGGCCGGTTGTTTGTGAATCTCTGGCAGGAATTCGGAACAACCTTACCCGGGAATTGGCAGTATGGGTGCCTGAGATACTGCTATCAGATCTCTGGGTTCGGATGGTCAGTGCATTTTCAGATCGGGTCAGCATCTTAAGAGTTGAATCTACGGCCGTCCACCATCCTCTCCTTTGGAACCCGAAATTACCTAGTAGCAAATTGAGCCTCTGGATATTTCTCGGGTTTCTTGATGACAAGGTGCACTTGGGTATCTATGATTCCACGTCAAATGCTTCACACATCTCGGTCGAGTGTGCAATTTCGCAAATCACATATCTCCATGCACGTATCATGTTCACGCCTCTACCTAGCGGGTCAATGTTGATTTATTATTCCCATTTGATGTCTGCACCCCCCCAAAGCAATTACTTGGGAGATGGGAGAATGTTACGAACCAACATTCCAGCTAGCCTATTGTTCAGGCCTAGCGGGGAATGAGTGGTCTGAGCACGATTGACGGAAAGATGCATATTCAGGGAATACGCATAAGTCACGTGACCTTGATCTGGGATGCTCTGAGAGAGAAACAGAGCAGCGGAGATCATGATCAAGGATGCTCTGAGAGCATGTCAGAGCATACTACATTTAGTATGAGGAAAAGAATGTTATAAGAAGGAAGGGAATTCCATATATCTAGTCATTCTTTTACTCATCTTTCAATCTAAGTATTCACTTCGTTCTTAGAATTGAATAGGAGAAATCTCCTAACGACTTTGTGAAGATAATTGACCACCGATCCTACTACTGTAATTCTTGTCGAATCAAAACCCTACTAAACCGATCTCTAGGTAGACCGGGTCGTCACATTTTAAAAGATCATTAATTCATTGCAGCGGTTTAACTGCGTGGTCAATTACGACATCCCAAGATGGCACCAAGCGTTCCGACACCTAGTGGCAGCACGATTGCTGGCCCAACGGTAACTATGGCAGACATTGCGCAGCAGATGCAGGCTATGCAGCAGCGTATTATAGAATTACAGAATGCTAATGAGCAACTAAATGTACAACAACAAGCTGTAAGAAAACAACGACCAAGCAAGGGATACAAGTTCCCTACTCCCATTCATTTCGACGGTACAAGTGAGCATGTGCAGACATTTCTCACTCAAGCCAAAGCCTACACATTATTCTACGAGCAGAGCATGCCGACCGAACCCGAGAAGATCCTTTGTATTGCTAGATTCCTCAAGGGAAGCGCAATCAAGTGGTTCGAGCCAATCATGCGAGACTACCTCAACAACACAGAAGATCAGCGAAAAGACGAAACTATCAGAATGTTCTCAAACTACGCCTACTTCGAAAATCGGATCAAGAAAATCTTTGGTGACCCAGAAGAAGCCCAGACAGCGGCTCGAGAACTCAAGCGACTGAGACAAAAGGGACCAGCTTCCAAGTATGCAGCTAAGTTCAGACAACTACTCTCACGCACAAATTGGGATGATGAAGATGTCTTCATGGATCAGTTCTATGAAAGACTCAAAGATAAGGTTAAGGACGATCTCTACAAGATAGAACGTCCAAAAGATTTCGAAACCTACATCACAAATGCGATACGGATCGATAATCGCAACTATTCTAGAAGGTTGGAAAAGAAAGATAAGGCTGAACGAGTCAATCCTAACATGGGCAAGAAACGAAGAAACAACAACACGTCCTACAGAACCCAACCTAGACCAATAGAGATCGACATGAACAACAAGAAACAGTCGAACCAGCGACAGAAAAAAAACAAAGACAAGATTGACTTAAGTAAAGTCACTTGCTACAACTGTCAGGAAAAAGGACACTTCGCCAACAAATGTTCCAAACCCAAGACCAAAAAAGTACCTGAAAAACAGGTAGCCGCGAACGCAGGCAATAAAGGCAACAACAATGTTTCCATGATAGAACGACGCCCCTTAACTCCAAAGGAAAGGGAAATCATTGAGACACCTGGAACCCTACCAAAGGAAGAAGACCTCGGTTGGCCAGAGGGCGAGGAATGCCCCGAATATGTTCCATAGTGCAGATATGAGGAATGTCAACACAAATCCCACGAAGAACAACTCAAGGATATGGCAGAAAAAGCCACACGACAAAATTTAAATAACCTTTATTTCGAACGAGCCTTCACCCGGAATAAGGAAGACTTAGAAGGAATCCAAGCCAACATCGACATAATCGAAAGAACTGGTACCTACGTAACGGAAACTAAAGAAACCAAGGCCCAGCGCAAAGCTTTTAAACAGCTAGAGTCCTTAAAACAAAGTCAGTTACAAGAAAAGGTTACAGATCCCGAAGATTTAAAAAAATTTTCGAACGAACCACAGTTGCTCCAAGAATATATCAGCATGATCCAAAGCACTCCAACAAAGAGAAATTGGTTCGCAGCGACGAGAAAAGACCTGTCCTATAACGATATAGCACCAATCAGTGCAATCACTACATCGTACTTCGAACACAGCGAAGAGACTGCTATGAAGGAAGGAGATAAGGAGGAAGTGAGCCATACAAGCAAGGGCCACGGCACCCTCTCGTGGATATCATGTATCCATAACTTTTGTCCATACCATTTAGAGGACAAATTTAAAAACGAATGGTTTCCAAAACGAAACCACGGTCAACCAATCCCATTTCCATATCTCGACGATAAAATTAGAAAAGTAATACTAGTCATGAAGTACAGCGAGGGCTATGCGATATTCGGGGAAGATCCCGAATGGCCCAAGGACTGCATACAAGACCGCAACTCTCTCAACAATTGTTATAGAGACGAATGCCGAGTCCATGCAGTCATGAAATCTGAGATTGTCAGAAAACTCAGAAGCAAAAAGAATCAAGAAAGACTCCTGCGATTTATGAAAGGGAAGAACCCTACGACATCGCAATCACGAACTTCGGATCACCCAACGCAATGGGAACAACGTTTGGAACTGATCGAAGAATAGACCAAAGACATGACGAATGAACAGAAAGTCAGCTTTGAAGAGTTGTACCGAAAAGCGTACAAAACGGTCAACAAACGAGACCAGTTGATACGAGATCAACGAACGAAAGACAAGCTCAGCAAGCTACGAAAGCAGTCAAAAAACATCGAGAATCGGCAGTAAGGAACGTACAGTCGATTAGTATAACAGAAACGAGACCTCTGTTACATATAGATGTTCCAACACAGAACAGACGATTAACTACGATAGTCACGTATCATGGACATCCGATCCAAGCAATCATTGATACCGGAGCAACCGGTAGTTTCATATCACCACGAATTGTTAATAAGTACAACATTCCGTAGATATGGAAAAAGGACCCTTACGGACTTACGACCTTTAATAGGAGTTTAAGTACATACGACCAAGGAAAAGTACTACGAGAAACTGCAGCACTCTCTGTGGAAATCCAAAGAAAACAGGAACAAATCTCTTTTGATATCACAGGTATATCTCAGCATGAAATAATTTTAAGGTTACCCTAGTTGCGAGCGAGCAACCCACGAGTCAACTAGAAAACCGATCAACTCCAGTAAGAAATACCAAGAAGTAGTCATGCCTCTACAGCACCTCAAAAGAAGGTCGCACGCAGACTAAGAACGACACTTACTCAACTTATGACCGAGAAGGAGTCAAAAAAAACCAATTTCGATATTCCAGAGGAATTTCAAGAGTTTCAGGGACTATTTGGAACAAAAGAAAACATGACGTTACCAGAACATGGCCCATAAGATCACGAAATACCATTAAAAGAAAGAGCCAAGCTACCATTCCACAAATCTCGACCCAAAAGCGCAGAACAAAGGCGCAAAGAACAAGAGTATGTTAAAAAGAATCTAGCAAGAGGATTTATCAGACCTTCAACATCCTCAGCACGATCACAACCACTTTGGGTACCAAAAGTGATCGATGGCAAGAAAGTCGAAGCAAGAAGACTTTGTATCGACTACAAAGCGTTAAATGACATCACGATCAAAGACGCAAAACCGATACCAAGAATTAGTGACCTACGAGATCAGCTCTACAAGGCACAATGGTATACGGCGATTGATATGCCAAAGGCATTTCATCAGATTCGAATGGCAAGAAGCCACGAATACAAAACAGCATTCGCTATGGATAGAAGACTATACGAGTACCTCATTATGCAGGAAGGCTTAACAAACGCTCCAGCATCACAACAGCGACGTCTTACGCATATTCTACGAATGTTTTTGGAAAAATTCGTAGTAGTTTATCTGGACGATATTCTGATATACTCGAACACACGAGAAGAACATACAAAACACGTACGATTAGTACTTCAAACATTGCAAGATGCAGGGATTAAGATACATCCCAAGAAGACCAAGTTCTACCAGCAAGAGGTAGATTTCCTGGGTTTTACGATAATACCCGGACGAATCCAAATTCAAGAAAAGAAAATCGCAGCCGTTCGAGAATGGCAACCGCCGAAATCTGTCAAGGAAGTTAGAGCATTTTTAGGGTTTACCAATTATATAAAACCATTGATACGAGATTTCGGAAGGATTGCAGCAGTTCTTACGAACTTAACGCGAAAAGATGTTCCATTTCAATGGGGAAAATTGGAACAAAAAGCTTTTGAGAAAATAAAGGACAAAATACTCAGTAACCCTATCTTATAACTCCCAGATCCAGACAAGGAATTCGAAGTCGAAACAGATGCATCAGACTTCGCTATTGGAGGACATCTCGGGCAACGAGATGACAACGGCAAACTGCACCCAGTCGCATTCTTTTCAAAGAAATTAGCCGGACCTCAACTGAATTATCCCATCCACGACAAAAAATTGATGGCGATTATACATGCTTTTCAAGAATGGAAGCACTATCTTATCGGAGCCAAAGCACCGGTAAAAGTTTTCACTGATCATAAGAACCTTACGTCGTTCTTATCCACCAAGGAACTCAATCGAAAACAGATTCGATGGTAGGAATTTATAGCACAGTTCAACGTTGAAATCATTCACGTTAAAGGAACTGAGAATGCCAGAGCAAATGTTCTAAGCAGGAGGCCAAAACATAAGATTCAGAATAAATCTAGGAACTACGCTATTTTGAAACCCAACGAGACAGGGAATCTTACTATAGCAATAACGATCAACGACCACGAAAAGTAGGAAAAACGTCTAGCAGCTCATTTAAGTAATGTTCCGAAATCGAAATTACCAAACGAAACGGAATTTCGAAATTATCATCGACAAAACATTAACAACATGTCTCATGTGGTAACATACAAAGATAAGCTTTATGTTCCACCAGAACTGCAAGAAAAATTAGTCAAGAAATTGCATAAGCATCCATTTGCAAAACACCAAAAATGGTTCAAGACCATCACTCGTTTACGAAAAAACTATGACTTTCCAGAAGCAAAGTCAGTAGTCAAAAAGGTTTTACAAAAATGTAATCTTTGCAACAAGGCGAAGCCACAGCGACACAAACCTTACGGCTTATTGCAGCCAATACTACCACCAAGCAAGGCATGGTTAAAGGTAGCATTCGACTTCATCACGAAACTTCCTAAGTCGAAAGAACCCATAACAAGAATATACTATAATAGTATCCTAGTTGTTATTGACAAAACAACAAAGTATGGATTGTTCATCCCATACAGAGAGGCCACTTCAGCAGAAGACATGGCTTATGTGATCATTCGGCACGTGGTATCTAACCACGGATGGCCTGAAAAATAGATCACAAATCGAAGAAGAACTATGGCCTCGAAATACTGGCAATCGTTAGTCCACGCTATTAGCACAAGGCACAAAATGACGACAGCATATCATCCTCAAGCGAATGGACAAAACGAACGATTAAACCAGATGTTGGAAGCATATCTCAAATGCTATATCAACTATCAACAAAACAATTAGGTTACGAAGTTACCCACGGCACAACTGGCTTATAACAGCTCAGACAACGAAGACATGGGTATATCACCTTTCAAAGCAAACTATAGTTATGACCCAGATGTCTTACGGCAACCTATTCAGGACAAGATCACAGCACCAAAAGCTGAAATAAAAGCCGACAAGCTTATAGGATTACACCAGTACCTACAGGAAGAAATGATGTTTTTACAAGAACGCATAAAACGCTACGCGGACAAAAAAAGGTCTTCGGAGCCGACCTTTAAGGAGGGGGATAAAGTCTATCTCTCAACAAAAAACATCAAAGCCAAAGGACGACCAAGTGCGAAACTTGGATACAAGTTCATTAAACCATTCAAAATTTCGGAAAAACTTTCGAATTTGAACTATCGACTATCATTACCTCAAAGAATGAAGATATACCCAGTTTTTCATATTTCATTATTGGAACCAGCACCAAAGAACGCCAAACTCCAAACAAAACTAGAAGTCGAAGTCGACCAAAACGAATACGAGGTCGAAGATATACTAGATTCACGTCAGCATGAAGAGGAACTTCAGTATCTAGTTAAATGGAAAGGTTACTCACATACAGAGAATTCATGGGAACCTAAGAAGTTCCTGGCGAACGCGCCAGAGGCGGTTAAACGCTTTCACCGCCAGAACCCGGATCGACCAAAAACGAAGAAAGGTCGACACCTAAAAAATCGAGCGAAGACCAATCGAAGTTAAGAACAGTAAGGGACTCCGACAAGCGAGTCTGTTCCTCCGCGATCCTCCGCTGTTCATCCTCAATCCGGTCAATTTCATCTAGTTCATCAAGCGTATTCACGCCTCGTTGAACCATTTCAACACCACGTTTCTTTAAGAAATTCTTTTGTTTCCTCAAACGCATTAACTTTGAGAGCGCGTCGTTTATTTCTTGCTGAGCGCGAAACAATCGCTCTTCGGTTATGCTCTCTTCCTGCTCAATACGCTGATGTTCGGAATAAATGTTCCGAAGGGAAGAGAGGGGCTTGTGGTTCCCATCACAATCCATTCCAGCAGAAGTGCATCCTTTACACTTCTTTATTCCGTCCATCATAACACACTTGAGGTCTAAAAGATCGCAACGTATACACGGCATAACTTCGAAACCGTTGTCGTCGAAAAGGTTGACGAGGTCAATTCGACAAGCGGTGGAGTTCTTAGGTTTCGCGCGAGGTTTTCGGATTCGGTCTAACATGATAGGAAGTCAGTCAGGAACTAAAGGAAAGAAAACCAGGACACAGCGAACGGGGTACTCACACTCTTTTATTGTTAAAGACAACAATAATAGAAAGAGGGGAATAATGTTACGAACCAACATTCCAGCTAGCCTATTGTTCAGGCCTAGCGGGGAATGAGTGGTCTGAGCACGATTGACGGAAAAATGCATATTCAAGGAATACGCATAAGTCACGTGACCTTGATCTGGGATGCTCTGAAAAAGAAACAGAGCAGCGGAGATCATGATCAAGGATGCTCTGAGAGCATGTCAAAGCATACTACATTTAGTATGAGGAAAAGAATGTTATAAGAAGGAAAGGAATTCCATATATCTAGTCATTCTTTTACTCATCTTTCAATCTAAGTATTCACTTCGTTCTTAGAATTGAATAGGAGAAATCTCCTAACGACTTTATAAAGATAATTGACCACCGATCCTACTACTGTAATTCTTGTCGAATCAAAACCCTACTGAACCGATCTCTAGGTAGACCGGGTCGTCACAGAGAGGGTATGGGTATTGACACTAAAATGGGCGTGCCACTGCCCCGACGCTATGCGGGGTCTGCGTCAATAGCAAGGCTCGATGTTGACACACATACAATTTCCTCTTTCGAACTGCATATGACGACATATTGCCTCGACCACGCAGCATCAGGTAGACTACACGTAATCAATAAGATAACAAACAAATGTCACCGTCGAGGCTCATCGCCGCTCTCGAGGGCCAGTGAGTGTATAAAGCAATGTTTGTACGAAAGACCTGTCGGCGCAGCGTTCTGTTCTATTCAGTCGGGTGTCAGAGGATGGACCGTATGCCTGAAAAAGCCCTCTGCTGCGAGATTCGAGAGGAAACAATAATATAGGTACCATATAAAGGACGTCAGCATCACAAGGCGACGACTCCAAGCTCTCCTGCAGACCATCCCCAATCCATCCGCCAGGTTCCCACCGTGCTCTCAATCCGCCTATCTGTTGACTCGGGCGAGTCTGGAATCTGGATGCACTGCAGGTTGGCGTGCCTGCCTACATGAGGTAGACCCATGCGATCATAGTAATACTACCTGCTGTAATACCTGTAATTAAACCGCTAATCACTCATCACCACCACCGTCACTGTCGGTTTGTGGTGCAGTGTCGGATATACAAGCTGCATTCCTCGGCCTCGTCGGGAATGCACGACTTCTAAACGTGGATAACAGGTCAGATTCCAGCTCCGATCTTCACTCCAGTCCAGCCAGCCTACCTTGCAAGTCCCTGAGATCATTGATCGTCGGCCTTCACCCGCGACAGACCACATCTTGTTCGTTCCGCCTGGCCCCGGCCGAGCTTGGTCCACTGCAGCCACCCGCTCGGGTCATTTCCCAGTCCAAAATTATTTTCTACTCCTGGCGCAGCCTCAACCTCAAACGACCACTCCAAAGCGCGCTGCGACACTGGAATACTCGGATTCGCCCACGACTATTGATGAACTACTGATGACCGGCGCTCTGAAATTATAAACACCCCCAATCAACTCAGCAAACCCGACGAATACCGAGTCTTTTGTTGCCGCCGCGCTACCGATCAACGAAACCCCCTGACCTCCGTAAACATTGCCATCGTCATCCTCACGCTGGGCTCATTGCGGCCTTCCCGTCTCCGCCGCAATGAATGCCATTCAGCAGAAATGCCGGCCCAAGCACCAGGTCCTGGTTCTCAAGTGCTACCCGCGCACTACTAAGGGAGCTGTCGACGTGAAGCCCAATTCCAGCGAGCTCAGCTATCTGCTGTTTTACGCTACCTCGCGACGCTCCAAGATCCAGAAAGTTGGCCAGTTCCTCGAGAAAAAAACCGCCGGTGACGTCTGGAGACTCAAGATCGGGTACGTCACATCCCCTGGTCTCTTTACCACCTTGATATTGGTTCCTCCTTATGTATTTACTTGCATCGTGCCTCGCTGTCACAATCGTGCAATGTACGGCAGGGGACTTTGCTGACGCGACTTGCTCGTGTCAATAGAAATGTTCAGGTCACTTTGCAAATCCTAGCCGCCTTAATCGAGAAATCGCCCAAGGACCTGCCCCTTTTCGCCCAGAATGTCCTTAGAATATTGGCCCAGATCGTCCGCTCCGACAATATTACCATGGTCGAAGCCTCCCTCCCCACCTTCGACACGTTCTGCGAGCACCACGACGCCTCGTCGCTCTTCGCAGACCAGGCATACCTACGCCAGTACGAGGAGATAGTGCGCGCCTATGCTGCCTTCGCTTCTACTGGTAAAACTCCAGGCAAAGGGACGCCAAGCAAGCCCGTTGCTCTCCGCTGGAGGAATGCTGGTCTTGAGGCAATTAAAAGCATTACGACTTCGGATGCCTTGTCAACCGTCTCGGGACGTCAGCTCAATGTCGTCGTTCCGATGATTCTCGAAAATCTCTGGACTGACGACGACGAATATCTCGGTGTCTTGGTACAACACATCCAGATAGAAGAAAAGGTCGACTCTAATGCGTTGTTACGTCGTAGGACGAGTGTTTCAACAGTTAGGACAGCAGAGACTGGCGGCGATACCAACCCCATCGCCATTACAGGCACATCTGGCGATATTGATAAGCTGGCAGAGGAAGAGACTGGTGTGGAAGCTATGCAATGTCTAAAGCAGATTTTCGCGATATCAAACCGTGCACAGTTATATGGCGCTACCACCGCTCTCATCCACTTTACGCAAGAAAAAATGAAACAGAAGGAGGCAGTAGTAAAGTTCTCGGCCGACGGACACCACGATAGTGGCTGGGCAATCAAGATCTTTGAGCTCGTCACTCGCTGGGCGCCGGTGCAAGATCGTTACGCCATTATGATTACTCTTACGGACACCTTATTCCGTTCGCCGCCTACTCAAGAGAATATCAGCGAACAGGTCGTGCTGGCAGCCGTTATCGGGTCTTTGTTACGTTCAGACATAAATTTGATTGGCCTTAGTGTCATAGATGTGTTACTTGGCTTCATACAACACATGAAACGAACCTTACGATACTTCAGCACAGCCCCCAATGGAGAGCCTTCATCCTCCGCACATGAAGTTCAGGACCAGATCTCTCCGCAACAAGCAGAACTCTTGGACCGACTCCAGCAATGCATGGGCTATCTCGCGACGCACGTCTACTATGCAGACCAGATTTCGGATATGATCTCATCAGTCCTGCTACGACTCAAGCCACGCGAAAGCGCGATGGAGCCTGTCACGCAACCTGAAAGGCATGACGCTTCACCGGCACCAGGAGCATCGACGGGGAACGTCTCCGAGGATCAACACCATCTGGATAGCTTTTTCTCAATGACTCTAGCTGAAATCACCGCACTCAAGGCTATCAAGTCCATTTTGTTGATCGCCAATCCCAAAACGAAGCTCAGCGGCAATATCAGCCTTCGAAGGAACAAAGTTCCCATCCAGGTTTGGGAAGGAACCCATTGGTTGCTTCGAGACAGTGATGGACAAGTTCGCCAAGCATATGCGGATGCTCTAATTACGTGGCTTGACCGAGAAACCACGAGGGCTGATCTCAAGGCCCGAGACGAGACAAGCCAAAATCCATCTCGAGTCAAGGATAGAGAGGTTCTGCCTGCGGCTTCATCACGCCGGGCCGTCTCGAATGCGACTGCGAAAGAGAAGCCAGCCAAGGTGCCCCGATCTTACTTCTTACAGATGTTACATCTTGCCATCTACGAAAATGCCAATCAATACGTCGAATATGATGCCGACATAGCTCTACTTCATGCTTTGCTTACGAAGCTGGTCATGAAGCTCGGAGTCAACGCGGCTCGCTACGGTCTGCCTATGGTTTTCAGGCTGCAAGAAGACATTCAGGAAACCGACGCTCCGCTCTCTAAAGTACGCCTTGGGTGTCTTTGTCACGGATACTTTTGGGCATTGAGTGAGCATTTCGACTTTGAATCATCTGCGGTTGGTCGGCTTGTTCACAATGAAATCGTGCGAAGGCGGAGCAAGCATTTCTGGGTTGAAGGAGTACAGGTCCCTCCACCATCGCCTGAGCATCTTGCTATCCCAGGCTCACCCAACATGCAACGAAAGATGTCCATTCACGAAATTGAGTCAGAGGCATTGTTGCCCTTTGATGATCGCGCTACCATGGTTGAATGTATATGTACCAATTATCAAGAGGGGGCTAAGTCGCCACCATCCAGTCCTTCAGCCTCGCCCGGCCGCGCCTTTTCACAACCGATTTTGAGTTCAACCCTGAGCACCATTCCACCGGCCGGCGAAGAGGAGCTACCAAACAGGTTCAGGGAGGAAATGCTGGTGGAGTGGACGAGGGCAGCTGCGCTTATGGCTATACAAGAAGGTAGCAAGTCGGCATCACTCAACGGATCCAAAACGGGTACAACAGCGACCAGAAAGAATCGCCTGGCAGCGAACGGCCACAGCCCTAGTAGGCCTGGCTCGGCGTATGCGGCACAAACAAACCTGCACCCAACAATGAATGGCGGCATACATGGGACCTATCGCAAGTCCAGGAGCGTGCAAAGTCGAGGTTCCGGCAAGAGCTCATCAGCTCGAGGATTTGTCGCCTCAGTCGACCAATTGAAGTCGGCTCTAAGCGGAGACGCCGTACGCCCATCCACATTCCACACTGTTCGGGAAGACGACAGCAGCAGCGATAGTATGGTCAGTTATGATGTGACTGCTTCGGAACTCTCGTTCAACCCACAGACGGCAGAAGGGGGTGAGACGAATGAGCCCAGCACATCCAGGTCCCGCCAGCGTACAGGCTCCAATGAGTCTGGTGGTCCCCTGACCTCGCACCCTATGAGCAGTGAAGAAGACGAGGACGCAGTGCCGCCAGTTCCACCTCTACCAGCATCATTCGCCAGCCAAAGTCCGGATTTCGGGATGGGCGTGGATCGTGCAGACCATGCTGCGATGCCGAAGAAGGCGGGCAAGACTTCTAGGCGCAGCGTAAAGAGCCGGGGAGGTGAAAGTTTCATGACGAACAGCTTTGCGGAGGCGGACGATGCGGGGGTCATGGACCTGCAGTCACTATTGAAGGGGATCGACACGAAGTCAACCCATAATACCCTTGGGAACCTTAGCAGACCACCTTACTAGGAGGAAGACAAAAACCAGGATGAGATGTCATTTTAGCGAGGCGAGTTTCTGGCGTATTTGGGGCGAGTGATAGACAGAACGAATGCGCTGTATTTGGAGCGGAACAGGGGCCGAGACAGGCGAATGCCCAGAATATAATTATCTACCTAGGTATATGTGAGCTGGTGTTTTGTGGGACCAGATGGCGTTCAAGCCTGCGAGATACCCCCGGAATTGGTGCGATGACATTATTTACGTAGAGGTATTTATTGGTAGAACGTAGTATAATCACAGCAAAAGTACGGGTGTCCTTGTGTCATCCTGACATTGACTTGTAACCGATAGGCTTTCGCGGAAAGCCAAGGGTTGGGGCTGGGCACTTACATTTACAAACATCCCAGTATTCTGTTGTTGTAACACGTCGTACCTGCATCTACTCATTGGATCGGTGAGGCTATCTCCATGCTGACAGGTAGGTAGGTATGGATGTACCTGCACAGATGACTCAACGGCACCGAGCGCCTCAACTCCTACCCACATCAGCTCACCGGCTCCCTGCCTGAGGCAACACACACATCTCCATCCACATCCACGCTCACGTCCGCTGCTTGTAACGACAAACAAGGACAAATTCCGAAGTTATACCGCATCAACCAACCAATCAGCGGGGCAGTAGCGGTGCCAAGCTTGTCTCGCATGCGTGGTATATGTATGCGATAGAAGTGCTGACTGTCAGCGAAGTAGCTGAATCTCAGATCATGCGTCCATTCTTATGGAAACAGCCTCTAGGGGCAAACCGACAATAAGTCAACTTCGCTTTTTGGTTGCTCGGGGTTGGGTGTTCGGTTTTGCTTGGTGTCGTTCTTTTTTTACTTTTTGACTTACTGTCCCTTTACATTTTGTGTCTGTCTCTGTTTCTTATGCTTTTCATTTCCGTTGGTCTTTAGTCTTGTTGCGTCGACTGGTACAACATGGTCTGTCCTCCTTCGCTCTAGGTAGGGGAACACTCTTGGGCTGTCGCTGCGCTTGATGAGACAGTCCTATGCGTGCAGTGACATTCGAATAAGTCATTTTCGTTTTGCGCCTAGCAGTAGATCCTTGACAAAAAGAGAGACCGAACCCGGCATAATAATGCGCAAGGCATGAGAGACTACTAGGTCGATTACAATCATATTCAACACGAATCACTTCGATACCATATCTTTGCTAGTAGATAGACCTGTGTATCTGTAATCCTTTCATATAACTCAAAAACATCTGATATCTCATAACGCCTTGCCTTGGTCCATAGTACCTCATAAAATACACATATTAACCCATGTTTCTCATTCCATTCTTGGTAGTCCGCTTCGTTGTCACTCGGCCACCCGTGACTCGCTCATCTAACTCCCGCCAAGATCCGCAAGAGTCCTGACACCACCTCCGCGGCCAGCTGCGCCAGATGGCCCTGCGGCGCCACCGGCTGGGATGGGGCGGGCTGGTGCTCTAGGTCTCAGGAGATTGAACTCGGACTTCTCGGCTGCTTTGTAGGGGTCGAACTATATCCACATCTGTCAGCAAAGTTTCGATCAAGTGCGATGGGAAGTGGTATGAGCGCATAAAACATACCGAGAAAAGCGAAGCGAAATAAAGCCCAAAGAAAGTAAGCAGCGCATTAATAACATTAAAGCTACTAAAGCTCCACCACGGTCGTCCACCCAACGTCTGTCCACCACTTCTTCTCGCAGGCGCAGACCCAGCGCCTCCCAAAGTCCGACCAGGGGTACCGAACGAAGCGCCAGATGCAGCCGTACCAGCCAGCTTGACAGCCTTCTCAACGGCTCCGGTCAGAGCAGGAGGGTTCGCGCCACGGATGGTTTCAATGACTGAGCCGGATTTGAAGATGAGGAACGTGGGCATGGCGGAGACGCCGTGGGACTGGGCGATGGACTGGTGGTTGTCGACGTTTACTTTGACAAAGGTTATTTTGCCGGGCTTGGAGTATTTCGTTGAGAGGGATTCGAAGGCGGGGGCGATCATTTTGCAGGGGCCGCACCAGTCGGCGTAGACTAGATTTATGGTTAGTGATGTATAGATTGTAGGGTGAGGCCCATGCTTGCGACGTACAGTCTGCGACGACGATGGTGGAAGAGCCGAGGATGCGCTGCCACTCGCCTGACGAGCTGATGTTCACTGTTGCGCTCATGGTGGCTGGCTTTTATCGAGTTCGTGATGATGTGTTGGGAATTTACAACTTTGATCAAAGGGCGGCAGACATGAAGGCAGAGAAGTAGTTTTGAGGATCAAGAGGGAAGCAGTAGGGGAATTGTTGAAGATGGTCGAGGCAGCAGTTAATGGCGGCGGGATTGGCGGGGAGGGTCGAAGTGAAGTAAAGCTGTCCTGATCCAGAAGGGTAGCCCCCACTGTTTCACCTACCCGGTAGCTCTAGTCGGTGCCAAGCCCGCTGCTTCAGTGGGTTGGGTGACCTGTTTGACCCTGTGTCCCACTGACTCCCCTCCATTGTGGCAGGTGGTGAGTTTTTGTCGAGGAGCATTCTGCCGGCACAAATTTATCAGATCGATGCCACTCGATTGAGTTGAGATTGAGTACCAATAACGCTTGCGATTCGATTCGCGTATAAAAGTCATTCAATACAATGTCTTATGATCAGGATAGGCAAAAAGTGAGTCAATTCACTGGGTAGCATTGCTCAATATTTCATCTTTGCTAACATCTGCTCAGAAACGCAGACTCACCACAGACGGCGACTATGTGGACACATCCAAGCCCACCGCATTCTTCCAGCCAAATGGAGGCCGAGAATGGACTATATCAATTGCCATACCAGGCAGCGTCATCTCAACGTAAGATATTCTCATTCAGCATGTGGCATCTCATTCTACAAACCAGCCTACTGAGACTGCCCACAGCTGCCGCCGCGATGATCAACGCACAAACATAGTCTCACACATTGCCCGCGCCCTCTCAGTCTTCAGCATAGACGAAGTAGTCATCTTCGATGACTCGCCCCCAGACTCACGGGCTACCAATGTCGATCCAGCTATGTACACGGGTGACGTTGATCCCTGCGGCTACGTCGACCATCTGCTGCAGTATCTTGAGATGCCACCGTTTATGCGCCGCACCCTGCTCCCACTTCATCCCAACCTCAAGCAAGCCGGTCTTATGGCCAGCTTGGATATTCCCTCTCACCCACACCAGACAGATTGGCTGCCCTACTGCGAGGGTGTCACCACCTCAGGCGGAACCAGGACCGGGTCCGGCACGCTTGTTGATGTAGGCCGCAAGGCTCCTGTATCCATCGGCGAGGATGTACCGCCCAAGACACGTATTACGCTACGAATCGACGAGTCTGACCCTTCGAGAGGCGAGCCTGTGGACCCCGCCACGCCTCGCACGGAAGGAGGCTACTACTGGGGCTTCGCAGTCCGACGGTGCAGCTCCCTATCCGCAGTATTTGAAGAATGCAGTTACGAAGGAGGCTACGATCTCAGCATCGGCACCTCAGAGCGCGGTCTCACCATCCAAGAAGCCTTTCCCGCACGGAAGAAAGAGCCCGCCACCTTCAACCACTTACTCCTTGTCTTTGGAGGACCGAGGGGTCTGGAATATGCGGCTGAGAATGACCCTTCGCTGAATGAGATGGGTATCGTGAGGGGAAAGACGAAGGAGTTGTTCGATCACTGGATCAACATCCTACCAGGCCAGGGAAGTCGGACGATACGCACGGATGAGGCGCTGTTCATCGGGTTGTCGGGCTTGAGACGGGTTTGGGAGAGTCGGTGAGGCGAGTGAGTGGTGGAGACTTCGAGTAATTAATCGTTGTAGTATTCCATTCAATGTCAAAATATTGGCAGGGTAAATGACCTGCGTTGAATACGGTGGTGACATTAGTGAGGCATATGTATGTGAGCGTGATATATGTTATTTTACAATTATACGTTAAGTTCTTTCTTTCACACTTGACAGTACAAAGTGGCCCGCCTATTCGGCTTCTTACTTTAGGGAATTCGGTGTGCTTTCCATAGGATAATCTCGATTTATGTTGATTGTCCTCTTGTACACTTTCCACGTTTATGTGTCTTGCCCCAATGCCTTTGCATCAAAACAAGATCAACCACCATTTTTCAAAATCACCAGAAGCCCATTGATCAAATACAACCGAGCATATACTTTTTCGGTGCAACTGGCTGTGACTGCGCTGTTTACTGAGATTTGATCCTTTGCCATAAGATCTACCTACCCTAGGTCCATTTGTTCTTCCGCAGGGACTGCTCACATGCTCCCACTAGTTCTCACTGCTGGCGAACATTCTTCATCGCCTGATTGACGTTCACTGAAAAAAGAGTTGAAGGTATCGTTCTTTGTGGCCTCACCAGTCTCTCCTCTATTCAGACACATTGAACCAAGTAATGCGAAGCTCCCAGGCCAAGGCCGCTGTAGTGTGAGTTAAGGTAATCTTCCAGGACTCAACTGTTGATCTCGGTGTGATCACCATTCTGCCCATTGAAGGTATGTACTTCAATGTTGTTCAACACGTTCGACCCTGCCTCTTCAATGGTAATAGGTACCTAGGTACATGTAGGTAGTTACTGTAGTTACTGCCACTGCACTTCGTGCTTCGTGCTTTTCAGCGTGTCTGCACACACCCATTCTCCTACCCATCCAAACCATCGCCCACCCCGCGAGGACGTCGATGGCAACCCTTACAAACCACATAACCTTCGGCGTCAACGACCTCTGACTGCACCACTTGCTCTGTCGCAGTCACTCGACATGGCGCTCAAAAGGAGCCACGCCGAGCTTGAGCTCGACGACCCCGGCGCAGTCACTATCAGCCACCAAACACAGATCTCCAAGGCAATGCACCTGCCTCAACCGAATATTGACACGAACAACTTCCTGCTCCACGCTGTCGGTTCTTATCGATGGGCACCCATTCATGACACGCTACATTCCATGCTGGAAACCAAAGATCGCCTGGCTCTATCGGCCACATCTAGAGGTTTTCGAGAAGGTCTCCGCAACACCGTGTGGTCCATCAATAAGAAGCTGGCCAGATTCTTCGACCAACCTGAGGCTTTCCGCACCCAGCTCGGAAAGTCAAACGCCCTTATCTCGGGTGGCTTCGCACTACAGTTTCTGGAAGGTGTGACATGGGAAGGCTCTGATCTCGACATCTTTGTAGAGAAAGGACAGGACGCGCAAGCTATGGAGCAGTATCTACTCTCAGCCGGATACCAACAAGGACCAGGTCACAGAAGCCACATGCCATGCTGGCGCGCCTTATCCAGCGGACCAGAATCCGCTGCTGAGGTAGGTTTTTATGATATTACTCATGGGAAGCGGAGCTAACCAAACACAGTGCAAGATATACCTGAAAGGAGAGATTGAGGCCAAAGAGTCCCAAGTCAAGGTCAAAGTCATAGCTACGCGGAGTGTCCCCGTCCTATGCATTCTGAGAAGTTTCTTCACCACTTGCATCATCAACATCATTACGTGGAACAAGGCCTTCTGCGTTTTCCCCAGAGCGACCTTCCTGTACCATTACACGGTAGCCGTCCAAAGGTTAGATTCCCATTTTGGTAGTCTTCACGCCAAGTACAGCAAGCGCGGTTGGCGTATGTGGACTCATCCCATCCGACCTACGGCAGCCCGTGACCTGTTTGGTATCAACGAGCCACGCGATGATCATCGCTGTCGACGCGTAGGTGATAGCGGTTGTTGGGTCCTCAATCTCAATACCTCGGGCGTCAAGAGACCTTCAATGCCAGATTTCGTCATCGAATGCACCGACTTCGAAGTTCGCAGAACACTAGATGACTCGCAAGACACACCGAGTGTGCAGCAGTCTATCCCATTCTTTTTACTCGGTTTGATCGAGTCACCTGTGTTGCGGTTTCGATACGCTTCTCAATGCCTTCGAGGCATGCCGGAGATTTTTGATCGAGCCACTGAGTTTCAGCTCGGCAAAGCTACAGGCAGGGATCGCGCGCGGCTCTTCCGTAACGGCCGGGTGAATAGGAAAGCCAAGTGCGATGTGGATGGATGGGATTACATGGACGAGGACGTTTCACACTTGGTGGATGAGTATATCCGCAACCCAGATGATATGCTGAAGAAAATGGGGTACCATGTGGACTAGTGATTGGCCGTGAGTGCCGACTCATACAATGGGGCTACAGTCAAAGCTGGTCCGATACAGAACAATTGCAGGAGGAAACCGAGTGTATGTAAGGGCCTACTGCCCCTCGACGCAACATCATGCTCATACACCCGACTTCCAGGCTGAGTACCCGCAAAAGGGGTTACGGGCAACCCAAAATTAGACTTTGCGTGGTTTGTCTTACTTAGTCACTACCAGAATACAGTCCTTGCCTTAAACCGATTTTGACTTTATGTGCTCTGTAATTCAAACATGCGAGTAATCCTGATGTCTACACATATTTAACCCTTATATCATGCTGTTGTGAGTGTGTCGTATTTCCTAAGGTGGGGAGCCGAGCCATGGGCCACTTTGTGACAAAATGTTGTATCTGCTTGACAATGTTGTTCTGGGAGTCTTAACCAATAAGCCAACACCAAGCGTAATGCAACCCCTTAACTGCATCAACAAATAACCCCAGACACTTGTAAGCCGGCAGATATGGTGGTTGTTTAGAATGGCATCGACGTGCAGCCGTGAGCTTTGACTAATGGTTGGGTGAGATAACTAAGGCATCTCAAAGATCAAATCCCAAGCCACGCTTTTGAGTATTTCAGAGACCATTGCCACGAACAGATGGCAGCTCACTGTCCGTAATTCTCCACTAGCCACGCCCACGAGGTCAAGGCAAAGGCGTTATTGACAGTATTTGATTTCGCAAGACATCTTGAACTACGTAGCTCAATGCATTCGGTATGGGTGATGTTTGTAACCAACGCTTGTACATATGCACATGAATATTCACTCACCTGGGAACTTGAGGTATATCTAGGGTTCTTGACAAGAGAGAAAAGGACAAAGCTACCTACTGCTCGAATTCTGATAGGATTGGGACTAAGCCGCGGTCACATTGAACGATTTCCCCAGCAATCCGATTCGACTACTTTACAATCGTGAGTCACTCGTGAATGGCTTTCTAGCGGGATGTATTTCTGCAATAGCTCGCAGCTCGATGAATAATGCCTTGTCCCCTGACGAACACAGTCGGTGTTTCAATCCGAGTCGAACAGGGCAGCATCTGGATTCATCTCATCCATACGTCTCCTCTGCTCGGCATCTTTGGCCCTTTCCAGTCCCATCAGCTCGTTCTTGAGCTTATCTGCGTCGGTTTCGCTCAAAGTCGCAACCGGCCACCCGTACCGACTATACACCTCATAGATACTCTATGCCGATACAGATCAGTATTTCAGTATTTCATCGTCTTGTCTCGTCTCCAATCCTTTAATGTGAAATCGGGAAATCCAGTGGATGGAAGACTCAGAAACCGTCGATAATGTGAAGCACTCACCTCCGCGTGCTCTCTCTCGCGTCTCGCTACATCCCTCTGCTCGCGGTCAAGCTCGGTCCCACCCTCGTAGTCCCCGTCGACAACGGCGTCTTCATCGGCGGTATGGGATGGCCTGTCGTAGAACCTGACAACGACGGGCTGAGCAATCGGATTCGGCGCTATCAGCCACTTGAACTCTGTGTACATGCGATTCCACCTCTCGGTAAAGTCTCCTACTGTTGCCGTCGTGTGCGCTCGCCACCTCTCCGCCTGCGGCAGCGCCTCATACTCCTCAAAGGACACAGAGTAGTTCCCCATGGCGAACTCGGTCACGGTGCCTTTGTCGGCGTCTAGTATCAGATCTGTACCCAGGTAGTCTTCATGCACCGCGAGATAGACGCAGTGGGGCGGAAGCGGATAGGCTCTCTCCCGACGCCAGCCCGCTTCTGCTTCGTTGTCGGTTGCGTATGAGACTGGGATTGTCCCGGGGTAAATCGCTAATTGTGACGAGGATGACTTGTCCCGACGATGAAGGTAGGGTAGGTGACGGAGAAGTCGGATAGCTTTGTCGTCTTTGCCTGTCGGGTTGCTGATGCTACTCCAGCCCGTCGTTGCGGGCGGAGTTGCGACTGAGGCGAAAGAGCCAAGACATGGATTGCTGACCATCAGCTTGTAGAAGGATGTCAGTGCATCGGCGATATCCTGGCTAGAACTCATCTCGAAGGCACAGAAACTCTTGATGTGAAGCAAGCGTGTCATAAGGGAAGACAGCTCTCGGCCAGATGTGGTGGGGTTCGCAGATCATACTTATAGTGGAGATTAACATAGAGCAGGTGCGGTTGGTTTCTATTTCAAAACCATAACACATCTGAACGGTATATCTTCCATTTGGGTTGAATCTGTTGATCAGCTTTGATATTTAACTTGACAGACATTTCGAGCGTGCTGGACAGACTTGATGATGTTGGTCTTTTGGAGATGTTGACTATGATAATAAGTAGCTGGATGATCACTTGGAATAGAACAACAGAGAAAGGGGGCCACTATATGAGGTTGTAATAGCAGCAAACGTCTACGTCAAAGTATTGGGGTCTCTGTTCATTTCATCTTTTGGGGTTGACACTATCCCTTCGGCTTTAAATACCTTTGCAAAGAGTGACCATTGCAAAACGTAGTTGGACTAGAGAGGAAAATATGGAATTGTACAAATCTATAGAACTAGGTATATAGTAAACACTGTCTGAAGTATGAAAGGAGCGGATATCGCTCTTGGAACTATAAAATATTGAAGACAGGGGATCGAGAGACGGTACCGGGCACTCACAAGTCAACCTTGAAACGAGCCCGAAGAGCCTCACCATACCGGTAAAATAACCAAGGAACCGGGGTAAAAGCAACACATATGAAACCAAGTACACTATTGCCCCAGCCAAGTCCTAGTCTTTCGTATAAGGGCGCCGCGGCCAGATCGAGAAAAGCTCCGAAGGGAGACCGGATGAGCATGTTTGCTGCTAGGGCAGAGGCAGAGGCTGCAGCTCCGAAGCAGTCGACCAAATAAATTTGGGCTGGGATAACGATAAACAAGGACCCAAGGCCAATTATATACGTTCCTATGATCGGCACGATCCAGTGTACATGGTAATATGCCGTCCAGCCGTATATGAAGCAGCCAATCGGAGTGATGGGTCCTAACCACATCATAAGCACTAGGCGCTGTTCCGGCTTTATCGGTGATTTGTCGCTCTTCTGTTTTAAAAGCTTGTCGCTGAGGAGAGAGAACAGTGCCAAGCCAGTGATGAATCCGAAGCCTAGACCGAGGTACGCTAGCCCGACAATCCCTTCGCTGAAGCCATAGACGCCTTCGAACACAGCCGGGAAGGTAGTGAACAGCAGAAAGATGATCCCGAAGAGTAGTCCGGAATACAGCGAGAGGAGCAGGACGATGGGCATGAAGACGAGCATTTTTATGGGACGTACGATAGCGCGGAGAAGCGTATCTTTTGGTGTCTCGTCTCGGGCCATTTTGGATACCAATTTCTCGTTACCGGAAGTTTTTCGCAAATCGACCGTCTTGCGCTGTAATAGAATTGTGGCACTGGTCTCTCGCATAAAGAGGATGGTGGTGAGAAGAATAATAGCAGACTTGAATGGGTGGTTAGAATGTCTTCTAAGATCGTGAGTGTGCTTATCCATCTGACTTACAACGATGAGGAGGATGCGAAATGTCCATCGCCAGCCCACGTTCTGAACAACGAAACCCCCTATGATGGGGCCGAGGACCTGATTGTCATCGGACAGCATTAGTAGAGTTGCTTGGTATCTAAGGGTATGAGACACGTACCGGTCCCAAAAGCGGTCCGACGGAAAACAACGCGATTGCCTTTCCTCTTGTCTCCGGAGGAGTGATATCTGCGATCGTTCCACCTCCGATAGTCAGGGGTCCTGAAGCGGCCGAGCCACATATAAAGCGAAAGACGAGGAACATGGCTGTGTTCGTGCTGAAGGCACATCCGATCGTAAACGCAAGATAGACAGTATTACAGAAGTAGTACATGGGCAGACGGCCGTAGCATTCGGAGAGAGGTGCCAATACCAGAGGGCCGAGAGCGAAACCGAGGACATAGAGACTGACTGTCAATGCTTCGACCGTGGAACTCGTGATGCCGAAGTCGCTTGCTAATTGTGCTGCTCCGGGTGCAAACATCGTCGCTGCTAAATTCCTAAGAGGGGAGATCAGCGAAAGTTCACAAAGACTCCTATCGACGAGAAGCGAACTTACGCGTTGAGTGAGAACAAGCTGACAATGGCGATATGAATGTTCTTCTTCGATGCTGCCCAATTTAGAGGATTCGCAGGATCGTCTGGGCTCTCCCAATCGACAACATTGGGATTTGGACTTGCTTTGCTGAGCTCGGAATCTCTAACAGACGAGGGCTTACCCCTTGCTTCTAGGTCCTCATCCATGATTGATATGAGGAGGGTAGTCTGTTTGGTGGTGAACGTCCGGTGGTAGATCAACGACAGACGGCTTTTGCACAAGACGAGGGATAGGTATTGCTTAGATAGAGGATGAATTGTTCAGAGTCAAAAACATTGAGGAAATGTCAACAAATAAGGGGTTAAGAGTTACTTAAGGCAGATTGGCCGTTTGCTGTTGTCCGATCCCCCGGCGCCTTGACCATCATGGGAGCGGAGACAATAGCTGAAGTCGGACATCGTATCAAAACCGTCTTGAACGCGGATATAGGCTGATGAATGTGTGTAAGTACTCGAGTACTCAAAGACACTGAATACGAGGTTCGTAGATTCTAAAATACATCTTAGAATTCGCGAGAAGGGAACATTTGAAGTTTCGAGACTCTCGGGGTGCCACGCGATTAAAGCGTATCAACTAGGCGAAGAACCTAACAGGACTATTCGTAACAATGCACAAGCATACATGAACGGGATGCCGGCTGTGGTGTCGGCGCATCGGGGCGGGGGATCGGAACGGGTGCACGCCAAGGTTCTCATCAGTGGGCATTTCCCGTAACATGCAGCATGGATTCTAGAAGTTTCTGATGTAGAATTGCTGTTGGTCGTACGATACAAATCTCCAATGGGGAAACGGAGAACGCCTTTGTGCCGCTGGAGCTCTGGAACTTGGCCTCTGTCCAGTTTTATTACGCCTCGTGTCCTCCCCTTCCTCCCCATTAGCATACACCCAGATATTGTAAAACTTCTCCCCTGTCTTTAACTCACTAACGGCATCGTAGACCAACTGGCTGACATGATGTGACACAACGCTATAGTCACGAGATCATCGTGTGCATACCAACACTAACTACGGGATGGGGGCTCAATCGAGAGACGACCGAGGAAAGAAAGCTGCAGCATCTACTCAATACAATCAACTCAACTTTTCGAACGCCACCTTGCATGATAATTGCCTGCGGATTCACCTTCCAAAATGCCGATTGAGTATAAAGTTTTGAGGGGGCTGTCTTGCTAGAACGACTGGCAATCTAGTGTCCTATGGCGATGCACGCAGGATCTACATCAAACATCGCCATGATCAGTACAGATGCGGAACTACAAACGACTCGAATAATGAGACTAAAACCCCGATTTATTAACTACCTTATCTCGGTATAGACGTGAAAACTGTCTCCTCATGTTACCCCTGTCCACTTGCCTCAGCAATGCATAGCTCGAACTAGGCGAACACCGCGGCGCTCGCAGCGAGAACTAGCGACGCAAACTATATAAAACAATTCTTCATTCTACGTATAATATATATACAGCGTAGCCTGTGTCCCTCTTCCCACGTATCCTACATCTCCAACCAATCAGCCAAGGGCTCCCCACGCCCGTTGCAGCATTGCACAAAGAGGCGGGGTTGCGACATCCATGGTCGGCAGTTGTTACGGTGGAAGGCACGATTGCTTTCAGCTTACATCCAAGGCTCGCGTCATGCTTGAATCACTTGTAATATTCAATTTACCGACTATAATCCATCATTTCGCGAATCTAAAACGAGATCTCTCGAATAGTGTTTTACTAGATATTTTCTCACCAATACGTCATGGAAGAGGATAGCACCAAACAACACATTGACGGCAAGTGTTTCCCGTAAAGCAAAGTGCCGCTGCTTCTTTTCTCACGCTGAACGTCAGACAGTAATCGTCATAGGCGCCGGGCTAGGTGGATGCGCTTGCGCCCTCGCACTAAAACATCACGGCCATTCAGTTACCATATACGAAAAGTTGCGTACATTCAGACGCCTCGGGGACTCTCTTGGGCTCGGCGAGAACGCACTCAAGCTCCTGGAGCGATGGGGCGGGCCGGATCTACGCACTAGACTCACAAGCATCGGGAATCAGGCTCCCAACATGCAGATCCGTAGATGGCATGATGGGAAGATACTGGCTGTGCAGCCACTGATGGACATGGCGGGGTACATCGGCCACCGTGGTGATTACCATAATGTCTTCCTGGATGCTGTGAGAGATGCAGGAATAACTGTACATATGGGACGCGACGTTGTAGATTACGAAGACAAGCAAGGACATCGGCCTCTTGCTGTGTTTGGCGATGGAGCGCGAGTTGAAGCAGATCTGATCGTGGGCGCTGACGGGATCAAGTCGCGAGCCAGAGAGCTCGTACTAGGCTTCGAAGATAAACCGAAGAGTAGCGGTTATTCATGTTATAGGGCGTATTTCCCCGGTGCGCATCTCAAGGAGGACCCATTATGTCGCGAATTTGTGGACCATGATTGTGTGAACATCTGGTATGGTGAGCTTTTGATACTACCTGCCCAGCAATCCCGACAGTCTCGATTTCCTGTGAGACTCAGATTAACCCTAGGTGTCCGGGGCAAATGGGGTGTGCTAATTTGAATCTATCATCACGATAGGATTGGAGAAGACACACATCTAGTGCAGAATACCCGTAAGTTTGGATACTACCAACTGGCCCAATTCGGAGGATCGAAGAGGGAAACGGAACACTCTGACCTTTGGCATGCAGTCCGCGACGGCGATGAATTTAACTGGATTGTAACTCGAAAGATCTCGGAAGAAGCCGACATGGAGATTCGAGAATCATGGTTCCAAGAAGGTGACCTCGAAGACGTGGCGCGAGTAACCGCAACAGTCGACCCGCGGATTCGAGCCGCAGTAGCAAAGACGCCATCGTGTCTCGACTGGAAAATCTGCTATCGCGATCCGATACCCTCGTGGGTTTCGCCCCGGAGTCATTGCATCGCCCTGCTAGGCGATAGCTGTCATCCCCATTTACCTACCAGCGCCCAAGGGGCTAGCCAAGCGACAGAGAGTGCTGCAGTACTTGCAGTCTGTCTTAAATTGGCCGGTAAAAACAGGATATCACTTGCTGTGAGTGAGCCTCATTAACACAAGAGGAGTATCGTGACTGAGCGATGCAGACCCGAACTTATGAGAAACTCCGGTTCCCTCGTACACGTGCAAGCCAAAGCAACGGTGAGGACCTCCGAGATCGATGGCACAATGCACTGAAGGAGGTCGAAGAAGGTGTTGAAATAGACCCCGAGTCGCTCAAGATTAGGAACAGATGGCTGTATGCCTTTGACGCCGAGGCCGATACCATAGAGAGATGGGACGAGGTGTCATCTCTGGTCAGTCAGGAGCTGCAGACGGGGAATATTACGCCCCTATGTTAGTTGTCTGGTCAATGAGATGCGAGCGCACGGCAAAATTGTCATATAGATGCTCAATGGTAAAAGAGTATGTCGAATGGCCTAGTATATATCTATGAGACGGCGACGGCCTTTGACGACAGCCACATCTACGTTCGTGGGGAATGGAAATGCGTCACCTGCAATCCATCGATGTGTTGGTTTAAGGCACGCATTCTTTTAGCCAGTGCAAGCATCGTGATGAGGATAATTTCAACGCAATGCTGCGAGCGCCTGTGTGTTTTAGCCGTGAACATCTTGACACTGCAGGTATCAGCTGTCTTCTTAACGACCTCATGGCCCTAACGGGCTGGTTTTCGTGGCACAATGACGTCACCTTCGCGTACCATAGAGTTCGGAATCATCATCATTCAGTCACATTCATTCCTGCTTCTATACAAATAAATCTACATTCCTGAAGAGCAGAAATCTTTGACAAAGCTCGCCTTTTTACAACATCCCCAATCGACAGATAACACCATACCTTCTACACCTATTTCAAAATGTTGTTGAAACTCATCCACTTCGCCCAGATCGCCATCACAGCCTACGGCGCGATGCACTCCAAAGCGGCGATCCAGAACCTCCTCAAGTACGAGGACGCGACCAAGAAAGCAGCCAAGATCTCCGGTGAAGCAGAAAACCAACTCCACCGTACTCGCATGACCCAAGCTTCAGGCGCCGTCGCCATACTCATCTCATTCATCGCATCGTCACTACTGTTCTTCAAGGGCTCCTCTTACGGCTTCTTTGGACGATATCTCACCTCGCCTATTCTAGCTGCTGGGGTCTTTGCCGCAAAGACGCATTTGCAAGACTTCTGGACTGGGAAAGGGGGTAATTCGATGGCACCAAAGGTCCCGTTACCAAAGATGGATAGTTACAACGAGGCGTTGGATAGAACCGGAAAGCTGCTCGAGGTTCTGGGTTGGTTGACGATCAGTTGGGCTGTGAGTGCCGTGGTGGCTCTTGTAGTGGGGTATTGAATGAGGATCACGATGACCGCAACAGAGTTGATGCGGTTCGATTATGTGACGCTGTCACCTTGAAACTCAGTTTTCATCAGCTTGTGAGACGAATTGTATCTAAGATGGAACAGTCCCATCCTTTTCCACAATAGACGTCTAAGTCGCGTCTCTCTTAATGAGAAATACCACGACGTCTAGATGCGGGTGCAATGTGAATGCATCCCCGCCTGTGAGCCGACTTCCACTAGATATATGCGTAAGCCACAAGTGGCTATGCTACTATTGCTCAGACGGGCACTAGACCCTCGTCTCCATCCTCTCTCATTGGAGGTCCCTGGGCATTGACGGGGACCTACCATTATCTTGACATTCATCCCAGGGCTTCAAAACTCCTTTTTATGTGGCGAATCTCCAGAAGTAGGTAAAGTTGGCTGTCGTGGGTCATAATAACAACACAATGACTACCCAAGTTGCAAGAGTAATATCCACAGAGCTCCTTGTACGTTGTCTCCTGAGCCTACCGGTGACGCCATAGACGGGCACTGATGGGCAATAACACTAGGAGAACAAGGACGCAAGATGGATTAATCTAGTCAAGTGAGCAAATCTGATGAATTCTCTCAATCATAACGTTTTTGCTGACAATGGCCCTGTCCAAGAATTACATATGAAGACCAAAACGGCCAAATCCGCACCTGGGAGGGAACAAGACGCCCAACTCGTCCCAAGACCAGTGCTGTAGACGCAGTACAGATGCTAGCCGTTCGCGAGATGCCTACGGGCGCGGAGCTCTTACTAGAAAAACAATTCAGAGCACCCGCGGGTAAGCTCGTGGTAGAGCTCCCAGCAGGTCTAGTTGACGAGGGCGAGACTGTCGAAGAGGCCGCTCTGCGTGAGCTCAGAGAAGAGACAGGCTGCATCGGTGAGATTGTGCCAGAAACATCTGGTCAGCGCCCTATGTTTTGGAGTTGTGAGTATACAGAATTCCGCTCTGTGAGGGAATACACCAGCTTGCTAACGAGTCTCATAGCTCCCGCCTCCTCAAGGTAAAAAACCTTACCCGTTGGTTCCAGGTGTAATCCTTAGCACTAATCACTTTCTTCAGCTCAACAACGTATATGATCAAGATCAAAGTCGACGCCGAGAGAGAAGAAAACAAGAACCCCAAGGCTCATCTCGAAGACGGCGAGTTCATCGAGTGCTTCTGGGTCGCGTTCAAGGATCTCCACGCCGAATGCAGAAAACTGGAAGCTCAAGGCTACGCTATCGATGGCAAACTTGGTGCCTTCGCTGAAGGTCTCGAGTCTGCTAAGCAGTGGGGTGTTTGAGGAACGAGATATATACGAGAAATATCAGCATGGGTTATAGGGGTGATGAAGGAACAAAAAGGGATTTCGGCTTCTCGGGGGTTTGATGAAGAACTCGCATCCTCTTGATTTGATGACCGTTACGCATTAAGAGTAGACTGGCTAGACGGATAGACTTTCATGCAGATTATAAAAAAGCCTACAATCTCCATAAACCCTTGCTACCCGTTGAGGCTGACCACAAATCACTGCAAGAAAGTATGACATGCAAAAGAAGTGGCATGCCCCAAAATCCCGTGAACCAACAGCGTTCGGTCTTCTCGAGTCTTGGCATTTTTTGCTCATCCTCAGTCGGGATAATATCATCTAATGTTTGATCGTGGCGAATATAGATTCTCTTATGATACCCTAGTTGAAAGGGTTCGCATGAGGGCCGACTTCCAGCCGGCGCTGTTCTGCTAGTAGTCTAACTGCGCCATGCCCATGCAAATACTCAAAAATCCGGCGTCAAGATAACATATACAAGTTGAAGGTTTGGTACAGAATTGCCAACGCAGGTGGTTTTCTCAAGGAGCTCCAGCCTTAAGCAGGTCTTCGACCACAGCTGCATCTTCCAGCTTTCCACCCACGGGACTCTTCTCACCCGATCTCTTCCGGAGCACATTCTCAATGAAAGCCTCGCCCGCCTTGTAGCTACTCCGCACGAGTGGGCCACTGGCAACGTATAGGAAACCCATGTCCATGGCACGCTGGCGCCACATCTCGAACTCGTCTGGGGTGACATACTTCTCAACCTTCATATGTCGTTTGGTCGGTCGCATGTACTGGCCGAAGGTAACGACGTCGACGTTGATCTTCCGTAGTTCCTTGAGCGCATCCATGAGCTCGTATTCCTGCTCTCCTAAGCCCAGCATGAGACTGGTCTTGGTGATAACATTTTCCGCGCCCTTGACCTTCTTGACGTGTTCCAGCACATTTAGACTCTGTCTGAAAGTAGCCCTTCTGTCTCGCAAGTAAGGAGTAAGTCCCTCTACAGTCTCGATGTTGTGAGCAAACACATCCAGACCGCTCGTGGCCATGATCTCAACCATGTCCAAGTTGCCTTGGAAGTCACCGGTAAGTGCCTCAACAAGAAGACTCGGCTTCTGTGCTTTGATCTTTCGTATCGTCTCGGCGAAGTGCCTCGCGCCGCCATCTACCAGGTCGTCACGGTCGACTGTCGTAAGGACAACGTAGCCTAGGCCCCATCTCGCAAGGGCCTCGGCCGTGTGTTCAGGCTCATGCGGGTCGAGAGGCGCAGGCTTGCGGTTCGTCTTGACACCGCAGAATCGGCAACCGCGTGTGCATGTGTCTCCCATCAACATAATGGTAGCCGTGGCAGCATTCTTGTCGCTTCCACCCCAGCAATCGGAAATGTTGGGACATCTTGCTTCCTCGCAAACGGTGCTCAATTTCAAGCCTCTCAAGTCCTTCTTTATCTTTTTGTAGTTCTCATTTCCGGCGGGGATGGGCGTCTTGAGCCACTCTGGCAGTCTCGTGATGGTTCGTCTGTTTGAGGCAGGACCGACTTCGGCGGTTCGTAGGGTGTAAGCATCGCCGTGTGGCAGAGGGGATGCGGCAGATGATGTCGGTAGGAAGTCCTCGAAAGCTCCTACAGTGTTGTCTTTGAAGTATGTCGGCCGGCGCGAAGTTGGTGAGTTAGCAGCCACTGATGATGGCGTCTCGGGGGGGTTAGGGATTGTGGCGTATGATCTGCTAGGGGTGCGAACGGTCGATGAGAGCGCTCGTCGCAATGGCGCTCGAAGGCCTTGCATCGAGGCAGAGGAGGACGCCATGACAACCAGTAGCTTCTGCAAGTAAGAAGGTAAAGGGAGGGTTGAAGAGCTTGCGGTAATCCCAACTCTTCGATGGCGACAATGAACAGGTCCCTGGAGATTCCGATAGCACCATAGATGATCGGAGCGATAATTTCTAGGCAAGTCAGCTTTTGGGGGTGTCGTGATTGGTTCTTGACGCTACCGGGCGTTCTCCACCGAAACCCCGGCACTAGCCGCGCTGTTGTTAATGTCATAGTACCTACAGGTAGCTTAGTGGCTGCATGCATCATAGATCTGCGCTCGAGTCTACCTACCTGCCTTCCAGTACGCCAAGCGTCAGCGCTGCACGCATTGCTCCAACCATCAATCGCAAGTCTGGTGGATTTTCATATAACGGTTCTGTCAAATACTGTTTCGAGTCACGATAACGCTATCAGAAAGGCTCTACAGTGAAATAGACGCATGGATTTGATGAACTGGAATGGCTCCGACTTTGCACGTATTGCAAAACGCACCAATAACTTGTACCCCTTTGAGACCGCTCCCTCTTCAGCCGCTGATGCGTAAAACCAGATCGTATATTAGGCTTCCAAGGAACTCAGATTCCTCAATCCAGACAGTGGCGAAATCTCCGTTTCCAAGAGCGATACATGTACTGTTGAGTTCCTCGGTCTGATAGTTGCTGGCGCGAAGAGATTCCTCGAACCGATCGGTGTTCCCCCACCGTTCACAACTGAAGACCTCATTCATTACATTACTGTCCGTGGTGAGCAGAGGCACAATGGGTTTACGTTTCTTGGCAGAGTGCGGTTTGTCGCCAAAACAGACTACCATGCATGGATATGTTGTCCTCCCATCCAACACATGCGCTACAACAACCACGGCAACGATGGATCTTTTATCAGGGTACTCAATCCCAAAAGTGCTATTTAGTTCGATCATTGTAGTGTCAGAATGTGGAGGCTTAGATGGTCCCCATTGATAAAGACCTGGGGCATTGCCTTCTATTCTATGAAAGAGCATCGCCCCGTACGGTCGTGAAAAGCCGTGCATTCCTCCCGGGCTGAAGTGGTGTCTTTGATCGTCGATTTCTATAGTCACCCTTTCGGATATCTCAGTCAAGTCGATGGGCACTATGATGAGCCGAAGGTCAATGGCAACTCACACAATTGGCATCACAAAATTGATACGCTAAACTCACAAGGCACCGAGTCGCTTGCTCCATGAAAATCGGGCACAGCAACAGCATATCTTGGATCCGTTGGGCGTACCACATATACTGTACTCGGATATGAAAATATGAACCTTCGCGGCGCGTGTTCATACAGCCAAATGGCCGCACGCGTAAGACCTTCACAATCATTGCGTACACTGCAGTCTAGGATCGCAACATAGCTTGGCATGTCGTTGCGGTCACCAAGGACTGAGCAGAGATAAACCTCAAGACTCATAGTATTGTCAGCAAATCTCATCCCATGTTTTTGCAAATGGCTGAATTGGTCCTCGGAGCTGTGATAACCGACAATATCGAGCTTGGTCGCGTAAGCTTCAGGTGACTTCGGGAGGAATTGTGCCGTGCTGCGGCGGTCCCAGCATAATAGCGTTTGGTCGCCTCCTTCTTTTACGATCTTTTTCAGCAATCTGGTGAATGCTTTACTTCCTTCCCCATAGAGCAAGGGCATGTTAACATTGAATATCCCCAGGAGGCAATAGGCCATATCCTCTTCTCTTGTTGTTCGTCTCCCTATAGCCCACTTCATCTTATTGCTCACGCTGTGGCTTCTTAAATAGTGCCATCTGTACATATCACTATCACTCTCTCTTTCCAAGACGGAGGGCGGAATAGAGGTAATCTCGTGAAGCTGGTGGCAGAGACTCAGGCGAGTACCGACGAAGTTCCAGTGTTGATCAAAGAACAAGACGCTGCTTGGTGCGATGAGCTCCTGAAGCGTCCATCCTCTCTGGAACCATCGAGACTTCTCCAAGTATTCGAAGCTGCTTCCAGCGCTTGACAACTTGTAGTCGACAAGATAGGCAAAGCACTCCTTTGCTGAAGAGTACCATTTAAACATGGAATTTATGGCCTCAGAAAGCTCTGCGCTACTAGACTTGTCAATGCAGCATGTGTCAATCCAAATGTAGTCATACCCCTTTTCCAACGCGAGTTGGGCACTGCGCAACACTTTGGGGCCACCATGTTTCTGACTCCAACTTGGTTGCGACGGCTCGAGAATCATGGGAGCGTCTCCCGGGTTCTGTATGGCCGAAGTTGCCACGTTATCTCGGACTACATCACTAAAAGGTATTTTTTTAGTGCTCGTAAACATTATTTTTACTTAGCAATGCCTACCTGTACAGAATCTCTTCTTCGCCCCAGGTGTGCGAGAGAATTGCGTATTCAGGAAACTCCGGACCAAGAAACTCCTTCAGCCGATAACTTTTCGTGTGCAGTAGACGCATTCTGAGCAATGAGCAGGCAACGATCTCAAAACATAGAATGTGAATGAGGGGACTGCGAGCAATGCTGCACCAAAGAAGCGTTGAGATAGGACCCCAACCGCGGAGAAGAGACCAAAAGGTTCCCCAGTTGGTGCACATGCAGGTGGTGCACATGCAGGTGGTGCGGTTCGAGACTCCAACTGGGCACATGCCGATTTAGGCAGCTGCATCCGTCTCTGCATCGACAGGAAACAGATGGCTTCATCACCAGCCTATCACTCACCATGAATGGCCCGCCCGAGCCTTTGCCGTCGCAAGCATCGAGGCGGGCGGTGGCTTATACAAGACGCCATACATGGGCGGGTCTCGATTTCTAGTTTCAGTCCTTCGGGGCGGGGACTGCTTGCCAGCGGAGACTACGGAATACTAGGCACAATCTATGGTGAACATTAGTAAATATTGACGAAGAGGTACGATAAACTCCAAGTGTTGTAGTCAGGTCGTGAAGGTCCAATACTACTTAGGGGGGGCAAGGGGGGTTAGGGCTTTCGCAGAAGTTACGCTAACTTTTTGATACGGCTCGATTGCAATGAGTGGCATATCTCCCGTATATTTACGGCTCGTTCGCGAATGCATCGCAAATTCGCGCCGCGAGCGATTTAGATCTAGAGCGGCTTAAAAAATCTAGAGCGGCTCCGAGATCTTTTACGGCATTGTTTTAACTCATTTTGGAAAGAACGGCAAGAATATCGAAAGAGCGGCACGATTTAGAAGGAGCGTAACTTCTGCGACGCTTATTTTTTTAAGCCGTGCGAGTGCTGCAGATATACGGCAAATCTGCTGCAAATACAGGTCAGCAAGGGACCCTAGGGTAGTCACTTTAGTCCGAGCTGCATAGGTAGAAAAGGGACCTAGCTTGGACGCTGGACGGCTCTGTTTGATGTGGCAGGCGTTTCTGGATTATACCAAGGGCGGCCTTTTCACAATCTACAGAAGTTAAAATTAGAGGGAAGATCTGCACAATACTAAATTTGACATGCAACATACCTAAGTACGACTGGTATACATGGAGGGATGGCCTTGCTTAAATAAAGAAGAATTCGACTGGTCTCTTGATAGTGAAGACCGACGCGGTCATGGGAATTGGTGAGCTGTCTGTGACAAGTCCGTTTCCCAATGGTTAGTTGCGGCTTCTAAAAAAATTCATTGTTGCGTTACCTGCCTTTGTCGTGCGTTAGCAAGGACCGGAGGCAAGTGCATCACAGATGTCGAGGAAGTGGGAGGATTGCTCGCAATAGTAGCCAACTTGACCTTCCCTGAGAACTGGCATTGTCGCTATGGTTTAGCTATGGTTTGAGCACGATTCTTATTTGAAGTGAGGACCTTGAGTTGCGGTGGTTTAAGATAGGCAGTTCTTGCCTGAAATAGGATGGTAGATACATGAAAGATCCAATGTCGTACGCCAATTCCTGTAAGGTGTCGGCCTCAAATAGAAATGACCTCAGGCCTGCTACATGCTGGGTGTTTTAGACGTTACTTAGCTCTTGCAGTTTTACTCACCCTTCATCGCACTTACCTTCTCAGCGGGTTGGGTGAATTCAGGAAGACCATATATTTCATCAGTGCGATGAGCAACAAAGCCCTCAAGCCAACCCAAGCTCCAGCCATGACGATGGCGTGTTCTTACAGCTATCGCCACCTGCAACTATTGAACCTCTCAAATGAACTCGAGACCGTATTTGACTAGAAAGTGACTTGGTAAGCTTGTCACGACGCTCTTGTCTTTATCGTCGTCCCAGATCGCGCGCTGCTTTCGGCCAGCAGCTCCGAGGACCTAAGCACACTCCCTTTTAACCCGTAAGAAGATTGCGACTTCTGGAACCGATGCGTGTAAGTTTCGAAGGCACGGCTTTATGGTACGATGGCTGCCGCTTCCAGTCTAGTGAGTGCCGTTGTATTGATCCAAGAACTGCTTATGAACTTCATGCCAAAGGATTGCTGAAAGTGGTCACAAACAAATACGATGTCAACACGCTGACAGATATTTACAAACATTCCTGGTACTAGCCAGATAGCAATAGTCCTGGTACTAGCCAGCAATGCAATCAGTTTTCTTCACTTTTCAGCGTATAAGTCAACACCACAATCAGCTCGCATCCAAAATGCCAGACTCTCAACAAGGAAGTGTATTGTCGACGACTTCGGCATCTACACATGGCCGGCATACACATCCGCTACATCGACAAATAACATGTAATCTAGCAAAGCCCGTTTTCATTATCAAATTATTATGCTGTTGCTTCAAGCACCATCGACAACGAGCGATATCGTACTCCGATGGTACAACGATAGAGAACAAAGGTCGGACTACCACAAACTCGTTGGTGGTGATGCGACTGCCTCTTGCCCATTCCTATCTTCACCATAGTCAGCGCACAGTCACTGCTCAGTTGTCCTAATATTGCGGTTCATTTAGTCCTCTTCCCGGCGGCCCTGCCCTGCGAGTCGATCAGTGATATCCGCCTGCGCCTACCCCCTATACTGCCACTGCCGCCTTTGCATATGTCTACGAACGGGCAGACAAACGGTACCAGTGGTTCCAGGTCTTCGGATCCTGTCACAGGTTTTCAAGATTTTTTGGCGACACTTCAAAGTCAGAACAGAGCCAGGCTTGAGCAAGCCCGACAGTCTCCGTCGAACACGAATGGAACTACCAACAGGCCTGCACAATCCAGGCAGTCCTCGTCGAACACAAATGGAACTAGCAATGACAGCAATTCAATCGACTCGCCGTCCAATACAAATACACCCGGGAATAGTAATGACCAAACGAATCGCGGTTAAGTTGAGAACTTGACAAACATGCCTTGAGTGTCTCTTTGGCTGGGGCTTTCGCTTCTGTTCTCGTAGCGGACTTTGGGCTCTGCGGCTTTCCGGTCACAACAACTTCCTCTGCCAAAACACGATGTCGAACGGACATCAGTCACGCAATACAACATTACGTCGGACGTTTCCCGCGCTCGTCAGCTCGTTCATTGACCTTGTATGTTCCTGATCGCATCCTTTTCGTTGGCCCACGGCTTGGTCGCCAGCGTTATCCTTCGATAATTCTTGCTTCCGGCACAATGTCCGTTTCTTCCACCGTGCAGATTCGGTCGTTGGTTAGTCGAACCGGACGTCGCTTTAGTACTTTTGCCTGCGGGCTTGCAATGTCGTTAGTTATCGGCGTATTTGGTTTTCTTTTATCCGTCTTTCTCTTGTGTCTATTCAGGATTTTGTGGTCGGACTTTGGACTCTCTTCGTGGGGGCGCGCCACCACATTGTACCTTAATTCAAACTTGGGACTCGATGGCATCAGGTACTCAACTTATCTCACGCATTAGTTTCAACTACTGCACTTGAAATACCACCACGATGCGCTCTACCAACACACGCTTCAGAGCTTCGGGGTGGAAGCAGCTCCAGTCGTGTTTATCATCAATTGTGACAAACTGTTCGCAAGCAATGTCGCATGTCCAGCTGGTCGCCCTGTACCTAGTCTTTTTTCCCTGTCCGGCACACTGGAAATAATCGAGGAGGCACTACCAAAGGTGATCACATCGCCGTATCGAGTGCCTTAGGGCCACTGAGGAACATCAGCCCTTTGAAAAGAACGACCAAAGATGAAATTCGCAAATTAAGGTATTCGCGCTACCCCAAATACTACACCAGCTTTGCCGCTTGTCCGCCCACCATTCGAGAAGTAAGTTCAAAAGGTTAAGCGCTCGTCACCGTCGTTCAAGGCCTGTAAGCGCGCACACGGTACACCCTTGGTACCTGTGGCTTCTCGATTCGGACACCGTGACACACAGTCACAACCCTGTTGACGTCATATCACCTGTAGAAACTTAGACTTAGGTACCTTACCTTACTCGATTGAATTAATGTATGGAATGAAATCATGGCCGTATGTCTGTTTCCATGGCACGGGCATTTTACAGCGAAGGTCGGAATTGTCTCTTTCTCTCAGGCTACACGGCTGAAACACGCAGATCATGGGCATCACCTGACACCGGACTACATGAACCCGACCACGTGTTTAGATCGCCCTGCTTGAATGGGCCCTTACCTACTGTACCTCCTATGAGAATCCCCAAGGCCTGCGCCTTGCTTGCGGGGACCATTACCACTTCCTGTTGGACATCGCATCGACACCGACTACAAATAACGCAGCATTCAGCCGTCTCATTCAAAACGAAGACTCTCAAGCGAGTCGCTTCCGATAGATCAATCGTTTACAAAAGGCGCAAGTATTTGTTGTAAGACACGGCCTGTCTAGGTACCTATAGGAAGCTCGTCTCGATCATCTTCCTCGGCTCTTCCAGCTGCGTCTTCGCTTCAGCTAGCAACAAAATCGATCGACCCGCGTAGCCTGGCTCTCATCGGCTTCCTCTTTCGCCGTTCGTGACGGATTTCTCGTACTGACTGTGCAACACACCTGTCACCGGTGGTACACCTTTATTATTAGCATAAGTTGTCACGTATGTCAATAATTCCGGCGTATATGTGATCCGTATACCTCCCCAGAGCCACAACGTCTACTATTCATCCGATATGTTTGATCACGGCCCCGCGCTACCGTATTGCACAGACGGCTAGACAGCGTACAGCTTCTTAAAGATATCCCGCGAGGAAGTTAGTGAAGTATCGAACGCATACCAAGCATAAGGCGTTCCGAAGTCAGACGTACCACATCATCATGTTGCCTCATCTTCATGTCACAAGATCTCGACAAGGCTAATGTCGTGGAAATCGCCATGTACCACGTTGCACGCGGTGTAGGAGGTCTGCGTACGAGAGGTCTTATTACGCGTTGTAATTCGAAACTTAGCACGTTGTAGCTTCTGATCAGGTGGGAAGCAAGTGCGCGAGCCGCTATCAACAAAAATCGTGTGTTATGTCGTACAAGATAACTAGCAAGAACAAAGGAATCGAAAAGCATAAACCTACCTAGGTAGGTAATCTTCCATTCCTGGACCGCAGGCCGTACTTTCCCTACCTAGTCCGTGAACAACACAGCACTAGAGCCTGCCATTTGACTCAACACAGCAGCTTCTACAGTCAATACTCACGCGTAGAGCAACAATATATCATTCCCACCTTGAGATATTGAAAAGAACTGAGATATCCAACATGTCTTCAGGCAGTGGAAACATTACTCAAAAGACTAGTGGCGGCAGCATCAGCCCCAACCAAACATATCAAGGGCGGCTGATCGGGAGGATATGAGAGCGAACCAAAATCGGAAGCATATGGAAGCGAACGTCGTGATAACGAATGGGGCTTCGCCTGGCTGCACCCCAGGCACCAAGTCTGGCGATGGACCTAACTAGACAGAATATCAAGAAGATATCACTACCGTCATCACCGGACGAGATTGAGGCTCTCGCATGCATGAGTAACGTCAACGCGGGCCTCACCACCATCTCGCATGTCCCTCCTCCTCAGCCTGCCAGGCTCGTCAAAAAACCGGAAGTGGCAACGCCAAACGAACACGCGACTAGCCACACCAAATCAATCGACAGCGATCTACGATCGTTTTCTTCAATGCGTTTCCCCACCTCGAGCAGTACTTGATCTCCAACAAAGACAGCAATCGGATGCTTTTAATACTCTCATTGACGAGTACGACAACTTATGGAACAGATCTCAACGATCACCACACGTCATTTCCCTTTATTTTCGCCTTACCTCACCGAAAGACGTTCGTTTATCCGCCGGAGCAATTTACATCTTCGCCGCTATGTTCCAGGGCATGTGCCTCGTGTTGCTGTGCACAGGGGCAACTTGGTGGAAAGACAATCAACTCAGTTTAACAGGGTGTCGACAAGGACTGTGTTCTCTCGTTTAGTATGACTTGGTGGTCTCAATCATCACCTCCCTTCTCGGGATTGACTGGAACAACTACTTTGTTGATTCGCAGTCACCGGTTGAAGCTTGGAAGCGCGGTCTTGAGATTACTGTCAAATACAAGAACCGTTTTCAATACAGACAGGACATTCTGCATCAAGAATAGCTATACGTGTTAGCGACAGTATCACATGCCACGTCCGTGTAAGGTACATACTCATATTGATCAGCTTTGATTCCGCAGTATCTATTGATCACAAATACATCGCTTCTCTGCAATCCCCGGTGTTGATTTCTGAGAAGGAAAAAGTAATCCCCGATGGCATTTTTATCGTTATGCCTAGAAGCGCAATGTTTATTCTACGATAGCTTGCGGCATTTTACCATATCAAGGCATGTCTGTCTCCTGGATTGGCCACAATATTGAATATGGTTCAAACGTCGACAGACTCTACTCCTCACACAATCTAAGTTGCTTTTCGCTACCGTCAGAGAAAAAACAAGCCTCCAATAGCTGTATCATTCCGCACATAACGCCCTCAGATCCTCTTGTTGACCTCACTTTTTTCCACCTAGGCACAATGTCAATGAAGTAATATTGAGTACTTCATGGATCACTTACCAATTGGTCGGCGATTTTCTTCGTGATCGGAATCCATCAGAACATACAATTCTAATCATCAAATCCAAAATGCCTGCCGGGGGTCAGACCAATGGTGCAAACCTGACCGATGACAGACATATGAAGGAACTCCTCGTTTCAGTGGTCAGGTTAGTCATGTCCAATTCCGGCAACGACCGCTCACGTGAAGATGGCGGCCAAACTCCAAACAGCGGCCAGGCAAGAGATGTCTTTACACCTTCTCCGGCCACAGTCCCAAATCGTCACTCAGGCCATACATCGACTACGAATGCGCAGAAGTGGCGTTTATCTTGCCAGCAGATATGGCATGATACTGCCACTATAAAAAGCATGCTGGAACGCCAGTGGGAGTGGGAAAGGGCCTGGGAAGAGGCTCTCAATTATGCAATCTCAAAGGGAAGGGAGCGAGAAGAACAACGCCTCGAAATGGGCATACTGGAAAAGGAAGAAGGGTCAAATACCAACAGATCGAGGAGTGCTTCCCCAACAAGTGCTAGTCAGTCGCAGAGCAGCATGACGGACAGCACGGTTGCTGAGAGAAAGCGACGACGCATACCGGTGCGCCACAGGTTTTCGGATCTCTTCGAGTCTCTTTATCAACAAAAGGATGAGTAGAAATGGCATTTACATTTCGCACGTCATAGTAGTCGGTCTTTGCGGCAGGATCGATGGTTTTGGATCATTACTCCTCATGGCCAGAACGTGAAGCCGGACCAGAAGCCCTGGAGAGGTAACACAAATCGAAGAGACATCAACACAAAGAAAAAAAAAAAAAGAGAGAGAGAGACAAGGAAATTCGCCCCCCGACTGGCAGCGATTAGTTCCAATAGCCTACTCGTGACAAGCGCCGAGAAGCTAGCATGCTCGGCGCGTTAGGACGCAGCAAGTCAGCGGATGAAATTCAAACGAATTGTCGCAAACTCAGGTACTAGGAGCAAAAGCCGAGATTCAATCGGAAGTTTAGCGTGTGGATAAATAATAACTTACTGGCTCATCTTGAATACCGTGATTGAATCGCGGTAGTGTTTAGTAGTGTTTAAGAATCTCAGATCGGTTTACGTATCTGCTCGGCACACTTTGCCTTGATTCAAGCTTTATCAATTCGTGAGATGCGCTTTGAGACCGCGTCGTAGTATCAGTGCGATTTACAAACATTACCCCAAGCAAGCGGTAAACTGCATGCTATGTTTGAACTCTCTCCCAGGGGCGTAACAAGGCACAAAGCACGACAGCTCGAAGTAGGCCTGTCGGAAGACAAACGTCTCAATAGCGAAGATGGCTGGCTGGCTGGCTGGTCAGGTTCGGTCGGTCGTACTACTAGTCACACTTCTGTTTTCAAGTTTCACGTAGGGGAACTAGTCTGTCTGTTCATCAACAAGGCAAGACAGCTACCTAATCGGTAGTAGAGAGAACGTGTATCAATTTCGATCCTTAAAGGCCAAAGCAGCTAGACTAGCATATCCCAACATACCGCGACCAAAATCCTTCTCCCAACGATCGTGTATTGTCGGAGACCGACTCGAGTAAGCAAAACGAAAGACAAAAGTAAAAGCTATGGTATACTGATGGACAGTAACGCAGCACCCCATGATAAAAGAGCGTCCGAAATGCCAACCAAAGAGTGTATCCTGTGTCCACTAAGCAACCTGAGAGAAGAAAGCAACAAACAAGAAAAAAGGTCCCATCGAGGACGTACGGTGCCCGTCAGCAGTTGGGAACATCGATCTATCGAATCCCACTTCTAAGCTTTCGCTTTCGCTTCTTCCTCCTGGTCAACCAGGTACTCCTCGTAGCTCGGGGGTGGGCCACTGCTGTTCGGGTTGTCACTTCTAGCGTATTGTTCGAGGAATCCCAGCATCTTGTCGAGTTTCGCGTCACGAGCGCCACCGATGAGCTTCATATGCGTCAAGGGAGAATTCCAGCCGCCCATATCATCGACTTGCTTCATTGTGGTGCAATCAAAAATGTCGCACTCGAACTCCTCGCCCGTCATGTGGTCGGTATACGTGACGGCGTTGTCAAAGCCGTCGTAGGCATCTATAACTTGCTGGCTGCTAGTGACGAGGCAGAATTGCACGCCCAGCCTGTCGCGCACGCTCCTGCATCCCGTTGTGTTATTTATCTTACTCGCGACCTTCATAACAACCCTCTTGAGGGAGTCTAGGTCCACCGGCTTGCCTGCCTTCATGTCTTTTACCATACTGTCGTCAACACCGTCAAGGAACCAGACTAGATTCAGTGCTTTGGCCTCAGGGTCATTTGCGATTACCGCCTCATAGGCGTCCAGGGCCATCTTCAGCGTTTTGATCAGTGGCGTATGGCCCCCGGGGTGTAAGGTTTTGATGAAGTCTCTAACCATTTCCGGGCCTCTAAGGCCCGTTTTATGGCGAGGCACGCCGAATGTGGTTTCACCCTCTGCAGCATCTTCAGCTTCATCTGTGATGGTCCACTGTTCGATTCCGTCGTCGTCGAACTTTAGAGCCTGCCCGCTAATGGCAATGACTCCTTCTTTAATCTGGGCAAACCGAGTGTTGGGATCATCTTCCGAATTGAGGGCCACTTCACCATCCATCCTCCAGTCGCAAATAGTGGACCCAGAAAGGTCAATTCCGATCTGGATGTCGCAGGCCTTCGTGGTTTTTTCAAGCTGCTTTTCCATTGCATTCCAAAGCGGAGCAGGAATGCGGTACTTCCCATGCTGGACATACTCGTCTGGGGATGCCGAGGAAGTCATTGCGTCTGAAAGCGATTTGAATTTCGTAGACGGAATAGATGTAGACAAGGGCAATTGAGTGTGTAGACCGATGCGCAATAGGAAGGCTTGCTAGTCAAGAATCCCAGAATGCAGCCTGAAGTGCGCCGCGTAGTGTTTAAAGTATAATCCCAGAAGTCTTGAGAAATGACGAGACATCAGGGCGTAATTTATGGGCACATCGCCAGTTGTCAGGACAAAGAGGGATCTGCCATGCGATGCTTCTGGCTTCGACCGTCTGACAACATTCCTGATGGGTGACTGCCGTACCTACCTCGGACATCAAGAAGAAAGAAAAGTCATCGAGGGTTGGAATCTCGTGCTACCCATCGAATTCTTGCACTCTCGCATTCATTCCAATTACAAGCTCTACTTCCGCAATAGCCACAGTGGATGGCCCAGGATCATATGTTGTCCTCAATAGTGCCTTGACTCTCGAGCTCCCATATTTGTTTGTCGTTGTGCTGACACTCATTTTTGACGAGGCGAGGGCAGCTGGAGTTGACTTTGGAGATATCAGTGGTGCTCGGGTCTGGGTTGAAGAGATGACTTTCTGTTATTCATGAGTACGGTCTTTGCGCCTCGCCCCAAGCTGCGACGATAGTGGTAATGCTCATTCCCCGTCGGGCTCGGGTACTACCTCAAGCGCTGTCGTCCCACCTAAGCAGAATTCCAAGGCGACTCGTGCCGACCTCGATCAGTGAGGGATGTTCCATAAAACATATTTTGGGTGGTCTTCTCCGTGTTGGATGCCGTCGACTTCCGTAGTGTGTTCCCTCGTGGTTTCCTCATGCTGTGCGACAACACCAGAGCGATCGTTCAGGCCTCGTCGCCTCCCGGCCTCCTTGCCTCTGGGGGTACCTATGATCAATCATTAGACCACATTACGGGTTTCGGTCTCGAACCTGCTATTAGGGCGAGATAGTGCTTTCAGCCTATCAAGATCTGTCTTCCGATGGCTACTGCAGTCTTTGTGAAATACCTACGCTGAGTGTGCATTGTGATATGGATGGATGTTCGACGGTCCTAGTGAACACTTCGGCTCCAGTCGGCTCCGTCGGCCGCTATTGCTTGGCACCATCCGAACAGGACACATCGGTGAGCACGCCGTTGCCAGGTACACGAAAGCTAGACAGAGTATATAACGCTAGGAATGCATGTCCTTCCTTGGTCGAGGATATTATTAATAGCACGGAATGCTGCGATCAGCGGTTCCTGGGGGGACAGAAGTCGTGCCTCTTGCCTCCTTACACACGGGCTCTGGACGGGTAATGCGGCCATAGGGCTACCTACCTACGCCAAGCATCGCCAAGTAAATTCCCACTAATCCTTTGCCTGTCGCCTGCGCTCCGGGCTGTAATTCGTACAGTTTGACTGCCGGGGGCCTTGGAGATGACCCAGTGATGTCAGTCTCAGGACGAAGAGCCTCTAAGCCTTGCCCAAGCCTGAAGGATTCCACGAGCAACAGCTTCAAGCGGTCGATCTCTATTATCCTCAACCCATACAACAAACATGTAGTCGTTGTAGTCGCTCAGCCTTTGTGCCGTCCGTTACGGGGCGTGAAGTAAGACTCAAAAGAGCGCTTCTTCCCTCGATCTTGAAATATTCCATCCTGTCTTATTTTCGGGAAGCAACCCTGTTTCACGATACTTCTCACAGTAACAACGAAAAACATTCACAAACAGCCCGCTGATTGCCATCATGAGACCGCTCACAGTCACCTCGGCCTCAGCGGCTTTGCTCGCATCCCTTGCCAGTGCTCAGGCAGATCAGGACTACGGCAATTGCACACAGTTCAACTGGAACCAGCAACCAGCCTATATTGTCAAAGACGACCCTCAGGCCGTCAGCGGTGCCGAAGCGTGTCCACAGTCAGCAGCCAACGGTACATGCTATGTAACTGCCAAAGGCGATGCTCAGTTCTCATGGAGCACGAACGTAACTGGCCTACGAACTTATGTTGCAACTGCCCCCGTCCGAGACGTTCTTGTCGATGCCATCAACGCAGCCGCGAGCAGTGAGTTGAACTCAACGGGCCCCTCGCCCTCGCTCAACTACTCGGTCATCGCCGCCGTCGACCAGACCCGGATCCTAGCACCGGGCCAAGCCGCCTATCTGAACTTCACGGCGTATCAGTTTTGCTTCGCTGGCACGCTCGCCAACTGCACTGGTACGGTGGAAGATGGAACACCCGTCGAGGGTTGTGCGCCACTGTGGAGGCAGACATCACCCAGTGCTGCTGTAGAAGTCGACGGCGAATATACCTTGGTCAACATCAGTGCCGACGATGTTGACCAATATACGGATCCGTTCAAGGGACAGTCTAGCGGAGAAGAAGGTGCCGCTTCTGATGGTTTCTCGGTCAGCTATGCGTTGTTAAGTACAGCCTTGGCCGCTGCACTCTTCACGTTGCAATAATCCGCAGTGAGAATGGCAAGGAAATTTTGCGTAGATGAACTCTCGTCGCAATCGGAACGACATGAAATTGTACACCGATTATACCCATTACTTCTGTATACATAGTCCAATATGAACACGATATACCCAGCATTAGGTTTTTCGCAATCCAATTCTCGTGCGTCTTTTCGGGCTCTCTGATCTCTGCTTCCATGACTATAATGATTGTAGAGTTAGCAATCAGTACTTCGCCCACATTGTGACTGCTGATAAGAACAGCCCATGTCTATCACGATGCCGTCAGCAGCGGGGTGTAGAGGTTCAGCCCATTGAAGCCTATATGCCAAGTACCACAGTCAACACAGATACCTATAGCGATAGGCGACTAGAGTAAAGCAATAGAACTTGCAGTATGTGGTCTTCGTCTCGACTCTCGACCGCACTTGTAACAACGCAGTCGACGACGCTTCACTATAGACTTAGTGAAATGTCAGACAATATCGCAAGCGTGAATTCCTAGGCTTAGTGATGAGAACCGCTCAGGCGGCGTTGCAAATGAAGCGCCGTAAAAGTGGCGGCCTCCTGTCAATGTGTTTTCCGAGCGAGCTACGGACAGCAGACAGTCTCGGGTCTCGACAGTCGAAGTGCCGGCACGGCTGTGATGATCCTAGTCGGCCAAGCCATCTAAAGCTCGATACACTCGCTACCATTCCTCTGCTGATAGGAAGAGTGGACAACCGTCGTGTTGGCGCCTCGTCGCATTTTGCACAGCGTTAGAAGTTGACAGCCTGCCTCTACCAAATTAGGGGCTAGGCATGGGTGGTGAAGACAAGGCATTGAGTCGTTCAGGTCTTGATCTTCAACGGGCTGAACAGGCCTTGGCAGGGTCAAAATATGCACAGCCGGGGCTGTGCTCACAGACACACTATTTTGGTGGGTAAGGTACACCTACCAGGCACAGACCGGGTAGCCTGACACACTGGCTCGGCACTGGGTCTGTTCGATCTGTCAAGCTGCCTTTTTCTCAACCATGGATGGAAGAACAGCATCAAGCTCAGCTTTCTGTTGATCCTGCTTATTTCATCGCGACGAAAGGTTAGTGATGCGTATCAAAGCCAGGACCTGAATGCGACGGACTTACGATGTTCCGCCATCCCACCGATCCATGCGCCAAACGGTGGCCCTCTGGCATCTGCCGGCTAAGGTTGCTGGGCTTCATCTGAGGATAATCCGAGCCGTCGGAGAGCCGGTTCCGGGGGCGATCAACGACGCCCAATCACTCAACTGCCGTACTCTCAGAAAAGGCATCCAGCATTGCTTGCGCTTGGCCTTCCAACTGGTTGCGCGCACGTCTCGTCCACATCGCGACGTCCAGAACATGGCCTCCAATAGCGTTCAGATTACGGTGAATCTGTGACACCCAGGCTCTGCCGGTGTGATCATTGTCGTTATGTTTATGTTCTTGTGTGCGGTCTTGTCATTGGGGCATTGGCTTGGGGCGTGACTGTTCTCCTCTGGATGAATTTCAGATAAACAATAGGGTGTGTAATACTCTACGGACGGGCTCGGCATAACAGAATTCATGCTATAGTGAAGGTGAGGGTTCCGTAGATATGATAATGTCTCTCCTTCCGCCCAGCCTGCCTTCGCATGCGCCAGTAACGTGAGTTGGCGATCAGTATCGAAGTCGAAACGATCCTTGAACCCGTCAAGGTGAAGACCACGTTCGTTGCCCAAGCCCTTGCGCTTGTTGTGCCTTCTCAGGCATACCTTCGATTCGGATGTGCAACGCTCAGTGTCCAGCGTCTCGATCCTCTTGTCGAGCCAGGGCAGATTCCCTCTGCTCACCTGCATCAGATCATTGGCGGCAATGGTTTCAACGCGACGATGGACCCGACAACCGACGTTGCTGAGCGTGCTACATGCACGACTTGTACGTTCTCTGAGGACTTCAGCAACTACTGGACGGCAGTGATGTACTTGGTATGCACACTCTCTTAAACACTGTGTCTCATCTACTAACGTTTTCTCAGTATGCAAAACCAGCCTTCACCATCTGTCTGGATATCACTTGATAAGAAGAAACTGTCCTGGCGTTTTACGCTTACATGTGAACAGCAAGGCTCGCAATGGCACATACAAGCGCGTGCCCCAATACCCGAATTCACTGCTCGGCAATCTCAAGGGTGGTATGACGGTCTATTACATCCAGCAGGACTTTTCCTCGAACGGCAATCAGAAGATCACAGCATTCCAGAAGGTGAGTATAATCCAGGACGTGGACTGAAGCGATCTAACAATGTGCAGGGTTTCCGCATGACGGTTGGCTCACCGTCGGCCACGGATGGCACCAATCCAGGCCTCCGATACACATGTCTGCAGAACGTCAATACGAGATTCCCAGAGACTGCTGCGTTTCCCACAGCGGCGTGCCCTGCTGGTATCATGGCTATTCACCATTTCCCCGCGTCAGTATCCTCATTACTCTCATCCCTGCCCTGTGCTAACCGTCTATCAGTTGCTGGGACGGCAAGAACCTCGACAGCCCTAATCACCAAGATCACATGTATAACACTAACCGCGGCGCTTTCACCAATGCCGGGCCATGCCCTGCTTCTCACCCAGTTCGGATGCCGCAGTTAGCATACGAGACCATGTGGGACACGCGCCAATTCAACAACAAGGCCGACTGGCCGGCCGACGGCTCGCAGCCCTTCGTCTGGAGCTATGAGGACAGTGTCGGCTACGGCACCCACGGCGACTACGTCTTCGGCTGGAAGGCGGACGCACTGCAGCGCGCCATGGACTCCCAGGCGCTGCTCAGCAACGGTATCACCACCCAGACCGTTGATAAAGCCAACCAGTGTACAATTCCGAGCACTGTCAATGAGGATATCGACAGCTGTGAGTGTTTCTATGCTTCTGTGGACTGTTGGAGACTGACGACTCATCTTCCAGGGCTCACTGTTCTCCCCGGACAAGGTAGCATGCCGATGTGAGAGGGTTCATTATGGGCAATGGATGCTATGTCAGTGGGTTTGAGGTGAAGCTTTGTCGCATAGCAGTAGCAATTCGCAGACTGGACATATATACATTCTTTTCGTCGGTAATCAAACGGTTGTCACTTTAGTCGCGTATAACCTATATTGCTGTATCATGTGATCTATTCACACACACGATTAAGGGGCTGTCGTCTGGTATTATGATGAACTTTCGATTTATCCATGTCCGACATTCACGAATTAGGCCAATATACCAGAGAGAAGTATTATATGCTGAACCTGCGCCTTGTTCCTAGGTCTTAGCCCGTATGTTCCGTTGCGATAGCATGTCCACTGTATGTATGAACGTGTTGAACTGCGTCTGCACTGGCTTTCGATCTACTGGTCATGCGATATGGATAGCCTGCCACGCCGTTGACACAGAGACTTCTCCGTTTCAAATCTTCTCCGTCCCCCATTATCAGGTTTCTCCTGGGCCGCCAACTAACGGCTCCCCTACCATCGAGCATGGCTGTACAAGTCTTAGCTCATCGTCCGGCGCTCGCTTCATCCGCCATTGTTTGATTATGTTTCTTTTATCAATGCAGAAAATAGCCCCTTTATTCTATTTCTGGGCACAAGTCCATGAATACCTACCGTAGGCCCTTTATTGTTTCCTCACGAGCAAGTTTGGCATATCTTGAAAAGTGTCGTGGTATTCAATCGTCTCCGAGCGAGCTGTGCAACCGTCAAGCAAGCGATGAGCCCCTGTCGGTGGGCGATCCAAAATGACTACCTCCTTGTACGGAATCTTGAGCAGCATCTTCGACGGCACAAACAACCAATCCTCACATCGTTCTCTACGAAAAGCCTCAACCCGCTTCCCATTCGTCGTGATAAATTTCTGGTGCCCTTGATACGATCGAGGAAAATCAGCGGTGTATGCTGCTCCTCTCTTACGAGCTCGAAGCACTGGATCACCCCGAAGACAAAATCCTTAAAGCTAGACCTGTACCACTCTGACAAGTCCTTGCCGTTATATAGCACACCCATGTTGGCTTCAAGCACCTCGCAGGAGTCGGGATGGACAGCCCAACGTTGGCCATAGTGTAGGGAGAAAATTCGGGCAGCTGCGCCATCTTGACCGAGCGCAGAACCGGGCGACCTTGTCCCATCCTTCCTAGATGTGATTCATAATGGTGATTTGTTGCTGGGTTTACTAGACTAAGTCTCGGACGCGGACAGCTCATTACTACCACGCTGAATCACCTGGTAGTTATGGTATTCTTGGAGTTCGTGGAAGAGGATTTACTCTTCTTCCCACGTGTGTGAAAGGATGGCGAATTTGTCTGGGGGGAGCTCGTGGAATTGAAGGGTGATGTCTTTTGTGTCGAGAAGCCACATCCTGTCAACGGTGCTTTCAGGTCTCTTGGCCTAGATGCAGGCACCTATGTACAATAACTCACGAAATCCCACGTTCAAGTGACAAGATTGAAGCTGTCTAGCTAGCCAGGTAAGATCTGACCCCCTTGTGGAGGGGTTGCTTACTTGCTAAAAAGAGCAGGCACGGAGATCGATCATCAAAGAGCTTGGTGGACTCTTACCTTTTTGAAACTCAACTTGTCGCAAGGCTTCAAACACTGCATCAATATTACTGATTCCCCGCTTCTCTAATAGCGGAAGAAATAGTTGCACCGTTAGCACATGTTATGTTTCTTACCTTAAACGCTTTGCAAGTTTCGCAAATATTAAGCACTACAGGAATCTATGATCATCCGAAAGAACAATGACAGTGCATCTTTTTACGACAGTGCTTGTTTGCTTAACATCTGTATGATATATACCTCCGCCACCACCGGGCTTAATTGGGCAAACACAGCCCGCGGCCATTTCCCCCTCCTCAGCTCCTATATGATTCCGCCTATTCAAGTCAACCCCGCATGGTCTCCCTTGTTGTGGTTACTGGCAACCTAGAAGACCCAGGTATTTTTGCACGATTACCAAGAACAGTTCTGAGGTACCGATCTTCATAAACAACAGCGCAATCGAGCACTACTATTAGCCATGTGGCTACTGAACGCTTGTAGCTGGGAGCTGAGAGACTTCATTTCCGATAAGGACACTCCCCCATACGCCATCCTTTCACATACCTGGGGTGAGGAAGAAGTCTCGTTCAAAGACTGGGAGACGCAGCCCGCGACTCGAGTCGAGAAGAAAAAGGGCTTCCCGAAGATCGATTACTGTTGTGCTCAGGCAGTATCGGACGGCTACGAGTGGGTTTGGATTGACACGTGAGCCGTCGACTGGAATCTACTGACTAGCGAGGACTAGAAGCTAATGAATGTCGCTCACAGGTGCTGCATCGATAAGTCGAGCAGTGCGGAATTGTCGGAAGCCATCAACTCTATGTTTAGATGGTACCGCAACGCCGAGATATGCTATGCGTATCTGGCCGATACCTCTGAGGTTTCAATTGCCATTGACATTCAATCTGCACTGTCGCAATGTCGTTGGGTGACCCGAGGTTGGACAGTGCAGGAGTTGCTTGCTCCGCGCGAAGTAATCTTCTACTCACAAAACTGGAAACTTATCGGGTCACGGACCGAGCTTTCTTCGCACCTTGCCAACGTCACTGGAATTCAGATACAATATCTTGAGGGACGCAGTCTTGGTCAAGCTTCTATCGCACATAGAATGTCGTGGGCTTCCAGACGCACCACATCACGCGAAGAAGATATGGCTTATTGTCTCCTCGGAATATTCGATGTAAACATGACGCTTCTCTACGGGGAGGGCAAGAGAGCGTTTAGGCGATTGCAAGAAATTCTTGCACATGAATACTACAAGGACCACACCCTATATGCTTGGGGAGAGCCAGTTTCGTCCCTTTCTGAGGAAATGTCCATTTCTGACGCACGGAAATGGAAACCACCTAAGCATGATCCTAGTAAACACGACCATAATTTTTACGGGCTGCTCGCCAGAAGCCCTGAAGATTTCCAAAATTCCGGTAACATTGTTAGCTCCCCAGACGCGGAAACTATGTTCACTGGACTTCGGGATGGTATGGTTGGATGTTCACCTCCTACCTTCGGTTAGTACTCAAAGGCTACTTGTTCGTTAGAAATCTTTTCTGTTAACTGACTCTACTACAGTAAGTACCCAGAGGCATGTCATATACCCACAGCAATTACTGATATTGAATGGTTTCGTGGTGAAGATTGGCCAAAGCGCACAAATCAAACTCCCATATCGTGGATTCGTCAGCTGTACAGAAGTGTCCATGACTGATCCGCCCATTAGTAAGTCTTCTTCAGTCGTTGATGTAGGGATTGCTGTGGCGTGTACCTATCTATTACGAGTATATTCCTAGAATCCTTACACAGTCTGCAGCGCAATTGAAACCCCTGAGTTCCATATATCTACTTTGTGGAAGATGGGATGGTCCCCATGAGAAGTTCCTATACGTTGTCATCCCGATATATTCGGCAACCAATGGACACTGTACACGACTCTACCAATTACTGATAGATGAGGTCTACGCTTTCTGGCCAGATATGACTAGTGATTCCTTCTCTCCGTTAATTCGTCAATTAACCGTCGAGCCTCTAATTCCAAAGGGTTTGGAAAACGGAGACATTTTATTGAGAAAGAGGGTGCTAAATACATGGGAAACGAGTTATCTTGTAACAAGTAATTCTGTCAGCGCCCTGCTGAGTGATCATATTAGACTTTTGGAACCAGTCGACAGCACGATTGAGTGTTATGTGCATCGTCTTAACGAAAACGTTTGCATCGCCTACGGCTATTCAAGACCAGGTAGCTTGACATCTCGCAAGTCGACACCGATTATCGGACTATCTGTATTCATCAAATCGACGAAATCTGTCACTGAGTCCGTCCGTATTCGTAGCACAAAGAGAAGCACAGGGGCAACATTTGAAGATACCCCCCCGACTCTGGTTTTCACTAGCTCGGCTGGCGCTGCTGATTACTATTTTCGAGGCCGAGAAAAGTTCACGTATTTGGAACGGATGGCTGTGCCATGCGATGAGTGGATATTCGAAGTAGTGAACGCCAACAACGAGAGTATCGGGTCCATTCGGATTGGCACTGAACGCAAATTCTACAACTTTGAGAATGCTGATGGAGGCCCAGCTGATGTCGGTTCCGAGGGTTATGTCGACGTCGTAGACTTTTGCGTATGGAGTGATTGGGATGGCAAGCATCAAGTCATGCGTGACCCGGATATGGAAAAAGGCAGTCGGCACAAAATCGGTTGAGGTCGACGTGATCATGATCGTGATTACTCGGACTTCATAAGTCTTCAAACATAATAATCATCTACTATATCTAGGAATACTCGGGGCTCTACTCTACATCAGCAAGACGGTCGGCTAATTTGCCCTTCCCCGATCTCTTGCACTGCTTCAACATACTACGGTCGTAATTTGCGACAAATTCGAGTAGACGATTCTTTTTGGGCATTTCCTGGCCCGATAACCTAGGGTGTAAGGATTATATTATAACTCTGTTATTATACGGTATTGATCACAACAAACAACGCGGGCTCAAGAAGAGCACAGTCATCTACCTGTTTAGCTTTCACGTAGAGTCAGATATTTCGATCTCTAGCTCCTTTACGATTGAGTTGCTGAGCCATGTTGACCTAAGAATTCATGCACTGCAAGTAACGAGAGACAATGACCTTTAGCTGAACCCCTCCGGTAAACTCACCGTTTCAGTTATGTACTGCGCTATACCAGTGTAGCGCCATCGCTTCACATTAACATTTGCACCCTCAGGACAAGCGTCTCCGAGCCCAGCACCGCTACAAGTCGCATAGGCACCCACAAGACTCCCAGTGAACGGGCCGTCGCCACCACTGACCAGCGCAGCAGAAGCAACCCCCATGGTGATTTCTTTGTGCAGGTGCCGAGCGGGCGCGGCACTAAAGCTATAATGTGTAGTATTCAGCGTTCGGACCTTGAGTCTAATAGATTCTGTGTTCCAATCTGATGGCACCGGTACGGTTTTTGGCGGTGGCGGTATCCCGGTTCCCTGGCCTTGGAAACGAAGAGACAGATGACTCCCATATGTAGAGTTGGATCCGAGGAGGACAAGTCCAAGATCGATATGAGCATTTTGGGTCAAGAAAACTGTGATGCCAGTCTCTTGCCCAACTAACGTCGGGGCAAATGATACATCGAAGCTGAATGTGAAGAGTGTATCTGTTTGTCGCCGGCCGATGAAGGAAAGGCCGCGCTGCCCTGTCAGCTCCAGAGTTGGATCTGTCGCAACACCCCTGAGATTGGCACGACTAGGAACAATCTGGAGGCCATTCTTGCCAATCGTGAATACGCCTTCGCGGGGCACTCGCCAGTAAACCAAGTTACGAGGGATATCCGTGCCCTCTGCAAAATCGTAAACATCATCGTCCGAATTGAAGGGGCCCTCGCCAGGCAAATCTCGGCTTCTAGGTGGTAGTGCCCAACCATTCATTACGCCCCGTACTGGCTCTAAAATTGGCCATTCTCCTTCGTCCCACGTTACAGGATATAAGACCGCCTCCCGACCCATGGGATAGATCTCCCAGTCGGGCCCAGAACGAGTCGCCAATGCCACTCCCCACCAGTTCCCTCTAGAGTCTTGGAATAAGTCTGCATGGCCCACAGTCTGAAAATACTCAGTCGTGTTTCGGTTGGTTAGAATAGGATTATGCTCATAGGCCTCATAAGGACCCGTGATGTTGCGAGACCTCGCGATGGTGACGCTGTGACCAAGCTCCGTCCCACCTTCCGCGATCATGAGATAATAGTAGCCGTCTTTCTTATAGATGTGAGGACCCTCAGGCCAAACACCGCCTGTTCCGTTCCAAATATTGATAGGGTCGGTAAGCGCGCCGGTTTCGAGATCAATCTCCTGCAAGTCCACAGTCTGTGTGGCCATGTAGACTTTCCCATCATCGTCCCAGAACAAGTCAGAGTCAATGTTGTGGGTGATGAAAGTCACGGCGTCGCTCCACGTTGTCTCGTTGAAGGGATCCAGAGTCTTGAAAACGACGCCCAGGTTCCCATCTGCCAAGGCACCGAGGTATTCACATATCACATAGAAAACACTGTCATGGTGACGGATTGTTGCAGCGTACATGCCTTCCTGTTGACCACTTGTGTTCCAACTGGCGCCGGGGATCTGGGAATCGCGATTCCATGCATGGCTCACGAGTTTCCAATTGAGAAGGTCCTTAGAAGCGTAAATTGGCAATCCCGGAAAAGATATAAAGGTCGAGGTGACGCAGAAGAAGATGTCTTCGACGCGGACGCATGATGGGTCAGAATGCCACCCTGGTAGAATCGGATTGTAGTATGTCGAGTTGGTGGCCGACAACGCAGTTGGCGAAACCGTCGTCCCCAGAACGACCGGTAGAAGGCCGAGGCATAGCTGTAACAACTTCATGGCTCAATGCTGCTTTGTTTCTTTACCCTCAATATGTATTTCATTGAGTTTATTGCTGTTCTTTAATACAACGGCCTTCCCCGCCTACGTCTGAACCATTTTTCGGTTAATTACAATTTCCACCAACGACCAAGCTCTCGATATGGAAAACACCTACAACTTGCTAGGTTCCCCGCATGAGGATCAATCGTTGGTGGCACTGTCACCTGTAGATTTTTCAAGGTCTGGTTGCGAAGATGAATATATCTTCTACTTTGTAGCCTGGTGAAAAGGCTACCGCCCGAACTTGTTGGCATTTGGGCGAACATGCGCGCCGAGGGTCATCGGCGCGATCTCTTCCCGTTGCACATTCCGAATATGAAGAACGGCATTCCACATAGCGAGGCCGCTGCTCCCCTCACTCAACGATTCTCATCTCGATGTTTCAGAAACTTTACGACACGGTAGCATTGTCGAAGATGTAGCTAACTACATTCACTGGTGAGTATATACCTTCGAGATGTCTTGCGGCAGTCTGCTGCCTGTGTTTATCCCCTCCGCATTGTTACCGGTGTTTTTGAGAGTAAGTATCAAACTGCGATACGATAGAATGCCATTCATCTATAGCTCTGACTAGATATGAGTCTCAACAAGCGGAAAGGGAACGCATGATATTTTCGGCGACCGATGTTAAACCACAACGTATGAAGTTGCTTGACATGGCGCTTATTGTTCAGGGCGCATTTCGGCTTGTATTGGTGTTGTCTCTTCCAAAGCTGAACTATGTGCGGTATTAGAAAGGCGACTTCAGTTACATCCCGCGATAGTTGTCGAAAGCTTCCACAATGACATGAGTCGATAGGCAGAATCCGACATGGATTGCTTCACAAGACGCTAGCTATCTTGTAGAACTGCGATTTCTCTTTCTCGTTCCTCACTCCGTGAATGGAATAACTGAGTATTAGTTGTCAAAACAGAGGGTTCCGGGATAGGCGCAGTGGCGGGATGCGTAGGCAGCCGAAATGAATAAGCCAAAGCATTACGTGCAGGCCCATGCCGTCATGAGAATAGCTATGAAGTGAGAGATCAGCAATGCATTGAGCTTGAGGTCGTTCGTCTTGTCAGCTCCCGGTGTCGTAAAACGAACACATAATCAGCATTCCTCTGAACAGGTCATCGTAGCGGCTGAATGCCTCCACTCAACGTACATAGGTATAAGCAAGAATGGTGATCCGAAGTTGAGGGAAGTTGGGCGTAGCGTTTGTGCTTACCTCAACCTCCAAATAATAATGTCCAGAATGTGGACAGCGAGTAACGCAATGACATAACAGAAGACTGTTCTGATGATGAGGATTAAAGTGATAAGCACATGCCGATACTGTGAGTCACCAAAGAGGCGAGATAGGTTTCATAGTAACACCTGGCTCAGGTATACCTGTACTTCTGTGACAACCCAGATGCCATTTTGACGTGTATGCAAAGAACACTTCTTGAACACGCAATGTCCCGAGCAATGTACTCACATAGCAAGGTAAGGATGAAGCATATGGGATGCAGAAGGACAGCGAGAATAAGTGACGATTTACGTACAAAGACGTTGGAAGACCAACTGTCACACAGGCAGGACCAACACACGTAAAGTTGATATATTCAGCCCATGAGGTACAGGTATAAGGCCTCAAGCGCCGATAGCCATGACAACACATACCATGGCTGGCATGTGTGGCTACACCAAATACACCTCCAGAATGCATGGTGTTGGGGGCCAAATTTGTATTCAACAACAGACGAGGATTCCAGCGACAGCGAGGGTAATTATAGCATTTTAGATTTAACTAAGACGATTAGAATCCACAATGCCTTGCTATAATCAAAGGAGCAGCACTCATCCTCTTAAGCTATATTACTGTTCGCCTTGTCCATGGCTTATAGCACTAAGACCCTTGACGGCCGGTATCATAATTATACACCGATTAGCTTGATTTGATACCACAATCAAGTAGCGTCTTTAAACATCTACGTGTGTTTCCAAGCAAAGCATTGGAAATCGACGCTTACCGTCGTAACAAAGCAGGACGAAACGTCCCCTTTCTCACGCTGCCGCCATAAAATCACAGTACACGTCCGATCTATATCAATCGTGCATCTATACTTCCCTTCAACGACAGAACCCATAAGAGTTGCGCTTGCTTGTGAAAATATGGAGAAGGGCGTAACGTAAAGACTTCCAAGCAAGCAGTGTGTTGGCCACCCTAAGATCTTTCGACCAATAAGCAAAGTTCATGGTGATTCATCCTAACCTCGCAACATTGGTCAGCCTCAATGGTACGAAGCCTCCTGACACAAGGCCAGCTCAACAGTGGCGCCGTTGCCACCCGGTGTCACCGTCGATGAGTCGGCCAACACGACAAAGGACATAGAACGGATCAAGTATAAGTGTCCTTACATACTGTTTATGGCGTCTCGGCCAGTCTTCTCTTCCTTCACGACAGGTTAATCCATCTAACAGCTCCAATTTGAACGACTATTGCAGTCAATTACACAGCTTTATAACCCGTCTCAGCTTGTTTTATTCACTTGTATTTCTTTTCGGAGTCAATAACATCAAGATAGCTCCCCAATATGTCAGCCCCAAATGGTAACCGCAACGGCAATACTACCGACGGTGTTACCAACAGCAGCAATGACATAAGTGGTGTAGGACACTCTACGAGCAGCGCCACCGGCACAACCCATCCTGCTCAGCCCAGATCATTCTTAGCTACAGGCCTGGCTGCCTATTAATATACTGGCAACACATACACTACCAAAACAAGCACCAGCATCATTTTTGATGGTCGTAGAAATGAAGGGGATACGTATACAGTGTGCGCTGGAAAGGCCGGTCGTCTGGGCTGGGGAATAGGTGGCATTGCAAAGCCAATTGCAAGAGGACATATGACGTTTCGGGATGCTGAAGCCAACCACACCCCTTTCCCAAGGCACTACATCTGGAAGCAATACCGACGGCCATACCAATGGTGCTTCGACTCCGAGACAAAACGGCAACTAAATTCCTCTGGACTATCTAAATGATAATTGTATGGAATTCCATCTGCCACTATTCCATCTATCGAGCCTCTGGCGTTTATCGGTGCCGATATTTCCTAGGGTGCACTTTTTTTCACCAAGCCAAATCACAACGACCATATCCAGCGGCGACATTCTCTGCGTCTTCATTCTTATCCACGCTCCTTTGCTTTCTATCCGCTACCACATCTCCGGATCTCACCGCGTTTTCTCTCGTCATGCCCTGCGCTTCTTCCCTAGCGAGACGTCCTGCATTCCTCAACTCATGCCACCAACTGAACGCTCCTTTGCTACCTCTCCGCTACCACGTTACCGAGTCTTGCCGCGTTATCCCTCAATACGTCCAACTCTCATTGCGCCCAACTTTTCCTCGTGAGGTGCCCTTCGTTCATCAACCTATGCTGTCAACTCAGTCCACCCAGTCGACTCTACCAAAAGGGCTGTCACTTGCCTCTCGTGATTACTTTACTGCCTTTTCTCAATACCTGCTGTTCGGCTTGAGGATGGTTGTCAGTTATCTGTTTTCTGGGGGTTAATAATGCTTTTTCACTGTGTCTGGGGCGGCCCATACGCCGTACTCTGCACACTTGGCGCCAACTACATACGCTCTCTTCTAACACGAATTTGAAACCTTTCATATCCTCACTTTCCTTACGTCGTTGATCGGTTTGCTCGTACATTGCCCGTGAGCGACAGAATAGTGTTTACTATATCGTTGGTTATGGTAGAGTCCACTCACGATTATTACTTATTGTTAAACTAGTTTTATTCCTCCACCCCTCATCCATTCTACATCTAACGATGAAGTAAGCGTTTGTTTCGTAGTCACTGATCGCCATAGACTACCTTTCGGCACATTAGCGAGCGGTCGATTGCTGGAGTGCATTGAACAAGTGACTTGGCAAGCTGTGCTGAACTTCACACAGAGAAAAGAGAAACGTGACACATGACAGGAAGAATAGAGTCATTCTTATGACCAGTAAGTACCTACCTGATAGACGTAGTCCTCCTAATACATGATGCTACACTGTTCATTTGAGTGTATGGTCTGGAACGAGTCCAAAGGAGAAAGAATAGTCTTCAATCAGAGCCGCTCGCATCATTATTTGCCACAGTAGACAGTTTCGAAAATTCTGATTCGAGGTATTAGGTGCGAGGACAATCGACTCCCTACTTATCACACGGAGATATCAAGACACGTTACGTTGACTTCAATCACTTTATTTGCTTCACTACAGAGGTTCATCTCAACATATCCCCTACACACACCAACACAGTTCCCTCCATCCACTCGAACTCAAATCCAACGCACCGCGACAGAAGGTCCACAAGTGACCTGGAGTGAAAGAGACAAAGAAATGTGGCGAGAGCCGAAAGATTTTTGTTAAAGGTTTGGTCGAAACCAACCAAGATCCCCATCCACCGAGTGGATGTTCATACGATAGATGTGATTTTTTGATTTTCCGGCGCAGTAGTGTTTGGTAGTTTTTCTCTCACTCGCAAGGTGACCTCAGACCGTCCTCGTCCGGCGAGCATCTCAACAACTGGGTATCTCAACAACGCGGAGGCACTTGAAAGGTGGAGTAAGAAGTGGTAAAGCTTTGAAAAAGGGTGCCTCCGTCGGCCGCCACCATATTGCTTAAAGAAAGCTGAGTGATGACAGCCTAGGGAAAAAGGGTGTGTCAGAAGCAAAATGAATAGGCCAGCCAGAAACAGCACATCTCCTCATGTCCACCGGCGAATCGTCACCCGAGTCCAGCGTCATTTTGTTTGGCGATAACTGGCAGAGAGTGCGAAGATTTCAAACCAGTCTGCCAAGTCACAGTTGAGGGTATCAGAAGAGGGTGGTAAGGGTTGAAGTATCAGACGTGAAGATGTAAAGCTGTGGCTTGGCAGACTTGCAGGTCTGCGTAGGGACGTCCAGTCGCCAGGACATGAGAGAAGGCCGCTGCTGGTTCATTGAAACATTAACGGGCATGCTCGAATAGCACCAAAACGCTCAACACCATTGAAGAAGAGGTGAAAGATAATGTTGTTGAGACCGACAAAAGTGGTGATTATGTGAGTCGTGAGCACAATGGCCCACGGCTCTCAGAAACGGAAGAGGTATCTCGGGGGGTTGGTTCGTATTGCTTTCATTGCCGTAAATTTTTGATATATCGTTGGATCGTTCGTATCGTCGCATAGAAGTGTAAGCCGATAGCGCTGAAAACGAATTGCTGGTTTTGATTGAATGAAAAGAAAAAGTAATGTCGGCATCAAAACGGGCGCGACATCAGTTTAGACCATAGTACTACTATGACCTGCCAAATCCAAGCTTCCTCCTGAACCCATCTGCACCTCATCCCCAGAGCCACACCAGGCGGCGCAAGCTTCCAGGTCGCTACAAGAGAGCAGCGACAATCATGCCAGCCACACCGGCGAATCCAAATGCAGTCAGAGAGCCAGCACCGTTGTTGTCGATCGTTGGGCTGACAGTCGGGGCTGCGGTGGTTGGAGTGCCAGACGTAGACGTGGTGGGGAGAGTCGACGCCGTGTAGCCACCAGAACCAGTGGGCATGTAGAAAGAGGTAGTCGAGTTGGCGGCATAAGTTGTCGTCGTGGCTGCCTTGGCGATGGTGATGTACTTTGTCATAGTCATTGTCGCAGTGGTGGTGGAAGTGCCTTGGGCGGCAGCCAACAGAGGCAGAAGCGCCGTGGCGACGATAGAAGTAAGTTGCATTTTGGCGTTGAGATGACTGTGATATGCGCCAAATGCGGGATCAATTGTTCCTCCTTTTGAGTTCTATGTAGATCAACTGCAAAGTATGTAGCAGAGAAGCAGATTCCTGTTGGTAGGTATGCAGATAGCCTTTGTGATTTAAGCGTGTGCTTGTACTTGTGTATCGCGGGTTTGAGTTATACTCGTGGTTGGTGTTGTTGCGCAGTATATGCAAAGAATGCGGAGGTGAATACTCGGTACTCAGGGTTCTCGTAGAAGTCGTAAGATGTTGCTGTGAGGCGGGGGGACTTTGCCAACGAAGTCCGTCTGTTTCAGAAAACGAGTGTCTGTGGGTGGGAGGAGGGGAGAGGGAAGAGAGAGTGTGTAAGTGAAGCGGGCGTGTATCGCAGTAAATGAGTGTGACGAGAATCGTCGGGGGGGAGTGACAGCCGGGGTACAAGGCAAGTCAGCACGGCCAGAGGCACGGAGCGCTGTTTTGCAGTGCTCAATGCAGCGACGGACAAGGCGTGTCGGGGGCCCTTCAAGGGTTCCAGGGGTTGCGCCCGGGTACCTGAAAGGCGCTGGCTCGACAGGCTTCCAGGCTCTTTCTGGGGCAGACTTGGGGGGTGATCAAGAAGGGGATCTCGCCTTTGATCGCCGTCGTCGCTCTCCTTTGCCCAGCCAGCGGCCCAGCAAAGCACGAAATTACTCTGTCCGGGGTCGACCAAAGAGGAATCAACAAGGGTCGTGATTGGTTTCAGAGCCATCAAAGCCCATGTCGGCGCATCAAAGGCCTCACGGCCCTCACCTCAGCACCCCTGTCCACGCGCCACCACGAGAGCCAATCCACGAGGCGCATCTCGCCAATCTTCATTTTGTCATTCTTCCCAGTACTACTCTACTCGTTCGCTCGTCTGTACTAGCCTTCTCTCGGCCTTCTCTCACCGTTGGCAAGGCATTGGTTGCTTGGCCCGCCCCCAGATCGCTACCTATTCGCTCTAGCTAAAGCATCCTCGGCGCGCGCTGTGCGCTGGCTCTCTCTGCCTCGGCGGTGTGAGAAAAAAGCATGCCGAGCATGCTAATGTTTTCTCTGCCCAAAGCTTGACAATGTCACACGATCTGCTCGAAAATACGTGGACGAAGAATGTTGTCATACGTTGCAAACTCGGCGGGACTACCTCGTGCCCAACATGTTCGTCATTTTACTTCGTAGGGAATGTCTCGACTGTGCTGGACAGTGGACATGGTCTTGGACCCTCGAGTCTGGCACACGGGGCATCGTCCCCAGGTGCTCGCGCCTCCAGCTGCGACTTGTCCCTAAGCAGGGCATCTCAAATGGTAGTATCATACCCGCTCAGCGGAAATTGCATACCACCAGAGACTATACTGGACTGCTCTTTTAGGACAAGTGCTCCTTTTAACCAGCGCCATTAAGGGTATATTCACTATAACTTCATCATGACAATCTCAATCGCTGCGAGGGGTAGGCATGCGATTGTTCATCTGTGGTCCTCTGAGGGAATGCCTCTCACGCGCGAAAATTCCACGAGGTCGACAGGGGTCTGACTCTCAGATCACTGTCCGGCGCAGCACTCTCGGCACTCTACCGTAGCGGATGCACATCGTCATCAGACGAAGATCAACATGGTCAGTTTACTGTACCTCGCAATTGATGATATTCGGTCAGCGGTGACTTCATCGTATCTACCCTCTGCCGAAAGGGGTTCGACGAGGTTGCATTGGATGGTGCCCAGAACAAGAGGCAAAATTATACAATTTCAATCTCATTTGGGCGCCTATATGGCTGGCTCAGTAATTGGCCGACGGCATGCTCCAAGGGCAAACACGTTCCTGGGTGCCAGCCGAGCCAGCCAAGGAGCGACGCTGTCGCTGTTCGTCGCTTCGTTCCTGACTAGACTCTATTGGGTTCGCCACTCATGCTTCTCCTTCCCCTGTACAACAAGATGCATCGAACGCTTTTTCAGTCGAGCTGTCACTTTCTATGGGGACCTGGAGCGTCGTCCAATTTAGCGTGCGCGGTTTACAACTTCAAAGTTCACGCCTATCTCTCTCAGGTCGGTCTCTATTTCATTTTGGTAAGCGGCGGCATCTATGCAGTCGCTCTCGATATATTGCGGAGAAGCCCTGTCTAGGAGTGGAATCCTATTTAAGGATTTGATTATCGTTCGCTGTCCGGCTTCACGCCAAATTGGTTCTGTCCCGCCGCTAGAGGGAAACGCAATCTACGAGTATAAACGAGACAGATATGTAGGGTCAAGGAATTCTTTTGACAGCATAGCGCAGATTCCTACTCCCTCGAATGCTATCCTTTTCATGGGTCCACCGGCCAGTTCACGATGCAACACGAGTATACATCGCAAACACGCTGCTAAGTGTCAGATAAAAAGGGCTGTCACCTAGTGGTCACAATTTTCACGGCTGGTTCGTACCAATGGCCTCGTAAAAATCCCGTCAGACGTCCTAGAATGGTTCTTCGTCCTACCAAGCACCAGGCATGTGTGCGACGACGACCTCGCCTCCTTGGTAGTGCGCCCAAAAGTCCATGGATGGCCACGTTCTGGACAGGCACACGAAATGCTCCTAGCCTTCTTTGTCGGGTAGCGACAGGCTGAATATGTTGACAAAAGAGTGTGCATACGAGAAAACCGTTGTTGAGCGTTTACGTATTCCCTTGCTGTTTCACCTTAGCGAAGAGCGATGCACTATCGTCAGGTGAGTTGTCGCAGGGACTACTTAGTAGCCACTAACCATTGTTCCGCACACTCGATCCAAATGACCTCACGCGATTGATGGATTTTCCTCATTTGCAGCGTTGACATCGTTCGGGGCTCGTCTGACAAGTGATCTGTCCCAGGCATCTGGATGCTGTGTCGCAGAATCTGCAAGGACGCTTGCTCTCCCCTTGCCTCTATGTGAGACATCTGCGGTTTCTCCCTGATCAAGCGCAATTTCATCCGACTACCAACACGACTTCCCTTGTGCTACTTGACGCTTTCCTTGCGCATCCCATCCTCCCATCCGAACTCATTCCTCAATTCCTATGAATAGTGACCATCTCTCAGAACAACGCTAGAAACCCCACAAGTCTTCCCACTGGTTGATCCTGATGATCCTCCTCGGCCAAGTCCACGCGCAACCTGCCGATCCTGGCCGTTGAGGCCAAACAACGCAGCGCTGTAGATCTTCTGGTACCTGCAGATCTAGCCGCGTCGAGCCGCGTTTGCTTCAACGTCAACCGACGTTTCGTCAGGTCATTCCCAGACCCGACAATGTTGAACATGCATTCCGTGACACGCATAGAATTAGGATTGAATAGAACCAATGTCTACGCCACCGTGTAGGAGATATCCCTTCAAGTGCTGGTTCAGCTCCTGTTGCCTTATCAGGAAAATGGGCAAGATAGACGGATTGTCTGATTGAACGAGCCTTATCGATATGCCTAATAAGGCAACAGGAGCTGAACCAGCACTTGAAGGGATAGTATTGCTCTACGTGTAGTAAGCTGCCTTGCGCAGGGAACATGTTTGTACAGGTTTGTGTCATATCATGCTGTGAGCTGATTGATGGATTATCAAGGCTTAACCTGCACCTAGTCGAGTTTCCTGATTAACTATGAGAGTTGAAGACTAGGATGTCATGGTCATGTGACCGTTAGCAAGCCTCAGCGGGACCTACGAGGAGGATTATCGACGCAGTCTAGACCTGCGAATGTATTGCTCGTCTTATACAGACACTGTTAGAGCTGAAAATGTTCGGCCAAGATCTGATATCATGACAAGATGTTCGGGCAAAGCAACATGCCTAAGTTCGGACCGGCATACTGAGGAACGATGTTCTCAATACTATACGTGTATAGTTAATAATCTTGACACCTCAATATAGTTCCTCTTTGAGAGTGACTGCGAACTTATACTAGGAGAAGGGCTTCCAGGTACTTACAGACCGTAACACACTCAAGACCATGATCTACAATTGCGTGCTCAAACATGTCTTCAAGGCGACGCATGAAACATGGTGATGATCGTGAGAGGGTGTAGCCGACCGGCTATCATCTTCAATTGTATATGTATTACCTTCATAAAGTATCCAGCTCTTTCGCAGAGAACGGGAACTCTTTTTTGGCATGCCGACTTCGTTCTTCTTGTTTCGTGTCCTATTCAACCCAAACCTTTAAGCTCAAAGTACCACCCTTTCGGTCACTGACGATGACCACATCCCTCATGCGCTTGTACTCAGCGCTCTGAATATGTGAAAGCTTGATCCCAAAGGAACATGAGATATCTATACACTGGATACGGAACAGGAAGATGTCCTCGCCAGAACACCCAGCGAGCAACCGTATGAGCCTAGTATGTGTTTCAAAAACTGACGGATCTTGCTCAGACAATTTTATTGCTTTGTAAAATGGAGAGGTTGCGTTATAATTTGACCTTTCGTAGCGAAGATACCAGTCATAAATCCAGTAGGTAGGAGCCGGTTCGCATTCACCTCCTTACTAGCAGCCAACTTGCCTCACGACATACATGGCCGCCGTGACCTTCGTTACTATGAAAATGAGGAAAAGCAAAACAATCATGCAGGATTGTAAGTGTTAAGCAAAAAAGGAGGCTACCACCCGCCTCACCCCTCTCCCGGGGCTGAACTCCGGTCCCCCTACACCACTCGGCCATCTTGAGTGCTGCTGCCTGCCTGACGCAAGTTCGTCATCGCCTTGCTCGTCTTTTTTTTTTCCTTTCTTGGTTTACCCACCCTCATATGAAGGAGGGTGACGATAACAACGCTTATGGCATCTGGCGCCTTTCATTCAAACATCCATCCCATCAACATTCGCTTTGGGATTCCGGATCTCACAGTACTATCACCAGTTCCATGATCTTGCCCGCCTTGCATTGTTACTTTCACTTTCATACAGACCGGCCATGCCACCGTACGCACCAGTTTACCTTATCACTCAGCGCAAGCTCCCACTCTCTGTTGCTTCCGTTTACTCCTTGAGCCAAAGATCTCTTTCTGCTTCTTCCCTTCTCCTTCACCAATTACATAGTAGAGCAAAACTGCTATATGCAAAGAAAATGTAACTCTTAGTCTCACGTGCACATCGGGTCTTTAGTGTCTACCCTCATCAACCTACAATGCCCCATCCTCCTACTCGGTCCTCACTACAGCCATAAACATACACACACATAAGCGCATACATCTCATGCGAATAATGAAACAGACAGGCTCATCTGTATGGAAATCCATTGAATAAAACCCGGGTCCCCGTACTTTCCTTACATCGCGAAGTTCTCGGCATCTCACAGACTTTCTACTTGAGGTCTGTGCTCGAGGAAGTGGTATATGTGATAATCTTCAGATCTCAACTATTGCACATTGCAATCCAGTTCTTCCGACTATTCGATTTCTTCCCCTTTTGCCAAAAGAAAAAAACAGCTAATCGTCTTCGTCAGTCACGCCCATGTCCACAGACGAATTCACGCGTAGCTTCCACCCTCAACGCACACGAATGAAACAAGAAGAAAAAGCATTGTTATCACAAACCCCCCATAACCCAAACATCCAAACTAAAAGCCGCCCAAGTCAACTATCCAAATGCCCTGACTACACATGCAACATATCGACACGTACCTACTAGGTAGTGCAGACCGAGATCGCTCACCCCCATGCCAATCCAACCACTCCCCACACCAACAACAACAACAAGCTCCACGGATGATCCGCGACGCTTCTCCTTCATAAGCAGACATACACCACCCTCTCCCAACAAGCAGCAAAGGTCGGTTAGCTCAGTCGGCAGAGCATCGCAATCACATTCGTCCTGGCGAACATGATATACCTGCGAAGGCCATAGGTTCAAGTCCTATACTGACCATCTTTTTGGCGTGTCCCCTGAATGCGAATTTAGCAACGCGTTATGGTATCATGGAAGATCTCACACCAGATGGTACATGTTGCATAACTAGTGTATCGCGCTGGAATTGAATTCAAATGTTACTACGGCTCGTATATACATCTCTGAGATGCATCTCTACGAGTCGACCACTCATTGGGAAAGGGATCGTGGCACAGCACTACAGCTTTAATATCTTCGTGTAAACACTGTAAGGTCCAAGAATATCAACAGAGGAGGTAGTGTCATAGCTGTATTTGCGTTCAATCCAACGCCGAAGCGATAGTGGCCTTGGTCGAGACAGAGCACCTAACCAACGTGCCTGTGTTGCCCCAAGCTCAACACAGGATACGACAACACTAGACACTTGTATGAGATTGCAAACCGATTATAACCACAATCCGAATCACATAGTGCCCATAAGCATTCCACGGCACACAAACAAATCACCAACAACACCAGAATATGCACGTACTTCTCAGCCATACTCATTCAAACTCTATATACACCCCTTCCCCTATCAAGTCTCATACCAGACGCCATGGTAAGGCAAATCTCAGCTCTTTGCCCAGTTAAAGGAGCAAAGCCACGCCAGGTGGTTGAACAAACACCGGTGTCCAACAATGTTGAAAAAATACATTCCATCTACGCACCATCCACTGGTCTTATAGCCTCTCTAACAATGGGGCCCCTGTTCTAGTGCGCAATGAATCCATCGCAGATGCACGAAGCAATAAAAACAAACGCCTGGTCTGCCATGATGTTGAAAAACCCTGGGATATCGGTATCGTTGAGATCTCTAACTTTAACTTTGTTAACGCATACGCCGTTTCATAACAATTCTCGGAATGAGAAGACGGCCTTATTGATTATGCCGTAATTAACCCTGGGTCGTATCTTCGACCGGTGGGCATGTACAGAAGAGGTTCAGGTCACCGTATGCTGATCAACAATTAGTTCAAGTGAACGATGGTTAATCCAGGTCAGGGATAGAGGACTTACTATCATCAATTCTCCCAACACTGGGCCAGAACTTCTTCTCTTTAAGGTAGGGCAACGGGTACGCAGCCTTCTCTCGCGAGTAGACACGATCCCACTTGCCTTCACCGTCACCGTAGATGATATCGTTCATGGGGTGAGGCGCCATCTTCAGCACGTTGGCTGCCCTTGGTACCTTACCCTCCTCAACCTCACGGATCTCCTCACGGATGCTGATGAGTGCATCAACGAAGCGGTCCAGCTCTTCCTTGCTCTCACTCTCTGTCGGCTCAATCATCAATGTGTTGGCGACAGGCCAGCTCATAGTCGGGGCGTGGAAGCCATAATCCTGCAGACGTTTGGCAATATCAATGGCCTCAACCCCAGCAGTTTTGCTGAATCCTCGTACGTCAAGAATGAATTCATGGGCGCATCGATCGTTCTCGTTGACATACAGGATAGGATAGTGAGGCTTGAGGCGCGACATAATGTAGTTCGCATTCAGCAGACCGATTTTAGTGGCCAGCGTGAGACCCTCACCGCCCATCAACACGTTATAGGCCCAACTAATGAGGTTAATACTGGCACTGCCGAAAGCGGCACTGCTGACGGGAGCGCTGCCGGTCTTCTGGATGATACCGTCGTTGCCCGCCCTGATTCTCTTCGAGTGGTCTCCAGGTAGGTATGGTGCAAGATGACTCTTGACACAAATCGGGCCAACACCTGGACCACCTCCGCCATGGGGAATACAGAAAGTTTTATGCAGATTCAGGTGGCAAACGTCAGCACCAATTGCACCAGGTGAGCACAATCCGATCTGTGCGTTCATGTTGGCCCCATCCATGTACACCTGACCGCCATAATAATGCACAATTTCACAGACCTCCTTCACTGCAGGCTCGAAGACGCCAAACGTGCTGGGGTAGGTGATCATGATAGCCGCCAGCTGATCTTGATGTTTCTTGCACTTGTCTTCAAGATCTGCCAGATCCAAATTTCCAGTCTTTGTGTCACATTTGATGGGCACAACTCGCATACCTGCCATTGCGGCGGATGCAGGGTTTGTACCATGGGCAGATACTGGGATGAGACATATATCGCGATTCTTTCCGTTGTGTTCAGTTGATGCGTGATAGTCCCTGATTGCACGCAGCCCAGCAAACTCGCCTTGGGCTCCCGAGTTTGGTTGGAGGGAAGTTGCCTGCATTCCAGTAATGTGTGACAGTTGTTGCTTGAAGGAGTCCAAAAGTTCCAAGTAGCCTTTAGTTAAACGGTCGGGTACCATCGGGTGAACATTGGCAAAGGAATTGTCAGTGATTAGACCCATTTCGGTTGTTCCATTGAGTTTCATGGTGCAGGAGCCGAGAGGAATCATGGAATGGACCAAAGAAAGATCTTTGGATTGAAGATGATAGATGTATCGCAAAAGCTCGGTCTCGGAATGATGCGTGTTGAAAACGGGATGAGTCAAAAATGGTGTTGTTCGTCGGAGGTTCTCGGGGATCGAGAGAGGTTGTTCTGCTTGTTCGGTAAGAAGAGCCCTCAGATATTGCCTCATCTCTGCACTGCGTACGGCCTCTTCCTCCTGATCCAACAGCTCAAGCGTGTATGGCCCATTGCGGGTACGGAAGACAGCATATATGATCCGACACAATACGCCGAACTTGACTGTTTCGTCGATCGTAATACCAACACGTGTTTGTCCAATTGGGCGGTACAGCATTCCCACAATTTCAGACAGTGTGATGAAGAACTGCTGCTTCTCCCAGTCTCCGAAATCCACGATAAGCGTGTCGAATGCCACAGGCCCTCCGCGGCTGCTTGCGTTCCGCTCAACAGCAAAGCCATGGGCCTCGATAGCGGTTTGAAGCGCTCTGGCTCCGCGCATTACTCTTTCCGCGATCAATTTGAGGCCCTTCGGACCATGATAGATGGCATAAAAAGCACTCATATTAGCTAGCAGCGCTTGAGAAGTACAAACATTACTCGTCGCTTTTTCTCGTCGAATATGCTGTTCTCGGGTTTGCAGGGCAAGTCGGTATGCATTGCGGCCGAGCCGGTCTTTGGAGAGACCGACCAAGCGGCCCGGTATTTTGCGCTTGTGTTTCTCAGTCACGGAAAAGAAAGCACCGTGAGGTCCACCAAATCCAAGAGGAATACCGAAGCGTTGGGCACTGCCAAATGCAATGTCAGCGCCCCATTCTCCGGGTGGTTTGAGCATGGTACAGGCCAGCAAATCGGTGGCAGCACTGAGAAGCGCGCCTTGTTTATGAGTCAGCTCAGCTAGGGCAGAATGGTCATCGATAAAGCCGTAGGTGTCCGGATACTGGACCATGACACCCACAAGATCATCACCCAAAGCCTCTATACGCTCAAAAGACTCCTGGGAGGTGAGGTCCAGTCTGAGGAGATGGATGCCAAAACCTTCGGCACGTCCCTGCATGACGGAAATGGTCTGAGGATGCATCGTCTCAGAAACAACATAGGTCTTGCCCGGCCGCTTCGCCCTTTCGGTCGATAGGGCATTCATGGAGAGGGTCATGGCTTCGGCAGCGGCAGTTCCCTCGTCGAGTAAACTGGCATTCGCAATGGGAAGCCCCGTAAGATCCGAAACCATAGTTTGGAAGTTCACCAATGATTCCAGACGACCTTGGCTGATCTCAGGCTGGTATGGAGTGTAGCTTGTGTACCAAGCCGGGCTTTCCAACACGTTGCGCTTGATAACATCGGGCGTGTGGGTGGGATAGTATCCTTGACCAATGAAGTAAAACTTGTGGATAATATCTCTGCGGTAACCATTGACATAGGACTGGAGACCGGACTCGGACTTGGTCTGTGAATAACCACGAATTTCTAATTCTCGGGTGTCTCTAATATTAGGCGGCACAACTGAAGAGACAAAGTCTTCGAGACTTTCCGCAGGAGGGGATAGAGCCGCGAGCATAGCGTCTGTGTCTGTCTTGTCCGGGCCTATGTGGCGGCGAGGGAATGTGTCTAAGGGGAAATATTCAGACCAGGCGCGAACAGAGCCCTGATACATGTTACAGTCCTCGGCAGACTGTGGTATGGGCGTATTCCGGGCTTTTGCAACTGTCGCCGCGGTTCTGTGTGTAGTGAGAGCCGTGCAGCTACGACATACCCAGTTGCTGGATCGAACGAGGCGAGCATTGAGGGCGAATGGGCCTCGCGATCGAGCCGATAGCTGGCCTAGGCGGCGAGGAACCGCACGAGAAGCGGAAGACATCTTGGATGTGAGTCGGAGGGCTAGAAGGTCGTGTCGAGTGGACAGGACACCGTCGACACCGTCGAGCAATGCAATTGCAGAGCCTACCCGTTGGAAGAACGGGTGTTCTTAGTGACAGAGACGAAGTTGAGTCCGTTTCACGAAGCAAACATGCTGGGATCGCAATCAACGTCAACAAGAGCAGAATCTCAGAGGTGAAGGTGGGTGGAACTTGAGGATAGAGGTGTGTTTGCCTCGACAGCGTCACCGACTATCGGAATTTGTGGTAGCTCAGACGACTACTTCGTATCTGGGTCGACGGAATGCTTTCGCGGGGATCAAAGAGTGAGGCAAAGGTATGCAGATAAAATCACCATGTCGGCCGCCATCGGCTGCGGTTTAAGCCGTCGAAGCCAGGGCTAGGTAGATAAGTGGCGTGAGCAAGAGATACTCAAGTAGTACCTCTGGGGCGATCGGAATATCCGCCTAAGCTCCGGTCAGGCGGATGTCACCGTCTTTTGTCTTTGGCCTTGAGTGGCCCGTTCGGCTATCTACGTCCTTGGCTTCTTCCTGGGGGCAGGCAAATGCAGGGACCGGGCGCTATGTTGGCCCAACTGCTGATAAGGTAAACCGATGCAATGGATAGACCGCTATCTCGCCCAGGTCCTACTGCATGCATATAGTAAGCTTCCATTCCTCGGCTCAAGGACGGTGATTACCCACCGGAAACCGTGTTCGATGAGGTGCACCTTTCAAGTCATGCGAGGATAGGTTACTCGGCGCAGTCAATAAGTTCTGCATTCGAGATGTCCATTTGCAGAGAAAACGAGAGACTTGGCATGAAAAGTGTTGATGTGATACGTATTGCAGGACTGGAAACGTGACACGGTGGAGCTCTTCAATGAGCCATATCATATGCCACAGGAGCCGCCTAGCAAACAGATTCTAGGAGAAATACATGGCAGCCAATTGGGTACTCTGCTCTCCATACCTCGAGACAATAATGCTGCATGAACAACACATGTGAGCCAGTATGGATAGAAGAGCGAGTAATTAGCTGTATTCCATTGCTCAGATAGTTTCATATCGAGCTCTTCAAGTGCATCGCCAATGCATTGCTCCTGGCAATCGAGGAGTATCGCAGATTCAACCGGCAAATTTGTGCCATTTATTGTTTCCATGGCCGCTGGGTTCAAGTAGCAGGTAACATAACCGACGGGCAAGGAATAGCCTACATAAGCCTAGAGCGTAACCCGATAACAGAAAAATTCAATACTACCTTCGTCATCTCGCATCTAGACCGCGTAGTACCCATTCCGTCAGCTTCAAATCTCAACATCTTCAATAACGACAACACGACGACCCGACCTCTCATCCACCACCGCCTCACACCCATACCCGCCAAATACCATCAAAATGTTCGGAGGCGGCTGTAAGCTCCCCAACTCACCCCAATCCAGCCCTGAGTCGCAAACGCTTACCATGACATAGTCGCACCACCACAACTCTCCAAGGAGGAGATGTCCATGCTCGAGACCGAGGCCAACATGAACGTCAAGGCATGGGCCGCAACCGCCATTGTTCTCTACATCTGTACGTCCGCTGTGTCACCACCATTACCCCTATATTACATCTACTTCAGCCTCTAGTATGTAGATATTCCATGCTGACCCTTCTCTCTATCTAGCTCCTTTCGTCGTTGACGCCGTCACGAGCTTCTTCTAGACCACTTCCCACCTTGTCGAATGAAAAAACGAGAGGAAGAACGTGCAGAACCAGACCGCATAGCGTGGCATGGCATAGCACATGATGTAGCCAAACCAACACGCACCACCCACCCAGTGTACAAAATAATCGCTCCGAAGAAGCGGTCATAATCTTGCATATGCATAGGACAGATGCATACTCCATGGGGGAATCTGTAAGAATAATAACTGTACATATACATTTGCATTGCATAGAGGAGGATGGGACCTCGGCAGCAAACACAAGCATTGATGGAGTAGGAGTCGAGGCATTCATCAATAAAGCATCGTAATTCCCGCTCAAACACTCCGCCCTGCTTTCACTTCCAGCATTCATCATTCAGAAATACGAAACGAAGTGAAGGGCCTACACGTTGATCTCAGGCGCCGTGACTTGTGCTCAACACATGAAGCACGTGAGGCCTCTCATAAGCACGCTGTGCTTCTCAACAGACTTTACGCAAACGCCATGCTCTATTTGCCCTCCGTTCCTATCTCTCAAGGATTAAAATTACAAACGCTGCAAGAGCCCTTTCTCTCTTTAGCTCTCATGCCCAGCGTCTACTCAGCATCTAAATCTACGACGAGATCTGTCGAGGTAGCTGAACTGCGAGCTAGAATTACCCATAACAAACTGGCCCTACGTCTTAGACGGCGGGTTCGTCTCCTTCTGCCACTCCACATAATCCTTTTTGATGGTCTCCACCTGACCCTTCAGCGTCTGGAGCTGTTTATCGTAATCCTCCAGAATCTGTATTCAAAATTAGCAATGAATCCTTGAAATCGAGATCGAGCTATCTCACCTTCTTAGCCTTCTCCTCAGCCTCCTCACCCAGTCCCTCCTCCGCCTCGGCGCCCCTTCTCTCAACCTCCGCGCGCAATCTTCCAGCAAGATCCTTCAGCAGCGAAAGTCTCGTCCAAAGCTCCTCCGTCCTAGCGCTAAGCGCGGGATTCAACAAGCCTTGCTCAAGGCTCTCCAGCTTCGTCTTCAGCTCATCTTCGTCCTTGTCTAGTGAGTATCCCCGATTCCGCAGAACTTGGACTTTAGTCGCGAGGGTTAAGCACCGCTGTCGTAGAATGGCGTGTTTCCGGCGAGCGTTCACAGCGCGTACGCTGGTCTGGAGGTCTTGTTGGGAGAGAATGGCGTCGAGTGAGGAGTTGATGGCGTGGAGGGCTTGCTGGAAGTTGGACAGCACGCCCTTCTGGACTTTGAGTCTGTCGCTGACGGCTCCGAAGCCGGTTGCGAGAGCAGGCATGTAACCTGGGGCTGGCTTGTCGTGAACAGCTTGCTCCCATTCGCGGGGATCCTCGCCCGGTGAGGGCTGGTAGAAGGGGACGCGGGACTGGTCGACTTTGTTGTAGAAATAGTACTTGAACATCGTGTTAGAGTGCCCTGGTGACCATTTCGATATCATTTGCTCCATCTGCTCGGTGACTGGTTTGTGGCCTAGATGCAAGGACTGGTGAGCACGTGTATAGCTTGAACATGTTAAGCGAGGGAAACATACTAAGAGATTCACGACCGGGTTCCCATATTGAGCTCTTGTTGTGCAGTGCGGCCTGGTTCTGACTTGCGCCCAAGAAGGATGCACCGAGCTGAGGTTGTTGTTGCTGGGCAGTGGACTGGCCAAGCAAGCTGCCACCAAAAGCATTGGTCTGAGGTTGCTGCTGAGCGGCGGGTTGGCCTATCAAGCTTCCACCCCATGCGCTCGTCTGGGGTTGCGTCTGGTTTTGGGTCTGGGTCTGAGTTGAGGGCTGGCCGAAGAAACTGCTGGTGGGATTGGTAGGCGTGTTGTTGTTTGCGGGCTGGCCAAAAAGGCTGCTGTTGCCGAAGGCAGACGGGGCCGACGGCTTATTGCCGAAGAGCGACATGACGCAATAATGACAGTATCCGTCGCAACGACGTCGACGAGCAAAGGTGCTTTATGTGATCGCACTGGTGTTGCAATTGAGATAGAACGGCAAGGCGTGTATCGTCAAGGCGGGCGAAGGGCGGGTAGGTAGCTTCAGTCGTCGCAAGAGAGTCGGTATATTCAGGGAGCGCAAGAATGGGAGAGGCGCAGGAAGAGAGGCGATGATGATCGTCAAATTTGCAGCTATCATCAGGCGCAACAGGCGCGTCGTTGTGGTGAGGACGAGGGCGATGTCGCAGTGTTATTTACATTCGTGCTGCGCTGACTTCTTGTACCGAGAAGAGTCGCGACCTGAAAACAAAAAGCGTTGCAGCTTGCCAAGGCCCAAGCTCCAGCTAGATCCAGCTCGGAATCAGTGAGAGACTCTGGCGCCTGGCATTCCGACCCCACTACCCTGCTATGGCTCCTAACTTCTAAGGCTCTCAGGGCAATATCCAATGGATAAGAAGTCTCTTGTAGAGTCGCTGTTGAAACCATGTCTCACGGAGTATATGCTCTCAGGTTTAAAACAAAGCAACATGATTTCAACACAAGTAGAATTAATTCAATGTCAGGTCTACAGAGCTTCAAAGGTGCCTCATTCCATCTGAACTCAAAGGGAATGAATTAAGGCTGGAGAGGTGGCTAAATGCTAGTCACCCTTTTCAACCTGATGCATTCTGATTACAAAATTCTCATGATTTGTGCTATGAAGGTCGAGTTGCCAATGGGTCCTGCATTGTTTAGTTAAAGCATCTTCGGGCAACCAAGATCCAATATCTCTGCTGTAAATTATCAATGTTCACAACTACAGTTTACGTAGGTTGTGCATAGAGACAGGTGTGAGCCACCTAGAAGTATGTACCTATGCCAGGTTGTGACGGTTGTTGGGTTACGCCTCAGATATTACCTAAGTCAGGAAAACAGTACAGTAGGTGTGTAGGTGTGGCTGACGGGTGCTCACAGCAGCTGCAGCCAATCAGCAGCTTCAATTTGCCAATTCCTCATCCTACGCCGACCTGCTCCATTTCCACGGCCTCGAAGCTCAACCGCAGCGGCACAACAACCCTCGAGAGACACACCACCGACCGCCATCATGTCGTCCCGGAAGCCTGTGTACGTCACTTCCTACCATTCCCAACCTCTCTGCGACTTTAATTGTCTCGCGCCGAACCCCCGAACCCTCCCATATTGTCCCAATTCTAACAACCAACCCACAGCTTCAACCAGCAGGTCCTCTACGACACCACTCCCCTACCCGACTCCATCCCCGCCGTCAAGGAGCTCGGCGCCACCTCCGCACCCCTTCTCTCCGCCTCCTTCTTCATCGGCGACCGGTGCCGACCCTACAACGATGACTACATGCAGTGCAAGACCGAGAACCCGGGCAAGGGCGAGATGGAGTGTCTGAAGGAGGGCCGCCGCGTCACACGATGCGCCGCCAGCGTCATCGACGACATCAACAAGCACTGCTTAGAGGAGTTCCGCAAGCACTGGCAGTGCCTCGACAACAACAACCACCAGCTGTGGCAGTGCCGCAAGGACGAGTGGAAGCTCAACAAATGCGTCTATGACAACCTCGTTCGTCCTCCCCCCTCTCTTCTCTCGCAGCGCGCCTGCTAATATAGTAATCTACAAGAAACTCGAGAAGCACATCCCCGACGCACCCAAGGACCAGATCCCCGTTCACCTCCGAACTACACAAATCTACGCCCACTACCCCATCCTCAGAGACCGCGGCCAAGCCCCCTACGGCAAGTCCGTTGACCCGCCTTCTGCTCAGGCTTCTCAATCTCCTTAGAGTGTTAAATGAGAAAAGCCTTGTGTACGACATATTTCCTACAAATTCTAGACTGGAAGTCAAGCGGGCAAGGCCTTAAAGGTCCCGACATGTAAATAGATACAGCAGAGAACTTCGTCAAACGGTCTTTTGTCCACGTGCTATGCGTTTGTTATATGTGATGTCATTTTGATCTTACTGTCAAATTGCTTGTGAGTATTCATGACATTTGGGCAGGGCTTTGGAGTCGGTACTTATGAGTAGTCGACTGTCATAATTTCTGAATCCTTATACCATACAGCGCATACGATGTAGTCTCTGATCTTAAGCTCTCCACTTGCCCGATTTCACATTCCCCCTTCTCCTCTCCCATGCCGTTTGATGCTTAGTACCTTGACAATGGATTACCGTAAACCAATGACGCAAAACACGGTCTGTATGTGAACAATGTATTTGTCGAAAATCAAGCCATATTGTCATGACCCATGGTGCACCCCACTTCGTACTGGTGATTCTCCCTAATGATGATTCCTAAAGAGGATACAAGAGCTATATCGGAATCAACCGTCAAGTCATCGTTTGGAAAACGGTATTAGCTCTGTTTTTGTACCATATCAGAAAAAAGAAGAATACACTTACTACGACTCAAAATTTACGAAAACGAGTATGTTAAGATATAGATGCTAATTACGAATCTTCTGTCTAGATGTGAGAGGTCTTGGCTATGAGCCCAGGGACACAGAGAGGATGCATTCGAAGAATGAATGAGAAGGAGAACGAACGAACGCGAAAAAGCAATGGATATAAACGTAGATCCGACACACCATATCTGGTATAAACAGTGAGCCCAAAATAAAATCCATATCAATATAGACTAAAAAAATGATAAAAAATTCCGGGCTGCGCAGGGATCGAACCTGCATACATCCTACTCGTACAACTAATGATACATGGATGTAGTTACCATAACCAGCCCTTAGCTGATGAGATTGTTGGGAGCCAGTCACTTTTTGGGCCCTATGTACTTCAAATCCTAGTTCCTACTGCGGCCAATGGGGGAATGGGATGGTGACGAGATCGAAAGTGCGAGGTGCTTGGGCCATTCGGCGATGTTGGAAGAGGACGAGGTTATTGTGTAAGGTGCGGTGGATGGTTGATGATGAAGGGAACGACGATGATATATGCGGCTTGGCTGGTCATAGGAGGCTGCAGGGGACGGTGATGAAATAGTAGGTAGAGTGTTGCTACTACAATTACAATATGAATCTCCAATTGGCCCCTTCTCTTTCAGATTATCCTTATAAAGAGACTCCTGATGGGTGGTCATAAAGGTAGGTTGAGTAGTCTGATAAACTTTCTTTCCATAATACGGCCTCAATATCTGATTAAACTTCTTGAGAAATACTCGAGACACATTGCTTATTTCCCTACACAATACTCACCACACCGCAAATTCCAGTAACCAACTTGTGCTCATTGCAGACTATGCTAGTCATGCTATTTGATAATGACCCTATCACACCCAGTTTCAGTTGCTGTCTCTTCAAGTATTCATACACAAGTCCAGAGGAGAACGTCTTATTCACCTCATGAAAAAGTTGAACGAAGCATCAAGTTTATGAGACAGCCACTCAATCTGGTGTGTCTCCTACTAACATACTAAGAAGAGCAGGATAGAAGCTGGTACATTGACCCTAAGGGCTCTGAGCTCACATAAGTGACAGGTGAAAGAGGTAAATGAAAAGTGAATATGACGATCTTCCATCCCCTAGCTTATTTCAATTAATAACAGTTTCTGATCTAGAAGCGGAACAATGCCGGGGTAATTTATGTTGATTTCCAGTCTGTACAGTGCAAAGAGTGGACATTGTAGTCCACACTTAGCATAGTGTTCTATGTACTATTCATTCACACGATTGCGGTTATCAGCTGTCTCATTGTGAGTAAGGATAAGACAGGCAAAATGAAATTTGCTTTACTCCGTTTTGACATCATGCCGATCACCATATTCATAGTATATATCTAAAGAAGAAAGGCTAATATTTGTGAATAACTATCAGACTTCTCGTGCTGGTCTGCTCACGAGTAAATCAAGAGAAAATGTTGCCCCGACACTGATTATCTTCAGGCTTCCAATAGAGCTCAACTGACAATATGAATCGATTCTGACAAAAAGTCACAGAGTCATCAAAATAGACGCTATGCGTTAACTACAGAATTCAGTTCTAACTCAACACATCATCAGGTCTGAAAGCATCGTTGCGGGTCTTGCGTCAGCGATCAATGATTCTTTCATCCTTAGTTTTACAACGCAACTCGCAAGAAAACAAAGTAAGCATGAATCTCACTACATGAGGTGTATGTCCCTAAGAAGTAAGTACTACGGTAAGAATTCAAGCATCACCTAACTTTAGAAATCCACCCATAGGCCCAAGCTTCCCTTCTATACCACAGTCTTCAGTCTAGAAGCCTTCCCACAGATCCATTTGTGACACCTTATCCAATGTCCTACGGAGATCCATCATCCTGCTTACTTACACGCCATGTCCTTTCTGTGACACACACCGTTTATTACCCAGATACATCCCACAACACATGCCCAATCCCGCACACCACCTCAACCCAGGCTACCCATCCCAACATCATTAATCTACCGTATCTTCCGGATCAAAAGCCCCGCCATGAGACAAACTACTATATATATCTAATCTAAAACTATACATTCATCAAACAAACAACCCATTCCTCCCAACGCCCATCAACACTCTACCATATCCCCAGTCCTTACTCACCCTAAAACATCCCGCACATCCCGCACACGACGCCACATTTATGCTTGTACAACGTCCCACCAACGGGAGCATATTTGCAGCGGTTTCACATCGGCGCCGATCAGCAAGCAGCCGTCCGACGGAAGACTGCCGATAGAATTGATCAGCCGACTCAACCCATATTGATATAGTGGAAAGAGTAGTTCGTGGCTTTGTTGGCGCTATGTATGTTCCCGGGGTATTTGTGAGATCTGAGATTGCATGCATCTGAAGGGTACTATGGGGAGGTGGAGGATGGGATTTAAGATGGTAGCTCTGGTAACGGTACGCAATGAAGCAGGATCTTACATCTAGGTCAAGATTTCCTTCTAGAACGCATGTAGAGGGTGAGCTGCTCAGGATTTGGCACAAGTGAAGTTGGTGTTTTGTTTCGTCTCAGACTCAGCCACTGGCCTAAGACATACATCATCAGCCCTCAGACATTGCTGTGAAACGGAAATCTGAAACCCCCTACCCGGCTACATCCAGCGTGTTTGCCGTCACATGGCTTAACCATGGTAAAAATAAGTCCTGAAAACGCGGCTTGGTGTTACGACCCAGGTTGGCATTGGATCTTGCTGAGCATTCGGCAATCTCACCGGCAAGGGATGAGCAGTCTGGAGCCTGGTCCCTCACGTCTATGTTGCATCGCGGATGGATAGCAGTGTAATACCCGCCTGTTAGAGCCATGTTGGTGTATCACTTGGAAGTCATTTGTCACAATTTGTATAGGCATCGTCAGATCTTGATCTGTCGCGTTTGATCAAGCCCGAATCTGTAGTAAGAATCACATCCGGAAAGCCGAGTTTTGCGATAGAAAATTGAGCAGAAGAGACATATCACCTGGTAGCTTTGCGACGCGCGTCCTTGTGAGATCCTATGTCTCCATGGGCTGACGAGGTCTTCTTTTAGTAGAGCAGTGATTTCTGGTGCGAGTCAAATCCGACTCGGCTATGTCCAGAGGATTTGCGAATAGGATCAAGGCAATCGCGTGGCGAAGACAACGGTATCAGAGTATTAGTTACCTGATTGAAGAGAAGGTTATTGCCCAAGCGGCAAGACTCCGTAGATGGCACGAAAGTTCCTCACATGGCAGAGGCATTGAGGATACTTTCATTTGACATGTCTCAGAGCTATTCGAGAAGGGTCACGACAAAAGTAAGATGTGGTTGTAAGAGGCGACGGAGTGAAGGGACCACACACGGAGGCTCTCCGGTTTTTTCACCAAACCATTGCCATAAGCTGAACATTTTCATCAATCCAGATTTTTGGAAGAGCTCACATACCTACCTACACACAAACAGCTGAGCAACGTGCTCAGCTCGGGACCATGAAGTCTCGGGAAGTTCGGTGACACTCGCAGGGAACGAGGAGTCACTGGTGAGGCTCGCCCATAGTCATGCTACGCGCATGGAATCTAGTGCCACGATTGATTGATTGATGTTTCGCAAACATTACAGTACGGAAGCCTTGTTTTCCTTGGCATGGTGTATGCTTTGGTGAGGCTTAGTGAGGCTTGGTCTCTTACTGTCTCATTACGGGGTATGAGAATGTCTCTTGCGTGAGGAAGGCTGCTTAAGTTAGAATCAAGGGCTTGAATACTCCGGCTCACGAGGCCTGGCTTCTAAAAGCCCAGCGAATGCGCCTTGGGTCGGTATATATGCAGCTATTTTGAAAAGATCATACGACCTTTTCTGTAAGCCCCGGCCTTTCGCATAGTCTGTGCCTGACATAATCTCCGTCTGACAGGAAGTTAAATCAGGGTCTGCGTATAATCTTCCCATTTTGCAAGAGGTATCTCGTAGGCGTAGAGGAATGTAAAGTCAAGAGAGTATTCACCACGAGGACAATTTCGATTTGTTTCAAACAATGGATGCTTTGGAATCAATTCGTGAGTGGTCGTTCAGTATAGGTAGGTATGTGCTGGCCTGAGAAGGTCGTAAGTCCAAACAACAGCGTGCGCGGCTGCACATTAACTCGGCAACGGCCAAACAGATTACGACACATCCTACGCCAACTTGGTAGATCCACGAAATCATGTGTTGTACTGTGTCGTCTGAGAGCGTTCATCATAGCAGTCTATTGCCTTCATGCCGGTCTCTGACGAGGTACTTTAATTAGAGCGTAGAAACGAGGACAGTGAGGCACATCGTCAAGGGCATGAAAAGATTTGACATGGTTCGGAAATATGAGGTATCGTGGGGCTTGAAAGTCATTTCGGACGTATGATGTAGGTTAGTAGAGATTGGTGGGAACCCTTGACGTTTCAAGTATATGAGAATCACAGACCAGTTGGGTGCTCCATTCGAACGATCTGGACTACCACCCATAGACAACATCTCCACTGATAGGGCTTTGTGTCAATGCTTTCGCCAGATGTGTCCCAAAGACTTGTGCGAGGTGAAATGGGATACCAATCTCTTGGCCTTCATTTTTCCTGATGGCCTAGTAACGAAAAGTACAAGATGCAGTGAATGGGGTCGGCCCGGGTCGGCGGCCTGATTGTTGTTTCGATTCAAGCCGTGGATCTGACCTGTTGGCTGCAACGGCGAGGCCGTAGATCTGAATCATGCTAGGATGGTCAAGTGGCTTAATTGGTCGTGACGTACGTAAAAAGAAACATTTGCAGGCGCTCTACAAATCCGCCGTCGCTTCATGTTCGATTCACACGCAGCCACATGGTCAACGATGGTAGATCCTATCGATAAAGCGCCCGACACTAGGTGTCTGTTTGGAGGGGATCGAGAGTCATGATGTTGGTGAGTCGTGCTTTTGTGGGGAGCAACAAGCCGGTTGGGTCTGCAAACAAAAAGCGCTGATGGCGTTGATGTAAGCGATTGCCGCCACCAAATTAGGGCCGTTTCATGACAAGCCAACCCGCCGCCATCAACGTGGACCCTCGACCGACCACCACAGACGGACTTCGAAGTGACGACCGCTCGTGTCTTTACCGGGAGCTGCAAATTGAAGCCTCGTGCACTAGGCAGCCACACAAGGCAGAGAACAACGTCTTCACGATGCTCGAATTGTAGTGGAAGTTCTAAATCTGATCAAGTGGGCAGATTAACTGACAGCGACATGACAAAAGTCGGGGTCAGGGTCACATCGCTCGGCAGCTTCAGCGTGTGCTTTACCGAATGCTCTGTTTACATAGATGGTGTGTAAATCCTTTTGCGCTGTGCCTTAGGAAAGGGGCCCGGGTGATGCGTCAGCAAATCATGGGCTTTCCTGGTCTCAGATCAGCGACGGATGGGAAGGTCTTTCCAATCCGGGGCATATCCTGCAGAGAGCCCCGCGCTTGCGCTGTGGACCTGGGAAATAAATCTGCAGGTACCAGATGAGCGGCAGGGGTTGGAAACACGCTACGCTAGCCTGCGCGATTCGGGAAGGGGATTCCGCAGCGTAAAACCGACAGTCTTCATCAGTCCCGCATTGCGCTTGATGGAAATGAAAAGGGGACCCGGCTCTGGGAGAGGAAACTTTGAAGATGGGATGAACTGCGGGCTTTCCGACTCTCGCATCATGACACAGTGATCAACCGCTCTTACTCAAAGGTATCAACAGCGACCAATATCGGTGACTTTGTATGCCCATTTGGTAGGCGTCCACTACAGCCAATGTTCGAGTCGTGCCGTTCGGATTGCAATCTTCTGCCACGGAGTGCTTCGACCTACACAGTAGTGCGTGCATTCAATGCTCTCGCTGTCTCCCCGCGTAATGCTAATCCGTGGGTCGCAAACGTGTGCACTGTCTGCGAGCACCGTGATGTCATACCTGACCTGTTCGCCTGTCTATTGTACCTCAAGATAGAGCATCGCCGTTTACGACCGGCCTTTCGCATAACAGTAAATACCTTCCTTATATGACATGACAGCAACCAATGACACTATCACTTGGTCCTTCCTGAAGAGTCGCAGTCTATGTTTTCAATCTTTTAAGCCGCTGTTGAAATTTTAGCTGTTCACTGTCAGTTTTCTTGGTGCTTAATGCTCCATTGCAGAGATCTACTGCGTCTAGACGTGTCTCAACCATTGGTGACGGCTGGTTGAATCAGTGCCCGACTGCATGTGTCGTGGCGAGTTAGTCCGTGGCAGAGCTGGACCGTCCTTTTACCACCGAACAGGGGATCCTCAATGACAACACATGCAAGGCACCCGGGGGCAGGTACAGATGTACATGACCAGACATTGACACCGCAACATCGGACCAAACATTGTCGAGCGAGATGAAATGCAGGGTCCACACAGACACTCATCAGAGTACCTAATTGAGTGTTCGGTTCAGTTTGTTGCTGGGGCGCTGGCGAAGGAGTACCTACTGTTATGTAGAGATGAGTACCGATTGAGTGTTTATTTACCGACAGAATACATGCTGAGTACTTGAGCTGCCTTACGATTCATTCAGATCCCTGTTGGCACATTCAATCGCAGTCACCAGTCGGGCGGTTGGGCCTGTCCGTCAGTGCCCAGAGAGGGTGTGTGCAATGAAATTAGTGACCTTGCGGGTGATCAACAGGGAAACAATGTGCGCTGCAGGGAACAAGCTGGCGCAGGTGGGCACGATCGTGTTTCCACAGTGCCTGCCTCTATTACTCCCTCCACTCCCGGGTCTGGCCTTCGTTCTTCCTCTCCTTCTCCAGGCTTGACCTACCTCTGACTTATATCACCGCGCCTGTTCGTGAGACCTCAGAGTTTCTCTGACCAACCGCTTCCACTCCTTCGTGTCTGCCTCCGGCGCACTTCCACTCCTTAAGAACCCCCCAGGTCTTCACTCACGCACTCCTCTGCACACCACCACCCCGTCTCGACTTTGACAGACGACCTCAACGGCGGCCCGACACAATTGATTTGAGTCACTTCATTCACTCTCTTGAGCACCTTTGCTACCGCCATTCCTTGCCCGGACGCCAGCCGTTCTGCTTCAACCGCTCAGTCTGCTTCAGCCAGCCCAGCCCAGCCCAGCACCCAGCTCTGCAACAACAAGCTGCTCGACGGTCGAACAAGTTTCGCTGTTGTCTCACCACACTCACTCGATTTGACTCAAACCAACCGTCGCCTTTTTGATTCTCTTGTCTCCCGTTGACACTATAAGTTGTATTGAGATCGCCTTGAGATCCGATATCGACAAACACCAACCCATTGTTCCATTTTGGGTTACGTTCTAAAAGGTATGTTATGAGATGTTGAGTTGCCGATGCGATCTTGCGTACCCATTCATGATGCGTTGCCGTGACTTCCCCAGATCTGGATATAAGGCTAGTCGCATATATCCCTTTGTTGTTCATGGCCCCAGGACAAAGTCGCTCTACCCTCGCCCACAAAGACGAGCACGCAAGACAAAGGACCAAGTGCCCTGTCTGCTCGTCGAGACCACATCACAGCTGGCGCAGGTGACGGAACACAATAAGGCCCTGTGTCCTGGGCCCAATAGTCCTCATGGCATATTTCCATTGTTTCACGACCAATTTATGTTGTCTACATCCCTCAGAGGTGTCCACCATAACCACTTCATTTCTTCAAGCCTGCAATAGATCGCATCATCACACTCATTACATACCTACCATTCTTCTACCAACTATTACTCTCTTTCGCAGCATATTTCGGTATAGATCATTTCTAATTAAGTCAACATAGTTATATACAACGCTTTTGGACATTCGGAAAACATGAAGTCTTCAATCTTCATCGCCGCCACTGGCGCTATGCTGGCTATGGCCAAGCCGCTCGACAAGCGCGTCATGGAAACCGAGGTCGTGGTCGAATACTACACCGTTACGGTCACCGGCAACGCTCCTGCTGTCGAGCCTACTTCCACCGTGATCCCCACTTCTACCGTGAAGCCCACGACGCACATCAAGGAGCCCACCAAGATCTCCACCACCCAGATTGAGGTTGCTGCTACCCCTTCCACGACTTCTCAAGCTTACGTCGTTGTCACGGTCACCAAGGACAACACTCCTGAGCACGAGGTCACCTCGGCTTACCCGACTTCCAAGGCTGAGGAGCAGACGACCACTTCGTCTGAACAGGCCGTTGCTACTGGCACCGACTTCATCTCCAAGGCCCTTTACCACCACAACATCCACCGATCCAACCACTCGGCTCCTGCTTTGGTTTGGAACCAGACCATTGCCGACTACGCCGCTACGACTGCTGCCAAGTGTGTTTTCGCACATGATATGTCGGAAGGAAATGGTGGCTACGGTCAGAACATCGCATCTTTCGGCGAGAGCAGTGGTGTTTCAGCTCTTGGCGACGAGGGTGCCATCTCCATGGCTGCCACCAACATGTGGTATGACGGCGAATTCACGGCATACGCCCCCTACTTCGGCAAGATCCCCGACATGGACACCTTCGAGGATTGGGGACATCTAAGCCAGTTGGTTTGGTCGGGTACTACCTCGGTCGGCTGCCACGCCCAGCTCTGCGACGCCGGAACCATTTTCGACGGTCTGTCCGCTTGGTTCAGCGTCTGCAACTACTATCCTCCTGGTAAGCTATCACTGTTCCCATGCCAATAGATTCATGACACTAACTCGCGCACTTAGGCAACGTCGGCGGACAATACGCAACTAACGTCCTGGAACCTCAGGGTGCGAACACCGTCAGGGTTTAAGTTGGTTCTGTGCAGGACGACCATGACTCTTCTGCCACTTTATGGCCTGTGTATACAAAAAAGCTGAATATGTCAGCAATGTATCTTGACGGAAACGCAATGGATTGCGCCTGGTTCAAACAAACAACTGAGATGGATGGCGAGCAGTGGTAGCTGCGACGATGACGATTCCATGCATGCATCCAGCTCAGCACCTGAATGAAATGGCGCGATGTAGATGACAGTCAACAATCCCCTTCACTTCTTTGCCGGACCTTACCAAGCTCATTTTGCATTCATTTTCAGACTCGCGGCTGGATTAGCTCTTGTTTGGACATGTCTTGCAGCGAGGAGGTCTGGCCCCTGCTATATGGCTAGACTGCCCATTTCACTTCACTTCTTGTATCTAAACTCGTTCGTTTCTGTATGGCAAGTCTTTTTTCCATGGACGATGTGAAAGGCTCGTGTCCCCATCGATCACACGCCGGCTGGTCAATCGATGGGGGCGAGTACTTGGCTCCATTTCAGGGCCGAACTCTATCTGCTATCTGCAAATAGGCTTGACTGTGCATTTACATCAATGAAAAGCTGATGAATTATGACCTCAGCCTTTGGTATATCTGATCTATTTAGTGAGACTATGAGTGTGACGGTCGAGTGGCAGTTGAGTTTTCAATTGAAGGCTTAGATGAACCTTTGGTATTGGGTCGCAAGGATCTGACAAGTATAACAGTAATCGTTCATCGTTTTGTCCTTGGTTATGAGTGAGAGGTGTCTTGTCTGTGACTCTCGTAAACCTCGAGTCATACACGGTTTGGAGATCAAAGCTTTTCGTGAGCTCATATGGCACCCCTTGCAAAAACCACATCGACTCATGATTGGTTTTCTCGATTGATTTATACGAACGACCTCCTACCGTGTCGTCGGCTGAGCCTCACGCCTCATGGAATTGTGACCCTTCAGGATGTTGGTCTTAGGGTAGGGCTGTCGATGGATGTCTTATTAAGGGTAATGGTTTTACATATGCCTTGTCTCGGAACTCATTCCCAGGGTCGGCTACCACCAGATCTTGAGAGGCTGATTACATTTTGGTGTTTGTTTTGATGTATTTATGAGATTTTGTCTCGATACTGCGGGTTAATGGCGAGTCGGACTATGATAATATACGACTTGCAAGTTGTTTGAGAGAATGGCTGAACTAGGTTGATTGAATGATGACATATCAGATAATGACAGGCTCCTGGTTACGATGTATTTCTACATATAGTGTGAATCTGGGTGCAAGTGACGCTGGCTTGTAGATATTGGAAATTCATTGGTCTGTTGTGGTACCTCGATATATTGGTTCGTATACTATGGAGAAGATCTAGCTCGTGCGACGAAGCGGATTCTGGGTAATATAGTAGTTGAACCATGTGACTTTCGTATTGTTGATATCTTGTCTCGGACGAGGGTGTTGGTACGATGATCTAAGCTACTCAGGTGATTGACCGTCCTTTGTGATGTGGCAGTTAGATTACTTTTGATTGTAAGCTAGGGGTCAACCTGTATTGCAAAGTCTTGAGTCAGTCGGCGTATAAGGTAAAGGCTGGCTGAGGGGGAGGGAGTGGGAATGAGAACGTTCATGGCTGGTGCGTGTTGACTGAGACAACGGCTAAGATTTGGCCTATGATTGGAGTGAGACGAGTTGCTTGGCATAAACGATTTTGTACGATTTTTGAGTAGAACGGTAGAGTTGTGGGGTCTCGAGATAAGTAAGGTATTTTAATTGAATGTGCGCATCTTGCTCGTGCGTGTCGCTCGCGAAGGCAAGAGTGGACACAAATTCAGAAAGGAGGAACGAACAGTTTGGATACCCATTCAGAAGCAGAGCGATCAACGATAGTTGCAGACTACGAGGTGGCCGTTGATACAGAGTGTCCAAGGTAACCAAGTTTCTGTCTGAAAGGTAGGTATTGAGTATGACACGCGTGCGCTCCTTCCCACCTTCATTCGCAACTTTGAAATTGTCAGTGCGGGTAACTGTTGCTCAAAGAACATATAAGAGGGCCCATGGCATCGAGGCGAAGGCTACAAGACATCAAAACTGTGGTAGTTGACATATTGAGATGGCCAACATTGATGTGAGGTAACCGCGGTTGTGAGGAAGGCACGCGATTGCTATATATAAGGGTGGTTAAGTAGCTACCCCTCGACGTTCCCAGATGGGCGGGTGACCAGCGAGGCCACCACCAATTCTGGTCAAGTTAGTCAAGTTGAAACGCAGTCAGACTACGTTTCAGGTAAAGTCTGAGTGCAGAGAACACCGGTTCGAACCGAGGCATTACCCTTTTGCAAATTTTTTTCATTCAACACCAGGCCAGGTATCTATTGACCTACTGTACGCATCTCCCTTCCATGACTCGACTACCTACTACAAGATGGCCATAGCATTCGGCGGTGACGCAATACCACCAACTACGTTCAAGTTCTGAATAGTCATGAAAGCAGCCCATCGACCATGTTCGTGCAGCGCCTCGGCCAACTCCTCCAGATAAAGATGCTCCAGGATACTTTGGCCCCAGCCGCCAATGAAAACTTGATGAAGTGATCTAGCGACTGCATCGTCTGTAATCCAGTCCATTGGTAGCTGCAAACTCATTAATAAAGCAATTCAAGACCGACCAATGGCTTATTCCAATGTTGCTCACCTTCTCGAAAGCCGGGTTATCAGCTCCTACAATCGACAACTTCTTCTCCCAAAGCCACCTCAATGCCTCATCACTCGCGTCCATACCGACGGATGGCCAACCCTCCACTGGAAGAAGCCATCGTTCGGTCTCATTTAGTGTCAGATACTGTCTCGTCCATCCGCTGCGGATGAGCAAGGCATCACCCGGCTCCGCCCAATCTTTCGGCATACCCTGCCACTCGGCAACGGCATCCAATTCATCTGTCGTAATGGGGCGATCCGAAAAAGCGTCGAACGTCTTGTTCTTCGCGTCCATCCACCCCGCAAAATCCAGCACAACAGCACGGACCGCGATGCCCTTCTCGGCAGCTAGGTGGATTCCGAGGGTGTCAGTCGGGTTTGGTCCGATGATGTCCTCGTAGTCTGGGATCAGATCGTTGTACCACTGATAAGTCTCAACGGAGCTATTGATGGAGTATGGAAAGTGGCGTAGGCCATCGTACTGCGTCGAGACCTGTGTGTTCATAGTGATGATGTCGTCAGAGTACCCTTCTCGTGGGAGGAAGCTGTGCTGCAGGGACTTGCGGTCCTTGTTGGCGGGTGGATCTAGGCTGTCAGGGTTGGGATCGTCTAGCCTCATGTTGAGATGGAATGCTCGGCCTTCGCGGATCGTGCGCGAGGCGGCTTTCTACGATGCGTAGGTCAATATCATCTCTTTGTTTACCCATAGGCACCGCTCATGCTTATCTCCTTCACTTGCAGATTTTATATTCATGATAAAGGAGCTGGCTTACTAGACCGCCGTTAACTTCTGAAGCAGATATCCGTCAGACCCCTAGTTTACATACCGATTGTCTTTGGAGTGATGTGATTTAGAGCTCCATGTTCATCCTTGGCTCCCCATACACCCCACGCAGCTTTCGTTGGGTATGACTTATTCAGAGGCAACTCATCGTAGCTTGGCCAGTTAGCATATAGATCATACTTTGCGTCGAATCTACGCTCAATCCGTCTGTGCAAATTTTGGCTAGGAAGCCCGGCTGCCATAGACAGCAGGCTGAAAGTAGGTATAACGTGGGTAACTTTCATCTTTCTCCCGACGACAATTTGGTAGAATGGGGTGGTATACAACTCACCTATCTCCCTACCGCTCTGAGTGCCGAGTCGACTGTTTTATACAACAAAGTAACGCAACCCACGATCCCCGACCACCACTCCGGGGCAGATCCCGGGATTTTGCCTGTACCTACCTCAAGCCTAAAGGCTTGTAGTCCGGTTCCTAGTGTCCTCGCCCCGCAATCGAGTCATGTTACCCCAATTACAAGCTTCGGCATCTCAATCTGTACACTTTCTATTCGACGATGCTGTTGATTATTCCCCGACGTCCGGAGTTTCCGTGTAAAGAGCCCATTAAGGACAAGCGATTCTCATTACATGTTTTGCACCATAAAGAATCACTAAAGTGGAACCCTAAATTCGAATTGGCCTGTGAAGCCAACAGCTACTTTCTGACGCAAATTGGGAAAAGTCGTATGGTCTTGATCGGCGGCAGCGCACATTGTCTGCGACCGAATCCGCTTCGCTGTCGGTGAGTGAGCGGCCAAGTTTTGCGGAGCGATGGTGGGGCGGATCTAGCATCGGTATGACCGGAATTGATCTTCCTCAATCGCCGTGGTTCAAGAAAAGTCGGATTCGAACGTCGGATAAACACATTTCCATATCCTCGGATCCTTCTAGCGAACGTTCGACCTCGAAAGGGGATTGTTCAACATAATGTCATCCTTGATCTCTTTGCAACTCCTGCTCTTGCATAGAAGAGCGGTGTAAACAAATTTAATGTGAATTATTGAACTTGGTGCATTAGATACGTTAGAGAGCGTTAATTTATTATGAGAATGAGAATGCGATATGGAAACGACACAGCCCTCTGGGCTTTGGCTTTAGTGTTCGGATTGTAAGGTAAGGACCAAGCCACGATTGACTTATCTGGATATGCTCGAAAGGGAACACGAGGTAGTGAGTGAAGGATAAATCGATAAGGCCGGTTAGAGCGGAAATAGCTCTGAAATCGATTAAATAAAAGAAGACGGTGAAGAAGCTATGGAACCTGGTCTCTTTCTCCTTTGCTGTGCGGTACAAGATAAAGGTCAATGACAGAGCAGATGTGGAATTGACAGTGTGCCTTTTCGTTTCCTCTCCTGAACTCTTCCTCGTTCCGGTAGTAGGTCAGTCTCGTCACGTGCCGATGTAAGAAGTCTTTGACAGTATCCATGGTCCTATGAAACGACGGGGTTTCAAATAGGGCAATCCGTGAAACGGGATACTGCTGCCAAGATGTAAATCCAACATTCTTTACAAACATCCGTACCTTTTGACAGCAATAGTAATGTGCCTAGCATCCGGTTACAATATTCTCCTGGCTTTACCAGTTGTTGTAGTGTGTACGGACAGGCATGTTTTTGAGGATGCTGAGAGCACCATTTTCAACAGTCTCAAAGACGAAACCTGCCCCTGATCTGTCGCCTTGCACTATTCAAATAAATAGTCGGCAATGGCCACAAACCATTTTAATTACTGCGATGAAGTTCGGGGTTATAGTGTGGAATTGGGGTAGTCCTGTGGTCTCAAGTTGACATGGAGCTTTGTGTCATTTTTATCATCTTGATGACACAGCGCAGTGCATGCTTGGACCTGGAAGATTGGATCTCATGTTGGAGACATATACTGTGATATACGTTGAGAGACACAACATCACAAGGTTGAGTTCGACGGAGAAATACCTGCCAAGCCTCGCTTCACGAGAAGTCACATCCTTATCGAAACAGTAGCTTCAGAGGTAAACCTGACATAGGAGCGGAAACCGTTTGTACAATTCGACCTACTCTTCATGTATCATCGTTAACATTTTTCGGTGTCGTATATTATCTAATGAGTTCGCGCCCAGCGAAGTGCTTACAGGAACACCGGCGAGCTGAGTGTTGTGGGTAAGACCAAGGCCACGAGGTCCAAACCATAGACGTCCAAATCCTTGACCTATATAAAGACGAACGAACTCAAAATGCTTGCCGTTGCTAGTGAATTCAGGACATAGTGGTCTCGGCTCTGCACGATACGGATCGCCTTCACATTTGCTTAACTCTAATCTGAAGCGCTGGCCACGCGAGGGAAGGAAATTAGGAATAGGGGACGAGTACCTAGGTCCCACTAGTGCCAATGGTACATGATGGAGGCTGGCAGGCAAGGTTCGGATAAGAGCTAATGACTCGCATCAAGCCTCATACTGAGGCGTTCAGTATCCCTTTAATTGCGATTTCAACTACAGGTACAAGTTCAACCCCTGACGTCTCCACCACCCCCGGACCATACCTTTAAATATATTTAATAAATAATACAGCGATGGTTTAAAACGATTAAACTCGACGACAAGTTATAAATAATAAATAAAAATTAATGAGTATATAGCTTAATAGCTTTTATATTAAACAAATTTTTTCTAATTAATTTCGACGTACTATATAGGCGATATTTAGCATTAAAGCAATACATATAAAAAGCTTAAATTCTGATTGGTCGAGCCCTTGCCAGGCTAAAGTCTTGGCCGTACTGTAGTTGAATACGCAATTAAAGGGATAAGGCACCCAATCAGGTGCAGACGCTCTCATCGGATCTCAATACTCTATGCGCTTGCGATCATACTCCAATGAATACCTCCTCCTTGCCTTTAAAAACCAATACCTAGGTAAGGGACGAAAACAGGACGCCGGAACTCGGCACGTCGGAATACGTTAGGACCAGGAAACCGATGGCTGACCACTGACGACATTGTGCTGTCAAAATTCAAAACTGTGCCGCTCGCCAAGGACTATCAGTGTGGCATAGTCAACGACCTACCAAAACAGTACAAGGACATCTGTTAACATCTGCGGTTCATGCGGCAGTGGAACTGGAATATGGAGAGGTCGGCAGCGGATGCTTGCATTCACTGGCACAAGCTCGACATTTAGTTATCCTGTCCAACGACCTAGTACATACCTTAAGAATGATAGATATTATTCAAGGCGGAGTATTGGAAAACCTGTCGCAGTCTGCCACTTAGAGGTAACCTTTGAGCCGATAAGCCATGAGCATCTGCAGGCGAGCAGTGTATTCCGGTCCTACTTCGGATACCCGTACAGTCGTATACCGTACAGTTGGTACTCACCAAGGCGCAATGCAACATATTATTGTTGTTCGCGGGATTGAAGGAGCAAGTGGGTTTCATTCAATCCCAAAGTACTATAATCAACCGCAACGGAATGTATGTAGATAACGAATTGTCTTTGCCCGCCGTGCGACATCACAATCAAGCCCACTCAAGCTGCAACGTCCCAAGGGTCCAATCCCGTCCCCCACGAGTTTGAATGTTATTTGACTGAGTCAAACAGACATCAGGCACCTGTCGATTCTACGTCACCACACATGAAAACCACTACTTGATGTTCCGATTGTTGCTACATTTTCTTATCCTCTGTCTGGTCTCCTTCGCCTTCTCCTTCTCCTACCTCCTACCTCACGCCAAGTCTTCCCACACACACGCCGTTTGTGATCAGCCCGCCGAGCCTACCTCCGTCTCATCCCTCTTCCACATCCGGCCGCCACGCACAGCTGCGAAGACCCAATTAGACGGCGACGACCACTCCTGCCCCGGCTCGATTAGCTGGTCTTGGCGGTCCCTAATCCTGGCCGCTGCTGGCTTGGCTCATTCAGCCCCCGACTCTGCAGTGGAGTTGGGACTGAAAATCGGGGGTGAAAAGGGAAGGGGCCCGAGAGGCGAGAGGCGCCCGTCAGCCCAGCGAGCCAGCACCTTTCTGTATGTCCTATCGGTGGCGTGCTTGAACCCCATCATCACCTCGTCTTCCTCTGCGCTCCCCTTCTCTTTTCTTGCCTTTCATGGATCTCTCTTCTTGAGCAAATTGCTGCTTCTGCATTTGGCCTTTTAAGCGGCACATTTGTTTCTCTTCTTCTATCTATTCACCAAAGTCATTCTTTTGAAGCTGCCATTACCTATTATACATTTTTAAGCGTGCATATACCTAAGAACCCCTTGTCCCTCGTTAATTATCCGACCTCCCGAGTGTGCCCATTTATCCTGTGCGACAGCACGACCAGACAGCAGCCATGGACAAGCTACCAGCGTTTCCACTTTCTTTTCCCAAGCAAATCCAAGCCACGACTACGAACTTCTTGTCCGTGGTCATGGCGCGGAAGCGCATGCTTGTCTTCATATTCGTACCTCTAGTCCTCCTCGGTAAGTCGTCACTTGTCCCGGTTGCACAGGTTGCACACCAATGGCGACAATCACCGTAGCGCACCTGCCAATAGCAGCCTCACTAACGGTATCACAATAGCCTTGCTCTTCTCGGGCGGCGTGAACTACGACAGCGAATGGTCGCAGTCCCTTGGCAATGGCTTGAAAAATGGCGTGAGCTACGTGACAGGCGACGGACATAGCTCTTCGCTAAGCGGCGGAGGAATCGTGTACATCTCAGCCAACAGCTCTAATAGTTCTCTTGGCCACGGTACCACCAAGTACTGGAAGAGCAAGGCTTACTTGCGCCCGGGCTACGATCTACCTCTAGCCGATGGCATGCCTCTACGCATCATGGCCTTGGGTGCCTCAACCACCCGTGGCGACAGCACCGAACCTGGGGTCGACAACAACGGTTTCCGCCGACCCCTCCGCGACAGACTCACGAGCATCGGCAACCCGGTCAACTTCGTTGGCTCTCAGCGTATTGGTAACATGACAGATAACGACATCGAGGCTTACCCTGGTGTGCCCACGCATAGAATTCATGCGCACGCCAAGCAGACAGTCCCGACTCGCAAGCCCAACGTTTTTCTCATCAACGCTGGCTCCAACGATTGCTTCCAGCATATCGATATCGACAACTTCTACAAGCGCTACGACGCGCTTGTTGAATACTGCCTCAAGGCCTCGCCTCGCTCCACCGTCATCATGTCCACCATTTTGCCCACTTGGGACAAGCGATTCAACGGCCGAGAGGACGTGTTCCGTGTCAACCCTCAAATCCGAAGGCTTGCACAAATTTACCAGGAGCAAGGGAAACCCGTTGTTTTGGCTGAACTTCAAGGACCTGACGGCATTCAAGATGGTAACATCGGTGACGACGGCATGCATCCTGGCACCGCTGGTTACGAGATGATGGCTACCAAGATGTTCGAGGCTATCGTTGAGGCCGACGCCAAAGGTTTCTTGCAATCCCCCGAGCCCATTATGGGCATTCTTGATGATGGCAACGAGGAACGAAAAGAAGACGCCACCATGAAATTAGAGAAGATCATGATGGTCCAGAACTCGACCGAGGTTTACGAGGCAGCCCAAATAGACAAGATGAAGGAAGGTTTGAAAGAGTTCCATGCTCAAGAAGCTGTAAAGGCCCAGCAAGAGAAGGCCAAAGAGTCCGACAAGGCGAAGGCCGGCTCCGGATCGTCAAAGCCATCCAAAAAGTCGACAAAGCTGAGGAGGGAACAGAAGAGAGAAAACAGATACCCGCAGTTGAAGGTCGTCTGAGCAACGCCTCAACCCATGTTTCAAGCGAAATTATTATATAATAGAGCAAGACGGACAAAGCGGAATCTGATACCCAGTTCCACGACTCCCTGATTGCCTACGACGCCACGGACTCACAGCTACGCCAAGCCATGTAAGACATAGACTATTGTAATTTGAGGTACTCGAAGGAGCGAAAGGGGTTGACGTTGGGGAATATACCAATATGATTATGCACAGCGAATTGTCTGGTATGCCTCCTGCGAGATGTGAAGATTATGTGGTTGCGTGATCGTTGGCCATTGCAGAACAACCTAGACAGACTTGAGTTTGGAAGCACTTTGCTGAGCTGATCCATGATATACATCCCAGAATCATTTTGCACTGCCCACGACTGCCAATGTCAATCGTCTCACTTTTCGATATGACAGTCGTGAATGGGAAGAGAGGTACCAGGAGTGCGGCTCTGTTGCTGGGTTGGCCGTAGGCTAGTGTCCGTGGGACTTGGATCTGGAGTCGGACAGAGATCACAGCAGATCTCGACCCATGGCGCCTGTGCTCGATCCGCCTTGGCGCGCCGGGTGCCACCACACCGCGAAATTCGACGTCGCACTTGATCACGATGCCCGTTCTTCGCCCCTGCCAGCCTTCCCTACTGTTTGCCCGCATGCGACTGCAGGGTCCAATGATATCATCTTGGCTTACGAGAACTCTATGACTAATAGTAACGGTTCATTGGCTTCACCGAAACGTTGGATTGCTGACCTTGCCGACTTCAAGACGCAGAGAACAGTGAAGAATCTCTGGCGCAGGTTTGCAACAACACAGACATTTTTGCCAATAATACACCTTCCAAGATATAAGCTGCATACTTGAGGCAATGGGGGAGACGAAGCTGAGGACAGTATAGACTACTAGCTTGTCATCAGAATGGATCCGCTGTTGTAAAGCTTACCCGAACTACGGTTGTGGAACACTTGTCGCAAACGCAATCACGCAGTTATGGCGTCGCAAGCGAGTGTCGCAAGCAGCCAGCCAGATCAACGCCACCTACGATTAATAGCTGCATCCGCCCAGGCTAACGAAGCCCGAGTCCGAGATATCCTCGCCGAAGAAATTCACTGGTCGTCAAGCCACGACCTTGACGCTCTGCGCCAGTCCTTGCAGAAAGTCGCTGCTCGCGGAAAGCTCTCCATCGTTCGTCTCCTACTTGAAAACGGCGCCGACGTCAACCCGAAACGCGATACCGAAGTCCCTGCCCTCGTAAAAGCGGCCGAAGGCGGCAATGTCTCTGTCGTCTCCGAGCTTCTTGCGCACAAGGCCGACCCGAACGCCCGCAACCGACTCGGACAGACAGCCTTGTTTATCGCTGCTACAAAAGGTCACGATAAGGTCATCGAGACTTTGCTTGACGCTGGTGCCACTGTCGATTGCCCAGACCGCGAGGGCCGGTCTGCGCTACTCTTCCTTGCCTCCGAGAAGCCGAATAAGTTGAAATGCACAAACAATACGCTGCGGATACTACGGGATCATGGTGCCAACATTGAAGTACGCGATCAAATCGAACGAACCCCGTTGCTATGGGCTGCTACCAACGGTAACATTGGACTGGCCCGGTTCTTGCTTGAGAGTCGAGCCAACGTCAGTGCAAAAAACAATCGTGGCCGCACGGCGCTTCACTTGGCGGCGGAGAGCAATGATAAGGATAATCGAGAAGCTATGGTTCGGCTATTGCTCGACCATGGTGCTGATTCGAGAGCAACAAGCGATGGAGGCTGGACTCCTTTGCATAACGCAGCTCAAGCTGGCTTCTTGCCCGTAGCTATCCTCTTGCTTGGAGCAAATGCTGATGTGAATGCTGTGCTTACCAACGGGATGACGCCTCTGCAGTATGTGATTCCAGGATCAATCCCCAAGCCCAATGACTCCGGTTCTCGTAGTGGTTGCTGATGTCATATATCGTAGCTGGGCTGCTTTCAATGGATTTGAGGATATCGTAAGACTCCTACTCACTAGAACTGACGTAAATCTTGCCATCAAAGATAGCTTTGATCGTACACCCATGCTATGTGCTGCTGAAAAGCATCATCCCACTATCGTCCAGCTTCTTTCTCCTCACCGCACTGCAGATAGGCTCTCAGAACTTGAAGAGCAAGCTTGCAAGGCATTTGAAGCCACAGTCGTAGACTTCGGACAGTTCGAAAAGAAGCAACTTGTTTCAAAACACTCGGTATATGACTTATTGTATGGCTGGAATCCTGAGCTTGACAAGCCCAAGGTCTCGACACTGACGAAGACAATCAACTATAAACCCGACTTCAGGTGGATTCATCTTCCTGCCAATAATGTACGTTTCACACTACCTGTCCCATAATTGAGACAAATGCTGACCTGGGTGTAGATTGCTTGGGTCGAGGTATCTACACATTTATTCTCCTGTCTGATGGTGAGCTCGTTCTGACCAATGACCAGACGCTTTTGGCCAAATCCTTCATCGAAGCCGGGCATCGGGATATCGAAGCATTCAAAGCATTAGAAAAATGCTTCGATCAGGAGCATCGAGGTCCATTTGCCCATGCCCATTTCATGCGAACATTTTGTCATCGCATATCGTCAGCTCGAGGAGACGCACCCGAAAAGAAGCCTGATAAGAAAGACGACAAGCTACTCATGACACTATCTGAAGAGCCATCAGAGATGAGTACGAAATCGAGTCAAAGTGGGGATGCTTCAGTCTTTCCTCCTTTATCTCGCAAGCCATCTGAATCGCTGGAAAGTAGCACGCCTAAATCCGAAGCTAAGAAGAAAGGCAAAGGCGAGCAAATTGCCGAACGGCATCCAAAGAGAAGTAAGAGGGCGAAAGGGCCGCCAGGAAATCCGCCCCAAAGACAAGACAGTACTATGAGTAGTGCTAGCGGGAAATCAATTGGTCCCTTGCCTTGGGATACAACTCGTCATGCTGCGTCGAACGGAAAGATCATTCTCTTTGTAAGGAACCTGCTTAAGTCCGGTTGATATATACTGACTTGAAAGTAGATGCCGTTTCTGCATTATGAAACGGACGAGAGGCGTAGAAAGATGAGCAGTGCTATAAAGTGTGCCCGTGAGAAGAGACGGATGATTGAGAATACGTCTCGGGATTCCTTGCTGGTGAACGCGTACATGAACTCCACCCCTCCATTACACCCGCGACGGACTCTTGATCAATCTTTTTACCATGGTATCGATACGTCGGCTCGAGATACAGACCAGGTCGTGTATCGATATTGTAAGAGGCACAAGAAGGAGATGAAAGTCTTCATGGTGGACCAACTGTGGCTCTGGGTCATTGGCAAAGGTATCTAACCATCATGAATGACTGTAGGACATGAGCTTACATGTTGTAGATCTTGTCGTCACTTGCTTTCCTCAACGATGGGACCAGCCGAAGAACGATCCACTCAACGTTTTGGACGGCATCATTGAAGAGACCAACGCGAAGACACGGCCGCCGATTCAGTCTGTCTACGACCTCGCCATGCTTATCACGAGCCGCTGTTCAAGTATGTTCGATCGACACAGACTCGATGACCAAGACTTTCAATTCCTCGATATGTTCGAGAATTCCATCGGCGTAGTCACAGACCGCGAGAGTCGATTGTTCAGCCGTTTTAACCGTGCTTCCGCTGAATCGGCACAGTGGCTGCAGCGTCATCGCAGAAGGCGCATGGATCGACTGGCTCGCATTGGGTCACTTGATTCAGAACAGGACGGAGATGAAGAAAGCCCGGATCAGTTCCCCGATGCATTACTTAACATCGGCGTCGAGACATCGCTGTTAGCTGAAATCAAGGACATACGTGACGAGCTGAACATCCTCATGGGGATATTAGATGCCCAACTTCAGACTGTCAATGACCTTGAGAGCTTTGTCACAGACGAGCTACGCGCTGAGGGCTCACGACGTGCGACCGACCACATGGTGCACGAGATCCGACGGCGCGCGGGGGAGCAGAAAAGAGGACTGGATGCTCGGCAGAAGGACATCAGCCGAATGGATAACCAGGCGTATTCATTATATCACAATCTAACGGATCTACTAGATCTCAAGCAGAAACATAGCAATGCGCTAGAGGCACGGTTTGCCGGAGACCAGGCTCTGATCGCGGCGAAACAGGGACAAACAATCATGGTGTTTACTATTGTCACCATCGTGTTCCTGCCGCTGTCCTTTATCGCGGCGTTTTTTGCCATCAATCTGAAGGAGTGGGAATCAACAACACCGCTGAGCATTCCGTATGTCAGCAAGTACATGTTTGGAATCGGACTCGGTATTAGCGTCCCACTAGTGGCGCTTGCTTTCACAGTCGAGGATATCTCGGATGCAGCTGTCAATCTCTACACGCGGGTTAGAGGTGTTTTCCCCCGCTCCAAGTCTGGCTCTCGCAAAAGAAGACGGTCTCTGGGATTCCGTCGGAACCGCCCACGGGATACTGACGATGAACATGACGAATCGATGCCACATGCAGAATCAGAATTGCCGCGTCTAAATACTTCCATCACGCATGAGAAGCCAGACTATTCAAAGCCGTCTTTTTCGTCACGAAGAGACGATCACTATTCTCCTAATGGTAGTGCAGCGGCGCCGAGACCCCGTTTTCATAGTGGCGAGCGGAGTGATGAACACCAATATCAGGCCCGTGGCCGCTTGTCACCAGTCTTGGCTGGTGCAAGGCATAGGGGAGCCAGTGTGAACAGCGGGAACGTTACATGGGCGCCGAGATTGAGCATTGATCGTGAGTCGGGTGCCAGATCAAGGAAGTTAAGTCAGGATCTTGAGAGTGGACGGTTTTGATTCCCCGAGTAGGGGAAGTATGATATGGAAAGCGAAGCCGAGCCCATCAATTCATTGCCAGACTTTTCATGAAAGCGGTAAGGCACCCGGAATGTCATAGCGGCGTTGCATGCTACAATCGGATGATGCTTTCTCATCTTCATAGGTGGTCCTCAAAACGGAGCTCCCGCTGACAAACAACCGGACTTCTTTCATGCGTCAGATTCGACTTGTCTTGACGCCACATCATGAACTCGACGAATGTGGAAATGAACATTCATGCTTCGCACATTTTCCCGAAAGGGCAGCATGGTCGCGTCACGTGTTATTAGCCTCTTCAGCTACGAATCTGACTCCGGCCCATTAACGTCATCTCATCTTTACGAAGTATATTTGAGTCAACATACTGACTTTACGGATGTTCTACGGGCAATTCCTCAGCTAGCTTTTGCATTCCCTGTCGGCGAGTCAACTCAATCTGGAAGGAGATACAACCTGTTCAAGGTCTGACTCAGGCTATCATTCTTGATATGTCGGCATTTCTTACAGAACTCAAGTATTGAAGGAAGACTCAGTCGGTTTCAATCATTCAATCAACGATAACATCAAGGCTTTACGTTTGAAGACTTCTTGAAGATGGGTTCCGGCGTCAACAAGTGGCATCCAGCCGACAGACTCGGTAATTTGTCACTTGCGTCTGTTTTTCTGGGCAAACAACGGATCAAAATGATACTGTCTCGGGCTTACGAGTCGCTCTGGCTTGCGAGGTGGCTTGCGAGGTCAGCCTTATCTAAATTCCCAAGACAGCAAGATAATGCTTCGGTCATGCTTGAAATATTCAACTTTGAACCATATCTCTCGGACGTTACTCCACATGCGGAAAGCCTTGTCTCTAGTTTTTGGCAGCTGCGTGATCGTATTGAAAGTTGACGCGTGACAGAATCTTGTATCTCGACCGAGATCGGTATCTCCTTACACTCCGCAAGTTGAGGGAGGACAAGCAAAATCCGTTAGAAGTAAATGGTTCTGACACAAAACGGTAGTGCAGCATGCGTCGAGGTCTCAGGTACGACAACCCAAATCGTCGTCCACACCCCTGCTTCGCTCTTCTTCGTCGCAAAGATGAGAAGGTAGGTAAAGGCAGGCGAGAGCTGAAAGCAATTGTTTGAGACCTAAAACCTGTCACCAAAGCCTACTTGTGTCGAGGGCAGTTTGGACTATTGGATATTTCGTATCACCCGAACTCGCCTTGCTCGTAACACACCACGATAAATTGCCATCAGACATGCATCCATGTTGTCGAGCAGTATTTGTGGTCCGGTGGGCGTACCGTCGTCTGTGGTGGATTCAGAGGAAGCAAACATCCTTATGCTTCTCTTTCGCTCTCTCATATAAGTATCTTAGCAATCTTTAATCTTGTGATAGAAGGCTCTAGAGAGACCATCACTAACATTCGCATTGGAGGTAGCTGTCGCTCGTTTATTGTACACTCTGAGCCAAACTGAAAGACGGCAATTGCTTCACGTGTCACCCTGTAGCAATGTCTGCCTCATCCTTCCAGTTCGGTAGATGGAGGGTTCTAACACTCTTTTTATTCTCTACTCTTGTCACGGCACAATGCAATGACGTCGATCCAAAGTAAGGACTATGACGGAACGTTGACAGGTTCTTCTGACTACTACGAGACTAATGCGAGGAGTTTAGATGTCAAAGCGCTCTGTTTCCATGTGACAATAGCACAGCTTTCTCGGAAGCAATCACATACTGCCAAACCGTTGGACTATACGGAGGCAATGACTTTCCCGTACAGGCAACGGCGGCCTGCGGCTTCAGCAAATGGACCTACATTGAGGCGTGTAGATGTGGTCCCAATTGCACTTCGACCATGATTCCATCTCCTAGTAGCTCAGTAGAGCCACCGGTTGTGAGCTCAAGCAGCACGCTTGGGCCTAACTACCCAATACCATACGGCTATCCTGGGCCACCATCATCAAGCAGCAGTTCTGTAGCCCCTGGTTCCAGCTCCACACCGTCGGAATCGACGCAATCTGCTTCGAGCACTGGGTGGACAGACCTGCCGCCCATATCTACTTCGAGCGGAATGCCATCGAGTTCTTCATTGAGTACTACGTCAGTTCCCATAAGTAGCTCCTCGCTTACCCCGACGAGTACAACAAGCCCAAGCACGGGGAATCAAACATCTACGGCGTCCTCTGGAGCAGGAAACTCGACGACAATGGCTTTGACTTCCTCGCCAGTATCTCCAGGATTATCCACCTCTTCTGGTAGCCTGCTTTCGAGTTCACCTGGAATAACTGACTCCTCGGCCACAATTATGACACTGACTCCCAGCTCAAGTTTCTCAAGCAATGCTAATGCAACGGACACGGCTACCTCCATGATGACAGCTCTCAGTAGCACATCTAGGACCCTCAGCTCAACGACCGGATTGACAACATTGTCAAGTCTTACCTCAGGCACTGCATCGAACTCATCAGCGACGATGCCGGTTACCGGTACCTCAATAGGTGACAAGCCCCGGCCGCAAGATGGCTTCACGTCAACTAACTCAAGTATAGGGACTACCACTTCAGGGGCGATGTCAGGCACAAGTTCGGAAACAAGTACGCCTACAACCACCTCGACTATCTCGACAAGTTCGGTCAGTGGAAATATCACTAGCAGTCAATCGTCAGCTTCCGCTAGTACACAAACAGGAGCTAGTTCTACGAGCTCATTAAACTCCAGTGTACCAGCAACAATAACTGCTTCTTCATCAAGTAGTCCCATGAACATCACTACGACGGGCACTCTACCTACGGACTCCATCACTTCTGCTCTCAACTCTTCTGGAACTATGACAGACACTGCCACGGCGAGCTCCCAAACCTCTGCTTTCAACTCTTCAGGCACTATCCCAACAATAACTGCTTCGTCATCAAGTAGCCCCGTGAATATTACTACGACAAACACTGTGCCAACGGACTCCGTCACCTCTGCTTTCAACTCTTCAGTAACTATCCCAGCGACATCGACTTCGTCATCGAGTGGTTCTATGAACATCACTCAGACAGACACGGTTACAGCAAGCTCCATCACTTCTGCTTCCAACACCTCTACAGGAACTATCCCAAGCTCCAGTATCTCATCTAATTCAGATGCCGTTTCAACTCTACCGTCTACAACGTCCGCTCTTGTGACTAGCGTCCCGACATCATCTACAGCCACAGGAACACCTCAGCTGCCGACAACGACGGGGACTCCTGTCACATCAAGTAATGCCGCAAACACTTCCATGACGATGAATTCTCTATCGTTGTCAACGATATCTGGAGGCAACAGTACAATGACGAGTAGCAGGATGACTTTCACAATGCCGACTACTACGTGGCGATCGGCAGGTAATAGCACGGTGACGAGTAGTAGTAGCGTGACAAATTCAATGCCTACATCATCACAATCCGGCGGAAACAACACAATAACGGGGACCTCTTTGACCAGTTCAGTTCCCACTAGTTCGAGATTCACCAACAGCACGTCAACCGTCTCGGCCGTGTCGACAATTTCTTCCTCCTCAGGATCTGGAAACAATAGCGTATCATTAACAAGTAGCACGACAGGCTCGACGCCAACCAGCTCGATTCCAAGCAACACTACTGTGATGAGCAGCAGTCCTACTAATATGACAACAGTGAGCACATTTTCTCCAACGATATCACCAACTTCGAGTTCTAGTAACAGCAGTGTGTCCACAAGTGGAAGTGTAACCATTTCTGCCCCGACCACTTCAACATCGAGCAATGTCACGTCTGCAATGAGTAGTACAACAGGTACTATCACAGCGAGCTCGCTGTCATCAATAATATCGTCTACTTCGGCGTCTGGAAACAATACGATAACCACGAGCAGTGCTATGACCGAGTCTGTTTCTACAAGCTCAGGGCCCAGTAGTAGTACACCTGCAAGTACTAGTATGACTGGCACAGTCACAACCAGCTCGCCGTCATCGATTGTATCATCTGCAACAATGTCTGGAAATAGTAGCATGCTACCCAGCTCAATCCCATCCACGACATCCTCGACTCTCACTGATACACTAACAATGACTTCGCTTACGCCACCGATGTCGTCTACCACACAATCTGGGAGCAGCAACACGTCAACAAGCAGCATCATGGCTGGAGGAAATAGCACGTCGATGAGCAACACTATGACAAACCCATCAAGCTCCGCTCCGGTAACTAGCTCATCTCCGTGGTCGAACTCCCAGTCCCAAGTCACTTCCTCAACGGCGACGGGAAATCAATCCTTATCCTCAATGCAAAGCGTCGCCACGTCGTCTATCAGCAGCGCCAACACTGGACCCTCATCGACCTTTACAACTTCAACTCTTCCATCGAGTGGCGTACCAACGAACACAATCTCGTCGTCTTTGACTGCCTCATCCACATCCTCACTCTCCACGACATCTGGACCCCCAAACACGTCCTTCACACCTTCTCCAATTACCATAACAAGCATGCCCTCCCCAACGCGTTCATCCGGGGCGTCATCTCCCACCTCATCAGTATGCTACTCCCCCTCAATCGACACCGGAATCCTGGACAACGGCGACTTCGAGATGGGCCTAAACCCCTGGTCCATCGTCCTAATCGACCTCTTCGACACCTCATACGCCCTAGACACACCAGGCGCCAACCAATCCTGCACCGCCTTCTCCGTGAACATGACCGAGAACGGCCTAACGCAGAATCTGCGCGCCAACCTCGTCCTCCGCTCCGACCTCGTGTTCTCTCGCCCAGGCGCGCACCTCACAATATCATTCTTCATCCGTTTCGCGGCGCGAAACGCGGCGTATGTCATGCTGTCCGATAATCAGAAGACGATCCAGACGATTTCCGCTACCGAGTACGGACCAGGAGGGAATTTCAGTGGGATCGAGGAGGGCGGTGTGGCGAGAGATGAGCTGGGCGATTGGACACAGGTCGTTATTCCGTATACTTCTGAGGAGAAGCTGTTCGAGTTGAGTTTCACGTTTTCGCTGGGGACTGCGGAGCAGAATGTTGTTGGGGTTGATCAGGTTGCTATTTTCCCTGATATGGGGAGTGCGATGAGTACGCTTGAGCCGGAGCCGCCGGCTACGACGCTGGCTACGGCTTTTAGGCCTAGGTGGTGAGGAGTGGGATGGGGAATTGGGGCGGAGTGTGTGATTTGCTTGGGTTTTGATACGTGCTAGGGGAGTGATCATTTTCTTTCCTTTCATTGTTCTCTTCTACATTCCCGGTTCGTCGACTCGCGGGCACGATCTGATGAGATCACCCTCGACGGGGGTGCCAAGCAACGATTGCTACTTTGTCATGCACGATCTATATTTTAATTAGGCTGTTATGGTGTCCTTGTATTATTAGCTTGATTACACCTGTAGATCCTTAGTTGCATACATGGTCTCTGTTCAGCGCTCGACAAAGACAGGACATTTGGTGCCGCGCCCGAGAGAGAGTGCCGATTCTTGACGGCATTTACGACTGTTTTCGACATGGATTCCCCAGGTAAAATCTATTGTTGACAATGGAACGTGCTGTGTTCTCCTGTGTTAGTGCTTCTGCATGCAAGAGTCATAACCATTATTGATATATGATTGAAAGGCATGTGTGTGCCAATTCCGAAGGTCTTGAGTGTAACATAGTTGCTATTTGAAGTAGTACTAAACCTCCGCGAGCCATAGGTTGTTTGGAATGGGCATTGAAAACAGGGACTATATCCTTTTGAGCTGACAGACCTCGGAGAAGCCACGTAATTGACTCTTTTGCCATGAGATGTGTCATCTCCAGGCCATTAGAAGGTTCGATATTAGTGATGTTCTGGTTCTCAATGTCCCACACGACGGTAGGACTATGCAGGGAGTTGTCGATGGACCAGCAAACTATAAGAGACCTGATAAGAGACAGAAAGAAGGCTATTATATTATATATATACTACCAGACTTCGTAGCATGGTCGTGCTATTATTCTGAACAACTCACTGAAAAAAGAGACTAAAACGGAGAAGGTCGGACTGGGACTCGAACCCAGATTCCCGGAAAATAGGTACAATCAGAATCCGATGTGATCACCTTTACACTATCCGACCGAACTTGCCTATTGATGAGGTCACATTTCAAACGCTATGACGCTGGCACAAAATGTGTTGCCTCATTGGGCATGATTGATAACACCTGGGTCGATAAGATACCATGCTGTTGCTGCTGTTTGGGCTGCCAGGCAACCGCGACGGAAAGACAGCATTGCTTTTGCGGGCTTGAGCGGACTCACTAGGATTGTCCAGGTTTTGTCTTCGTTAGACTTCGTAGAAAGATGGATGCAGCAGCTGATGGCAGCACTTGGAGCATGTTGTCGAAGGGCCGGCTGAACTCGCGAAACATCTCATGCAATTCTCTTTGCCTTATCCTCCAGACCGAAAACAGAATAAGGACAGGGTTTATAAGAGCAGTAGGGTATGCAATGTTGTTGTTGTTTCAGGCACTAGGAATTTTCTCTCCTTGCATCACCCATTCCAGAGACGCTGCCAGATCTAAGTCTTTTGATGCAAAGCCGCATCTTCCAAAGCAACATCATTGCCGTGGCAATTCGAAATTCCCAAGCAAGCAAGAATAATCTTCTAGAGCACAATGGAAATGACTCTACGTGTAGTATATAACTCAGGGGCACACAGTTGTCATGGAATACAATTGTCATTGCTTTCTAACTAAGCACTACCGATCTACTGACGTGCGTGCATTGTGAGCGTCTCCCAACATTCAAAGCGCTCTTGACGCATTGTGATCGTCGCGTAAAATATTATCCTCTTCTCTCAGTGGTGAAGCCCCTCAGTCTACCTTGATTCTCAAAGGCCAGACCATCCCAAATCATCAAGAGCTAGAGGTGTTCTGATCAGGTTTAGTTTCTTCCGAAGACTGCGCCTTTTCCATCCGTTTGGCGCGACGTCGGTAGTCAGCTCGATGGTGAAGCAACCACTCGCTCACTGAGAATTTCTCTTTCTCGAATGCTCCACGCGTCACACAAGCATCGATAATGCACCGTGCTCTGTCAACTCCCATTGCTGTGATCGGAATCTCGCCAACCTGCCCGCCTTCTCTTTCTAGAGCCTCAATGAGCTCTTTGCCATAGAACCCTTCATCGTTGCTCCAGGCCAAGGCCTCACCGTTAAGTCCCTTCGAGCCTAGTTCCTCATGAAATTCTCTGGCACTGACTACAGCGAGCTGACTTGACTCACGACGTGTCACGAAGCCGATCTCTATTTCCTTGTGCTTGGTAAGGGAAGGCGGAGCTTCACTTGTACATCGGGAATCGACAGTGTGTCTTTCCCAACGCTCATGCACTATGATGGTCCATTCGCACGGCTTGATATCCTCCATCTGTGCTGTCAGCCAGTCAATACTAGAATGATAACAATCTCTAGTTCGTCGAAATGCAGTCGCTGGGACCGGCTTGACGACATTGAAATCCGGACCATCTAGGCCGAATGACTTGATGAGACTTTGCGATGAGGGGTAGCCCATTTGTGCGAATGAGAAGGAGTCCAGCATCCCCAAGGAATCGAATGATAGGGAGTGTATCCATGTATAAAGTCCTTGTAGAGCTGCTGCGGAAGATAGTCGTGTATCGTCCAGTGGAAGGGTGGCGAGTGAAATATCCATGCCTCTACTTGTGTCTGTCTTGGATAGTTGTAGAATGGTTTCGTCGTCTGTGTCTTCGTTCGTTGCGACGTGGATGATCTGCTTGATGGGCATTGGATGATATTTGCGGAACTCCTCCACATAATCTGATGCGAAAACCTCATCTGCCCTTTGGAATGCTTCATACTTCTCCTGGAGTGCAGTGCTGTTGACCAAAGTGGTGATATGGTCAGGTGGATTATAGACTTCTGGGTCCACAGGAAGCTCGCACTCTGCTCTTGAATACCAGGTACCGGGCCAGGCGCTGTCCAGGGTTTTATCGTCAATCAGACGGGCCGTGACAGGGGATGATGGACCTGTCAAGACTGTGTCTATGGCTTTCTGGCTGCGTAGAAGCTGTGCCAAGCGCATCTGTCGATTACCTTCTTCAACGTCCTCCCCTTCCAACCTCGGCGAATAAAAGCAGGCATACTCAGCACCAGTAAGGGGAGTGCAGCGGAACGCGACCGAGCCGCTGTCTACAAACCGTAGCTCAGGGAAAACAAAAGCATAACGAACAGAGGACGGATCGGTGATGTCAAGGATTGTGACGCCGTCGTTATTATCTCCCCCATCGTATGGCGTATTGAAAGGGAGCGGCGCGACGTTTGAACCAGTGCCGGAAGAAGGATCAAACGAGGCCCCGAACATGAGACATGTAGCGATGAATGGGAATAATGCCCTCTGATCTTGCCAGTCGGTAACCTCCTCTTCCCATTTCTCTTGGGGTAGGGTAGCTGCGAGTTGTAGTTCGTATCTCAACAAAGGGTGATTCTTCTGTTCCTGGAATATCGTGATCAGCTTCGCGCAGCCTGTATAAAACATTAGCACCCAGCACCCTTCTATTCGGTTTGATCCGCATGAAAACATACTCTTTATGGCTGCCTGTCCGTAAAGCCACTGATGGTGGAGAGCAGCAAGACTGCGGAAGCGATTGCCAATCTTGGCGATGGCGAAGAGTTGGTGTCGTTGCCCCATGGCTACCTAATCACACCCGTGGTATGTGATGGCGATGCCAGATCTGCTTTATGTGAGGCCAGGTACTCCTTGAGACGGATGGTGGGAGCAGCGATTGGGATTTCGTAAAATCCAGAGTGGTTTGACCATGACTTTAAGGTGAAGCCACCTCCCAATCACGCAGTGTAGCGGGCTGGTGCCTAACGTGGCAGGCCGCACTTATTAATTGGGTGGTCCATCTGAGACAAACACCAAACCTCTCACCAATGAACAAATACAGCGAGGTAGCAGCAGCTGAGAACTAGATCTTAGAATGCTGCACCTGCACAGATGACTGATTTATCAGGGAATAGGTATGAGAATGGCTACAGCTGACTAGACGTATAGGTAGGTTAAGGTAGACCCAAATCCCAAATGTCTCCAAATACGAACCCGACACGTCCGAAGCCATCTCCATCGCTCACTTCTTTTGCCTGTGTCACCTGCTGCTATTTGGGTCTGTGGCCACAGGTATGCGTGGTTGGTGCGTTTGGTACTTATTTCCAAGTGCGTGTTTTTCGTTTGCGGTGTTCTACAGCTCTGTCGGTGTTTTTGTGTGTTTTTCCAACGCTGCATCCCGCCCTGATAGTTGGTGCGCGATAGACCCCTCTACCTGAGAGACATAGGAACAGTAGAATACTAAGGTAGGTACAGTACATATATTTGGTCCCCTTCTCCCTTGCTAGATTACCCGACTTAAAAGATGACTCTTTGGCTCGTCAAGTAAGGAAGTGCAGTTATTAACCTATCGCTCTCAGCACCAACAAGATTAGACAGACCTGACTCGTAGCTTGCCTGGCATCATTCACATCCTGACTTGCACACACAGCCCAAATACATAAAGGCTCCACTCGCCCAATTGCCTCTGAATTGTCGCGCGGAAGCCTCACGAAAGCTAAACCTGCTACAAATTGGTAATGGTTTGGCAATTAATTGTTTTGCAGGTTTATCCCAGAACGACAAGCAGCGGCCGTGCGTATAGACGCAAGGGAGCGAGCATCCCATCAATAATTTCCGCCTCACCCTGTTTCCTTATCTGCCAAGAATACACGTATATTTAGGATGAGGGAAACGCACCAAAGCTCATGAGATCCAAAAAAGCAATTGCACAGCCCGAGACCTCGGTGTAAAATAAACTCATTGCGCAAGCCACGCTACGCCGTGCTCAAATAGGTACCTACCTAAAGCTCTTCCAATGAAGAATTATCGTGTTCATTTCGATAGGTAGCCGGGATGTGGTTCTTCGATGAGATCAAGCCAGAAACGCACGTTGGCGGCATACTTGTATGCTGTTTCTGGGAGTCGGTCCGCAGACATTCTGATTGGGCGCGTTTCTCTCTTAAATGCCGTTCTATCTAGTTCTATCTACCTGCTGAACCGGTTTGCAGCTGCACTGGCGAGACTGGTTAATGAAACGGGGTTCCTGGCGGGCCCGACAAGCTCTACATGATCTGATCGGAATACCCGATCGTGGGTTACCAAAGTGGGTACAAACGGTCCCTTATTATACTGTACACGCCTCGTGGAATCGCAGCGGTAGAGAAGCGGGTGCTGTAAGGCAAGTCCATCCTCATGATCTCCCGGACGGGTACCTTACACAATGAATCGGACCGGAAGCGTATACTAGACTGTTCTTGCGCGAGAGAAGGATTGCTCGGCGGCCCGCTCCTCATGGTGAAACGCCCAAGGATCTGGTGCCAGCGAACATTCTGATAACAACGGGCGAACGCGAGACCCTCTAATCACGCGATGCCTCACTAATACACCACCTCACTATTTGATTACATGCGCTTCTAGTGCGAGTTGAATTTACACATGCAACGCCGATGCGGCCATAAGATATGAAGACGATGCTTCGCTCTGAAGCCGTCACTCTTAGCTCACTTCGTATGCTTCCTTCTTCTTCTTCTTGAAGTTTTCTTGCTTCATTTGGTACTCGCCATATTCCATTCCTTACATACCTTTCTTCAGGGTCCATCATGCTTTGCGGGGCAGCCTCAGCTCTCGCCGTCCTGGCGACGGCGTCTAGTCTGCTGAGTGTTGCAGACGCCCGGATGGTCTTTGCCCACTACCTAGTGCGTAGCAAACAGCTCCTCCCGGATGGCTCTTGTTTTCTATGCAGGTGCGTGTACTGACCTCATCTGAACTGCTAGCTCAGCGGTCTTGACGCATCCCTTGGTCATGCGCAGATGGACATAGACGATGCACAGGCGGCTGGCTTTGATGCCTTTGCACTCAACGTCGGAGCACCGGGCGCCTCGTGGGCCGTGGATGCGGCGACCCAACTCTTTGATGCAGCCATTGCCGCCGGCGGCAACTTTACGCTGTTTTTCAGCTTCGACTTCTATCAAGAGGGGGACATTACCGCTCACGAAGACTTCTTCAAAGACTACGTCGGAAGGTCATCCTATCTCAAGTACGACGACAAGCCTGTCGTGAGCTCTTTCAGTGGCGCCAGCATCGGCGCCAGCGCATGGGAGTCATTCAAGGACGACAACGGCGTCTACCTCATTCCAAACCCAGACTCCGACGAGAGTTACTTCGATTCGCCTGCTACCTTTTGGCAAGAATGGGGCGACGCCCTGGACGGGGTGTTTACGTGGGAGACGGCTTGGCCGGGCCAATCCAGCAGTCCCAGCAATGTCTCTGATAGCCGGGACAAGACGGTCATGGATGGTGCTTCAGACGCTGGCAAGACTTACATCATGGGTACGTCGAGATAGTTGAGGCTCTTAGGAAGATCGGACCGGGACCCTGACAAAAGACGACATAGGATTATCGCCGCTCCAGTATAAACACTGCTGTGGCTACGACTGGTATCGTACGGGCGAAGGCAATCTTGCCGAGCGCATGGAACAAGTCTTAGAGCTTGGACCCGAGTTTACTGAGGTTATCTCATGGGTGAGTTTATCGCTCTACCTGAGTTACTACCCCTCGGTTTCATCTGGCTGACACACACATGCAATAGAACGATGCTGGCGAAAGTCATTACATCGGAAACTGCTGGAAAGAATCCCTCACCGACGAGATCTTGGCCTACAGCAACACCAATTCGACCCCGCATTCAGCCTGGCAACCTGTCATCTCCTCCTTCATCGATGCTTACAAGGACGGCGCAACGGATGTTGGTGCCATGGTCCCTCGCGATGGAGCCCAGTATGTCGGTGCAATGTGGTATCGCCCTGTCCTAAAGTCATGTGTGGACGAGAACGGATCTGATGGCTCACCATCCGGCTACGGTGCTGCGATTGACGCTCTCAACTATGCTATCGTCCTCCAGAGCGACGCGTCCATGTACAAGGTGCGACTCTGGAGCGGTGGCAGTGTTATCGCGGAGAACTACCTCGGCGCTGGACTCAACTACGGCACCGTTCCTGGCTTCACCACTGGCCAGCAAGCACTGGAATTGATCGATCCCTGGGGAGAAGTAGTCGGCACCGCCACTTCGGCTGAGTATGTCACAGACACGCCTACTGACGGCTTTTGTGACTTCAACTACAAGGTCGTTGCAGTTGAGTGATACTGTTCTATGAGCCTGTCAGACACTTCAGGCTGTGTTAGCTAGGTGTACAAACTTCTTTGTATACTCTTCTGTACAAATATACTTTTTTGCACGCGGCTAAAAATTTGGCCCATTTAACGGCTCAAAGCTGTGTGTTGCAAATCCCGCAGTACGCTTGCCATTTGTCCATGATCTGACAGTGTGAGGGCAATTGCAAGTGCCATTGAAACGCAGGTTCGTGTTGTTGAACTCAATTGGCGTATAGTGGCAGTCGAGTGTGCGTATCTCACATGGCATGTACCTTGCCTAATGTTCTTATGTACCTGCCTCAGTTGCATGGATACATGTACGTAGGTAGCCTGTGGCTGCCTAAGGTCCGCAGCTATGCTTGATATACCTTCGCCTCTTCATGGCGACGGCGCATCAGACGGGAGATCGAAAGGAAGTTACACAGACTGGCGCAACGCATCATTCAATCGAATGCCTACATACCTAAGGTAGGTGCTCTTTCATCTCCCCACCTCTACTCTAGTCGAAACAGTCTCAACAACGCGAGCTAGCATATAGTGAGTCTTCCATGCTCATGAGGCCTAGCAGTCCGCTCTTTCGTTGTTGTGATCGCCGACTAAGCGATCTACTTTGGGATGCCTGTAGACAAGAAGCAGAAATACTCTAGTATTAGAAATTTTATCACGTCTCTCGAATATAGCCCATTACTCTAGTTTGTATCCACTGGTGGCTGCCTGTGAATATTTTTGCATCGTCATCATCCCAAAGCAGATGGGACGTGATTGCGTCGATGACCTAAACAGGTGTATGACAACAGATATGAGTCACTGAGGGTAAGGGCTGCTGCCTGTCTATTGTCAAACCTCGGTATGGTCTCGCCGTATCTGCCATCTTATAACAATGGGCAAACAGGTGTGACGCCTATTGTCACACACAAACACTCAATCGAGCTCAATGCTCAGAGCGGACAAAGCGCACTTGACCTAAGTTGCAGTTAAAAAGATTTATCTGATCTCCAGAGCCAGCTTCCTTTTTCACCTTCAACTCATTCATCCTCTGCTCGCTACACATCAACTCTGTGTTTCAACTTGAAAAGCTTGTACTCTTACGATAGACAGCAGGTCGCTGTTCAGGTGGCTTCTTCTACCTCTCAGCTGCTGCTCGCTGCTGATTAAGGAAAGCAAAGCATAACCGACTTTTCAGTCTATCGGCTTGAGAGAGTACTGTCATTTCTTTATCCTTGCGAGAACTTCACACATTTGTGACTCCATTCCCACTGTTGCCGACAACCGCATTATATGAGGTCTGCGTTTTCACCTCGAGCTGATCTGAATCAATCACTCTCGCAATAACTGCATGTCAGCCAATCCCAAGACATCCTACTGAGGTAAGTCAAGTCAAGCACGATGGCCAGGACAAGAAAAGCGGTCTACTTTTCCACAACGAACAATAGTTGACACAAAATCCAGTCTCCGTGATCTGAAGTCATCAAAGCTATCATCATGTTTCCAGCCACAAAGAAGGGAAAAGCCTTCAGACCCACTGTCTGGGATACAAAACAATATGTGAAAGATGTCCACGCCGAGCAGGATAATCGAGATGCGGTATTTCCTATCAACCGATTTCCAGCCGAGTTGCGTCACATGATCTGGGATGCCGCCTTGCTCCAAGAATCGACACAGCGCCTTGTACTCATGGCAACTTGGTACATCGACAAGATAGAAATTGTCCCCCGACCGAACCTCATCTCGCCTTATCTCTCGACTTGTGTTGAGAGTAGAGAAAGAGCACTGAAGTTCTATTACTACCGGGAGGAGGTGTTCACCTACCAACTGGCCGGTCGATATGATGATTATAAAGTACGGGCTTCGCAAAAGCTTCACCGTGGAACTGTCTACATCAACCCGAAATATGACATATTTCTCGATTGGGATGAAATCTGTATCCGGACTCACAGATGGATGCAATGGAACGCTTCGTGCGGCCCTCTGCAGTGTCTACAAGACATCCAGAAAGTTTGCAAATTAGGGGAGGCAGAACCAACATACAGTATCCAAGACGGAACAAGCGCCAATATTTGGAAAGAGCGACAGGACTTGTTTCCCAACATGAGCCGCTGGCTTCTGTTATACATCAGATGTGACCTGGTTGAGGTTAATCGGCAAGCTGATGAGCGGCGAGACCTTTATGAGGAGTTATACGAGGACGACCTTAGACTCCTCTGCGACAAAGGCTGGCCAGGAGTGACGGAATATCTGGGGTTATTCAATGGTAATCATCGTCTGGCCCAGATGGTCGAGCATCCAAGGCAAGAAGGTCAGCCTGGTAAGCCTGGTCAACGCTTTAAGGTGCTGGATGTCTCAGAAGCGGCCACAGCTTTTGACGACCAACCTAAGAAGCAGACCAAGCTACCGAATTTCCCAGAGATGGTGATGCCTTTTGGCCAAGAATGGCCGTGAGCAAACTGTTGGGCGCAGGGCTGATGGTTTACAGTTGCAGCGCTTGACACTATCAAGACAGCCATATTGCATTGTGTGAGCTTCTTGCACAGCGCTCAGGGGATTCTGCGTCAGTCAAGGTGGTGCGCACAAGATAAATGTGGCCAGAAAAGAAAGAAATTCCACCACAGCGTTGTATTCTAGCACCAAATTAAATAGGAAGTCTCTTCCAAACTGTGATTTCCCCCTATTACTTGCGCTTTACTACACAGCAGTGCCTAAGGTACCTAGGTATTTAGTGTTGCAACATCCAATTAGCAACCACCAAGCAACACGCACTTTCCTTCCTCTCCTCCGCTTTCCCACTCCTACCTCATCCCATATCAATCTTCTCTTTCCGCACAGCAGCGCACAACAGCACACACGTTCAACGACCTGCTCCTTACTGCCTTGAACGTTGATCAATAACAAACGGAGCATTCAATGCAAGATTCCCGTGACTTCTCTTCGACCTAGTGCGGCATTGTAGCTGGTCAATCCAACGCAGCCCATAGTTCTTGATCCCAGTGGGTTCTTGTGACTACCATTGCCCTACCGAGAGAAACCCGTGGCATTACGCGCAATTGCATCAATTGCACCACGCTCATGGTTGGGCGCACTCTTGCAAGCCTCGGGACCTTCTCACCTTAACTCGCCTCGCCTCTCCACCTTCCTGTTTGCCTGTCTCATTTTCACCTTCTCCACGTTTGACTTCCTCGCCTTGGCCCCAGAAGCATCTCCTGAGAGAACACCCGCCTTCAAGACTGCACATCGCTGCCGACGGTGGACCTACGCACATATATCGGGTACTTGATGTTGCCATGATGTCACAAATCGGGCAGGGTCCTACCGAAGTAAGTACCTTATACATTTCCGCTGTCACTAGAGCAGGAAAAGCAGGCTCAACTGAGAAAATCCCTATGATCTGACTAAGAATTTAGTTGAGTCACTCGGAAGAAGGCACAGTCATTGTCAACACCTTACCTCATGCCACACAGAAGTTCGAGGCAGTCACCAAGAAGGGAAGAGCCGCAGAAGACCTTGGCTCCATGGAGGGGAGTACAGTCATGACGAAATCTGTTATGAATAGGTCCTCAGTCGCAAGCGACGTTCAGATGACAGAAGGTACTCAGATCACAGAGGAGCCTCAACCCACGGATCACATTTGTCTCGCAAACGAGAGTCCGGTCCCACGGGGGACATTCCGTATGAATGATCTTCCTACTGAACTGCGCTGGATGATCTGGAATATCGCACTACTACAGGAAGCAGCAGACCGTTTCGTACTTCTAACGAGCGTTCCACCTTGGACATTCACAAGCGACTCATTTACACAACCGCAGGCCACTGCAATCCTTCCCATGAAGTGTCTCGTCTCTCCTTTTCTCTCGGCTTGCCGTGAAAGCAGGAAAATGGGACTAGAGTTCTACCCCTACCAAGAAAAAGTGTTCAAGGTCCCGGAGTCAGCGGGACAGCTTCATTACTCAGGTGCAGTAGAGGTTAAGAATGATTCCTTCGGCACGATATACATACACCCACAACGGGACAAATTTTTTCACCTGTCTCCCAGCAGGTTTTATCCCTTAATCGTTGTCAGCTATCTAGTAGGCACTGGGAAGAAACTCAATGCTGAGTGTAGGCAAGTCAAATGCTCTCAAGACATCCGAAAAGTTGTCTCCCTACTGGAAGGGACTAAAGAAATTTCCGAAATTACCAGCAAACACCACGGGTTGCAGGACACGGCCAGAATGTTCCCCAATATAAGTCACTGGTTTGTTTTGTGCGTCCTCTTTAACTTTCACCCATACGTGTCCGCATCAGGACAATTTTGGAGAAAAGGATGGGCAGAAGTAGTGGAAAAATTTGAGTGGTTCAACCATGAGGGGCGTATTGGCCGGGTGGTCAAGAACACAGAACATCTCGGAATGGATAAATCCAACAATGTGATCCACCGCATCGAGCCAATCCCTCCCGCAGAAATCGCTTCAGCTTTCGACGATGAATAGTGCACCCGGTCAATCCGTTGAGGCGAGGTTGAGGCTCGACGAATATTAAGGAGTTCTGGTACCGAGATGGAGATGTTGCGGACCGGAGTCCCATGGCTCTTTGCACATTGGTCGTTATGCTAGACGATGTGTGTAGTTATAGCCAGGACAGGGTGTATCCCACGACCAGATTGTATTGTAGCGCATACCAAAAGGAGAGGGGAAAAGGAAAAGGAGAAGGGAAGAAAACTGAAACTGAAACAGAAACGCTCCAAAAAAGGAGATTACTGTTACTACCCAGCTCTCCTGGCGTATGTGAAAATACAAAGACACCATCTTTGTGACTCTTCCGCTCCAAAAGCAAGAAACAAATGTTAAGAGCACTATAATCAAGTAGGAAAACAAGAACTCCAACAATCCGACACTGCTAGTGAGATAGGTATCCCAAGCACTCCTCACCAGTTCAACAGTTACAAATACATGTATTGAAGTAACATAGTCCGAAAGAACACTCCGCAACCCGATGGGCACTCCTCGATGACAAAAAATCATAGAATACACTTAGCAAGCAACATGCATCGAACCTTTCATGTCAGCGTATATGCACAATTTAAATTCCGTCACGCTTGTATCACAAATGTAAAGATTATTTCTCACAGGCACATTCCTCAAGAGACGTGGACCTCCCGCTCGCCCCTCACCATTACCACTTCATAACAATACCATCAAAACGCAGAAGTGTAAGCACATCACCGTAAATTTCCATTCACAGCTACCACCAGCTACCTCAAAGCACATTGTCCTGTCCTATTAGTCTTCGAAACAGCGCATCCCAGCATCACCTGCATACAAGCAAAGACAGAAACTCGCAAAGCAAAAGCTCAACAAGACCACTTAATATCGTCAAAGCAACAAGAAACACCCACCATGCTACCATTCCATGTACAAGCAAGCCAATGCACCCCAGTTGCAGCTCAAATTAAGTAGTCAAACGTAGCAATCGTAGACACATCATCATCTCATCGTCACCCCCAGCCCAAGCACATCATCTCATCTCTTCCCTAAGCATATCATCAGCCATCAAGCCAAGCCAGGTAGGTACCAATCAATCATCCTCATCACTATCAACCCGCCTCATCCCAAACCCCAAATTCCTACAAACGTATACCATGGTCAAGGAGAGTACGGGATAATCCAGAACCGTCTAATGTCCAAACCTCCCCCTCGGCATACCCTCGAACGCCCTGCCAATCCAGGGCGTATCTCCATCCGTAATCAGTCGGTACGTTCCATTCGCATCTCTCGTATAGATCCCATTCTCAGTCGGGATCGTGCTCTTATCCCGTTCACTCAACCACGAGCCCTCACTCTTCGGCTCATGATACCTCAGAGTCGAAAGCGAGGCCCGAGGCGCCTTGTGGAATAGATCGAGAGCTTTCTTATGTCCTCCCTGCTCCCCAGCAACAGAGACCCATTGCCGTCCACCCAACCTCCACGGAATGACACCGCAGAGTAATCCAGGGAAGAGATTAGGATGCTCCAGTATCTCGACGCTGAACGCGTTGACGCTCGTCTTGGCCATGTATGTGTACTGAGAGTCGTTCAGCAGCGCACCCAGTCTAAACAGATTAGACACCGAGACGCTGTTGACCGAAGGCTGTGCCCCATCGATACCCTCCTTGACCCGCAATAACGTAAATTTCTCGTCGGCAGTCGTCGAGAAGAACGCGCCGCACTTAGCGTTTACACTCGTACTCGGTGCATTATCGTAGAATAAGCTGATCTGCGTAGTTTGCAGGGTATCAGCCCATTCCAACCAGCTGTCATCCGCTGTCGCCTCGTAGAGTTCGAGAAGTCCCTCGATCAGGTAGGCGTAGTCCTCTGCAAAGCCCTCGGTCGTGAATCTCTCTTCGCTGTTTGCTCTGTACAGCACTTTGCGCTCCTTGTCGTATAGTGTATCCTTGATGTACAGCGCTGCTTTCTTCGCAGCGGACAGATATTTCTCTGCTCGAGTTGCGTCCAAGTCTCGCAATACAGCGGACGCACGAGACAATCCCACAATCGCCATGCCGTTGTATGCCGTGACTATCTTCTTGTCAACAATCGGTCTCACACGCTCCTTATCCTTGTACAGCCTCAACTTCTCCCTTGCAGAATCGATGTGTGTTTTGACCTCGCTCACGTCTGCACCCAAGGCCTTGCCAATCGCTGCATGTGTTTTTGCAACGCGCAGCACATTCTGATTCAGGAACTCATCGAGGGGATCGTAGGTAGGATCCACATTTCCGTGTTCGCGCACATCCCAGAATGCAGCAGCGACTTTGGCCTGCATGTCATCTCCGATAGCGGCATCGAACTCCTTCCTCGTCCATAAGTAGAATCCTCCATTGAGCATGGCTTGATCCTCCCGTTTGTTGTACGAGTCTGCCGCCTCCGAAGTGTAGAATCCGCCCTCTGGGGAAGTAAGAACACTGCTTGTGATGTAGTCTGCAATTTCCTTGACAGTGTCGAGGAGTTTGTCGTCACGCTTGGAGCCCGTGAGCAGCCATGCATCGAGGAAGATACTGAGAAGTAAAGCGTTATCGATGAGCATCTTCTCAAAAGCTGGTAAAGACCAGTCTCGAGTGTATGAGTGACGGTGGAAGCCCCCTCCGATGTGGTCATGTACGGCACCGTTGCTCATCAGGCGCAAGGTACGGAGTGCTGCGGTGCTAATAAAAGCGCATTCACCCTCTCCTGCAACATGTTGGACCTCCTCCGGGAAATGTGTAGCTCTCAGCATGAGCGATAGCCGTGAGGGTGTAAAGAACTTGTCCTGTTGACCGAAGCCGCCAAAGTCATGATCAAAGGAACGAATGATGAGGGAGAAGGCATCTTCGATCTGGTCAAGGTCAACCTCGCCCTGGATATCCTCATTGTAGTCAATAGAAGACGAGTCTCTCGATGGGGGTTCTCCATGGTCTAGCGTTCCCTCTCCAATGACGATTGCCAAGTCTTCAATATTCTTCTTGGCCTCTTCACGCAGACGCAGATTCTCGTCCCTCCATGCAGAGTGCACCTTTCTGATAACAGTGCGCCAGTCGGCGGGGTTTTCGGCATCCGTCTCGCTGCCATTGGGGGTGTCGCTGGCGACGCTGCTTGGCAACGCCCAGTATGTGCTGCTGAAGACAGGCTCGAGCTCCGGGGTCAGGAAGACATTGAGAGGCCATCCACCGCTACTGTGCAGAGAGTGGTTGTAGTTCATGTAGATGTAGTCGAAATGGGGGTACAGCTCGCGGTCGACTAGGACGGGGATGAACTCGGTATTGAGGAGGTCTGCGACGTTGGGGTTGGAGAATGATTCGTGGTGCGCAATATGACAATCTATTCGGGACAGAAGTCAGCAACCAATCGGCAGCTTCGTAGAAGACCATGCGAGTGACGTACGGTGTGAAGCGAGAAAGCCGATGCTCATGAAGATGAGCTTCTTCTCGGCCTTTGCGCGGCTGACGGCTTCGTGATCAAAAAACTGCCATGCGACGGGGCTGTTTGCGCGGGCACGGACGAAGGGGCTCTGGCTTTGAGCGGCTCGGTTCACAAGGGGTATGTTGGAGGTGGCTGGCGAGGGCGACATAGTGGGTTCAGGTAGTGGTTCCGACCTGTCGGCGTTGAAGCCTCCCAGCTGGGCTGAGGCCGACGACATCATGGCGCGGCCTGGCGTGCGATTGCCGTTGTCTTGCCTCGGGGCAAGGCCATGCGACCGTGCAACGTAGCTAAAGGTGAGAGTCTGGTGGCCAAGAAGATATATGGCGACTAAGGCGAGTACGAAGACACCTTTTCGGTTATGTCTACGCCGTTGGAGCTCTGGTGATTCCAAGACGCTGCCGAAATGTTTTCATGGTGGGATGGAGCTGCAAAGTGGACAACAGGTGACGCCTCCGACGCAACCCCGCGACAGCTACCCTAACCCACCTGGGGCCCTTGCTGACCCCATCCCCTCCACTGCCGACCATACGGTATTCCTGTAGGTAGTATTGCAGGTGGCCATTGAACTCCTAATTTAGACGGCCTACCCTGTAAGGTAACGCTGCACCCCCACCGTCATCGTCGCATACCTACGGAATCCACCTTAGACGGACCAACTGCAGTCCGTACATTTCCAATCACCGAGACAACAAAGGCGTAGTTAGAAGGAGAAGCGAAATCATTAATAAGAATATAACAATTCACCTACTTTATACTATGGCTGATTGTTAAACCGTCACGAATGAGCAGTACCAGATAGGTAGGTAATATACATAAATCTCGATCTTATACATCCGTACGGCCTTCTAAATGATGGATCTGGATTGTGACGACACGGTTCGACTAACATTGTACGTCTATGCCACTTGTTTTCATCTATTACACTGTAATCCCGTCTTGGTTAACTTGAGCCTTTGAATCCTTGTGTTAAACATCATAGTTCACGGTAAAAGCCTAGTGACGGGGACAGCGGTAAAAGGATAGGATGAAAGCGAGCTCTTTTGTAACTATGCTATGAGTAACCATGGTGTGTAAATGTTTGTTTGCAAGCATGATGAGTTCCTTTGCCTACTGCTCATTCATACTTGCAGTCCGGCTGCTCTAACAGACGCAATCAAAAGAGATGGCTAGGTTCCATACCGCTCTTCTCAAGCACAAATGCTGCTATGCTAGGTGGCTTGCCCGCGTGAGTCTTTGTATAACTCAATGAGTTCTTACCGGACTAGGGTTTGAAGATGAACGGAGCGGCTTGAATCCCAGCTCAGTCGCCATGGGGGTACCTAGATGGAGAGCATTAGTGCTTGTGGTCTATCCTGTCCCTTGTTCCTATACCTGTTCCTAAGGTGGTAAAATCGACTATAAACAACAGCGTGCAGTTTCCGCTTGTCACTCTATCAAGTGTCAGATCCTGCAGTGGTGTTTGATGACTAGCCCGTAATGAATCCCTATGTTTATACGTGACCATGATTAGGGCGACAATTTCAAGGGGACTGAACAAACTATCAACACACATATTCCATATTTTCAAGTTAATATGGCGATGGATCCACATATACATCACTTTGAGGATTTCCAGGTAGCTAGATCAGCACCGCAGAAGGGACAGAGAAACTGGGGTTCTGAACATCTACTATCTCAGTCTTCTCGAGCATATGCATCAGAACGATTGGGATTGAAGGGCTAGAGGGCCCATGTGTTTTCTTTTCTCCAACAGTGAATAGGAAGATTTGCCCTGCTCTAGCCTTTTCGAATTTGACAGCCAGGAGTTGGATTGGCAACATATTCGCATGCTGGCCTGGAGAATGAGGCGTGCTAACAGAATCTTGACCTTGGGGCCAGGCGACTCATATATCGACAACCTTACCCAGGTTACATACAGTCACAGCGTAATGGTTCGACATTTTCGACACGTTTACATGTTGAGGATCGAGGCCGGTGCTAGGATGGAGTGTCCTCCTCTTAACGTCTTCCTTGATGACAAGATACACTTGTCTAGTCACGCTAGAGTGGTGTATGATCTGAAAACCTGAAGAGGAGTCGCTATCGTGGCCTGCGTGGTTATGACCATAAACTCTGAACATCTCACGTAATGTACGTACTTCAGCTTGAAAATTGGCAAACAGCTTGCCTTGTTGAAATAGGCGCAGTATCACAGTTTAGAATAGATTGAACTAGGGATGATATAACTAACTGACTGACTTACTGCCTAATGCCTCTGCGTATGTGTTTTGCTTTGCTTAAAGTGACTTCTTTACAAGCAGGTCAGTCGCTATCTGCCTAAACCATATTTATTGAACTATGCGTCTCATACATACACAGAGAATGATGGATTGGTGATGATTATGGTGACTATGATGATGCTACTCGGTACAGTGCAGTAAGGCCTTCATCCCTTAGTAGAATTGACTGAGAAGCCATTCACGGATGGCCTCAAGGCAGGATAGCAACGCATAAGCAGAGCTCAGAGACTTAGTAGACCCAAGGTCCACAGGACCTACAATGTCAATCAAAGCGCCCTGATCACAGGCGAAATAGAGTTACCAATCTGCACCGACCACTACGATCAATGGAAGAGTCGGCAACAATCCCTTGCCTGGGTGGTCTGCCAGACGTTTTTGCACTTTACGAATTCCGTTGTCTCGATACAAGAAGACCCGTCTCATCCGTAAATACCAAGCGACAGTCCAAAGAGCAAGTTGCAACAACGGATCCGTCGCCGCGCCTGTCTCCTTCACTCCGGTAGACACGGCAATGGGAGACTCTTGAATAGCATTATAACCTGTCTGGGCGATGTAATACGGTCGTGTGGGCTCATCTTGTGCGAGAGGAAAAAAAATTTTCTTGATGACTTGCTGCAAAGGCGTATTCTTTTCCATATCAAGCACAATTACGTAGTCAGCCAAGCAGGCAGGATCATCTTCGAGGCGGCTTTCTTCAGTTGGACTAGCAACGTAACCTTGCTGCCAGCATGGTGCGGAGTTATGGGCAATCGCAGCTGACATGGCTGGTTCGAAGCGAGCAGAAATACCCTCGGTACTACTGCTGGGCTGTTGCAGATGCGCCTCCTCCATTGGTCTCAGAGTAAGTGGGGAGGACTCGAAGACCATCTCGAACAGCGGTGTATATACAAGGCTATACCAGGCATCTTCTTCGCGACGGAGGCTGAGTGAAACCTGAGACTTCGTGACAACTTTACACAAAGCGTCGAAAGTAGCAGTTATCGTAGGGTCAATAATTGCTGGCTCTGTTGCTCTACGGAAGCAGCTTTTGGGAATGTCAATGCCCTCAACCGCCTTGATGTTGTCTGAAAGCTCGCCAGGTGCAATCCCGTTTCGAAATTCACCAAATTGTGTGATCTTGCTATGCAATGTCTGTACGTCGACAGGAAGAGTAATAAAGAAAAGGCCTGGGAATCGTATGAGTTTTTGGAGGTATTGTAACTGCTGAAGACTCAGTTTGGACTTTTGGGACGGTATCCCTATGATAATAGGTGTCAGTATTCTCGGTGTAAGACAATCAGAGAAATGGGAGCGAGCCAGAGCTTAGGAGACACACCATCGTCTCCGATTGCGGAATTCCGTGCCTTCATATTGCTTGATCTCGGAGGAGGTACCGTGGAAGTATATCGAATACTTCAATCTGGGCGTCTTCAAAAGCTCCTGCCTGTTCGTAACGTGCTCGTCTGGAGTACAGGATCTCGTTGTTGTTATTGCTGTTGTCGTCGTCGTCTGAACGCTCGCGTTTAGGTCGAGCCGTCGCGCACTCGGGGTCCATGGTGCCTGGAGAGTCAGAGTTTTGCTTTCTTGCAATGCAGCGAAGCCGGACGCTGCAGGGTAGACGGCTACCCACAGGGTGAACAGTCACAGTGTCCTTAAACAATGCACAATCACAGAATCGTGGACAGTCTTTTGATGCTGTCATTATCATGAGCGTTTTTTTCCAGTCTTAGTTTGTTTTCCCCTTACTGGGAAGCATTGCCGTTGGCAGCAACGGCAACGGCAAGGAATAGAAAAGATATATCAGATCAGCTTTAAAGGTAGACTGGCAGAACCTACTAGCCTCTTAGCTTTTATATAAAATTAACCTCTAACCCGGATTGTTGTTCGTGTGAGCAGCGCGTTACGTGTTCGCTAACTTGTTTTTCGGGATGCCGTGATCGTGAAAACACGCGTTTTTTGCCAACCTATCGACCTAGATATACAATACACTTTCCTCGGAGTCTTTGTCAATGTCGTGGTTAGGTGAGGAGGGACCTAAGAATCAACATCACTTGCCTCCAAGGGTGCGTTGATTAGGTCAATACGGGCATCTGAACGGTTGGATTCAAATAAGATGCTCACCCATATCCAGAGAGCTTCACGAAATACATATCGTGCCCACTGCTAAATTGATTTGATAGACACACTGGCTACGACAATACGTATTGAGGCCCACGGCCATGAGACGACTCATCAGTATGGTTGACAGATATATGATAGACACCCTCCCATGTAGTTAACATTACACAGTTAGGCATAGTCTTGGTGTCAAAATGCCATACGTGTCATCTATACATTACATTGCCAGAATGCTACGGCACATGGAGCGGATATGTATACCTAAGAATCAAAGCGGTAATAATCTTGGCTAATCATCAGGTGTCGAGGGCTAAGGTGCCAAACAGGACTATAGAATACAGCATTGATTGAAGTGAATCGAACACTAGCCTACAGCTCATGATATCATGTCGTCTTCAAGCCCCGCGTTTATTGCAATGCCACCACTCTCATCGTTCCATTCGAATGAGAGTCGTGACGCTTGCTTATTTCTCTCCGCGGCCACCACTGCCTCGTAGGGGATGGTTGGGGTCGGCTAAGCCCTGGCTTTGACCACCGCTTGCTGGCAGATCCGGCAAGCCCAAACCAGGGCCGTGCTCAGGCATCGGCGCTGTCTTGTCGGCTCGTGCAACGTGGTCACCCTTGAGATATAGACGTCAGCGGTGTTCTACAGCCTGAGGTTTTCTTTTGATAGCTTCAGAGACATACCTGAGGCTCGTTACCAGCGCCGTGGATGATTGGATGGGTCATCTCCGGGGAGAGATCGACTGTGTTGTGTGAACGACCGCCGGGACGAGGCATGATGGCTATTCGGTGCAAGATGTTGCTCTGTTTAGGTCCGAAAACTTGTTGCGCAACGACCGCTCAGTACCTAGGTAGTTTGCCAACACGAAGAAAGTATGGTGGGCAAGTAGGTAGGTAATGAGGATTACGATTGTGTCTAAGACTACCTGCACATAGGCAGAAGTAGACATAAAGTTGATTCCCAAGGTCTCCGGAGCTTTACTTGCGTTTTACGTCATTGTGATGAGGTGGTCTACGCGCCATGCAGCCACTCCATGTAAGGCACCTTCCTGTGATACGGCCTGTATGACCCCGTCGCCCGTTCAGCCACTGCAGGGGCCGTAGGTATTCGCTGCGAGCGCGCGAGAGTAGGTAGAGTCACTTTCCGTCATTTCCCCTTCTCGGCCGTCATCACCTTCCATTGAAGGAGTTGGGATCACGGGAGATGGTCGGGAAGCTGTTTTCCCCTGCTAGCTGTTCCTTGATCCAGCGATCTTTGGCCACGATTGATACCAAATTTATCTTATATCGTGATAGACTTCGAGGCTGCCCAAGTGGCTGAAGGAGAGGAGGTCGTTCAAACAGATCAGGGTTTGCGTATAACAAATCAAAGGTTCGAGTGCTCATGCGCACATGCATTCTGTTGCAATGCATCGATATATTACTATACGGTTTATATGCTTCCTTCCTACTAGTCTTGGCGCGCTGTATTGGATTACACTGCAAAGTTGCGTCCATCGGATAAGAGAATGCATCGCCACTCAAAGATCCGGGCAATTATTCGAGACATGGTCAGTTATATGGCGCATCTAGCTAACTATTACCAGGCTTTCGAACAGACCTCGTCTGGCCGCAATTGACAATGATATCGTCACATGCCTTGGAGGGACCAAGCTTAATGCCTTGCCACTTTGCATAGGTTCGGACTAAAGGCGAGCAGCAAACATGCAGACAGAGCTATAGACTTGGATCTGAACTTCAGCGACGACAAATCACCAACCTATTTCTGAGACGACTACCTTTGCCGCAAGGAGATTTCTTAACAAGGAGAGTAGGCTATAGTAGAATACAACGATAAAGAGGAGTTTTGGATCCTAAGGCTGAGGCCACGATAATTCCAGCTTCGGGCTGAAGAGGTCGTATCACAAAGCGGCCAAGGAGCAAGCAGATGGGAATGACGCAACATCAGATCAAAATGCAGCGAGACGACCCTTCGCGTTCCAGAGAGGCATCCCCGGAGGCGAATTAAGGAGGTAACAGTGCCTCTGATGGGGCAAACGAAGCGATCGGAGTAGAAGACGAAGCAACCAACGGGCTTGTGGGGATGGCGGGTGACATTTCACTCTATTGCGATCTGCTCGGCATGTCACCCCTTCTTCTCTGGTGCTATAGTAATAACGATATGTCTATCTTGACGCGCAGTTTACTGATTTCCCTGACACAGGCTCACCCAAAGTTGGCTCGCTCAACAGCCTAAGCATAAGTTCGCATGCACAGGTGATCAGGCCACGGATAATGAAGTCTGTAACAGTGTCATGGGCGGCACCGAGAAAGACGTGCCTTCGCCTCATTCAATTTGCTCAATGAGGAAGGTTTGCCTAGCAACGTAGTCAGAATATGCATGAGGTCTGGAGCTGCTGATTGCGCCAAGTGTGTTATTAATGTTTCTTGCCCGAAGGCGGAAGAATGCTCTGCTGAGCTAGTACATATACCTCCACCACTGCCCTCGCTGGTGGTTAAGTTTCCTGATTCAAGCATAATGTTTATTGCCATCCACCCGACTCATGCCTATCTAGGACACATTGAGTAGCTACTTCCCTAAGGCCTGTAAGGTTCTTTCATCTGAAAATGATTGGTGAGGATGCTTTTTAGTGTCACCAATGCTAAAACATTAACTTCGGGGAAAGGCCCTATAAGCATTAGCAGGACCAACGGCGATGACATAGCCAGTCAGAGCCGTGGGCCGAACTGATTGACTCAATCAATCGACCTCGGTACGTCGGCGGCTACTGATCGCATGAGAGCGTCAAGAACAAGAGCATTCTGCCTGGCTGCCTAAACAACCCCGAACTATGCAGCTGACTGGCCATCTCCTAGCAGTTGATCAGCCCAAATTGCATTGGCCGTTTGAATATTGCTTCTCCCACGTTTTGGACACCGTGGCAGTGCTCCTTGTAACATTTAGGACGCTTCTTGATATTATGGCTGTCTATGTCGGTTTACTCGTGTCGCTGTGAGCTCTAAGATGCTGCCCAGCGTACTGGTAGATGGTAATTGAAATAAGGCTGCCCGAATGCCAATAGTATAATGGATAGTAGGACGTAGAATTTCACTGCGCCATTCTATAGTCAAGACCATTGTTGGGGGTTGTGCAAATAAATACCTGCTCATGGCGTTCAATGGGACAGATAGAGTTCTCACGGCACCACTGGCGGCGAGAACCAGCTGGCCTTCGAACTCCGTTTCCCGGCAGCAATCTATCACATCATTCTGGATGGCCAACTCCAAAGTCTCTCGTGTACCCAGTTTCGGATCTCCTAAGACACGGGACACCGAAGTCACTAGCTGCCCTGGAAATTGGCTCGAAGTCCAATACTGAGACTGGCAAGGTCCAGTCGGAGGTTTGACGAAGAACACGCCAAAGTAGGCACATAATGAGGATCAAGAGAGTAACTGTAGTACAGCTTACTTCTGTGAGCAACATTGTTTAAGCTGTTAGTGCTGTTGGCCTGTAGCTGTTCAAGTAATTGGAATTTTAGAAGCGATCGATCTATTAAACCAAATGCTCCTATGTATTCAGGCAACTGCGAAGAGTAAACACCGTCTACTTTGGTAGGCGAGTGTAGGTGGTTGTTGCGAGAGTTGAGGGAGTGGGCAAAGCGGGCGACGCGTGCAAGGATGGGGAAAAGGAAGAAACATATCATGTCAGTCGTTCTGAATTCCAAGTTGCCGAATAATTAATACCACATGTCGCCGAATAACCAACACTGCAGGTCACCACATAATCATGACCACGGGCCGCTGAATAGCCAATCACCCTCACTTCTGGATTGGTAAACACCGATACCATCGCATTGCTGGGCACAGGTTTGCTGAATGAGGCGTTGTAGGACAGAAGTCCCTAGTTGATCCTAGGACTAGTTCCTCTACCTAGGTCGGCCACACCGTTCATCTGATTTAAATCATGAATACAAGTCACGGAAATGCTGGGCCTTAAGCTGTGATTCTCATGAGTGGTAGTTAATAAATGAACGACAAACATGAAATCACTGAGCTTTAGGCACTTGATTAGCACAGCTCTTTCATTACATAAGACCTTATATGTTTACAATACTAGCTAGAACAGCATGACATACCCTGATCACTTTACCAGTTATCTGAAAAGTGTTAACCCATAAACAATTGCACATTGGTCCTAAAAATAGTTAGGTAGAATAGCGCTAGGCCTCTAGCTAGTATGTTCAACCCGGGTCTCTCCTTCAACCTTAAAAGTAGCATATAATGGAGCGATGAAGCTGATCACATCGGAAGAATGCAGTGAACGGCTGTCTGATCCCAATGAAAGCCAGGAAGATAAAAAGCTCCACTTGTTGCAATTGAGGCGCATCGAATCGCCACTAAATCCCGATGCCGCCGCGATGATGAAGCAGATTATCCCGTCGAAGGTCCGACAGGCGATAGAAGACCGAGAAGGAAAGCTACCAGAGCATTACATATGCTACCCCAGCGACGATGGTAATCCATTAGAGGAGCTTGAAGAGCTTTCCGGTCTAAATCGCAATGTCCAACTGATCAAAGACAGCCTCGCCTTGTCCTTCGGCCAGTCGCTCGGTAAATTGGGTAGCTAGTTTCGCCAGGCTGTCTTCGTCTTCGGCCGGGGCAAAAAGGAGTTGGAGCATGCTGTTACTGCCGGTGACGATGTAACAGTTTGATTCTCAGCCGCAACGCTGTTAGAAAATCAGTATGCCCGCGAGACCTTGTCATCTCCAAAGGCTTTGCGCTCTGGTGCTAGAAGTGAAATGCAAAAAGGCCCTAGCGTTCGATTCAGATAACAGCATCAACCGTAAATCAGGCGATGACATTGAGCAAGGTCCGAAAATCAGTCATCATGCGCACAAGGCACCATCGGCGCTGTTGGCGTGAAAAATGTCACAGTGCTCGCAGTGACAGCAGCAGCTCTGACCAATGCGAGTCAAGGAAGGCGACCTGGTGGAGGCGGTTCGAACGACGGCCATTTTAAGGTCCCAGTGATCTCTATAATGTGCTTTTCGTAGAACCCCAATTGCCGTGTTTTTGGCTCAGAGGAAAAGCAGGTAGTCAGCGGCCATGGCCTATATGTGGTGGTCTGAAAGGGAGCCTAAAAGTGGCACAAGTAATGGCTGAGCCGTTTGAGAATCCGAAGCAAAAATGGCCTATTCTTTTACGACGCTGATTTGTCATGTAGTCACCTTGTTTCAATTCATCCCTGTTGTCGAGCAACAATGCCCTCGCTGGAGTCAGCCAGATCCGGCACTCATCCAAGGACGACCTCACCCAGGGTGATATCGGCAACCATTGTGCGGAGTTGGTTTTAGGTGGTATTATGTTGGTCGATGTTGGCGGTAGCAAAGGTTCGCCAGCTAGCGCAACCCATTTATAAGTATTGCACCTTAGCAGGGCCCAAATTACTAAACTGCTGTGTCATTTAGGGGGTAATTCATGACTGCGCTCGCGCCATGTTGAACAGCGACCTTGACCTCTCATGGTTTGATTTTGGAGTGAAATACTCAAACAGCATGCATAATGAGAAGATTTGGTAGCCGGCAAGTGTGATATTTCCTCTACGTGTTAGGTTCCAACAATTAAGGGCTCTAACGCTATTATATCTACTGGGGCTCAGCATTCACAACCTTCACCATCGACTGCACACGTCGGTCTAGGATTAGTTCGCTCTGAATAATAATCATGTCGTCATAATGGCACGATGGCAGGACTGCAAGCAGTTCACATACAAGACAAATAGGAAGCTAGGCATTGTCAACAAAGGCCCGCCATCACTCTTTAAACTATAAAGGAGTAGTTTGGAATCCCTTATCGCATCCGACAAGATCCTGGAAAGCGACGAATATGTCGAGATACGTAAGAACGCCCTATCACGACCTTAAGATGTGTTATGGCTGGACTTCGTAGTAAACAACGACGTTAGTTTCAACATAAACCCCATCTTCCTGTCTGCTGAGACTGAATTGAGCGAGAACCGCACCACCTCGTCGTTTGGCTTGGTTATTAACGTTCTTAGATGGTTCGCTTTAGCTTGATCAATAGAAACGGCATGAGGTGCCGATGCCGCTCAGTACTACGGTCTCTTGTTTGGTGACATCGATGACAGTGCCATCAACGCCGGCATCTAGAAACAATGCGAGTCTTGCCTCAAACAGTGGACATGGTGTATGTGGGATATGGCGAGGAAGCATTTTTGCAGCCTTGTGAGTTCAATCCCACGCCCAAACGAAGTCAGGTAAGTGAGGTGGTTCTCAGTCTCGTTGTAGGTGAGCGCCGAATAACAGATCGCACTATCAAATAACGGACTGGCTTCGAGGATTGCGGCTGACACGGAGAGAAGGATTGTGAAAGGAGGCTCAGCTGATATGAGAGTTATTATTGTTAATGATAATCACATGTGTGTACAATGATATACCGCACTGTTCTTATGTGTTTGCTGGCCTTGCCCTAATGCTTTTCCTCAGAGAGGACGGCATCTGGCAAGCGTTGCCACCGGCGCGATAGAGGGGCGCAAAGGCGGAAAAGCCCTGCAGGAAACATGGATACAGGACGGTGAAGGGCGTCTGGCATTGTGTCATTGGATCTTGTTACCGCATATAAATCTATCTGATCGGGCGGACCCTACGCTCTTATGCTAGACAGGCAAAGTGCTGACAGATGCCTCATAATGCTTATAAGAAACTAAGGGATCAAATTTATTAATCAAAATGGCATGATACTTTCATAACCTCGCAAATTCTGTCTCTAGCGATTTTAGGATATTGCCCTACGACTATTCAACAATGCTGGCATATAAGTATTCAGACATCTTTTACCTGGGCGATTCGGCGACATAGAATGCCTCTGACTTTATTGCTGACTAAATGGTATGATACTCTAAGCCGTACTTTCTGTGACCGTTCCGTAGCACAAGCTGGATTGTCGGTAGGGAAGTTGCATGCTTGATATAATATTGAACATCGGGCGGCCGACAGGCCCCAGCCACTACCAGGGACTTGGAATAATAAGAATTTCATGGGACAAAGAGCAGTGCGAGTCTGCATTTTGGGATATTAATCATTATGCTTGTTCGTTGAAAACCATTCGGAGAAGACACCGTCAAGCACGCAACAATGGCTCTTGTTGTAGAGTCTTCACAAGGCCACAACGCACACATCCCATGAGGCGTGCCAATAAAAGGTGTCAAGTCATTGCATTTAAGTGTAAGAGGGTTTCTATCTTTTCCACCAAGACTTGATACACTGACTAAGACCAGAGAGCCACTCGCGTCAAAATAAGAATTTGGATGCCACGTTACCGGAAGGACGAGAGACTCATGGTCGGTCTTCAACAGCCTCTGATCGGGTTGCATCTAATTGAGCATCTAGAGAAGAAAACTTTAAAGGGCACAAGTCGGACATATGTGATGCCAACTTAATGCACAGTATCAAATGCGGCAACAATCAAGTTCTAGACTGTCGCATGCTGACGAACGATCCCACGCCGCGTACCAAGGTTAAGAACGGCTGAAACAACTGCATCAACTCCACGGTATTCATTGAAACTAGAAGAGCTGTACTGTTACCGAGAAGGGTCTTATCATCCCAAAGGGCTAAGGATAAGAAGCATCACGAGCATTTAGCAAAGAGGTAACGTTTGCAGATTTGCTTCTGAGTTCGTTGCTCTTCCGGTAGACGTGATGGCGGGCATTTTGGCGGCATGTCAATTGTCTGCATTATTTCAATTATGTTGGATGCATTTAAGCAAGGAGTCTATGTGACGATCTCATTGGCCTTTTTCTATCTCTCGTTCTAGCTTCCCGTCACCCGATTCCACCAGACCTCGTCTCAACTCTGCTGAAAGCGCCGTCGTCACTTTGGCGATTCGGCAAAATCTGTGTTTGGCCATACCTTAATGTTGCATCATAGTGATCCGGCATTGGCAAGCATCAATGATTCGGCGGCTTCTGATAACGACTATTCGGCGGCATGTATTTAGGAACCAATGGTACCTAGGTAGGTATGGCTGGTGTGGCAGAGGCCATCTCTAGGAAGAAGATGCAAAAGGCGCCAGTTGTCAGAAGGTCGGAGCTGAAGCTGGTGCGAAGAGCATCCACTGGGAGGATGCATAAAGAATTTCAAGTAAAAGATGACAGAAGCAGGTCTCACTGGAACAGAACGGGAATCCTGAGGAACATGGCTACTGCAACGCTTCTTGCTAACAAGAAACTGGTGATCAAGAATCCGGTAGCTGCTCTGAAGCCCATGAAATGGTTCCAGCAGCCAAGTTACAGAAGTCGTTACAATCACCAAGACCAACAATCCTTCCGAATGGTTAGCATTTGTAGCCTAGTGCACAGAGGCCAATGACGAAAGAGATGAGCTCGACGTTACGGTCATCACAGCAGGGGACATCTGCATATCTTCCTCACCAGGTTGATGTAAGATGTATATGCCTCAGCAGTCAAACCATGGACTCAGCTCGATCCAGTCGAGCCACTGGAGAGCAGCCATCAAGCTAGACACGTGTAGTATTCCACATAGGCAACGCATCTGTCAACGTCAACGTGACGGCTGACCAAGTTGGGAGGAGGTGCAGTAGGCAGAGTCAGCGCTTGCTTCTTTCTCGGGGAATATCCTCTGCTCAGGAGGCGAGAGATGAGACAGTTGAGCGACGTGGAAGCGGTCATCGAACTGAACACGTTTGGTGTTCCACATGCGGAGAGTGTCGGCGTTGATGCTGACACTGCTGTTGCTGCGTGTCTCCATGTTGTGATCTTGGGGTCTCTGGCCAAGCAGACCAAGAAGAACTCCCATTCGGCGAAGACTTGATGAAGAGACTAGAGTGTATGGACGTCACAGAACGCACTAGGGCTGTCGACAATGACAGCCATTTACCACCTCTCTGAGCCTTGTCACGAGGAATATTGTGTGGCCTGTACAGCTTTAGGTGAGCCTTGGAGTTTCTAGTGCGACTCATCAGCCGGTGTACGATCGAAATGTGACTTGCCTTTGGGCTCAGTCAAGCACATTGACGAGCTCCTTACAGCCCCATGCCACATCAGTGCCCCTTCAACGAACGGAACAGTGCAGTGCTGTCGTGCAGAGATCAGATTCTGAGGCGAACGCGTGATGAAGTGGGCTGGACGCAGGAAGTCAATAGACTTATACTTTGGCTGCTGACTTTCCTACTGACACCGTCTGGTATCAGGAACCGGAAACTCGGCCCTTATTGTCCTTGCTTTAGTCATAAATATAGGTGTCTCGCAATTCGAGCAATATGATATCCCGTAGATCGAAGGCTGCAGTGTTCGACGATTCCACAATACCACTCTTTGGCGATTCGACCAGACCTGGGACTGGCTATTCGGCGGGATCTGTCATTGATTATTCGGCGGCACCAAGAAACCCCAAAAGAGCCCTCTACTTGTATTCTATCTCATTTTGAACCCCTACTCAGAAGACTAGATAGACTATAAGTAGTACTAAGTAAGACACAGCTGAAGTGAAGAAGATACCTCGCTGTGAGGGTGCAAAGCAGAACATCCGGCGATTGCTGAGACAGAAGACAGGTATAAATAGCAGTGTGATAGGGTAAGATGTTGAACCAAAAGAGACCAGGTAGGTTTTGAACAACGAAGTTCTGGGTGGCAGTCAAATCACATTCGCCTACAGAAGAAACCTCGGTTTACAACACCAGCTGGGGCGATTGAGGTACCAGTCATCATAGTCGATCTCCTGGGTAATATTCGAGCACTCTCCAACCGGTGCTAATTGCAGGGATGACCTACAAGCCTGAAGTCGTTGTTCTGATAGTTCTCCCACCACGCGCAAAGGTGCAGAGATCAACACCCTCCCACAATGGATGATCGATCGTCCCCTCCACGCAGCCCAACTGTGCCTTCGCTGAGCTATTTTCTGATTTTAGAGCAGGCCGCCACCTGACGACCGTTTGAGCACTGCAGGAGCTCCCATGATTAGAGCGACGGTAAGGGGTAGCATTACCCGAGGCGGCGCCCTACTGTTTCCCTCACACCTGAAACACAGGTTTGCGCAAGCGATCCTTCTGTGTAAGGACAGGTTTAATTTCAGCATTACTTGACGGAGACCTTGCCATATGCTTTCGGTCGAGTTGCTTTCCTTGCAGACAGTCATTTTGTGACTGTTTGATTCTGGACATGTCGTGGTCTTCCTGTCTGCGTCTCTTGTTTTGTCTATATTGTCCTGATGATGTCTTCTTTCTTTTCAGCTTTGTCTGCAGTGGGGATTCTTCTGATGACGAGTCTTCGACTGCGGACATTGAACTCGTACTCCCTTCGCTGTCTGTATCGTCGAAGCTCACCTCGACTCACCTCGATTACACTCTCGTGCAGCCCCTCTCGTGCGAACTAGGCAAAGTATAATCAAAGCATCAACAATCCTGCTCATCACTTAAAAAAACAATAGGATTGTTTCGTTGCTCACGGCTTCGCATTGTCATCTCTTCACATCCGAGCGACATTTAAGCGCAAGCCTCTGTTGCAAGGTACAGCACACCAAGAGTGCAGCAGTCACTGTGGAAATACTTCACTAAGAGAAGGACTGCCGGACATGTTAATGTGAACCTCTAGCTTCCGGCTGATCTTCTCGTTGATTCGCCCTACGCGACCCGGGCTCAACAAGTAAGAGGGCTCGGACTGTGAATGTTCACACTTCCTAGTATACGATCACACCAACAGCAATTATATACCTGCAATATATTAGGACACAGCTGTGCCCTTTAAGGCTGTTGGCAGGCCTTGGAGGTTTCTCCCATGGCCAAGTGGGCAATACCGGCATTGATACAGTGTTTCAGATAACCGTAGCATACGGTGTCAAACAGAGGATAGACAATGGCGTTTTTTGGCAGACACCGAGCGATCTAGAAAAACCGAAGCCGAAAAGCTCTTTGTCCTCGAGAATAGTCATCGTCGGTTCGGCCGTGTCGGCGATGACAAAGAGCTGATGGAATGTAAGACAGTGCTGTCAGGTCATGCGCAGCCACACAAGTGACTGGCGATGTTAATAGCACGAGGCTAGGAGCGCAATGTGGTGAGACTATGCAGTAGGTCGCAGTTAGTGTACTTCGTGCAGCTGGAGGGCCTGTGTGTTGAGCTAGTTGCTGTTGCATTCGCTGCTTGGTCTCATATGTCTTACAACTGTCACAATTGTGTTATATTCAGCCCAAGTTCCTGGTAAAATGTAGGTGCCTACAATATAATTAGTCACCACCAGTACTAGCAGCTAAAACCGGGCGAACCTTTAGTAATAAAAGCATAATACTAATAGCGTGTAAGAAAATGGAATAAGATAGAAAAGGCAGGTTAAGTAAATAAAGACAACAAACAACGTCGAATAAACATTTGTAGTCACAGCCGCATAGTTATAGGTCCAAGTAGAACGTTCGATGTTCGTCCATGAGCCCGTTGGACTTACGTGAGGCTAAAAATTTGTGCAGATGCTATAAACCTGCATTATTCTGTAGGCGTGACCAGACCTTTTTTATCAACCAAATCGGACTGCTATGAGTGGAATCAGCGCATTTTGGAACCGCATATCACCCTGTCCGACTTACACCAAGCTGGAGGCGGAGCACAACAGATAAGAGGAACCTAATGAGGTCCAAGAAGAGGTTATAGGGCTCGAAGAGGAGTGAAGCAGCTTCGGGGGAAGCTCATGCATGCATTATATAAATGCAGAGGAACTGCCAGGCCGTGTGTATTACATGCTACACCTAGGTAATATCTAGTACAGTAACCAGTTGGCCGGTCATCTGTTCCTGCCACGAGGAGTTTATTCTAGTGTTTAATCCACAATCCACCATAACAACACACTCAGGTCTGATGGAGTGGCCAGTTACAAGATGATTAAATGTGTAATGCGAAGTCCACTCCAATGCATAGCCAGCTTAAAATGGGTCTCTATAGCTTCTTGCCATTCCATTTTTCATTATAGGTCTATTTTAAGATTCAAATACGCATTGCTGCTAACATCTTGAAGCCTTCGTTAGTCACTTAGTATTGTCTTACTTAGGTGAGGTGTGTTGTGCATTTGTTTTCTACGTGCGGGTCGGAGCTGCGGCGATGCGCATGCGGGGCAAGTGCGTTGTCAGCATGTGTCGGGCTACCGAAAGAACAGGTGCCTGTATCTTTATGCTATATACATGCGAGAATTACTCGGTCTATGGCGTTTCTGGCTCGACGAGCTGAGTGAAGAAAGCTAGCAAATGGAAATCACAAGTGTCCCTTCTTTGACATTGGACCTGGCGTTTGGCTTGATCACGACAGGATAATCTTAGAGGACAGCATAGAAGGGGATCAGTATCTGTCGTAGTAGTGAATTCATTCGATGCTGCATACTGAGTTAAAATGACTGGTGTAGTGACAAGAACGAGAGCTTGGCAACTCCATTCTAGGATTGAACATTCCCTCTACATTCCATTGCTGCTTGATGTCTGTCCCTCAATGTACACGAGGAAGTTCGTATGCCTTCTCTCGAGCTCTGCTCAATGTCGTCACAACTTACACGAAAGGTCCGCGGCACACACTTGAGTTGTCTAAGAAGTCATTTATAGTGGTTAGCATGCCAGGTTTCATTAATCGCTGAATTGCAGATAGAAAGCACCAGCTTTAACACCTGGGGTGTTACAGCGAGGCGCACATTATTGACCTATATTTGACAGGGCCGCGGTGAAAATTCCATCTTTACATTTCACAAACAGCAGTGCTTATTCACTGCTTTCCGTGCATGCAACTCTTTCCTATCGGTCGTTCGCTTAGCCCTGTTAACACCAGAAGGTTCTACCCTACCTCATGCTCCTCCTTTTCGACCCTGCCTTTCAACCCCCCCGGCTGTAATAGGCAATTGCGCACATCTCATAATATCACTTATATTTCAACAAGACAAGTTTCTATTAACAAGTGGCGGCCTTTTGTTAAACTGTGCTGCTCAATTAACATCTTAATGCACCGTGGACTCATGACCGCAAATAGCATACCTGCCTGGTACTAAACATCATCCTGGACAGCCGAGTCTTATTGTCAATGCCTACCGGGCCTTTTTTCACCACCTAGGGTTGTGTGATCATTTGGTTGTAGGTAGATGTAGTCCAGGATTCCAGAAACGTAACCTTTCGAGGTCTCTATCAGTTCCATGCTGGTGGACAACTTACTGATACACTGTAGGAGATGCCACCAGCTTGGTGTCCAATCGTCCGGTGCCTTCTCCGTTGTTTCTATTGCCAAGTGTTGCTCTAAGGAAGCGCAAATGGATGCTCTTGGATCCGAGCAAACTCGTTCCGGTCACAGCTAATGACACCATCAGAATAGTGAGAGCTTACAATGATAGCGTGCAGTAAAGACCGACTCGCGAGCTGTAATATCATCTCCTTTGCAAACGAGCCAAAGTTTTTATAAGATCTTGGAGCTTCCTGGAAGGATGCGTTATTCAGAAAGACAAAGAAGCTCAATCCTCCGTGGAATGGCAAGACAGAGTTGCCTTGTTAGCACCATCAACTCGGCCACCAGCATATGTGACTCTGCTCCAGCTAGCATCTAGCGGAGTTGTTGACACCGATTGACTTATTAAGCCAAGACACTCGTCGGAAAGTGCCCTCCTAGTTGGTAGCTCCGGGCTTCGCTACTGTTGCCATGCGTTGACTCCTCGCGCTATAATTCCGTTAGGCTTCGGTGCATAATGACTGTCATGAAACCAAATAACAGCATACATGATCAATCCATTAGGCAGATGTGAAGCTCTACTGTAAAGACATATTTGCTACAATCGACAGACTGATCATAGAGCTAAATTTATCCCTGTTCAAACCGCCATTGTCAGAGCTTATAACCACGCCGTTGTCAATTCGGAATACACAACAGCATACAATCAACTGCGCTGACGGCCACGTAACGCAATGATTAGTCGAAAAGTGATTCGGGATCTGTGCTTCATACTCGACTGCGTTTTAACGTTGTCGTATTTCAATGCCCAATTAGTAGCAGGGCACACAACCTGTGGCTTTTCTCTTTGTCAACAAAGGACAAGATAGTTATCTGCCACTGAGTGATATGCTAGATGATTCTAAGCTCATGCAAAGCCTATGAACACGGATCTTCATAAAGGAGCAATAACCACAGATGCGTGGCAACGACCGGGACAGTGTCGTTGATGTATAACTAGTAGAGAGAACAACAACGAACACCCTTTCCCGCTCCCCATTGCATTTTGCTGCTTTTTTACTCTGCTTCGCTGAAATCAAATCAGCAGGTGTCTTACTGACTTCGAATAACGCATGGCTGCAACTTAAGCAAGTGAAAGCCATGCTATTCATTCCGCAGTCTTCACCACTCTATTATTATAGCTTAATGTGACTTCATTCACAGTCATACTCTCGTTAACCATTAACAACATTCACATTATGCAAATGGAACATCTACTGCGGAGCTCAGCCTACCTGAATATCAGGGCCATTATTGCGCTAAGGGATAATTGCTGCTTTGTTTTCTTGTGCACCTTCTTGCAGCTACTTAATCTTGAGGCTTGCTGCATTGGGCTTTGAGGAGTCCTAGATGACAGTGCAGACACAAGATCCTTGAGTTGTTGACCATTTATAAGACGCCAGGTATAAACTAGGATTCATCACAGCAAAGTTACTATTTGCTCATTGTTGACAGTGCAATTTGATCAGGAAGATGAAGCAAATTCTATACTACTTATTGCGCAGCAATATCCCACACTGCGTGTGATAAGTAAGGGTATAAGCAAGAAGAGATTGTCAAGCTCCATGTCACCGTAGGAGCTTTCTTAGACGGTGAAGTAGAGAACTCCATTTGGGATTAATCTGATTATTATGATAATGTCAACGAACAACGTTACTGGCCAGCTGCTGCGACTGGACACCATGAAAAACATGATTAAACAGAACGTTACCCTATAGAACGGTGCATTCACTTGGACTCAGTGGCCCTAGAAAATGGGTGCGTCCTTATGCCACACAACTGTGACCATGACGCACTAGGCGCTCACCGTGAGCAGCTTGATCTTACATCGGCGCAACTCATCTCAATACTCGGCCAGATCTCAGCAGTTGATGTACAACTCAGCGCGACACTAGACCAGCTACTAGATGCCATTTTCCAGCTCACACACGCCGCCACACAGAGAATACCATGGCGGCGAGGCAACGCATAGCCCCAATGCCCATTAAGCTGATGAGATCAAAGACGGGTGTCTTAATGCATTTCTCGCCAATACGTGAAGCGATGCAATAAAAGTTCCCATTACTTAAGCATGAGACCATTCAATCACCTGCTAATACCACGAGGTGTCTTTAAGATATAAAATGCACTCGATCAACTGCCTCGGGCACTCGTGATTGAGCATTAGAATTTGAAACATGCCCGTGAGAATATAAGTTGAAGCATTATCAGGGATGGTCGAGGAGTGGTAGAGATGGTTTTGGGACGGCTCAATGGCGGCGTTTCTAGCAGAGTTTGCTATAAGGCGCCACCCTTGGGCCGGAGCTCTCCCTCCCCCCTCTGCCTTTCTTGACAGGCTCAACGCAAAGATTAATGTCTTCCTGCGGCATTTTCATCTCGTTCCAAGAGCATATGCTTAAATAAGATCTAGTGAAAGTAGATTCTCATTATTAACAAAACGAAAATGCTGAATATTTTGTCTCAATAATATACAACAATGCTTAGGCAAACCTAAGCCATGTGCCTTAAAAATCTCAACTTAGAGGTGTACATACAACATTGAAGTGAATAACAACCCGGATCACGATTAGATTTGAGGACTGATGGCCATAAGAGCTTCCTATCGGATGCACAACGCGCGATCAGCCGATAATCGACAATCACAGTTCATAGATCACGAGCAGTGAATTATAGTCATCACTTACCGTCGAGGAGTATTAAGACTGCAGAGATCACATCAATCTAACCGCAGGCTGACTATGTATCTGGACAATAGTCTGTCATGCGCGCCTTGAAAATCAATAACCCAGAATGTAGGGCGGAACGAGCAGAACTGCGCATTGTAGCCTATGGCTTCCAGCAAAGCGAGGTGCTCTGGGTGTCACAAATATATGGCGTGAGAGTTGTACTGCAGTGATTGATTGTATGAACGGCCGGGATTGTGTTGGAATGTGTCCACTACAGAAGGCATTTAGTTGGCATTGTCGGGTGTAGATATATCAGCACGTCCAGGTTTTGCGCGGCTTCCCATAGGGACGAATTTGTGGCTGTTTAGGAATTGTTAGGATACTGTAACCGAAAAAAATCGGCAAGGTACATACAACCAAGTTATTAACAGCTCAACCATGTAAGTTCCCGCAAGTCCATCAGTCGTAGCAACGAAAGGCAATTCGGTCTATCTGCTGCACCTTTATCGTTCTTTATAACGAGCGATGATTCGGCTGCTATGCGTAGAAGGTAACGTTATGTATCTCTCCATAACATGTCAGCTGTTCAGACAGCACGGCAACAAGCTTGCGCCATTTCGCTATAAAAATCTCTTAAGCAGCACGTCGAGCTACAAAAATGTGTCCAAACATTGGACGGTTCTTTGCTTCATGCATCTCCTAGATACGCCCATGGACACTGACCAGCTTCTTGATCGCGCAGAAGATTTGGAGGCATCCCAGTTCAAGTTCTCCTCCTCAGGGCTCACTGCACCGACGACAGACCTGTATCTCGCCCTGTATTCCAGACAGCATATAATAAAAAGCATGATATTCTTTGCTCCTGATTATTATTGCTAAAGCTGTTCGGAGATCTTCAGTACGAGGCAGTAGTTCCTAACTATGCCGAGCCTCGACTAACTGTATGAATAGCTCGAAGAACTCCCTGCTGGGAAGCCCTTCTGCCCAGCTCAAGCTGCTTTGGACGTCGATCAAAAGTGAGACCAGGTCTGTGTTGCCATCCTGATTGCGGTGATGGCCGGCATCAATGGATCTGAAAAAGGGTTCAAGTCAGGAGTTTTCCTAAGAGTTATAGAATTAGCACCTTGGCACCGAGGCATGTTCGCGCGTGAGGCCCAACGGCCGACGATGCCCACCCTGTTAACTTTGTTGCTGGCGAATAAAGTGCGCAGGGAGGATAGAAGTAGGTACGCATAGGTCGTCGACAGACCCATTCCAACGTCAGTTCGTAGGGCGGACTGACCATGTGTGACGAAGTTGTTTAGGGGGTGAGAGATAGAGCCTAAAGACTTGTGGGTGGAACTACCGAGAAACACTTGTTCATGGTCCGGTTGGCTTGGTCCTTTAATAGGCAAGCGAAACCCCATTCTATTTAGAATTTGGCTCGCGACGAGCGATTCCGGCCTTATTTTAAGCTATAGTTTTCATGGCGTTACAGAACTTGGACCTTTTCAGGGATAGTGAACCTGCGTGCTCTTTCCTCAAACGGTAGTGCAAGTAGTTCACCACAAGCAACTGTTTTGAGCCTCTCGGCTGCGAAAACTCACAACAGTGAAATTCTACGAAAACAAAGAATGCGACTCGCACATAACTCATCACCGAGAGTTGGATCACGAGCGGCCGCTCGTGAAGACGACGGGATTGTTTGGAGTGCAATCGACAAGGCCACCAGATACCCCATAAAGAGGGACTGCATCTTTCGACTTCTCTGGATTGCTGTTTTTACTTGAGAATGGCCTTCAATGCAATGCGCCTAATACCCAGGATGGGACTATATTAAAACTGAAACTGTCTTTTAAAGCAGGCAACTCAGCAGGCGGAAGATGACAAAATCTGCGAAGATCTAGGAGTATATGCCCACTTCGACTCTGTTTCTTCTAACGAGTTTGACAGCCCCAACGACAAAGTTGCAGATCGAAAATCTGATGAACCGAACATCTTCCGAATAAACACAACAGTAATCAGCAGGATACACAGAGTTCCTGAACGCCGATCAGTAAACTTCCACCTTTGGAATAAACACTACAGCAAGCAACAGGATACACAAATTCCCTGAGCGCTAATCACCAAGCGCACGCGTTTGAAATAAGTAATGAAGTAAGCTGTGCATTGAATAGCATCGATAACTGAATACCGCAATGACCAGATCTCTTCTTTATTGTCCGTATGATAAGAAGCATAAACTATATAACCTGACCATCCTCTCCAACTAGACTCCTCCGAGTTTCAATACACATAGATCTATATAAATACACCTAGTAAGACATGAGCGTCGCTTATCATGCCCAACCCTATGGAACAACCTTAATAATACCTTACAATCCCAAGGAAAAAGTTCCCAAACCTACACCATAAGACAAAACGCCACGACCAAAAAGAAGACAATGGTCAGTATAGGGCTTGAACCTATGGCCTTCTCAGAGTAAATGAGATGCTCTACCAACTGAGCTAACCGACCCTTTCTGTTCTGTTTGTTTAACAAAGTGTAGTAGTTCCCTATATGCAATCGATGTCGTGACGGATTTTCCACGGACGTAGGACTTATGCAGGTTGTCATGATCCTTGTCTTCTATACCGGGGGTTGCCGTTGCAGCACTCCGGACAGTTGAGTAAAACAGTAAGAAACACGGAATCTGAATCGCAGGTAGCATAAAAACAATTCAAGCAAAAATCTCATTTTTCATTGGGGGTATCTATTCCACAGCTCGCAGCCGCGGTACAGCCTCTCAAAAACTCCAAGCGTTCGTGCTATGATGCGATCCTGGCTCACCTTAATCCATCTATTCACAAAGCCTCTATACTCCCTTTCCTCCTACAGGCACTATGTACTCTTCCACTTTCACTACTCTGCTCCTCACCCTAACTCTTGGGCATATTACCAGAAGCCGGTTTCCGATTCATCAAGTTGCCAAAGAACTTGGCCAGCGTATCCGTATCCACAGGAGCGGGTGGTACCGTCTCTCCGCCCTGCGTCTCATCATCCAGCGGTAGGGGTTCAGGTGAATGTCCGTAGGCTTGGCGATCCTATCATCATATTAATATTACACGCACAAGGTACCGCTCACAGAAAAGGGAAGAAATGAAGAGAGAGGGTATGCTCACCTTAAGTCGCTGAACCATATCATCGGCATCGACCTGAATACCGCCCATATTGAACTGCACCGGACCAATATGATCAGAGATGATATCGTCTGTTGCCACTTGCGCGAATGAATTCTCCTTTGTCGCCTTCTCCTTTTCATCCTCTTTCTTCTGCGCCTCCAGACGGGCAATCTGTTGACCAAGGAAGAACTGCGTATCAACAGCCTCAGTTTCGAGCTGTTTGGTGTCCTGCTTTGCTTGGGCAATCTGTAACGCATCGAGAGAAGAGTCCTGGACCTGTTCCTCGTACGCAGCGACTACAGCGCCGTGGGGTTTGTCGTTGGACTCGAAAGTCTCTCCTTCCTGTCGCTCTGCTTCTTGTGGTTTCTCGATGAAAGGCTGGTCTATGTCTACCGACCAGTTCTCGCTGACGGCCTCGACATTGAATCCATCTCTAAGAACCCGAATCTTGCCCCAGGAGTCCCAGTTGGGCGGAACTACAATCTTGTCTCGGTCGATGACGTTGTGTCTCAAGGGTGCCCGCTTTAGGAGTGATCGGATGCCTAAACTTGCGTGGACTAGACTCTGTAGGGGCGTGGTCATGGATGGCGCTGTGTAAATGAGCGAAGCACCATCTGTGGCCCGATCAGTATTCGTTCGCAGAACCCAAATTAACTGTAAACTTACGCCTTAGAAGCACGGTGCGCAAGTATTGGAGAACTAAGTCGAACTTCTCTTCTTTCCACCCCTGAGACTTCTCTAGATAATCTATCCTCTCACTCTGGGATATCTGGTCAGCAGGGCATCAAACGCAGTAGGAATGTTTGTCGCTCACATTTTGACAGACGACACAGAGAGGCAGACCGAGAGCGTCCTCCCACTCCCCAGGTCCAGGTGGCAGAACCACTTCTTCTTCCGCAGCGACTGCGCCTGTTCCGTCGAGATTGATAGAGGCGCCAGTTCGTCCTCGTTCGCGCCAGCTCATCATGACCTCGGCCATGGTATCTTTGCATTCAGGGCTCAGGGAGGTGATAACTGCCCGTAGCAATATAAGCCATTCGCGGAGCTGGCGCATCCATGACCATGGCTGTGACCAGTCCAGCAATATTACGATTAAGGTGTTTGGTATGGATTGAGGAGTCAAGAGGGGCTTGACGAGGGAGGCGAAGGAGGGCGAGGGGTTGGTGAGAAGGTAGAGCGATATGCGAGCGAGGATGTCTAGCCTGCAATTAGTGTTGACTCGGGTCGTCCATGGTAGGTTAGGGGTATCATACCTTCTTGATCAGCATCCAGCACATCATAGTATGTATAGCCCAGAGCGAAGCTATTAGCTATCGGTGGCAGGTTGTCTCTGTGGTGATCTATGTTTCTACGCTGGTCGTTGTTGGCAAGGGAGTCGAGAAATTCTCGTTGCGATTCGACAGAACCACCTGCTCCCTTCGTCAGTGCCACACAAAACATACCAAGACCGAGCTCGAGGACTGCGCACCTAGCACCAGCATGTTCTTCTCTGGTAACCTCTTGCCGCTGGCGACCGAGTCGAGCATAGAGCTCCACATGTCTTTCTTCTGGTCATCTTTCTTGTCGTCGCTGCCAGTGCCGACAGAGGTACTCGTGTATGTGGAAAATCGGTTCGGGTTGGCCGTCATGGTCGCTGAAGGGCAGAAAGTAGCATTGGTGCTTTCTGATCATAGATCAACGGATGATCCTTGGTTACTAGAAGTTGGGGCAGTCGTCGGACGTCTAGTTGTTATGAATGCGTGCTCAGCGGGCTCTTGGGATATGGGGCGCGTCAGGAACAGCGAAGGTTGCAGGTGGTTCAACAGCGATGTTGCCACAAATTCCTCATTTAGAGCCGTCCGTTCGTTTGCCGACGTGCTCCCCTAGTCACACTTAAGCACCTCAAGACAAAGACAGCGTGAGACAGGTCAATCTGCTGGTTCAATGTCGGTATAGTGCACGCCGTGGTGTTTCTTTCATGCGGGCGGCGAGTGAACCGGGAAGTTGGTCAGGGAAGTCACACCCGAAGTTGATGGCCCGAATAGGTCAAGTCTCGCTATTGAACAATGGATCTATTAGCGTTTGTAAGTTGTAACAGCCTCTAGAACTTACCCTGGGCAGGGTGCATCAGACAGGAGCTGTCAGGTGTGCCACAGTGGGGGATTAGAATTTAGGTCGGCATTGGACGCGTTTGGTAGCACCTTTAGCAGCCTTGCAGCTCCCCACTTTAATTTCCACGGCCAGAACTTCGTCATTATCATTGATATTGAAACATTGCACTTCGAAGCTGAGTACTACTCCCCACGGCTTGCATTCTCAGCTCCATACTCCAGTTTGCGCACAACACCACGATATAGCGTCACTATTCATCTCTGAACCACCATCAAGACAACAACACCCATGCGCTCAACATCATGAACCAAATCCGCTCCATCCAAGCGCTGAACAAGCGCGAGATCGAAGCCGGAATGTAAGTTCTCCCCTCTCCTCCCAAACCACTTCCACCGTTCAATCAGTCTACTAACTCCCAAATACAGCACCCCCGAGGCATCCTGGCACACAGACTACCGCGACACAGCCTTCATAAACTTCGGCGGTCTGCCCTACAACCTAACCGAAGGCGACATCCTCACCATATTCTCCCAATACGGCGAGCCCGTATTTCTTAAGCTCGCACGAGACAAAGAGTCTGGAAAGTCCAAAGGCTTCGGCTGGCTAAAATACGAAGATCAGCGGTCTTGCGATCTCGCGGTCGATAATCTAGGCGGAGCTGATATCGCGGGGAGACTTGTTAGAGTCGATCATGCACGGTATAAGGCGAGAGATGATGAGGATCCGGGCGAGTTTGACGTTAGTTGGAAGAGTACAACTGCCAGGGAGGGAAAAGGGGAGGTCGACACGGAGGGGGAAGAGAGTGAGGAAGAGCAAAGAAGACCGTTACTGAGGGAGGAGGTGGAACTCCAGAAACTGATTGCTGATCATGATGATGACGATCCGATGAAGGGCTTCTTGATCGAGGAGAAGAAAAAGGAGATCCAAGAAGCCCTACAGAAAGATAGGGGAGGGAATGAGAAGAAGGAGAGGAAACATCGACATCATCACAAAAGCCATCATCGATCTAGGAGAGACGACGAAGACAAGGACGAACACCGAAGTCGGAGGTCCAGACGTGATGAGACACCTGTCGTGAGGGACAGTGGCAGGGATAGAGATGACACTCCAGAAAGAAGGCGGGACGGCTCGAGAGACCGCGATCGAGAACGGAGAAGACGCCCCGATAATGACCGCCGCAGTGATCGAGATCACCGAAGAGATAGGGATAGGGACGGCGAAAGGGACAGAGACGGAGAGGTGAAAAGATCGCGGCGCCATGAAGACGAGGACCGACAGAAAGACAGATTCTACAGAGATCCAAGAGAGCGGCGACGGAGCCGAAGCAGGTCTCCTCGTGCGCGATCCTATAGAGACTAAAGTCTTCACATCTACCTATGGATAAACACTACGCAATAGCGGGAAAAATACTATACCCTTTGATTGACCACCTTTGTACTCAGAAAGTCAGACACCTGCCGGGGCTGTTGGATGGATGGCTATATATTTGCGAGACTCAGATTCTCATCTTTACAAGAAGCCTTCCTATTGAATATCAAGTTACCTGACGGTATGTTGCTATCCGTCCCTGAACGCCGCCTCTTACCATCCGTGAAGCCCTTCCCGTACTCCTCGCCAGCTAACCACAAATGACCAAGCCCTTGCATAAACCCATGTTCCGACTGCCTACCTCCTAGGAAAGTAGACTTCATATTCTGGTGGCGCTGAAGCCCTGGCTGCCTGCTAGATAGAAAACCGTGGGGAGCTACTAGTTCCCGAGGTATCGTTTCCATCCCTCACGAGCCAGCACATAGCGCCCATCATTCCCTTCCTGGAGCACGAACTTTTCCCATCGCGCATCTTGGCCGGCTCCAATGACGAGCAAGCTACGTTCGTCGATCCAGCCAATGACGCCTTTGATCGGACGTGTCGTCCCGAGCACGGCGTTGTCGCTTAGACGTCGCATGTTGTTATTGTTATGCAGAGGCTCATTGCCCGTTTCAAACGGCGCCGACGTAAACGAGTAGACATCCGAAAAGGGCCCGAAGGGAATGTTGCTCAAGAATCCCCATTTGTTTGTGGCGTCGGCACTAGGATTGGCTCCGGTAGTAAGATTGAAAGATGCGACGGACGGCGAGACAGGGGGTGATGGCCGGTTCGTGGCTGAGTTAGGTCTGCGCGGATTAGGTACATCGAAAATATGTAGGCTTCCTTTGTCCGATGTGCAAGCTAACATCTGGCCGGATGGACTGAAACGCAGTGAGAAGACGGTGGCAGATTCTGTGCCTCGTCTACGCTCTGCGATCTTACGGCTTGTGCCTGTTTCGAACACACGAATAATCGTTCCCTGTACATGTCAGTGATATCATCATAGCTAGTCAAAACCAACCGAAAAGAAGCCCCATACCTTCTCACTTGCAGTGGCGAGTAAGTCGCCATCTGCGCTGACCTGCAAAGCCCTGAGAGCAGACGAGTGAGCGGGTAGGATGGTCACGCTGTCTGTATCTAGTGAAACTATCTGCACGTGTCCGGGTGTTCGACCAGGGAAGACGAGATACTTGTCTGTCAAGCAGCAAAGACCCAAAAGGTTGTCTGCAGTCTCATACTTGCCGAGAGGCTTAGGCGGCTTTTCGAAAGCGTAGAGGCGCACGCTATTCTGCTGAACTACAACGACGCGATTTCTCGTGATTTGTACTCCGCGCACATTAGTCAACGCAGCGATCTCGAAGGCGACTTTGCCCTTGCTATCGTCCCAGATGATAACTTTGTTCTGGGGGAATTTCGGTGCGCGACCACCGCCGACGAGCGCGAGGTAGTTGGCGTTGCCCATCATCTGAACCAGTCCCAGACCTGCATTGAGATCTAAGTGAAGATACCAGTAAGTATCTGTTATGCTATGATAGGGGTCATGTGTGGAGGGTTTACCTCTTGCTGTTTGTACTTGACACTTGCTGGCGAGGAATACTGCAGTACCATGTAAGTGAGTGTGTCATCGCGGCTGTGGAAAGGGAGCAGGAGAGCATACTGCAGAACCCAGAGTCAAGACCGACAGCAAATCGACTCGAATCGCTATTGAAGGCAACAGACAGAGCGGCATGTTCGCTCGGTCTTTCGATAGGCGGTCGGGTATTCATAGTTGCTGTGGATCAGGCGTTGATGTCGTAGATGCGTTGGGTGGATGGGGAAGCGACGGTAGCCGGCGATGATGTGCCCAGTACAGATGCAGGGCATCAGAAGATAGTACTACCGACGAAGTTTCATTGATTCTGGGAGATAGTTTGCTAAAACAAATGGAAACCTCGAGTAGTACTGATGGTTCGAGTGCCGCAACTAGGTTAATACCATGCGAGCTGGCTAGCGAGGCTGGCGTGACTATGACCTTATTGCTTGCCCCTGTAGTAGTGATGACAGTGAGGTTGAGTGGGAGCAGATAAGAGGTGGTCAAGATAGACTTATAGATCGGAGTCAAGCGGGCATGATACTGTAAGAGAGATATGAGATTTGAATATCAATCAATAGGTTGATGTGAATGTGTCAAAATAGATCTATGAGGAGTCTCAGCGAGGAAGATATAGCATGCTTTCACTGGTCTGTAGTTTGATGAACGGCGGGACCTGGTCAGCTGTCTTAAAGCAGGTTCACCTGCGCGTACATGCGGACGAGACCTGAGTGAAAGGCTGCCTTCTTGTAGCAGCTGGAGCCTAGCAGACTGGCGTCGCAGTGTTCCAACATTAACTGTTCGAAGACAAGACTGGAGACAGTCTGGACTTTCGACTGTGCAGATGCCATCTGCACCAGCAATGCACCTCGCCTGATGCAGGTGGGAGGTTGTCGATGGGGCTTGAGGGGGAGGACCACTTCTACGAGCTGTGGCGTCCTACTTAGTAGCTAGCGACTGCCGACTCCCGCTGCGACGCAACTGCTACCTCGCCTCCCACCACCACTACCACCACCACCAGCTGCCGGTTGTCCCCCCCAGCCTCGTAACTGACATTTGTACATCTACAAGTTGAAAGGTCACAAATATCTACAGGTTCCTTATGAAAATTCTGTTTGTCCTTGGATCTATGTAGAGACCTCAGGACTTTGTGAACTGCAGTGCAGTACAGCCAGCAGCTGCACTAATTGGATGCCATCCCCCAAATTTGATACAGAAAAGTCAAAACCTCTCCTATTAAAGCAGAGTTCAAAGAATGGCAGATTCAACCCCTGAATTGCTTGTTGAGCTTGTCCAATCATGTGAAGGCTTCAGAGCTAATAGCAAGCCGTCACAGGGGTCAAGTGGTCTGTCCGTGACATTTGTCCCCATGTTTGTCAGGTGCTCTGTGCTCCCAAATTTACCGATGGTACTTTACAGATTGGAGGTCATGAAGTGTGTCTGTCTTCTATAATGTATCAATCACCCAGACCTCGCTGAGGTATGTACATAAGGTAGCAAAGGATAAACTGTGCCTGCGACGAGACTGTGATGCTATTGATCACGCGTTTCACCTTTTAAGTTTGCGGCCAAGCTGTACGAGCTTCGTACATGTTCAAGCTTTCACGGAGAGAAGGTTGGAGGGTCAGGTAGCGGTCGCCATCGTGCCCCCGGACCCTTGCCCACCGCCCTAAACCCACCTTGGTTGCTTTGCACCCGCTCGCTGGCATCCCAGCACCCGCCCCCCAGCTCTGCCCGTGTCTTTTGTGTCGCCCATTGAAATTACAGCATCAACAACATCTGGCTGCTGTGGAAAAATTGCCTAGGTGTTTCCCCAAACCACCTCCCTCGCCGCGCTCTTCACTTTCTCCATCTACAGCATCGCCAACGACACCCAGGCCGCCCAGTCTCGTGATACCCCCATCTGCGTTTTGTATCCCTTCGTGTTTCTCGCCTGGCCGCGTTGTCGATCCATCCATTCCAACAGGTCTCCCATTCACCGGTTCCCCCAACCTTGATTCAATCCCCCTTTCGCCAATCACCAGCACTAGCCTAATATGTCGTCCCCAGCCGTGAGTAAATCCCCTATCTGCTACAATCATTCCAGCGTGATATCCAATTCTGGTCACATTGCCTCTCTCTTGACCGCCTCGATCACTGCAACACGATCTGGCCCTACTGCCCCGGCACTCAAGCTCCAAACCCTCTCGCGCTGCCGCTGGTGCTGCTACCACCCTCGTCGCCATCAGGCTCGGCTTCCCTCGCTGTTATCGCTCACTGTTGTGGCCCTTACTGACCCTTGGCCATGCGGTCCCAGAAGATGATGCGTCGGAAGAAGAATGTGAAGAAGGGAATCCAGTTCTGTCTGATGGTCTGTGGTGCTTCCGGTACAGGTAAGGAACCCCTAGCTCAACCAATTCCTCCTCTTCCCGAATCATATCTTTTATTCAACCTCAATGGAGCATTGCTGACGTATCGCCATCGATCCAACAGGCAGAACTACCTTCGTCAACACTCTGTGCAGCAAGAGCGTCCTCAATCATAAGGACTCTGATGACGCTGATGCTGCTCACGTGGAGGATGGTGTCAAGATCAAGCCTATCACCGTTGGTATGTGACTGGTCGCCCTGCAACTCAAACCACCTCGAAATCGATACTTACCACTTTCCTCAGAGCTCGAGCTGGACGAGGAGGGAACACGTATCTCCCTGACCATTGTCGACACCCCCGGTTTCGGCGACCAAATCGACAATGAAGCCAGGTAATATTCGACCTGCCACCTACTGTGTCACCACACCGATGCTAACAACGCTTGCGTTCAAGCTTTTCCGAGATCGTCGGATACCTCGAGAGACAATATGACGATATCTTGGCCGAGGAGTCGCGTATCAAGCGTAACCCCAGATTCAGAGACAACCGAGTACATGCCATGCTGTACTTCATTGCTCCTACAGGTCATGGGTAAACACTCCAGTGCAATGATCAGTTTACACGACACCCTGGCTTACATGATGTAATCTAGTCTCCGAGAACTCGACATCGAGCTGATGAAGCGCCTTGCGCCCCGTGTCAACGTTATTCCTGTCATTGGCCGAGCGGACTCGCTTACCCCTGGCGAGCTTGCTGAATCCAAGAAGCTGGTTATGGAGGATATCGAGCACTACCGCATCCCTGTCTACAACTTCCCCTACGATATCGAGGAGGATGACGAGGATACCGTCGAGGAGAACGCTGAGCTTCGAGGCCTTATGCCGTTCGCTATTGTCGGCTCGGAAGAGACCATTGAGATTGGTGGCCGCAAAGTCCGTGCTCGACAGTACCCATGGGGTGTCGTTGAGGTCGACAACCCTCGTCACTCCGACTTCTTGGCCATCCGCTCCGCGCTGCTTCACAGCCATCTGGCTGATCTGAAGGAGATTACCCACGATTTCCTATACGAGAACTATCGTACCGAGAAGCTTTCTAAGAGTGTCGAGGGCGGTGCTGGAGTGTACGTATACATTTCGCTGGTTGGTGGACTTGATTTTGGCTAATGTGAATCTCTTTGCAGTGATTCTTCCATGAACCCCGAAGACCTTGCATCTCAGTCGGTCCGTCTCAAGGAAGAGCAACTCCGTCGTGAAGAAGAGAAGCTCCGCGAAATAGAGATCAAGGTGCAACGCGAGATCAACGAGAAGCGACAGGAACTCTTGGCTCGCGAGTCTCAGCTTCGCGAGATAGAAGCTCGTATGCAGCGCGAGGCCGCCGCTGCCGGATCATCAGTTCCATCTGAGGCTAATGGCGAACATGATGGCAACTAGAAGTCCGCCACCACTACGAACTCATCAGTCCTCTCGGAGGCTAGTACCCTGCAGCTACACAGTATCGCTCAGGCTTAAATGCTCCCGGGCGTGTGTGTAGACTGCCGTTGGCGATATCGGCAGCTGGAGAGAGAAACGCACGTCGGTGGCGTTGGGTGTCTTGAGAGGTAACACACGTTGCCGCTCGCTTGCGCGCACCCGTCCCGACATATTATACGGATAAGAGCTTGATATTGCTTAATGGTTTCTTTTTATGCGAGCTTGAGAACAGCAGAGAGTTTGGCGGATTTGTCAGGAATACAAGACCGGAACGGAGTTGCGATTCCCCGAAAAGCATGCTGTATTGATGGCCCTCTGAAAGGTATAGATGAGCCACATTGTATGGTTGCGTGACTTGGCTGCCTCTCACCGATGTTCTCGACAGAAACAGAATCATTCGTTAGAGGTGATGCCTTGGCGGATGAAGACTGGTGGAGGGGTTTGCCAGAGTGTTACGTTGAGAAATACCTTTGCGAGAATTGATGTCCTTTACTACAGTCTGAGGCTGCCAAATGGCCTTGTTTGGTGCATTTATGCATTTCCTAATCTTAGTGTCGTTCTAATACAGAATTCAATGATACTTCATTGTCTTGTCTCACGGCGTCCTTCTATGTCAGGCATTGCTGATGATGATAGCCATAAGTACTCTTGGTATGACTTCGTGCGACACGTATTGCACTCGATCTATCAATCTAACTTTGGGACTCATATGGGGTTTAAGTGCGTTTTGATGAAGGGACTATAGACCTTTGGGGGATGGAATTATAGTGAACGATTTCTACATGGTTGACGAGCCTGATATCTCTTCTATCCTTACCATTTCCATCTTGTCATAGCTACCTAAGCAATACCGCAGGAACAAGGAAAGGCTTCAGTGAGCTTAGCAATAAGTATGTCGAAATGAACCAGTTTACCCTAGTGCTCAGGCTTGCGATTTTTTGCTATTCCTATCCTCACAATCTGGCTTTCCTCCCCGCGCGACTATTTCCATGACGCAGAATCCCGTTGTCAAACTCCCACCATTCCCAGTCGACGAATCCCTAACAATGTACATACTAATCAAACACAAATAAAGGAGGGAGCGAAACAGCCTAGTTATTATTCTGGCTGTTGAGGATCCTCAGGATAGCGAGGAAGAGGTTGATGATATCGAGGTACAAGCTGATAGCCGCAGCAATCTCCTCCTCAACGTGGTGCTTGCGGAGAACAAGCTGGGTATCAACCAGGATGTATCCCGAGAAAATTAGAGCTGCGAGACCACCATAGATCAATTCTCCGGTAGAAGAGTAAGGCAGGAACGCGGCCATGAAACCGAAAAGGATGAGACCCCACAGAGCGCCGAAGAGATACGGCATCCAGGATGTGAAGTCGTATTTCGTCTGGCAGGCGAATAGGGTCAGGAAGACGAATATTCCACCGGTGAGTATGGCGGCGTTGAGGACGATGCGGGTTTCGTATAAAGAGACGATGACGGAGATTGTGTAGGCTTCGAGGAGGGTGAAACCGGATAGGAATAAGAGGTTGGTGGGGTAGGAGGTGCGCTTCCAGTAGGTTAGGCCGAAGAAGATTAGGGAGCCGAAGAGCTTTGGTTTTGTTAGTCTGTTGTTCGTGGAGCGGAGTCTGAGCGTTGGAGGGGGTTGTCTTACAGATGCCCAGACGAGACCGGGGTGCGACTGGATCCAGGATTTGTAGTCGGCGCTCCAGAAGGAGAGCGCGCTGACGCCGGCCGTGACGAGGAGTTGCGCGGTCAGGATGGTGTAGACCTTGCGGATGAACTGGTTTCGAATGTCGAGCGTGGCTTCGGCGACGGAACCACCGAACTTGAAGTCATCTGGGATGTTGTCCTCGCTGCTGCGGGGAGCGGCGCCGAAGATCCCGCCAGCTGCGGAAGTTGAGGCATCTTCAGCCTGAAAAGAAGGCGGCGCTTGGGACCAGGTGGCCTCGTCGGGGTCCTGCGTTGGCGCTGGGGTGTACTTGGTGTTGGATGACATCGTCACCGGTTGGAGCTCTATCTCTGGCAGTGGTCGGTGTCGCGTGTGTTTGATTCGTTATCGCGCGTACGGTAAATCTTTCGTGATGAGCGCGGACGATGAAGGTGGATTAATAAGAATCCTAGGGCGATAGAAACAAAGGTTGTTGGTGATCTGACCTTTGGCGTTGATTGCGCGGGACAGAGGGACGGATGAGGCGGTGCAGAGCGTGGGAAGGCGATGGGCGATTCTGGTAGGTCATAGATCCGAAAGTGGCGTCACGGGATTGTAATTCAGTGGTCGCCGCCTGGCCCCACCTGCTCGTTATGACTCTTGCATTCCGCTACTATTGGTCCGGATCGGCTGTTTGGTCAGGCGCACCGCCATTGGCTTCAGCTACCTTAGTTTATTGTTCAACTCGAAGGGTTGAAATAGTAATAACTGCAATTGTCATCATTTCAACGATTCATTGTCGTATCGGAGCGATTCGAGTGTGCTTCCATTCTCATCTATATTGCTTACATGTCATTACATAGTGGTTGTTTGATAACTATTGGTACGACATCGATCTAATGTACAGGTAAGGTACCTCTCCTATGGCTTGTGTCCATTGTATTGTTTGGGACTTGGTTTCAGTTAAGTTGCTTGAACAATCCTTTGTTGGCTTTCTGGTGGGTTGTAATACGGGGGATAAGTTGACATTTCGGATATCTTCATCAACATACCTGGGAAATGTAACTGGTGACTGTGAGTGGCATCTTATAAGAGACAAAGAGCTGGTATGAATTTGTCTTCCAGTACACAGCATGTTGGAGTTCAAACAATCTCTAAGTCGAATAGGTCTCTTAGATTTTGAACACGTCTCATAAACAAATTAGGCTCCTACCAAGCGGGGGGTTCTCAACCCCCGGAGTTTGAGTTCCTGGGCTCGCCCTCCATCCTGGGATTGACTGAGTTCTGTTGGTTAGCTGACCAAGCGAGCTGCTAGTAGAGTACAAAATCACGGCTCTCGATCAAGTCTACGACTATTATACATGTACGCTATCGCATATTTATTCATATGATGCGAGAAAATCTGACTCAACGTCTCTTCCAGAAAAAAGTAAAGGGGTGTTACCAGAAATGCGCCAAGCAGTCGACGAGCAAGAAAGGTATTGTTACCTGCAAATCACAACGCGCAATTGGAGCTCGAGCACAAGACTCGTGTCCTATTGGATGAATGCTAACCGGTTTCAACATGCTGATGATCGGCTTTAGCATTAGAGAGATATGGAGTACTGTGAATGACTGGCCGACCAAAAGCATAACGATGGCGGGGAGGTGTCTGGGAGTCCAGAGCAGATTAATTTAACGATACCTCTCCGCAATGGTGTGCTCCCTTTCTAAGGAGAAGGATCGCTCAGCTTGATCTTTCTCTCTGTGATATCTGTTGAGAAAAGGACGTCATGGTGTCGTTTGATTCAGAAAAGTCATTGGTAACATATGCCGAACCAATGTTTCAACCCCAATTCCTTGTCACATCCGATTGGCTCCATCTCGTTTCTAGTTTGTTATTGCAAGACATCTACCAACCACAAACTTTTCACACCTGAATTCCCTAACCCTAAATCTTGCTAGAGCTTCAAATATTAAAGGCACACAATAGCAGAGGTTGCATGGCGGCGCTCACGTTCGTCACAGTGACACACGCAACCGTGACTTAAGAGGTTCAATGACGCTAGCTCGACCTGCATGTTGTTCCACGATATCAAACGTATTCTGTTCCATTGTTGCCAAAAAAGGCCATACCAACAGCTTGGCCCAAAATATAGGTATGCATGTCCCCCTCCTCAGTCCCCTCTCATGATCCTGGAATGGTTCCATTTCCTGTCATTCGCCGAATGGCTTCCCTTCTCCCCTCTCCGAGCTCCTCTCATCGATTCCTTTCCTGTGTTTTCACCGCCCTCAGCGCCAAGCGCAATTGGGCGATCTCTAAAGCAATTGTACATTTGAGGAAAGGAATAGGGGTCCATCGAACCAATGAGTAGTCGTCGGTAGGGGACTGTCGAGACTGTCTTCGGCGTGTGCTAGTAAAATCAATGAATGGAAGGTTATACTTAGTACCTCTCCAATATAGCTCAATTTCAAATAATGTACTTCGCATTGGAACCCCATTAGCAGAGCCTTCGAAGTATTTCCAGGGCTGGGGCAACGGTGCATAGCGGTACTCAAGGGTCTCTGGTGGTAGTCAGGGGTGCCCTCTCCCCACACGCTAGCCCACTTCGCGTGCAGCTCAACATCTTTCCAAAATCCGCTCTTCGCTTTTCAATATCTTGCGATCTGCCGCCAGCCGCAAACCTTACTGCCAGCCCTACTACCTATCTTTTACCTAAAGACCAGAGTGAACTTCCTCTCCCGATGGTTGTTCTCTGAGGAGCCGTCTTCTTCTATCTCCGCGCCGCTTCTGAAAGTCATTCTCTCTCGCGTGGCCATTATCCACATCGACTCTGCATCTGCATCTGCATCTTTGTGTAGCGCCTCATTTTTGCCAACGTCTGGTGATATTGCGTACAGACCCTGGTCACACACCGGTCTCCTTCGTTGCGGCCTCACCCACGCGCTCGTTACCTGACTGTTCCCTCCGGTGCAGCAATCAGCAATCCCTATACGCTCTTTCTTTCGGCCGTGATTCAATTGGTAGCTACCTGGTATTCACATACTGCTACGCCCTACAGTCATTTTTATTGCAGAGAAACGACCGCTAGCGAGCACCACACCCCGCGTGGAACATGGCTGACACGCCAGCCGAAACGTCCAATGCACTTGCTGGCACTCACCTCACCATAGACACGGCCGCCGCCGCTACGGGGTCCCATGTCGAGAGACTGAAGACACCAACCACCCCGAACTCGAGGCGTCCCTCTACGCAGTCGCGGAGCTCCATGAACGGCCCTCTCTATATGCAAAATAGGAATAACAAGGTCTTTGTTCGGAGAGTCAAGAGAAAGGGCGATGGCACTGTCAAGAGCTTGACCCGCTGGCTTTTGGATAATCAGATAGGTGCGTGGATACAAGCTTATGTCTATCCCTACGTCTATCGGAATCGCACACTCTCGTTTCCTATTGGCGTGGCTGAGCCCGGCACGTCGTGATGGTGTGTTCCACCGCAGTTAAGGAGCAAAAATCGGAAAATCGACAACTGTCCCTGCTTGATCTAATCGAAAGCTAATATCATATCTGACAGGACTATCCTTTAATCTGATCGCTCTCATCTTCCTTACTCACATGTTCATACCCAAGGCGCGCGCGCATACCCACAAGTTCTTCACGTTATCCTACTACAATTCGCAATCGGGAAGTTATGCAATCGGCAGCGATGATTATTACTTCATCGCATTCTGTATCGTCCTGTTCACTGGTCTTCGCGCCGGTCTGATGGAACATGTCTTGGCCCCACTAGCCAAGCATTGGGGTCTGTCCAACCGGAAAGACATGACCAGATTCTCGGAGCAAGCCTGGCTCTTGATCTATTACACTTGCTTCTGGCCTGTCGGTGTGGTATGTCGGACCTATTCCATGACAAAGACGAATTCTCCTAATCCACTGTCTCGTAGTACCTATATTACAACTCACCTTCATGGCTCAATATGAGGGAGTTGTGGACGGACTGGCCAAACCGCGAAGTTACCGGACTTGTAAAGGTGTACTTTCTTGCGCAATGGGCCTTCTGGCTACAGCAAGTCCTTGTCATTCACATTGAGGAGCGTCGCAAGGACCACTGGCAGATGTTGACTCATCATTTCATCACCATCGCACTTTTGACTGCTTCGTATTGCTATCACTATACGCGAGTAGGCATCCTGATACTCGTGCTGATGGATATTGTGGACATTTTCCTACCCGTAAGTATAACTGACAATTCACTCATTGTTTCGTTGATCTTGGAATTCTGATCCCTTGATAGCTCGCGAAGTGTCTCAAGTATATGGGCTACACTACACTGTGCGATGTTATGTTTGGCCTATTCATGGTATCGTGGTTCGTTGCTCGGCACGTGCTCTACCTCATGGTGTGCTGGAGTATCTACAGGGACGCCATTCAAGTGATGCCCATCGGTTGCTTCTATGGTAACAGTACCAACCTCACCGGACCTTTACCCATTCCCGAAGGCTGGAGCCACTGGGTCGAGCCATTCAAAAATCCCGAAGGCGCTCTCTGCTTTTCACAGACGATTGTGAACGGATTCCTATACACCCTCCTCGGTCTGCAGACTATCACCATAGCCTGGTTTTTCCTGATCATCAGGGTGGCAATGCGAGTCCTGAGCGGTGGTTCGGCCGACGACCCACGCAGTGACGACGAGGCGGAGAGCGAGGAAGAATTTGAATACGAGGAAGCTCAGCCGCTCGAGGAAGAAGTAGGAGTTGAGGCTCTTGACCTAAAAGGCTGGGAACGTAGATCGGGCGTCAAGAGGGTTGGCGCAGCATCGGGGGTCAGTCTTCCGGGCCACAGCGATCGGAAGGAACTGCTTGGTCGTATTGGCTGTGAGAAGCAGGTGGATTGATTACTCTCTGATACCCCTTACTTGCATGCTTTTATGTCTTTTATTCTTTTCTTCCCGGGACTGGGGATTACGTCTAGACAGCGGTAGGGCATCGCCTTGAGCTCCTTTTACAGGGTACTGGACTGGTGTGTGACATGGCCAAAGGCGTCGTCGGATATGAAGGCATGGTACGTAGACTCTTGCTGCGAATTTGAGTATCGTACCCCTTTATTGTTATGAGGACGGTTGTTCTCGTGAGGGGTTCTTTTCCCCCTTGTGGTGAGATGTGATTTGATGGATGCTCTGCTTATCTGCATGAGTTGTAACGGGAGGACTGGAATAAGGTCTCGAGGGGAAAGAGGGGATTATAGGTGGTGAGTCTCGCCTTGTCCTGACTTATTCGGGAGTAAAGAGGTGATGGGTCCCACTTTTGACTATGCGCGGGTTTAGGTATTGTCTAAGTCGGGTGTCTAGCTTATCAGACGGTTAAAATGCCACTTCCCTCTCTCAGTAGTATTGAAAAGGCTTACTTGACGCTACTCAGTGTAAAGCACCGTAGAAGATCTAAACATTCAGAAATTGAGGCCAGTTGCCAAGGTGATTACGCTTAGGTTTGGTAAAAGTGGCGAAGCGGAAAACCTGTAGAATGCCAGCTCTATCTTCGCGCCGGTTATCTCATAACTGGTGATTTAAAGTAGGATTAAAATCATAGGGTACATACAGTTTATTGTGTTTAGGGAGTGACGTTGTTCTGCATCATTATCGCCGAATCATCATCAATCGTTATTTTGGTATGTGTACAGGGCCAACTCAATTACTTGCCCGACTGGTGAAATTGGGGACGAGAAACCACTTTTCGCCTTCTATCTGCTCGGTAAGGACGTGGATTGACAGGAACTCTCGAAACTCGGAATTAAAGCCGAGATAGTAGACATTGCAAGCCTTTTAGGAAGACGGTCCAGCGCAAGAGCATGGCTCGAGTGTCTGCACAAGCTGTGTACGGCGCTCAAACTCGGGCAACGCGACGATTGTATATCAGAATTATTTATGAGTAATAAGCGTTTTCCAAGCACTCATCTTGACGTTCTTTATTGATTCTGTGCAGCTCTCGTACCTCCTCCTCGCTTAGAACACTTTTCCATGCCATCGCTACGGATGCATCGGACACGCGAGAGTATTTATCACTATGTTCCGAGACGGGTAGAAAGCCAGATCGAGCCATCCTTTCGTCACACCAGATCGCAAAACCCTGCCGTCGGAACGGCTCCCACCGCACGTGTTGTAGGGGCGATGCCCAGTCATACATCATATGCTCATCTTCGTGCCCGGACAATAGCTGGAACTGTTCAGCCGTGAGCGAAGTATCCAAGCTCACTTCGTAATTCTCCCCCATTTTTTCACTAGGACGGGGAGTCGGCCAGTTCCGTTCGTCTCGTGCAGAAAGTTTGGAGCTGTCGGTGTTCTTCCTTGTCTCCGCAGCGTATTCCAACACGGATTTAACGAGCTCATTCTCAAGCGAGAAAATTTGCGTGGAGTATGTAGAGTCAGAATTCCCATGCGCGTGGTCTCCTTCGCCAATGGACGGGTCGGCCATCCACCCTCCGAACTGCCACATGTCAGTCGCATCGTTGAGGTGTGGCAGTGTGATCCAGCCTGGCAGGCCAGATGAAAGCGACCCATGGGCAGCTTTGGACTTGAGCTGGGAGACGAGCTCGTTGAGCCAAAGGACACGCAAGACACGCTGCTGCTCAGTCCACGTAGGAGGGCCAATATCGCACACCTCAGCCGGGCGGGTTGTAGGATTCACCTCCCACGACCCGACAAATTCGCTGGCGACCCTGCTATTCACGCCCAACCACTCGTATTCCTCCCGGCTATCTTCGGGCTCCGCCACGTGCAAAGGCTGTAGCGAACGGAAACGGTCCAGGTAAAAGTTTAGGCACGAAACCATCCGACGCTCTATGGTGCAGTGGCTAGATAGGATGGCACGGAGGACAGTTGCTGGCGTTCCCGGAGATAAGCACAATGGCTGACGGACAGGTTCCTTCTCGTAGCACAGCTCCTGAGTGTCATACACGTACAAGTCCAGTAAGCTCTCAAGATCCTTGACTTCGAGCGGCAGCGCATTGGTCCGGAGCATTGCGACGAGACGGATGATGTTGGAGGTATACCGGTGGCAGACGCCAGATGTCAAGAGAGCCTCAAAAATCTCAACGCCGAATTGCTCAAAGCAATGGTAGGCGTAAGGTGAGGCTCTGAGCAGGCGAGAAAGAGACTGGAAGTCGGGAAGCTGCTTCAGTATGGGCAGGAAGACCTCTGGCGGCAAGCGCTGCAGAAGATCCAAAGAACCCGTGCTCATCATACCTCTTTGGGCAGTGCTTCGGGGAAGGATATGTCATGAGCCTTTGATATATGGGATTTGATAGGGCAACAACATGAAGGCTATCCTTGTTGCTGTTGTCATGATTGTCGTTGGTTGTATTTGGAAGGGCCTGACCACCACCTACTACTGTATGGTGACATAAGTGGGTCGGTCAGTCCTACCTTGGGTACCAGGGCACTAGGTTACTATATCATTTTGTTTCTTTGAGAAACAACAGGTCTCCTTATAAACGAAAACTATATTAATTTTTCCTGTTCAAATAAAGCTCTACCTACTGTACCCTATAAGCCCTTGTCTCGGCCTACACGGCTTCGTGAAAGTCACTATTCAACCCTGTTCAACTGCGTGTAAACACCACGGTAGTTCAATAACTTTGGCACTCGAAGAGATTTTACGCGGTGTCGGTGACGAAGATGGGGCCATACCTTACTTATACCCGTAGTGTCTGATAATTCTCTTTCTTGCGCTTCATAGCTATGGGGATGGGGGGGAGGGGTGATGAAGCTGAAAGAAAAGAAACTATAGTAGCTCACTGAGTCATTCGCACAGCCTGCACCTACCCCTGACTCCCTGCTGGGCTTGCTCCGTACTCGGCTTTGTAAACGACTATCCGGGGATATCAGAATGACTAGAGCGAACTCGGGGGAAATGCCTGTAGTAAAGCACAAGAGTTCAGCGGGAATGGCTTCGTTTAGAGCGACGACTTCGTTTGTGAGGAGCGCCGTGGAAGGAAGGCAAACACTGCTCACATGTGATTCTTAAGTAGTTTCGGCGTTTCTGTTTTGCAATTACGACTATGAATTTGCATTAAGCAAGACAACTACCAAATTCCACGAAAAGCTCTCATTGCGTCTACTTGTTCTCATTCCGGATATTGGATCTTCTTATGCACTCCTCTGATTAGTCAGCTCAGATATAAATAACGAGGATGCCGATATCAACATCACAGATAAATTTCCCGGTTGGAGGCATGAAAGACGGGTCATTATAGTCGAGGTGGTTGACAGGTCCGGCAAAATAGGCCATGGGACGGAGCAGCAAGACTGTACCCCCTCATTGGCCGACGCGTGATTGTTGCGATATTGATAGTTCAAGTGGGTGTCCACTGGTCGGCAATGGGGGTTTTCAAGAAGAATATGAGGGAGGGAGTTCTTCTGTTCATGACAGCTCTTAGAAAGGCGACTTGCTGGGTTTTCTCAGAAGCTACCTTATCCTTCCTGTAGTGTCAGAACTCGTTCACAGATCATTTCATATCAAATCACTTGCTACTAAGGACAAGCACGATGGTCCGATTCGATGTCCTCGCACTCACGGCTGCTGCCACGGCACTGCCGCAAGGTGGATTTGGTGGTGCCGGTGGCACTGCGATGCTTCGATTTGGCTGTAGTCAAGTTGTCATCGAGCGTCTCGACCCGTACGTCTCCAAGGACCCAACCATTTTAAACAGGAAGTAATAGAAAGCTCACTGATTGATAGTCTCGTGAATCCCGGAATCAATCCATCCCCACACGTCCATCAAGTCGTGGGAGGAGTAAGGCTCTGCATCTGGTGTGATCCTAGTTGCGTGCTATTGTGTTGATTACTTTCCTAGAATGTGTTCAATGCTTCTATGCCAGTAGAGGATATTTCCACTCTGGCTAGCTGCACAACCTGTAGCTTTAACCAGGACTTCTCCAACTACTGGACAGCGAACCTGTACTTTAAGGCGCGCAACGGCACATACAAGCGAGTGCCTCAGATTCCCAACCAAGCCGTGACGGGCAGCAACGGTGGTATAACCGTCTACTACACGTCGCCGGGAGCGAAGCAAACCACCGCTTTCAAGCCGGTATGTAACCTCTAGCCCCGAGTTGTGAGGAAAAGAACCGTGTAGGCCTCAATGCGTTTCTAGGGTTTCCGTATGCTCGCAGGAGATTCGCTCCGCCGCAACTCGACGGGACTCGGGCAGAACATGCAGAGCTGCTTTCGCTGCTACACGGGCCCAAACTTTCAGGGAAATGTCTACTCGCCGTGCTTCGACCCGAAGCTCGATACGGAGCACTTCCCCACGACACCGTGCCTTGGTGGCATTCGCTCCAACATCATTTTCCCGCTGTGAGTCGAGGATTCGTCCGATTTGATGTACGGAAGTTGACTTGAAGCACAGCTGCTGGGACGGGAAGAACTTGGATAGCCCAAATCACATGGACCACGTCGCTCACCCAACAGGTGGCCCGACATCATTTGCAGTCGTTAATGGCCAGTGCCCATCCACGCACCCTATCAAGATTCCACAGGTCCATCTAGAAGTAAACATCCCCCAAGTTATTCAACAGTTTTACGTGTTTGCTTATTGATGACTTGGTCAACAGATCATGTGGGATACTACAGGTTTCAACAACAAGGCCGAGTGGCCCGAGGATGGCAGCCAGCCGTTCGTGCTCTCCACCGGCGACGAGTAAGTATATATGTGCAACGATAACAGTCATTGCTCGATTCTTCTAACAAGCGATGCAGAACCGGATACGGACAGCACGCCGACTATGTCTTCGGCTGGAAGGACGATACTCTGCAGCAGGCGATGGACAACAGCTGTTTCGGCGCTACGTGCAAGTCTCTCACGACACAGACTGACGCCGTTGTCAATCAGTGTAGTGTCAAGAATACCGTGGATGAGACCACGGAAGGATGTAAGTCTACTGACCAGCCCTGACTGTATTTGGAGGCACTGACATTTGGTATAGGGTTAAATGAACTCCCAGGTGGTGGAATGGGTGCTTAATTGAGATCAATCAGTTAATGAGGTGGTTATTCGCAATGAGAGATAGTTCGGATATCCCATCATACTCTTAAATCGGCTATGTTACTATTTACCTTAATGTAAAAGTTCTGTCATCGGCCCCTTGCTGCTTAGAATGTAGGTCGTTGTCCTTGCCATCTGCGTGATTAGCATTAATAACGAACCTGACCTGATACACATATGACTGTGTTTTGTTACATATGTTTTGTAGGATCATCTAAAACATGTCACAGAATCTGGCTCAGAATATCACACAGGTTTTATGAGGCCATGGTATTTAGCGATAAGAGACGACAACCACTAAAATGACGAAAATGCAAATGCTCTGTTTCATGAGGTTTGTACATCAGATTTGTTGAAGACTTCCTAGAGACCTTCAGAAACACCTTCAGAGCAACTTATAAATTTTCCAACAGTGCTAGGGGTATTGCAATTTTGAGTTCAGTTGAAGATTAGTGTCTGAGGGTGCGGCACTAACTTCGTGTACCCGATCGAAGGTGTCAACGCTCCTGATTTGTCGAATAAGCATTTGTCTTCGTATTCAGCTTGCTATAGTCAGACGCTACCTAAGGTATTATGCCCTCATCTTTCGACCAGTGTGCACCCATATAACCCACCTCAATTTTACACAGCGAATACTCAAGGTCGAAACAAATATATGCTCTGACTATAGCCTAAACTAGGTATTTAGCGTATTTATTCAAAAGGCGACAGCGACATACAATCAATAATTTGTATCTTCCTCCTAGCAACGGGACCATCACCATGCATATGTGCGAACTACGAGTCTCGTTATCATTTCTTAGTTATCCAAATCACGACCAAGGCATTCGAGCCTATCGACAACACTAAAGATTTTGCCTACCATCGGGTCCCTCCAGGAGTCACACATTTGTCACACCTGCCGTTTCCTATGGTTTTGTGACCAGGTTCTACAATGGTCCCAACCCACTACGTTCGAGATTGACTTACCGAAGACTCTACGCATACTGAACATTGACTAGCTACTCAGATACTAAACGACGGCCGAGTTCGCAATTACTCAAATATTCCTTCCCAACATCTCATCCGCCTCGTTCGGGAGGATTCGTAGTCGTGGTCAGAGTCCGAAAAATCAAACCCATTCTCTGCCTCGTCCCGAATGGAATTCATAGAAGGAGTCAAGACTAGGCATGGCCTTATATATCTTGAATATTAAAGTCATACGCATATCCTTGCCCCCAGACACCCCCTCCGAGGACCGGAAACTCACCGATCACAAACTGATATATTCGTCTGATGGCGTTGAATGCCACACCCCCTTTTGCGAGACAATCTGCTCTCCCCCTGCACATAGTATCAGTATCATATAATCGCGAACTTCATCTTTGCTCGAAGGAGCACTCCATGCTTGTACGACGCTGTGTGTCGCGATCAGTACCGGAGCGAGAAGTCGAACGCCGCCTCCTATACAAGGATCATTATGTCGAGAGCTTTCCCGTTAGCAACTACGGGCATTTCTGTCTCATATATGCATCACCCGAGGTTCTGAAACTGCCATTCTGGATTTCGCTTCCAATTTCCGATGCAGCTCTAAAATGATTACGAGGACAGTGACCCTTTCGCTGTTAACTGTACGGTGCTCGGTGTTGGCTTTCGCGGCAGGTAATCCCTCTCTCATTTTTTATTTTTTGATCCTATTGAGTGATATATATAAGATGCGAGAGACTCAGCGAAGGGCATTCAATATCGAGCAGCTGGGGAATTTCGATGAACATCTTTGTACATGCATAAGATCATCCTGTGGATAATGCTCGATCGAGGGAGCATCTATCAGGTTCGAACCCATTTCTATCGTCCACTTATACCTGTATATATCATAAATATGGTCTATCAACCTCCTTGTACAAGATGTGATGTAGGGGATGTAGGTGAGTGACTCGTCGGCAACACTTTCAGCTTGGTAGGTGCTGGTTGCAACCTGGCTATGTGTTAGCACGGCATGAAGTCGAGATGTATGCGCCTAGCTAATAGTAAAGCTTCAGTTATAGCCTGAGTAACTGCTTTGCTCATGAGAAACTGCTACGAGGACACAACAATGCGTTAAAGGCTCAGCTACGGTTGGTGTGTGACGATACAGACGGAAGAAGCATATATCGCCTAGCATTTAATGGATGTGCGTTAATCCCCCACTAACGTCATCTCACTTCTCTAAAATGAGTATAAATTCTAGTTTCAGACCTGCGCGGATTTTGGAGGTAGTGTTATTGATCTTTCGCCCGTAAAGCGCCTTTAAGTTAGTGCTAAGCAATATGGTCTCAAGCACATTTGTCGGCCCTCGTAGAAGTCTATAAAATCATGCGTGCCATGCCAACTTATTAGGTATAACTTCCGTTTCTTTTCCCTTCTCCCTATATCTTGTCGTTAAGGCCACAAATACCAAACAATAGTGTTGACAGAGTAGAAGTTCCATTTGTGAAGTTTCATCTCAGCACAACACCCTACGGCAATACTTGCCTCCCTCTTCAATTTCTGTCTTCACCACGTCCCCATGGCGACCTCAATGCCTACGCCCCAGTCGTCCCGAGACTCCAAACGAAAAACCAGAACAGCCTCATCTATGAGGAAGAAGCATCACACAGTACCGGTGAAAACGGAAGGCGCGGAAGATGGCGGGCAACTAATCCACATGAACTGCATCCCTCGCCCAGCACCTGTCAAGCAAGAGCTCTCTGACTCCGACGATGCTCAAGACGCCAACGAAGAGGATGCAACGCCAGATGACACAGCCAAGCTCTCCACAATCATCTTGCGTCTCGAGCAGCTCGAACAAGAATTGCAGGCCTACCAACGTGTCGGTCGCGATCTCGGTGTGTACATCGTTCGCTGCGACGGTGATGACATCGAGTACTACTGTGCAACAACCGATGATCTGCGACAAGAGATACATAAACTTTGCTGCAGCATCGCTTCCATGGAACGCGAATACAAGAGCCTAGAACAGATACGAGAGGGTCACATTCGACGCATTGGATACCTCCAATATCGCGGCATGGACCTCGAAACACGTCACAACTCTGCGGTACTTGAGAACAATCGAATTATGGAGGGGATCATGCATATTGGCAGGCAAATAAATGAACTCACTGGAGGCCAACAAAGCGAAGCGTAATCAGCTTTTCAGCCTCCACAATGCTCAGATTGTGGATTTGGACCGAGATTTTCAACAGATTTCTCGAAAATCGATACCATCAGCTCAATATATCCCTCTCCTCTCAAGTTATATTACCTTGCCTTCATCTCATACAAAGCGCAAGGCCAGGTGAAGCGGAGGATATACTGTCAGCTGATCTCACTGACAACGGAGGAGATTCAGACGAGAAGGGATAGGCCCTATTGGACGCAAGTGTCAGAAATCAAGCGATAATCATGAATTCCAGGTAGAAAACACTCCAAAATTCCACGAATTGAGTATATTCATTTATAAATTAAATTGTCTCTGTTCTTTTCAATTTACGTATCTAATGAATGCCCATGCACGTGGTGGCATGAGACCCCTGAGTATTCCTCCTGTGACCCTCATAGCAGTATGTATCTTCAAGTCCGGCAGCATGCACTACTGAGTATTATTACGTACACACTGCGCCGACGAGCTATCGCTCGATTGGTTTAAGTAGGAGGTATCACGATCATAGCGAGATTTCACTTGCCGGCAAGTATCCTGTCCATAAGGTAATTGCTACGATGATGCGTTTCAGAGAACACGTCAGTAGAGAGGATCTGCGGCAGAGGTAATCTTGAAGTAACAGAGTAGTTGAAAGCACTGTGAGATGAATTATTAGGCATGCAACTATCTCGTGTCAAAGCCTAAAATATGCATATTCTCAGGGGCACATTCCATGCTCAAGCAAAGTATTCGTAGACACGATATACTCTCGAGGGTAGCCCGGATAATTCGAATCGAAACAAACTGCTGTCGATTTTTAGTTCCGATTATCATGCTCCAGATTGTTTACTTGTCAGAGTGGAGAGTACACCAACATTTGCGGCTAAAGGTCGGTCTCCGATGAACAACACTAATATTCGACCGACATCCCCTAAAGCTGTATTCCACTGATCGTGTTTTTATGGCCGAGCGCTACCGTTTACGTTTGTTTGTTCAATTAACATAAAGTCCGCAGAGGTGTTTTGACATACTCCAATGGGTCTGTTGGGTGCCGTTGTGCTCCTCGAAACGCTGAAGCCTGGCGACTGCCGCCATTATAGTGGAAAATGAGTCATTGGAATAAGATTAAACCGTGATAGCCAGTTGAGGTTTATATAGCTGCTCTTGTTACGGGATTGTGACTGTAACTTTCGACGTGGTAAGAGATGTCATGACAGCTGGCCCCCACGACGTTTCGACAACGTAGTTGTAGCTATGATCAACACGGCTCCCAGGCCAGCAAATGGAGGGCGCTTCTTGACAATCTACGTACAGGAATTGACGTGTTTTATCAAGACAGCGGCGAAATAGAAGTATTGCAAATAGGTTCCGAAAAGATTGCTTGACTCATTCTCTATTACTCTGCGCGCCCGGGCCGACCGGGTCATCCTGTCGTGTTATGGTAGATAATTTCCTGGCAGGTCAATACTTGGCGCCATACCTACTGGATATAGTGTAATGCTAGGTGCACCGTAAACTGCTGCCTCAACAGATCTGCCGCGTCATATCACATTACAAATATTTATTAATCTGTTCATTTACCTGTTTTCTTCGGCCGAAGTCTTTGAGGCAGGTAGTGGAATGTTTAGGAATGTCGAGCCTACATGTTTACACGTGATGATTACTAAATTACTTTATGCATATGATTCTACCTAGAATATAGTCATCAATGTCCCTTCGCTTCGACGAAAATTTGTGTCCATTGGTTCTACAGTGTCACGTTGCCTATGATGAAAAGCTGGTTGTAGTTGTGATAAAATGCAAGTTATATCGAGAGGCTTGGTATGAGGTAGTCAAGTGGGATGAGGTAAGCACAGCATCTGGAACCTCGGAAGACTGACCATTAGCGTGGCCGTGTAATGCTTCACCCTAAAGTAGAATTATAAGGCTGGCTCATGACGACGGGATTTACGCTAGAAAGTGATGATTTGACGACAAATGTTCCACTGTGAATACCTAGGCATGTAGGTATGCAATAATTGGCTCTGCTACCACCCGATGGCACACAGCGTGAGGCAATCCTGCGACGTAACGGCTCACAAGTCACACGGATTATTGCCTCCCTGTCCCAGTATGTATTCTCATATTGGGGAGTTTGGTACTCTCCTTTGCAAATCATCCGACAGGGTGAGATATTCGAGAGCTAGATTGGCTCGGTCGCGGAATGACAAAAGGCCTCAACATTAAGGTAGCTGTGTAATACATATAAATGAAGTCGAAGTTCAAGCTATTACGATCTCTAAATCGTCAGTAACACCAGATATGAGCTGAAGCGCAGGGCGAGATACAGCTCATATAGTCGAAACTCGGAGACGTCCCAAATGTAACCTTACTTCCAGCTTCCATAACTCAAGACAACAACAGGATGGCCCATGCTCACTCAGAATAATATGCGGAATCGACGGCGCAGCACTCGTACAACAGAGAAAGAATTTCTACTGTACGAGTTTCCAGGTCTAGCAGTCATGGGTGCATGCATAACTAGGTTGATCTGCATGCATGCAGATCTTCTCGTAATCCCGTCGCCGAGGCGGTGTCACTAGCAACGTTGGGCGGTACTTCTGGGCACCGTTTCTAATAACAGCACTCAAGGGCAGTCTACTGACCCGTGCGTAATGCAATGCCTCCCAATCAACGTCATCTATTGTTTGTCGTATCGCCTTGTCCACGTTGTTGTGTGCTGAGCTCCCGTATTACCTGCACCAGTACTCGAAACATCACCTGGGACGTGGAAAGATCTCCGCAAATCGCACAGTCCTTGAGTCAACAATCGGACGATGGCCCCTCATAAGTTCGTATTGTAGCAACTGTTTGTCATGAGTATCCTAGTTGAATCTGGGAAAAAAAATACGATCTAAGGATTGCAGGACAAGATATAAAGTACCGCGAAACTGCCGCGCTTTCGATTAAAGTTTGGACACATCCGCAGTGATATCACGTTCTCACCCAAGTCTAATCTCACCATCCATTCCAGCTTCGCGTACAGCGTGCGACTCTTGCAAAGCCTCACTAATTCTCATAATATCTCTGCTCTTATTTATATCTATCCTCGAAACCACAAAATGCAATTCTCTACCCTCATCACCTTCACCACCACCCTCGCCCTGGGCACCAATGCCGCAGTAATGCGGCGTGCGGATCCTCCGGGACGTCTCGCCCAATTCCGCATTTTCGGCGCCGACGGATGCCACGACCTGAACTATGGCTTCTACACAGTCGACGACGTAGATGCAAACACCTGCCACAGTGATCTTGGCGAACAACCTGTGCCTATCGAGTCCGTGAACCTGGAAGTTCTCTACGCTGCTGCCGAGGGATGCGTCTGTAAGTGGTTCCCATTTGGTTGAAATTGCATGGAGTCATGACTGATGAAATTAATTAGTATCGATATATACCGACTCAGCATGTACAGAAGGGGCAGCACCTCTCGCTGTGAATACTTGCCAGAACAGCACAGACGGTGTTCAGGACTGGAAGTCGTGGCAGATTTCATGCCCTGCTTCGTCTTAGAGCGCGGAAAGTCATGCGATGCGGTAGGAGACCGATGGTGATCTACAGAAAGTACGTACGACCGATGGAAGCGTCAATAAGAACGGAGAGAAGAGATGGTGTTTATGGCATACTGTCACTGCATTAGCATTGGAACGGCGTTATGAATGGGCATAGCTTTAGCATTGGACTACACTCCTTCAGTTGAACAACTATAAGAATAGCATAATACAGGTTAATATCTCCATTGCATTACCACAAAGCCTCCCCGTCGTCAGGTAACAAATCGACCAACTCACCCAACCGCAACCCATTCTTCAACCGCACCAGATTCTCATGAACGCTGATCCGTATATAAGGACTCCCCTTCTTCCCTCTCGCAAACCCACCGCCTTGACCCCTAATATCCGATCCGGTATCGCCTCCAAATCTATGACTGAAAAGCGGCGGTTGGACAGTCAGACATACCAAGTCCAGCTCCTCCTCCCCTCTTCTAGTTCCTTCTCTTTCATCCTTGCCCATACAAATATCCCGCAACATCAAATCCCACTGCTGTCTATACCCCTCCTCTCTAAACCCTTTCGCCAACTTCCTAGCCCCTCGTGCACTAACTGCGTAAGCGAGGCTACACACATTGCGCTCCACAGCATGAATAACTCTAGTATGCGCCGGATACTCGTTTGCGAGCTTATCGTGTAATGCGAATGGATGGGGTTTCAGGTGCTTCCTCTGAGGAACTGTCATGTCGGATGGTACCGTGATGATCGGGTTTGATGAGGGCGGAAGATCGGCACCACAGTGTCCTAGCCAGAGGACGTCCCAGTTTTCGCCGTATATTTTATCGAGATTTGTGGGTTGGAGGTGCGGTGAGAGTAGTTGAACATCATGTCTTCCACCGGCTTTCTTGTGGCTGAGACTTTCCTTATCCTGCCGTACAGATGTTCCACTCTGCCACAACCTCGCAGCAGCAGCAAAAACACTCATCTGCATCTTCAATCTCACATCCCAATCTATGTCATCCTCCAAGACCAACGCACTACCCAGACCCTCATTTACCACTCTTTCTACAACGCTTATATGCGACGCCCATGACCCCTGTGCTCCATCGGCACCTTTTCTTTCGGGGGGTTTTCCCCTATCGTGTTGCTTTAGCACCAGTTGAGTTTCGTAGTTGCCGCCTGTAAACCCATCGACAAACTCAAAACTCAATTGGCTAGCCGCATGGTTAGCAACGTTTTAATCAGCCTCATCCTACTATCACGGAGCTAGAGAGAACCTAGAAAGCTTCCACGCCCCCGGAAACTTCACCGTTGAAGTCTATTCCTGTGCTACATGCGCCGCTGAACTCAAACCAGCTCTAGAACAACCCCAAGAAAGAAAAGGAGAAAGCAAGGTAAACGAACCTCAACTCCCCTGCAATAGCCATAGAATTCCGCCGATCGCGTCGCGACGGAAGATTAATGACGAATATATTCTCGAACTAGATCTCACTTAGCCTACGTTCCTTCCAGCTCCACAGCTCCAGTGCTCTAATCATCAATATGTAGGAAGAGCTTACACCAAGCGTATCATTCAAGCCGCTCTTCTGTCTCTGCAGATCTCCAAACCACTCGAACTGTGCACTGTCCGTATCTCGGTGTGCGCAACAGTGTCTATAGACCCATACCGCAGAGATCAAGACGAAGATCCCTGCGAGAGCCCGCCGACGGGATAACATATCGGGGTTCGCTATTCAGAACATGTGGTTCTGGTCGTCGGGTTTGGCTTTCATATGCAATAAGTGACACTTAAAAACAATTTTTGTATGAGGTATTATTTACTAGCAATCAGAATTCAAGGAAGCCTGAACATTCCAAATCGAGCAAGCGAGTGTTGCAATGTGGCTTGACGCAGTCCAAACGGGTCGGATAAAGAGGGCGGAAGAATAGGCTCCGAAGCGATAGTAGAGCAGCCCTACCATCAACATAGATAAATAAGACTTACACTCCTACAGGCACTTATTCGATAGTCCAAAGTAGATTGAATAACATCTTGCGGCCACGAGGCAGCTTGCATCTACCCTAGGTAGTAAATGAATCGAAATCATCATTTGAAAGTGATAGTGATATCAGTTCAGACCAGGACCTTCGCTCCTTCCCAGTCTATGAAAACGCCTTGAAAACAAAAGACTCTTAATGCATCTATAATGCCCATCCCAAGCAGAACCCATTTTAATGCTTCTCTCTACCCGAAAACAGAAATCCAAGTGAGCGATCATCAGTTATTCATCTACTCGTCCTCATCATCCGTATCCTTAGGGTGCGGTGTGCCCTTGGGACTGCTGAGCCATTCAATGTGTCGCAGTCTTCGCCGCACTTCTTGCTCTTTGAGCTCCTTCTTGGTCTTCTTCTTCTTCTTCTTGGCGCGGAACTTGAGCGGCGTATTATCTTCAGCGCCACTATTTACTGCGCTGTTGACAGCACTGTTCGCAACGCTGCTAGCAGCGGTGCTGGCAATGGCACTAGTAACTCCACTGCCAGGCTTGCTGTCCTCGAAGCGATCTGCCAAGCTAGCAATATGGCCCTTCAAAGTCATGCGGCCATCGTTGATGTGCCACTGCTCGCTGGAAAGAGCGCCAACGAATTCCTCATTGTGGGAAATCATGACGACACCTCCCTTAAAGTCTCGGATAGCAACGGCAAGACCGCCGAGGGAGTCGCGGTCCAAGAAGTTAGTAGGCTCGTCGAGTACAAGCAAATGCGGGTTGTTCCACATGGCGCCGGCGATGACAACCTTGACCTTTTGACCACCAGACAAGCTGCCAATCTCGTTGTGATTGGCGATCTCTGGATCCAGGCCAAGATCGTCGAAGTGCTTGGAGATCACGGTAGGTTGAAGCTCTCGGTAGCCGAGACCTTCTCGAGAAGCCTCATGGTCGTCGAACTCCTGTACAAGCTTGTCGAATCCCCACTGAATCAAAGTCTCGCGGGAAACTTGTGAGTTGTACTTGGGAAGCCACCCTCGCCATTTTCTGCAGTCGGAGTCAGTGAATACACGTTGGCAATGTTCAAAGGGGCAGATGCCTACACTTCGTATTGGAATGTCTTCTTCCACTTTTGTCGACCCACAAGAGCTTCGAGTTGTCTCTCACTCTTACCATCGCCGAGATCGATCTTCTTCTCCATCTGCTCTCGGTCTTTGTCGGAAAGAATGCGAGTCTGTTTCAAGAACACCTCTCGGTCGTCACCATTGGCGTATCGCCATTGAAGGTACTGGTTCGGTGTCTTCTCTAAATGCATTTCAACGTGTTCCAAGGCATGCTGCTTGATGTAGCCAATGCGCAGATTTGGATGCTTCTCGACCCGACCAGCGGTGGGGATCACTTCACCCGTCAATATCTTGATGAGGGTGGACTTGCCAGCACCATTGGGACCGATGACAGCAACGCGGGAAGACAAAGTCAGTTGGCAGCTGGCGTCGCTGAGCGAAGGTTTGGGTGCGCCCGGGTATTGGTAGGACACATTTGTCATCCTGATAATGGCTCTCGTGTTGGACTTGACACCTGATAATATGCCTGGCGGGGGGAACTTGAACTGCACGTTGGAGGCTGTCAGGGTGTAGTACGCCTTGGCCTCAGGGCGGACCTTGACGAAGGCATCAAGATTGCCCTTGAAATGGCCGAGCTTCTTGCCAGGTTCATAGTGGTAGATATCCGTCGTGACATTATCTAAGAATCCAGAGTCGTGAGAAACGATTAGGCTTGTGATGTCAGTGTGCGACTTCAGGTAGTTCTCAAGCCATGCGATATTGGCGACGTCCAAGTGATTGGTAGGCTCGTCCAAAAGGAGAACATCGGCTCTCTGCAACATCGCTCGTGCCAAAGCCAACTTCATTTTCCAACCACCGGACAGAGATCCGACCTTCTGGGATTGACGACCTTCAGGACCTGTCGTGAAGCCGAACTCTGCCAAGACCTCTGAGATTCTTTCACGTCCCTCAGAAGCAATCGTTTCGTCTTTGACCATGAACTCGAGAATGCTGATATCGGCATCTTCGCCCTGATTGTGCTCGACGTAACAGGTGCGGAGCACGTCTTGCGGAGGGAAGCCCTCAAGTTTACCCCGAGCAATACTCTTCATGAGCGTTGACTTGCCAGCTCCGTTTCGGCCGCAGAGACCGTATCGGTGTCCCTTGAGGAGCCGAAGGTTGGTATGAGACAAGAGAAGCATACCACCATAAGCGAGTGAGAAGTCAGCGTTAACGATCTCGGTCTCGCCGTCGTCCTCTTTTTCGGGTACGCCATATTTGCGCTCGTCTTCTGCGACGTAGAATTGATGGACAGCGGAAGCCACAGCATCACTGGCTTCGGGCTGGCGCATCAGCTCTTTCAGGTAAGGGGCAATACGCGCGGGGATTCTGACAACGTGGCGATGATTGGCGTCTTCAGCCACCATCTCAGAGATGTATGGACGGGCTAGCTTGTAGAAATCCAGATCCCCAGCAAGACCGCCATTCTTCTTGATTTCAGAGTCAAGAATTTTCTCAACGTCGCTGATCGCAGTGCGCTCCACAACGGCTGCGTCGTTGCCCATAGCCTTATCCATGACGTCCAAGGCTCTGGTGGCCAGCTCTCGAACTTCAGGGAGAGGAGCACGGTCCTTGACCGATTTAATACCTGGTTGCAGCTTGGGTAGGAAGGTTCTCGCCTCGATGGGGTCATGGACCAGCTTTGTCAAGTTCTCGGTAATAACGACGGACTGACGGAGCACTTCTTGCGTGGTGCTAGGGTTGTTCAATGTGCGTTCGAGGAAAGGAGTGAGAAGTGCGAGTACGGGAGAGGTGACAATAGCGACGAAGGTGGTCTGGGAGAGTGCGTGAATGGCTTTTTGCAAAGTCTGGGTCGAAGGGTGGTGAAGAGTCTCGATGAGGAGGGGGATTCGGGGAGCGACGTCGTCGTTAGTCAGTAATGTGGTGAGAGATTGCATAGTGACAACGGCCTGTTTCTCGACATCCGTCTTGAGGTCGTGCATGTCGTTCTCGACGATTGGAATAAGACTGGCTAGCTTCGAACCCATGGACTCTCTGAGGAGATCCTTTTCTTGGGCTTGTTCCTTGGTGCAGCCAATCTCCATCTTGGCCTTGTCGGCCATTTTCTGCATCATCTTAAGGGCGCCAACGGTCCCTTGCCACTTGCCGGTTTTCTTGGAGAGATATGCGACCAGAGCAGGCAGCAAGCCAGCGACCAAGGCCTCAGCACCCAAGTGGCCGAACAGAGCATCCAAGCCATACTGGGCAGCGTCGCGAACGACGGTACCTTTATCAGCCAAGGCATCAAGGGCGCAAGCGACCATGCCACCGTCCTGGAGTAAGAGAACGACCTCACTAAGAGGCTGGCGGGATGGGAACTTTTCGAAAATGGCGCCAAGGAGATTCTGAGCACTCTCGCGTCGCAGACCACTCTTCTTGTCGGCAGCAGCCTTCTTGACCTCGGCGATCACACCGTAGCCGTAAAGGCCGCGAAAGCCGACAGTGCTGAGCAGAGCCTCACATAGCGCGTATGAGGCATCGACGGAGGCGGCGGAAGAGGGAGCAGTGAAAATGGTGTTCAAGATAGCGGATATGTCTTCCTGAGGAGGAGCATCTGCCGATTTGACGACCACGGTAGGTGGTGAGACGGGATGAGGCATCGTGATGCGTTGGGTTGGCGTCGAGAAAGAAGGCGCGGGAGGCGAGGAGGTAAGAGATATGAGAGTAGGGGTTTGATAGGAGGGGTCTTGGGCGTCTGGGAAATCCGAATGAGATAACCACAGAGCGCAGGGGCGCAGAAAATCAGGCGCTGGTCGGAGAAACACAGCAGCCGTCGCCCAAGTATCCCAACTTTGTCCGGAAAAAAAGAAAAGGTAAAGGGATGGGGAACGAGGCCTTTAAAGCGACGAAGGAGAGAGAGCCTTAGAGGACCAGTCCAGTCCCTAGGCTCTGGCTGCACTGTCAGACGGTGCTGTGGGAGTGGAAGGACAAGTTGCGACGGGAAATTTCTTATCGAGACTCGACCCCTCCAAAGATTTTCTTATCGAGCCTAGCGTGGCTGCAAAAACTATGTCTGGGCCCACTCTCCCAGCCCAAACGTGCTCGATTTTGCAACTGGCGCGCCCCCATCAGCAAATCATTTTGCCGTAGCGATGACCTAACAAAAGCCAATCATCAGCTGCAAATTTGAGGCATTAACACCGGCTGTACTGGACTACTGCACTGCTGCTTTCTATTGCCTAATACGAAGCCTGCTTTCAACAATGATCAGTCATTCAAACAAAGCCCGCTTGGCTCAGTGGTAGAGCGTATCACTAGTAATGATAAGGTCGTCAGTTCAATTCTGGCAGTGGGCATTTCTTTTGGCTTGCTTCCGAGCTCTCTTTTTGTCTTTTACTCTCTCTTGGTATATTCACACACACCCAGCAATTGGACCGAGAGAACGACGGCCTGAATTCTTCTCGCACAAGGGACGTCGATTACTCGAATGCTCGGTTCACATACATACGATCCTCGGCCACGAAGTAGCCAAACAGACTTGGATTGAGGACATCAACAGGACATCAAGAGGGCATGCATCCATCCACCTGTTTGTCTTTATAAGGGTTTCATTTTCGAATTCGTGAAATTCTGCCATTCGCTTGATACTGCATGTTTGCTAGTGTTCGCAGCTGCAAAGGTGGAGTGCCGCGACTCGGCAATACACTATTTGCTGATACTCCCCCATACTGTCGATTGTTTCCTCTTTGTTGGTTTTGCGTTGCATGCTAATCTTACGAGCTATAAACATCCAATGCACCTGTGTATTACATACCATATGAGAAGATCACAGCCAGGTTTTCAGGTTTCTACCGCAAGATCCGATGAGAGATGTGTCAAGTATATACCTCTCCTATTCCTAATTGCGTAATGTTTTACCTCTTATCTGAAGTTGCCAGTCATTTGTGTGTTTAATCAAGTGAGTAAACCCTTCACACTCTTTGTAGGCTTAGTCTCCTACTCTGCGCTCGGGAGTCATGACCAAAGAGAATAAGAATAATTGTAGCTGAAGTTCGATTGTATTATATCATTGAGCTCCCCTGCTCAAACTCACTTTCTGAAGTCCCGTTCTTTGCACGCTTTGCCTCACTGTTGACCGTGTTATTATTGTATGAAAGTACCTGTGAAGCCTATTTGGTACACAGTGGTTGTACTGGACACCCGGACATGGATCGTATTCGGCGTCTGATAACATTGCTCTAATCAATTATGAGAATTAGTCGCGCTGTATTTGCGTCTCCTAAACTGTTCAGGTAGGCACGGATAGCCAATAGAAATCTGAAAAAGGGCATCCTGGGAGATGTAACTCACGCATTTGTGCTTCACAGTCATCAGTTGTGAATGTAGGGTTTGACGCTTCAGTGCTTGCTTCGTTACAATAATTCTTTTGAACCGTGCAGGCTTCAACGATAGCTTCGTGCATTCCTGTCTTGGAATCCATTAATTTGAGAGGCAGGCCTCTTTTGATCTTACGTGTTGACTTACTACCCACACACCAGCCACAAAATAGGGCTGCCCGTCTTCACCTGTCTCTTTGATCCGCCCATAAGTTAAGTGTCATGTCCCAGAATACAAGACGGTAGCTTTTGAATGTCCTGTTGCAATTTGCAATTACATGAATATACTTACGGGCAAAGGATCCGACCCGACTGTTCCAGTGAAGACCTATGATATCAATTAGTAGGTCAGGCGATGGAAGGCTTGTATAATGAGTAGTGGAAGACCTAGATCGGGTGTTCTCGGCATACATTCAAGTTTCTTTCAGCTGTAGGGGCAAAAGATGTCGTTGTTGCTGTTGATGTACGACTAGGGCTCCTTGTTGATACTGTGGGTGTTGGCAATGATTTACCCGGTGCCTGCAACGCTGTAGACGGTGATGGAATAAACACTGTGGAAGATGGCGGGAGTTGCGATGAGTGGCTCTTCGAGGTGAGTACACTCTCTAAGTTTGATGACTGGACCAGCCCAGTTGTAGTTGATATAGATTTTGGCTTCCCGGTCCTTCTGTTCATTAATGTCGGTATTACGACTGCACCAATCGTGATGCCAACAGCAAAGAACAACACACAGCCAAAGACGATCCAAATAATATGCCTCCTAAAATAGTTTCTCCTCTCGTCGTATCTCCGTTCCGTCGAGCCTTCTTCGGAATGTCTCAGTTGCGTGTTTAGAGCCCTTTCGTCCCCATACGAAACGCTTTCCGGCGCCTGACCAGCGCGATCGACTTCGATTCCAGTCTCGACAGCAACTTCGATACCTCCAATTGAATAGACTGGATGACCCATTCCGAGCTGAGGTAAGCTATTGTTCCAAAAATGTACAATAAGTATCTGTATTGATAACGAAAAGCGGAAAGGGTGGGATGCGACGACTCGGGTGATACACAGCGATGTGTGAAACTTGTTGCGCAGATCAGACGATTCAGGACTTTTGGATATGAGTAGAAGACAGGAACATGCCCTTGATCAATGTATAACTATATCATGCCATATGGATCCTAACTTCGAGTATGAGTCGTTGCGTTGTGGCCCCCAAACCCCATGAGTTGCACTCGGCACTCAAATGCGTCGAGGCCTGTTCCAGCCCCCTTCATTCATGGCCAACCACTGTTGGAAACTTTATCAGAATGAATGTTGATTTTGCATTGGGTTGCAATCTCGCATTTGAACATTCGGCTGCAGCAGCTGTTTCGTCCTAGGCCTCATGGTACCTAACCTACTTCTGAACCGAATGCAAACATGAGAAACAGCTGCAGAGACAGTGAAACCCAGATATCCAGCTTTTGAGATCCTTGAAACATTTGACCTCGCGGTCATTCTATGCTACCACGCCGGGCCAACGTATATTCATACACGCTCCTCTAGACAGGTGTTCTTTTATGATACTTGACAAATACTCCACCTGCTAACCATGGCCTTGAAACGTGTGCGCCTAGCCTACCTATAGTATCAGCATTCAAAGCCATTATAGTCAATCATGCGACATGCAGATGACCTGCCCAGGCCTGCAACTAACATTCATCATCAACCTGAGATGTCTTCGCCTCCTAATGAGCACACAACGGCATGACTTTCCTCCATCAACCCTTGCAACGTTAACTACAAGGTATCCATTCAAATGTTTCCGATTGTTCGTTTCTCCATCGCAATACCAGCTAAAGTGGTCATATCACTGGCAATCTACTAATGCCACCGGATACCACTCATGGTGAGCAAAACCGAGCAACGGCAAAATCGCTGAGGAGATTAAAGTCCCATCGACGACATCAATGGCCAGATTTGCGTCTTACAAACTTGAGAAAATGCTTCATATCATATACGCTGTGTAGAGCTCGACACTTGATGTAAATATAGGCTGATGCGGCACGCGTTAGAAGTCAAGGCATCGTCTTGTGATTAATGAGCTCGGTCTCAGATTGTGTGATGAAGTCGAGAAGTCGACACGATGCAACATTTTAATATCTGTTATCGCATGGTGTATTACAGTGTGATGCTTCACATGGGTCTTGATTCTTGCGCCTTCATCTACCTTCTATATCACCATTCTGTTTTATCCCGGTTCGAATCAATCCCGTGAGGTTAACTCCGTGATGTCCGATTGCTTGAGTTCCTACATCCGGACCTAATATGTTGGGTACTCATTGAAAAAGCCTTGTTTACGCCTGAAAAGGCATCGTCGTCCTTCAACGAGCCTTGTCTCAAATTGAGAGACTCGCCAATCATGTTGTTTGAAGCCCGAGATTTGCCGTGTTTATACTAGGCGCAAAACACGCGGAGTCCATGGGGATGATAAGATCCAGTTAAACGTGGAGAGCTACCGTTCGCCACGGACCTCCACGGCCTCACGACGGTAGTTCATTCGTTCATTCGCGAATCGTCGTGAGGATCATTGTAGTCTTATGATATTGAGTCACCGGCAAGCCAACGTCAGGGGATCGAAGTGATGGAGTTTTAGCAACACGGATCACTAACAGGTCTAGTCAACCCTGATTCGAAATGATATAAGATCTAGTACTCGAGCTTGCAAGCTCGAGCGATTATACAGCATGAATCCCTACTTGAAGTTCAACCAACTTATCAACTTTACTTTTAAGACTATCAGCTCACCATGACTTCCATCACAGCTCACCTTCTGTCGCTCCATTCCTCCGTATCAAAAGATGCCTTCGTCGCATCTGTGAAGGCACTACCCGCTGCACAGCGCCCACAGTGGCTAGGCCAAATCCATCATTGGATCCACGAACCTCATCTTTCATCCAAAGCTCTTCTTGGAACCGGTTCGCATCTCATAGGATGGGATTACGTCTTTGTGGGACCGAAGGATATCCCATCTGCTATCGAGTCTCAGATTGCTCTGAAATGGTCAATTTCTGGACAATCTCCAGACGGCACGCCGTCGATACGTGCAACTACCAATGAGGCTCTGGCTAAGTCACAGCCGACACTCCCGACTGGTTGGACCGCAGAGAATCATGATAGTCTCGCGGCATCGTCCCCGCCGGCTGGTATCGCATTGTCCCTAGACGCTACTTCGCGGCGTTTGGGGGCTGAGGCTTCATCCAAGGAAGTGACAATCAAGGACTTTACAATCAACTGGGCTTCGTATCATACCGGCCCTGTGACGATGTTCAACTTGTTGTCATTCCATCCTGGACAGCGATCCATATACTTCGAAGGCTATGGAGACGGCTTCGTCAACGTTCTTCAGCCGCTCTATGGCGGCAGTCCACTCCTGTTCGCTGGTGGAGTCAAGGACTGGTCATCTCAATCGGACGACGGTGATCAGGGTGCTTGGGAAGACTTTAGTCTCATAGTAAGTAATACTCTTGATTTGTTTTCCATCTTGCATACAATCTCAGCAGCTGACAGATCGTCATACGTTGTTGCGTGTTTGCGACGTGTTGAAATAGCCTCTTTTGGGTATTGTTTCTGCTTGATAATCTATTGTGAAAGCTTGTTGAAACGCTGGAATGATATTCTTTGCATTAGTGTTGTCTGTTAATCAAGCTTATAGTGGTATCCAAGCCTCTGGCATTTCTCAGCGATGATAAATTCTCCGGAGTACGCGGATCTGGACCGCAAGTTCAAGCCGGCCGTGTTCGATAACCCCTTGTGCTGCTGTACCGAGATCGATCTTGAAGCATAGAAGAGGCGAAGCACTTCGCATGCGGCAGGATGCGATGTTGCCGGGTATAGTTGCATTTGGACATGCATCCGCCCTTGCATTGGATCATGTACCGACGATTGGGATTCGGGAGGCCTCGAAAAGACGGAACAAGGCGGAATGTCAGAGATTTGACGAATAAGATCGTCGAGCTGGTGCAGCCTCGGTCTGGGTATCTGACTCTTTCATTCCGCACCATAGCACGTCAGGTCACAAGATTTGGCGACTTCTCGGATGATGCCATGATAAGTAATAGTGTCGCAGATTATAGTAGTAAGATCGAAAATACGCGTATAGTCTCTGCGCCTATGGGTTACATCAAGATCTAAAGTTCTGGATACTGCGATGCTTTTTAGTCGGCAACGTGCATGAGTCCTGTGAAGCTAGAACTCTGGCCAGATTAGTCTGCGGCCTTTGACGGATGAAGGCACCGGAGAGCGCCGGCATTTTTGAATTAATAAAGGCGTCAACACTCTACTCTCTGTCTACTAGTGAGAACGAGGAGTAAATGTTTCGCTACAGGGGTACAGGTTTATCAACACGATTGATTGTCGATGATCGACAAAACACAGCTTACCCAATCCTTAACAATGATGTTGTAATCAAGCAAACTTGTCTAGCTTGCTGCAATGACGGGGTTGCGGTTAATGAATACACGAAAAGTCAAATAACCAGCGTAGGAAAACTATGTATACGAAAGTCTTACTGTCTCTAATAGCCTTATCGACTATCTTATTTAAGATTACTTCTTGTGTCTACGTTAACGTAGCATCGATGCTGTGTGTGATGTTTCGGCCATCACGGCCATCGCGGTCATGACAATGCAGTAGATATCTTATTAACGGGGTGAGAAAACCCGGCGACTGAAACCGATAGCGCGGACATGAATTTTGTTAGTATGCTCTAGTCAGAGCCTAGTATCTTACCAGTGAATGTGGGGAAGACATGACCTTAGAGTTGAAACAGCCAAAAATTACCGGAATGGGAAAACCAGATTTCGTATCCCTGAATGCGTTTGATCTTTGAATCTTCAATAAGCCCATGCCAGTTTTTTTTTTCCGCTTGAAGCCACATTGCCGTCTGCGCAACTCGGGAGCAAACCCGTCATCACTGTAGGTACCTTGCAACAGTCTTCCATCCACGAACCGTATGATGAAGACTCAGCCACCACCATGCGAATCCTTTGTGATTGAGCACCGAGATCTCACAACATACGGGGTGGAGGCGTCGTAATACCATGGAGCCGGGCATTCGGTGTCTTACATATCTCTCCTACGTACTCGCTTGCCGAGACCAGGTCGCCAAGAGTGCCCATCTGTCGACCCGTTGCGCGGAAGACCACGATGACGTGCCAGAGTGTCATAGAGCCGATCTGGCCACGAAACAGGAAGCAGCTTCAATCAAATCTATGTCGCACTCATCGGAGTATTCTAGCAGTAGCAATTGCTGCGCGAAAAACGACAAGGACATCAACCGCTTGGCGCAGTATATTTGCATCTAGCAATTGAACCGAAGGATGTACGACATCGTAGCGACTTTGCTGATGAAGGATAGCCTCATCAATGCCGAAGTCGAGTCAGCGCCACGAGAGCGCAATACCGAGACAGTTCCAATCAAAAATCAATAGAACGCATGCAGGGGGCAAGTAGTTTTTCCCCCGATAGAGTTGGGCGGTGCTATTCGGCATTGGAGCACGCGTTTCTATACTTAGATTTGCCAACCCCTTTCCTACCTTACATACCTCCTATGTTGTTCGATACCCACAAGTACACTACAGAAGGGGGGTGGCAATAGGGCTGTCGAACAAATGATTCCTCATAAGCTGTGCATGAGTCCCTACCTCCCTACCTCTACTCATACTTCACACGTGCAGCGTCAATAATTTGAAATCGGCAATTTCCGTCGTGCAGGAGATCAGTACACTGCGGAAGGTCTGCAATCAATTCACGTGTGTCATGCCAGGCGAGCCAGGGTCTGTCGATCTTCTTATCTCGCAGAGTACTACCTCTTTACATACCACACTGCCATGCGATAATACGAACACTATTAGCCCGGAGCCACGGAGTTCGTGGCCAAGACTGTGCACACCACTCGTGACCTTGCGTGCATTCAGCATTTCGATCATTTCATCAACAACCTACGCGTACCAGCTCGTCGCAATACGTAGTCGACACGAAGCGTTTCTTGGCCCGATTTGACAGGCGACTTGAAAAGGTGGCATTGATTATTGCCAATATATTAAAAAGATCGCGCATCATTGGCGATGGGAATGGCCACCCCGCTTGCCATTCAGCACAGAAACAAATCCATTGGGATCATTGAACTCAATCCAGCTCTGGCTGCTCGCGACGATAGGACATAATGGGTCCACCACAGGCGACAAACTTTCAGTTCATCACGTCGATCAACACTGTTGCTCGCGATGATGAGACTCGGCGCAAGGTTCGCTCGCACGCGAGACGCCAAAAACTCTCAAACGACAGCGGAAACCCGACTCAGCCAAGGAAGTCGAGTACACAAAAAGAGCGCACCTCGAAGTTTAGAGTGAAGCCATCTAACCCACAGGAGCCGTCCAAGGCACGTACTGGGGATGACGACAATCGCGACAGCAATAATGACCGCAATAGTCATGTCAAAGCCAAGAGCGCCCCTTCGCTACTCAGACTCGAAGCTCCGCCACTATCAGACGTCCAGAAGCGAGATGACAACTCCAACTTCACACCTACAATGGTGTCCAAGGAGCTGGCTTTGGTTGTAGCCAAAGAGCTCCCTAGTTTTCCAATGTTGCGCATCGAGACGACCCCCTTAACAGAACCGCTTCTCAAGTATTGCTTCACAGTCTGTCTATGTCCACAAGAGAAAATGATAGAGAAATGGTTTAATCGAAATGGTGCGCCGACGTATATGATGACTTGTACGAATGTCCACCATAGTGTATGCATCTCGGGATTGCGATACTGACACTGCTAGACTATTCTGGATTTCTCGCGAATGCTTTCGCCATGAATCCCGAAGGAAACTTCTTTGACGCAGTGAGTATGTCATGTGTACAATACATCAGCCCAAGTTGTTAACGTGTCTAAAAGCTCCACGTCGATACGGCAATAACCCACGCATTCATGGCATTGGTAGCATCTATGCAGTACGTACAAACTCCATTTGGCTCAGCGACTGATCATACTGTCCTCTTCATCGTATTTTGAGAAGAATGTCAAGCACAAAGACCGTATAAGCCCAGAATGGTGACCGAGCACTTCAGTAACGAGTAACATTTACTAAGTATGTTTTATCGCATAGCAACGCATTAGCTCGGTGGGATGATACAAGCACTTTCGATTTCCATCGCTTGCAAGCCATCAAGGCTATCAACGACCGACTGAACGTTGAGGGCAAGACGCCTGGAATTCCAATTTCGGATGGAATCACTATGGCTGTAGCCTTGCTAGTAAACAACGAGGTTAGTGAACAATTGAACACCGGTAAAATTAATAGCTTCTGATCGTCACTGCAAGGCTTTCACCGGATCGATCGACGCAGCGGCAGCTCACATGAGTGGTCTGAAACGCATCATAGATCTAAGAGGGGGTATTTTGGAAGCTTTCAAGTATAATCCCATAGTTCAAAGGGCACTCGTTTGGTATGCTACTCATTTTGCCAGGAAAACCAGATCGATTTGTGTATCACTCGCTAATCCCACGTACAGGGCAGATTTTTCCTATGCTTCTGTCGCTGGGCAGCCGTTGATGTTTCCATTGGTGCCAGGACTCACCTCTTCGCTGGGTCTACATGATCACCTCCAAACGCGGTCAGCAGTGGCCAATGCAGAGTCACAGTGTTCCAAGAGCTTGATTGTAGGCAACCAAGAGGTCGTCGACAATCTCGAACTTCTGTCTTCGATCACAGTTTGCTTAAACTCTTTCGACTACACAAACTTGGCTGGCATGTCAACTGAACGTGTACAGCTGAGCAATTCGATCTATCTAGCAGAATTTCGACTCTTCCAACTTGAAGACTCTTACCGCCTCCTGCTTCCCAAGGAAGGTGAACCCCTCTCGTCGATACTTGAGGATGACGTAATAAGTAACAGCAGACGTCCTCCACCCAACGACCTATCTGAAATACTTGTATGGGCAAGCCATCTGTATCTACATCTCGCACTCCGGGGGCAACCTCCCTCTGCCCCGAGACATCGCGCACTCACTGAATCGCTTATGTCATCGTTATGCGACACCCTATCAACCTTGAACCTTCTCGTCAGCCCTGAGCCTTATGGAAGCCCGCAGTCTCACTACAGCATAAACAGTATAAACAGCATTGGTAACAGCTCTGTGGACAGCTGGTCGACCAACACTACAAACACCTCGATCCATAGCCCACTTGAGCGGAAGCCAACAAACGATATCCACAAGGACATGCTGCTGTGGGCACTATTCATTGGTTCGTGTGTTCGCCTGCCAGTTGCGCCCGGCGCGTACCAAGGAATCCTTCTTGGTGACCACCACGAGTTTTTCATACTCGCACTTAAGAATTACTGTCTCACAAGATTTATCACCGACAAATTCACGTTAGCAGCAAAGCTGAAGGCGGTCGTCTGGCTAGATAGCTGGATGGAAAATCAGCTTGATCTCATTTGGGCAGAAGTTGGCGACCAGCTCAATTCTTGAGCAGAGCATTTCAACAACGGCATTATCCCCAATCCGCGTCCTGAGGCTGATCATCACGTCCTGAGTTACCGCGAGGCTGCCTTTGTGCATACGTGACGAATGGCATTGGCTTTCAAAAGAGTTAGTTGGCTTTGACATCCCCGCCGGATTTGAACATCATGACAAAGCGGCGGCACTCCATACAAAAGCCCAATTGGGTAAAGCAGCACCACGCCTGGGGTCTACTTCTCTGCTGCCCAATACGATGCATGATGCCATCGCGGAAATCACTCATAAGTGATAGCGAGATACGGGAGGCAGATCGAGCGCGGCGTTCAAATGCTCCTTCTCCTGAACCATGCCCACGACCCTCAGAGCCGTCCGAAGGCACAGAGAAATGCACGAAGACATTTCCGTCGTGTAGGGTGACGATGTGCGAGGAGCGTTGCGACGAAGGTGGCAAGTAAGCGAATCCCGAGAACCAGTGGGAAGGGAGACTGGCGATATAGAAGGAGCGTGTGGTGATGCCGCCTTGCCTCGACAGGATGCACTGCACCTTACGCCATGCCTCCCCCCATTTTCTACGATCGCGCGTTTGAGCAAATCGGTATATAGTTCCACCGCTTGGCACACGAATAGACTACCTATGTACGCGGTGTCTATGAGAACGCTAAAATATGTCAACATTCCCGACTTGTATAAAATCGATGAAAAGACGCATAACTCAGAACAAGGACATATGGAGGTCAATATGCGGAAAGGACGAAGTCAGGGGCTATATTGGTATGAGTAACCGCGGATCGGTGGAGTTGGGGGTCCGGAAGCGTCGTCGTTTTTTGATCTAAATCAGACATACACAACATAACAAACATCACAAAACACCAACAATATCTTACCATGCGCGTCTTACGTGATCACGCTCATGACATTCCAATCGAGGCAGCATGTCCCAGAACAATACAATCGGCGTATCTGTACTGACTATCAAGGTACTGACCAAAGAATATAAATACTGACCATGCCAGGCTGCAGATCAAGAGTAACTTTCACTGGACCGGCATCCCCCCGAGTCGGCCAAATTGCATGCAAGGAGCAACGGAATGTCACCAGACCAAAATCCTCAGGACGACGCCGAAAAGAGGGGCTCGGCACAACTGTCTCTCCCGCCCCGACTCGGTCTCTTCCCTCTTCAGCAACTCTGCCGCAAGTCGGCACTGACATCGAAGTCCGGAGGCGCAGATACATGATCTCTGAATTGAAGTCCTACAGAGACTTCGGAGTTCATGTCCTACCTAGGCATATCGTTGTTTGCTTCGCCGATTGGAGATTCTCCGCATCCCGTTCACCGAATCCATCCGTCTGTCACACCACACTTTCAAGTCAGCTTCTCACCGGGTCCATTCTCACCCACCAAACTCATGGACATCCCACTCCGCCAGCGCGAGGACCAAAAAGTGCTCCGGCCTGTCCCTCGGATCCAAGGGCCCGTTCTCACGAGGAAGGAAATGTCAAGTGAAATGGCATTGGCCGGGCAACTTTACGGAGTACACCCGGGTCTAGCGACGCTGCCTCCGCTGATACCCATCAAAGAGCAGAATATGGCGGGTACCTCCTCGGATATGGATTGGGATACTACGACAGTGGTGCATAACATGAATTGGCCGCAGATTGATAACGATAGACGGCATAGCGGGTGGGCGGAGGTTGAGAAACGGTGGGCGAGACAGGAGAAGGGGGTGCATCAGCAGCAAAATACGGGGATTCAGTCTCTGTAAGTTATCCTGCGTCGCTTCATATATTGTTTCCATTTCCTTTATATAGCTGTACAAGTTCTGGAAAATGGGTAGTAATTCGGAGCAAGGGGCGGTCGCCGGAGTGCATGGTCTTGACTAAACTTGAAAGCTCTTCAAAATCCCAACCGACGAAGAAAGATGTCGAGGCCGCGGCGAGGTTTCCCTACCCACATCTTGCGATCGCGACGCCGAGTCTAGAGTCAGATTTTCGAATGCGTGTTACGCTGAATGCACAGTCTGCGTCGGTGGCTGTTGGGGATGGGTTTAAGAAATGGACTACTTTCACTGAGGGGGAGTGGTCGGGAAGCTTAGGGCATGGTACTGTGGCTGTAAGTCTTCTGTCATTATTCCGAGTTTGATTTGCATATCCGATATTAGTCCAATATTGCGCTTCAATCGTTGACAATCTCCTTGATGCCGAGGCACTCAGATAGGATCTAACGCTGATGGCTTAGAGCGGTGGTCAAGATAGCCAAGACCAGACACACGGGAAGACATCTGCGACAAAGATCGAAGCAACGTATCGTATGAAAACAGGGGATGAAATCCCAGCTTTGTAAGTTCGTATCTTCCCAACATTGCACGACCGGCTGTCGCGCATCGGGATTCGGCGGGGTCTGATACCCAGTCACCAGTATCGAGTGTAAGACAGCCGGTTATCGAATACGTCAGACAGAAACATCCGGAGACAACGCCGAGACTTATAGAGTGACAATATCCATGAAAACCACCGACGAGCGTTATGCAGAGAAGGTCAACTTCGGACTATGGGTAGGGAGCTGTTTAGGGAGGGGCTCGGAAGTGGTGTATGAGTAAGTCGTCATCGCTTTCTATTAGTATTGTGATCAAAACTGATGGTCATTTAGTGCGTACAGAATAACTTGATATTAAAACGCACAAAATTATATTTTCATAGCAAAGAAAATATCTTGAGGAACTGATTTCTTCGCCGCCAACTCCGAATTCGGATGCGATGGTATCGTACGAGTAAATAACGTTCCGGAACCTTAGCTCGAGATCTACCCCATGGTCTGGGTCCGGGGCTGATCAAGCGCCATCCACAATGTTGGAAGTTCTGGGAATATAGTCAAGCGAGTCATGAATTTGCATGTTTGGGAAATGAGAACACCATACATATCGTAGGGAGCGATGTCACACTATCTCGACTGTTTCCCCGCGGACGGCGGCTCATGCATGAGAGATGGCTCTTATGCATGCACGATGAGGTATGGCGATTTCGCGGTCCACGCCATCCGCCTTGTTGTTCAGCCCGAGTAGATGGATGGACGGGATAAGCATTGAATGAGATCGCTAGATGCTTCGATCTTGACTTGTTTCTGCATTTATTCTATGTGAGAATAAGTAGAGGACTGGTTCTAGCCCTCATCCTTTTGAGAGGGTTCGATATGTCCATGCCAAAGTCCCTGTAGCAGCCATATTCTACAGTGTTTGGACATTCGAGAAGCCAATACCTGCAACACCGGCGTTATCCCAATTTTTGATCCATGATGATGCAGCATGCCACGCGAAATGGCTAACAATCCCAAAAGTTCCCCACGCAATCGCAGACAGCTGAGTCTTGGCAGATGACCGACCCCAAGACCCTGAAGCCTCATCCCTGTCTCACTTATCTCTGGCATTCGATTTCAGGGTCCAAACACCAGCCCATTTCGTCACTCGCCCTCCTTTCATTGGCTACTGTCTCACCTCCAGCTCGTTCATTGGCCGAACACCAACAACTGTACGTCATAACGCCAGATCCTCCATCACCAACTTTGGCATCTAGGGGGTGACAGCTCAACCGGGAAAACCGGTTTGAAAACGATCACCGTTGACGTTGATGGTGATACAGAGATATCGCGATGTGTTCAAATACAGACTAAATCCCCTGCTTTTAGACGTTCCTTTCCGCCACATTTCCCTTCACAAACCATAAACTACTACATCTACAAACCGCAGGGTTGCACTGCATCGCATACCTGAATATACCTACTGACAACTCTTACAACTACAACACCACCAACAAATAAATCAAACACATACATCATCATGCCTTTCTTCTCCAACCGCAAAGCCGAAGATGAGGTAATCGAGGAGCCTACGCCCGTCCCCGAGAAGAAGCACGGCCTCTTCGGCTCGCGTCACCGCTCACCATCTCCCGCTTCCACAACCCGCACGAGCACCACATCTCACAGCTCACGATACTCAGGTACGTATCACGGCATTGCAACTTTCAACATAAGCCATAAAAGTCCTCACCGGACCTGAACTAACATCCCCAAGATGCGGCATCCACCAACCCCTCCCGCCACCGAAGCGTGCTCTCCCGCACCTTCGGCCACGGAAACAACCCAGAGATGGACCCCTCCATCGTCCAAGCCCGTGAGCGCGTTATGAGCGCAGAGACCGCTGAGCGGGAAGCCGACAAGGCTTTAGCGTCTGCTCGCCTGAGAGTCCGCGAGGCTCGCGATGAGGTAAAGAGACTCGAGGCCGAGGCCGCTGAGGAGGCTAGACGGGCCAAGATCAAGCAGTACCACGCTCGCGAGGTGTCCAAGAGGGGCAAACAGCTCGGTCGTAAGTTTTCCTGGCACAGTTTGATTGTTTTGGAATTCTGATGCTAACTGTGTGATAGGTCATGATTTGTAAATGTACTCCTAGTGTTGGCGATGAGACTAGAAAATACCACACTGCGGAAAAAAGGAGGCTGTGAGGAAATGCTTGCGAGGCACGAGACGTACGGACAAGATATCATTACGCTTTTGTAATTCCCTTTGTATGATTACGAGTATACCAATTAGCGCGGCGTCTGTATGAACAATGAAGTTATGAGACACATTACACCTGTGCCAAATGACAACTTGCGATATGTGATAAATGGTAAATGGTAGCCATCGTGGCCGTTACCATGTTGCCTTGCTTTGTAACTGTGAAGCGGAAGTCCATTGGGTTTGGTTTCAAATGGCTGATCGTTTGCCAGAGCTCAATGCCGGCTTCCAAAACTCAACGGGGCAAAGGTTACTTCCCTTTTACCGGCGCGATATACACCCTCTCAGCTAGTGACATGTGACGCAGCTGTTCTCCGTTTCTTTCGCGCATACACGCTGTATGAGAGTATCACTCCGTCTCACGTGGCAGGACGAGGCTAAATTGACGGCGATGGGATCAGCTCCAATCCGTTACGTGGGCGGACGCGTATGCTTGCATGAGGCCAAGTTTACCCTGATTGGTGATACTTCACTTTGACAAGCCCGCTTACCCGGAAGAAGCTGGTAGTCTGAAGTCAATGGTACCGTTCACCGGTTTCGATTAGATACTAGTAGCTCGAGCCTCGAGCTGCATTTCTCCCGTCAGTCGTCATCCGCCACATGGAGTCGGAGCTGGAGGTGTGAATAGTAAAAGATGTAGAATGCTGACTCCAACTCTTGGGGGATGGCTCTACTTCCCGGGTGAGATCAGTCGATCACTCTATGCAACAGCCAAGTTCCGACAGCCATACATCAGACAGTTGAAAAGTTGGGGGTTTCCTGCTAATCGGGCCACCCTGTGCTATTTGTCGAGCGAGCCGTGTTCCTTGACTATGAGAAAAACGGGTTGATGGATGGGTGGGCCGAATGAGCCGCTCGGATGTGTCGCACGACTTGGGATGAGCATCCTGTCGTCACCTTCAAGACAACATGCAGTTTCCCGTCATCACAAACATGGACATATTTGCAAGATCGGTCGAGTAGATGGTGACTGGCACTTCGTTTGATACATGTCACCTCAGAGTGGTGAAGGCTTGGCTTCGATGTCTTGGCTCTTGGTTTTCCGTTCGAAACTTGGGACATCCCACGGATGGATGGTGGAAGCGGGTCGCGGAGCACTTTGTCAGGGTGGCTGAAACGTAGCGCATGCATTCGCTATCGCACCCCTGCTGGCATGGTCTATCGTCATCGGCATATGCGTCAAATATGGAGGCTGTACAAAGCAGGCAGCTAATAATACTCAGATCCACTGAAGCATAGAATGATGGCACAACGTGAGGAGGGCAGGATAGCTTCGTCATTGGGCACAGTAAGATGTGCCTGGAGCTCGATCCGAGTTTGATGTCGAAAGATAAATGAATGCGCCCTGCCAAGCCTTCCACCACCGTGGTTTCCATCCATCTCACCCCCAGCCCATGTCAAGAGCTCGATATTGGTGTCCCAGAACAGACAGCTCGCGTTGAGGTTGCGCTTCTGTGAGCTTGGATAGGCCCGTCGCAGGAGTGGACTCGCCTAACCCAGGCACTATAACCAGACTTTATAGTGGACACCAGCGTCGTACCGCAGAAACAGCAACAACCTTGGGGGATTGTGGCATTGTTTCAAACTTTCTGCCCTTCTCGAAGTCGCGTGTTTTTCACATTGGCCGCTTCTAACTTCCTTAACGTCTTCTTTATTTCGCACTCGACCTCGATTGTGGCTTTGCCCCGCCCAGCCCTACGGCATTCCTACGTCGCCGGGAATATCAGCTATCTCTTTTTTTCCATTCACTTACATTCCTTTTTTCCGTACCTCACAGCAACATCCTGTCGAGCTTCTCACTCCCAGGCCGACCACCCTGTGTCATATTCATCAGTTCCATCCGCGGCTTTTACTTCCTGTGGCAGCGATTGGCGTATAATCACTGGTTAGCAGGCTCAATGTCTGCGGACAAGTCCTACTAATCGTCGCATACTTATCGCCAGGCCTTCACACGACCGGAGATACTCGGTGGCTCTGCCCATTCGGTCCCTTGATCCTTTGCGTGCGCTCGGCTTCTTACTTCGACACATAGACCATACACGCCTGCCCTCTAGCTACCCGCCCAAGATGATGTCCTTCCGGCGAGCCATTGCCTTCGCGGCCTTCTTCATAACAGCCTTCATCCTGCTGCGCCGCTCCCACAGTTCCGATAACATTGGGCTCGTTCGCAAGCCCCCTCCGCCCAAGTCCGACTCAGACGCGAATGCCCTGCAAAATCCGCCATCAACCTCCAATCCTGCCGCAGCTGGTATAGCGCACCGCATAAAGCCCGCCCCAGCCCAACATGCGATCCAAGATATGTCCTCCATGTCGCTGTACGATAAGCTGGCCTACCAATATCCCTACGACGTCGAGACAAAGTTCCCTGCCTATATCTGGCAGACCTGGAAGACGGCGCCCGCCGACAAGGAGTTCAGATTCCGATCGGAGGAGGCTTCTTGGACCGAACACAACCCTACCTTTATCCACGAGGTCATCACGGATAAGACCGCGCCTCCTTTACTTCAGCTTTTGTATGCCTCCGTCCCCGAAGTGCTCGAAGCGTACGAAGCCTTGCCCGAGGCTGTCCTGAAAGCAGATTTCTTCCGCTATCTGATACTCCTCGCGCGTGGCGGCATCTATTCGGACATCGATACTGTTGCCCTCCGGGGCGCCGAGTCGTGGATCCCAGACTCTGTGCCCCAGCACAGCATTGGTCTCATTATTGGCATCGAGGCTGATCCCGATCGTCCAGACTGGAAGGACTGGTATAGCCGGAGAATCCAGTTTTGTCAGTGGACTATCCAGTCCAAGCCTGGTCACCCAGTGCTACGTGATATCGTGTCAAAAATCACGGCCGAGACACTCCGAAGAAAGAGAGACGGCGTGTTCGTATCCGCGGAAAAGTCGATTGTGGAATTCACTGGGCCTGCTATTTGGACTGACACCATCTTTGATTACTTCAATGACCCCCGGTACTTCGAGATGAAGAACAGCGCTGGCGAGATCTCGTTTAGAAACTTCACTGGCATGGAAACGCCAAAGCGAGTAGGCGATGTTGTGATCCTGCCCATTACCGGTTTCTCGCCTGGTGTTGGTCAAATGGGTGCCCAAGGCTACGACGATCCCCAGGCATTCGTAAAACACGATTTTGAAGGCGAGTTTGTTCTTCGCATCTCAAGGATGCAGAATTGCTAACCTGTTATAGGCTCGTGGAAACCGGAGCACTTACGACATATCGGCGAAACCAATTAGAACATACTCGCCTGGTTTGGGCTCGGATTATATTCCTAGAGCTGGTTTGAGAGACTCATGTTTTGCTCACGATACTGTCGGCCGGCGACACCGAGACCTGGCGATTGACCGTGCAGCATCGATGAACGACGACAAATGAGCACTGCGACTGCAAACCGAACTAAAGATTCCCGATCGCCTATATTACACAAGCCGGCCTACCTGGATACATAGTAGACATAGCCGGTCACGAAACTGCCCACATCAGCCGAAACATGGTGTTTCGAGGCTTGTAGTGCAAAATGGCACGGTGGAAACCAGGATTGGACATGATTCGCCGTAGCTACTCGACACGCACTTCGAGCTCGCAAAGACAACGTTATCTCTTTGCAAACCCCAAAGCCCCGATCTCTGATGACGGGACTAGCAATCATCGATAGACTGTTGCTTCAAGTGTACATAAGCGGGGATCTAAGGTGCATAGAAAGGCGTTTGGGTGGGAAATATGGGACGCTCGGCGTTGGTCAGTTCGGGCACTATATCCTAGGAAAAGAATTGAATCAAGAAGAATTGCTATCTTCTTTTACTTTGCTGCTTTTATCTGCGCTGTATTTCGACCATCTGCGAGAACTCCAACACGATGACGACAGCTTCAATTGGTTTAGTCCTACGCCAAGAAAAGGGGGACAGTTCCGTGGATGTCCCACTTCTCCGCAGTTTTCCGCATCTCAGCCCCAGCCCCAGCCCCAGCTGTAGACTTCCAATGTGGCCAGTGGCATCTTGTGACGCCCTCCTTGTTTGGTGATAGCTCAAAGGCTCCAAGCTCCCCCGCCTGACGTAGTGAGCAACTGTCAATTGAAATGAGATTCGATTGGTATAGTCTTTTACAGCGTTAGGATCGACATAAGGTATAACGATATATACGTTAACCAGTGATGGTCCAAACAACATCGAATAGGCTTGTAATTGGAGTCTGCTTTCTCACGGACATGCTCCCGAAGGTCATTCCGACGTGAACCGCGTTTCCGGAGCCGAACCGTAATTGGACGACTCACCGATGGTTATTGGCGGTAAGGGAACATATTCTTTACGCTGGCGGGCAATGGTATGAGCTGACTTAAATGTGTCCAAATAAGCTCATAGGATTTTCAACACGACAGAGTTCGCTTTACGATGACCATGTCGTGGAGGTTGTCGCCGTCGGGGTCTAGCCTATTGACTAGACGGTGTGCCTCATTGAGGATACGGGACACGAGTTACTATGAATCGACACATTGGGGCCGAAGCAATGCGGCTCAGCGGAGAACCATTGCTACTTCGGACATGAGCTATGTTGAGGGACCGACCGATGTGAGTTCTTCTCATTGATGTTGTTGTTTCTATCTTTGAACTTAGGAGCAATGATACAGAGTAAGAGCAACTGGTAAACATGTTGAGCAACCAAATCATGGGAATGTGTTCTTGTATGCTCCGTTCCTGTTACGATATCCAATATGACGGAACGAGACAAAGACTGCATGTCAACTGCAAAACTGAGCTTCGTGTTAACAGCTCCCATAGCCACCTCTACTCCATCACACGATACCTGAGCATTTTGCCACCATGGTGTCTCGGTATGGTGACTTACCCGCCGTAATGGCACGGGACCCCGTAATGATGGCCGCTGCACCACCACCCACGACATCAATCGCGAAAAAGAGCAAAGTGAACACAACAACGCTCACTTTCGCCTCACTGGACTCACTTTCAAACGCCGTTGCACACTCTCTGCGGTCCCTCGGAGTGAAGAAAGGAGACCGTGTAGCCGTCAGCTTAGGGAGCGTCTCAGAATCTGTCGTCTTAACATACGCAATTGTCAAGCTCGGAGCAATATGGGTGCCCTTGAATCCCACATTCAACTCCGAGCAACTAGGCGCAGCGCTGTCACATCTTGGTGTAGAAACCTTGGTCATCAGCGCAGTAACAGATCTTCCGTTTAAGCCCTGCCGCGGACGGAGTAATCTCGACCTGCTCTCTTCACTCATCCCCGGTCTCACAAGCGGCGCGAACAAGATCGAGTCTCCAGTCATACCATCATTAAAGAACGCCATCATAGTAGACAATGCCGCCTCTCATCCCCAATCAGGTTTCCCGCCACTTCAAGACATAGGGGCCTTAACCACGTACACAGACCTCCTATCTTCTTCCCCCAAGCCCGTGAAGCCAGATGCACCCCTATCTGCAGACGAAACAATAAACATCCAATTCACATCCGGCACGACCTCTACCCCCAAAGCGGCCATGTTGTCTCATCGGGGCGTCCTGAACAACGGCCACCTAATAGCCTCACGCATGGGTCTCGTGCCCGGTGATCTAATCGTCGTCCCACCACCCCTATTCCACTGTTTCGGGTGCGTACTAGGCCTAATGGCAACAGCGACGTCGGGCGCTGCCATCCTCTTACCATCACCAGCTTTCGATCCGGCCGCCACACTACACATGGTGTCAGAGAACCACGCACACGGTCTCTACGGCGTGGCGACTATGTTCGTCGCGGAGCTAGATCTTTTGCAAAACCCAGCTTTCGCTTCTACACTTTCTCCGGACGCATTTAAGAACCTTACTAAGGGCATTGCGTCAGGATCTTCCGTTCCTGAATCACTTATGCTGAAGTTGTTCGAGAAGATGGGACTCAAGGATCTGACGATTTGCTACGGCATGACGGAGACTTCGCCCGTGTCTTGTATGGTCGCGCCGCACGATACATTTACACAGCGCACTTCAACAGTAGGACGCGTCATGCCGCACACTGCTGTAAAAATCGTCTCCCCGACCGACCGATCGGTGATCCTCCCGCGGGGAGAATGCGGAGAGCTGGCTGCGAGCGGGTATCTAGTCATGAAGGGGTATTACGAAGATGCCGTTCGCACAGCACTGGATCGCATACAAGACCCTGTGGATGGGAAGATATGGATGTATAGCGGTGATGAGGCGAGGATAGATGATGATGGCTTCGTGCAGATTACGGGACGCATCAAAGATCTGATTATTAGGGGTGGGGAGAATATTCATCCGCTGGAGGTTGAGAATTGTCTGTTTCAGCTTGAGGGCGTGAAGGAGGTTAGTGTTGTTGGTGTGCCCGATGAGAAATTGGGTGAGGCTGTTGCTGCTTTTGTTGTGCCTAGGCAGGGGGTTACCTTGGTGGGTGGTGATGGAGCTGTGAAGGATGGTGGGAGTGGCATTGAGGGGGGTAAGATAGTAGGAGGGACTGAGCTTAGGAAAGAGGTGATTCAGGAGTGGGTGAGGACGAAGTTGAGTAAACATTTGGTGCCTAAGTATGTGTTCACCATTGATGAGTACCCCAAGACGGCGAGTGGGAAGATACAGAAGTTTAAGTTGAGGGATTTGGCTAGGGAGATACTCGGGATGGGAGCTTGAGCATCTTGAGATTCATCATAATGGAAAAAACCTAACGTCATGGCATCACATATCACTATGGTGGCAATGATGGGTGTCCTCTGCTTTGCGAGCAGCAGTTCGAACTTGCAAAAGCAGTAGATGAGAGAGAAACGTTGTATTGAAAGACAAAAGACGCAAAAGTTAAAAAAAAATGGCAACACTAAAACTCGAACCCCTACCACCTTCAAAAATAGAATCCAGGCTTAAGACAGGCTCAGTTTCCCGGACCGGAAATGTAACCACTCGCTCGTGATTTTCCTTCCGACTAGTTTACCGCTCAGCCAGCATGCCCCGGAGGGGACCGAGTTAGGGAACGTCTTAGAAGGGTGCGCGTTATCGATCTCTATATATCAGACTCCCCGACCAATGGGAGGCCAGTATTGGGCCAGAGCCCGAGGATGACCCGGAAGGCGTTTGGTTGCTGTGAGGCTGCTGGTGATGCACCACTGGGGGGTGTTGCTGTGGTGTTGTTGCTGCGGTTCTTACCTACACCTACCTACACCTACCTACCTAGCCTACCAACTCTGTTGCTTGACTCCACATTTTGAGGCCGTTGGCACATCTCGTGATGTTTTTTGGTGTTTTTATACATTCCACTCCCACTGTGAGCATTGCGACTTTCAGTCAGACCAATGTTACGAACGGTCTACTAGTACGCTTGAGTGGATTTGATTTCGCCCTCCGTAGCGTTCTCGTGAAGCTGATCTCTCACCTGCTTTCTGCGATTGTGTGATCTGTGATGGCTTGCTTATCATAGTGTATGATGCTGACCAATTCCTATATCGACCTCAACTACTTGATATCACCTGGTTGTTATCTATCGTAGTGAAGGAGACTGGATAGTTGGTAATTACTTCGAAACCAGAAATCATGACCTTCTTTTCTTAAAAGCGAGCTCAAGTATATTGCTTCCAAGTCGTCGATATTCAGGAGCGAGACTGCTGCCCAGGTATAACGTGAAACTGTTGAAGCAGGTGGTCCGTAACCGTGGAATAAGCTCTTCGGAGATACTGACGCGGAGTGTTTCCCTAATGCCAATGTGTTGTGCTATATAATACGATCTACAGTGCCATTGTCTATTCCCTATGGCCATCGTGAATCTATCAGGTAACCAGATACGGTGAGTATTGCTTTCTTTACCCACCATAGGCAGTTATCGCCTGGAACTCTTCCACTGTGGTAACCCTCTTCTCACCTGGCACCTCCCTCTGGCACCTCCCTCTGGCACCTCCCTCTGGCACCTCCCTCTGGCACCTCCCTCTGGCACCTCCCTCTGGCACCTCCCTCTGGCACCTCCCTCTGGCGCCTCTTTCAACTGGCACTTCTTTGCAGCACCTCTTGCCCTCCGTCTACAGTACATCACCTCACCATGTCTTGCTCCTCAACAAATATGTGTGTTTTCGCAGCCCGTGACGAGGGTAGCTACCTAGGTACCTGCCTAGTTCTCATATTTCATTGCCCTCGTCTTCTGTCAAAATTAGTCGAAAGGCACTTATGTACCCATCACCCACCGCCCCTCCCCGTTGGCCACAGTGTGGTGGTACCTTCCATCCTCCAACCTGATGTGCTGGTAAACATTGAAGGAGGTACTTTACCCTTACCCTGCTCATTGAATGGTTGCGCGTACCAGTGGACGCGCGCGCACACACACTCTCTCACACACTCACAACTTCTGGCCTACCCCTCCTGCTTCTCCCCTTCATCTCACTTCGTGCTCAACACCAATCTCATCTCTCCTCACTTGCAGGTACCATCGTTCCGTCGGTTCTTGCGTTCCAGTCTTCCAAACTTGAGCCCGCGCTTCTAGCTGTTGCGGCAGCTGCGCGGAGGCGACTCTGTGCACACTTTCACAATCTCGGCGCGCCCGCGTCTCGCATTGCACTCATCCCCTGCGAGCGCGACTGACACCTGCCCACCGTATGTCATCTCCTGTCTCTTTTGTTTATGCAGTCCTCATCATGACAACAGATGCCGCCCACTCAACGTCGCGCTGCCGGAAACGCAGCGGCCCGCGATCCTCATGACCCCGTAAGTCTTCACTCATGTGAAGAGGAGCTTACTTACATTATCAAGGACGAGCAAATTCGCGATTACAATACTGTGCTTGCAAGTGGCACTACCTCCCAGGCGGCCCATGCATTCACTGAGGTCACAAACGCCGTACGCAATGATACCCGTGTCCAAAAGGAACTCTCAAAGGACGTGAAGAGAGTCGGAGATATGGTAGCCACCGGCAACGAGCATGTAAGTTGCCACGTGATCGGTAAACTTTGGGACAATAACACTGACGAGACCCTCCAAGACCATTCGTAGCCACAATGATCTGTCCACCCACCTCGGCAAGCTTCAGAACAATCACCGCACATTACGAGTCCAGCATGAGCGTGACTTTCGCCAACTTCAGCACTCTCAGGACGTCATTCACGACCGTCAGGACGTGATTCTTGAGGAGCAGCGCGCCTTGCGTCATCAATACGAAAAGGCGAACTGGTCTCGCTACCTTCTTGCCGCGAGCATCTTTCTGTTTGTTGGCCTGATAGTCGTGATCGCCGTTGTATATCTAGTTCACGTGGTCTTCATGCACTTCTTCAACAAGAACAGCCAACCGACTTTCGCCATTTCGGCCTCCCCTGTCCCTTACTAGGTTACATCATGGCAAGGGTCGTCATCCAAGTTAGCGTGGTAAGTCCCGTGCCCAGTATCGTTTTACTTCTATCTTCGATCTCTCTATAAGCCTGTCGCCTCCAAGATTACGTAAAATGGCCGCAAGGGACCGTCCGCTGGATTTGGGGCAAGTGTGGTTGCTAGAGACATGTCGGGTCAGCAAACCTCCCTACTTTGGGCAGGGGCAGCGCCCTCCAATATCCAGCGACGTAGTCGGCTACCTCGCCGTCCGAAAGGACACAGATTCGCGCTTCGGCGCAGGCATCTGCAACATGGTCGGGTTGTTTCTTGGAGCCAGTCATATCTCGTTGGGAGCCTTTCATAGGCTGCCCTTCGGCCGGCTGGCCAGGCGTCACTCCTTTGGGCGCCTGGGTGTGTATTGGACGCGTGGTTTGTTAGACGCAGTGTCGCCATGCCTCGCATTGCTTTGCGGGTACCGGTGTTATGACAAATGTGATGGGTGAGAGATTGGGGAGAACACGAGAAACTCGATTAACCTGACTTACCGGTGAAATTATTCGCTGACGGGGGGATCAGGATCATCACGAACAGTCCCGCCACCTTAATGACAGGATGTCGGTATGTCGACGTTCGGGCAAGACGATACAAGGGGCCTACTCCTGTATGGCACCCTCTCGGCCTACGAGTATGAGAGATAAGTGTGGCAGAGATGTGGATGATTGTGTTGGCGAGTTGTGCATTGGACATGGGACGGCCTGATTTTTCTGTCAACAGGACTACAGGTACCGGATGAGCTTGTATCTGGAGGTTGGATGAACCATGCATTCGGGGACTTGTGAATCTTTCTTGCAATTTGCAGAATAATATACAGCCATTCCCAGCTTCTGAGTCACACTTTTCGCTATTAGTTGCCATTAGGCTCGCTTGCTCAATGATCCTCGTTCTAAATCTGTTCTAACAACTCCTGGCACCAAGATCTGGTAGTTAACTAGGCTCCGCCCATTCCCTATGGACGACAACAGCCATCCCTATCCCCTTCGTTTTGACACAGTAGCAGCATTCGAAGCGCATTTCGTAGAGAGTACGGTACATCTACAGTAAAGTACGGCGAGGCGATGTCGCTAAGAAATGCACGGTGACGCCGAGGAGCACACCCAGAACGAGGAACATGACCGGGTATGCAATGAACATCCGCTTTCTGTTCTTTCCATTCTTCTGGGGCATGAGAAGTTGGTCGTTTAGCATCCGGTGTTGTTCATGGCGCAGAGCGGTCAGGTCGATGTACATCGAGCGCTGGGCTTGTTCGACTTGGTGAAGTGCGGCGGACATTTGAAGCACTACTTCGGCCAGACGTTTAACCGAGTGGTACTCCGCCGCGTATAGAACAGGTTTGTTGACCTGGTTTGGCTCAGGCTGAGTGGGCTGCTCGGGTGCTGGCGTCGTCTGTGTTGAGAGTCAGATTTGTGATCTCTAAATATACCTGGGGTTTGGAAGAACGTACATTTGGGGCAGACATGTCGGCGATGATGGTTATGTATCTGTCTTCTGGTATCAGTGGAAATTGGAGATTATCTCCTTAGGTTTGATTTGCTGCAAATGTCAATCACTGGCGAATAGTGAAGGGTGGTGATCGGTGGTGGTTGGTGTTTATGAAGTGGTAGAAGTGAGAAGCCCGCGTTAAAGTAAGCGAAGAGAAGAGTTGGGAATCCGGGGGAGAGCCTGTATTTATACGGTATGCCGCATATTGTGATTCACGGGTTTCACATAGGTATTCACGCTGTTTTATCATGTTCCGAGAAGGGTATCATCGAGTGAATCATCAAAACATCCGATGTTGGCCTACGCCAATGGGGAAGGGGGGTTCGAAAAATCGCTGATGACAGAGATGCGCTTCTATCGCCGGAGTTGGATATCAAAGCAGCATATTATGCTTATTTCACGTGCCACTCGAGGGCCAAATTGATTTGCGAGAGTTGACAAGTTGAATCACTGGCAGTGATTCTATATGCCTTTGCGTCTGACTTGGGTACGACCTTTCAGTGGCAATGGAACAACCTCGGATCAAGGACAGAAGCAGTCATGTGTTGCATTTCCTTCAGACTCGCAAAAGCAGACTTGTACTTGAATCTTCCTCCAGGTGGTATCTTAGGAAGCTAACGGGAACATGGTCTTTTTGGTGAGTATCATGAATGAAGATTATGATGAAGAAATCACCTAGAGAGTCCACCAATGCGACTACCAGATAACATGCGCTATACAACATAAAGCGTTCGAGTTGACGGGCAAAGCAACCGTCAACCATTTCAAAACCGAACCACATGGTATCACCCATGATGCTGCAGATGCAAGCCGGGCGGTACTCTGTGAACAGGGTCCAGCTAGATGGAGTAAGATTTGCGTCACGGGCGAGTGGCATCGGGGGGAATTTGGGGGGATGAAGGTTTGGGAAGAAAGGGGATTATAATCTGAAGTCGTTTGCCCAGTGATGTATGAATCACGGATAGTCTGACTAAGGTAAAATTTGCCAGCTTGGTTTGACTCATGGGAAAGCGCGGTTGGTCTGGCATAAGAAGTACAATACTGCTTGTGTGGCATATATAGGACCATCAGCGTTGTTGAATCACCCGTTTGACTCTGCTCAGTGAATCATCTGCAAAGAGCAACATAAGAAACACTAATATCATGATAGACGACATCACTACAGAGACTGAAGACACCACGCATTGCTCATCGGTAAACTGTCCAAGCAGTATTAGTTCCCACCACCCTCGTCGGCGCCACTAGGTAGGTAGGTTACCTTAGGTCAGGTAGCTACCGGTTCAATGTTTGGAGGGGCCCAAGCACCTCATATAGCAAAATAACCAATCGACTTCCACAAAAAAACGTACCAGTTGGCGCTGTGGTTAAATCGGCCGCGGTTTCCACAAAGACTGACCAGATCAGGGTTTCTAGCCCCGGTATTGGCCCAAAAGGCTAAAGTAGGAAGGTGTGTAACGCTACTGGTGTATCGGTCTTTTTGATTGCATTTTCCTTTTTTCGATGTTAGTTGTTTTTTTCTTTGTTTTTCCCACTTTTTCTACAGTGTAGATAGCGACGGGTCGTTGCTTTCATGCGCCTCTCCCTATGCCACATGGTTGGGAGTGCAATGATGAGGAACTCAGTATATCACTGGCGGTCATTCATCACAGCTCGGATACCACTAGAATGCACAGAGCACTACAAGCCGAACATTTTACTTTCATGAAGTAGAAACCGTACGAAACGTACGACACGACATGACGACGTAATGAAGTGACCCCAGTTGACTCAAGCGGGTGCAACAATAATGCTACCTACGCCGCCTCCCTATCCTCAGCAAAAGTCTCCGGCTTCCTAACATGATCACAATCAATCTCCTCGTCTGACGTAAGATATGTGAAGATTTCTGTCTTCCACCGCCTAACCGAGATTCTCTTAAAAGGAGTACGACAAAATCTCCTGTCCTGCTCTTCCCGGAGTCTCCCCAACGGAAAGCGACTTGTACGCAAGGGCTGTCACTCAATCGGCGTACGCAGATCTAGGCATCAGACCAAGATTGCCATTGTAGGAAAGATAAGGTCCAGCGAGCGTGCTCGTCCATGCGCATCACTGGGGTGCACTAGCCAGCCCGGACCATGCCTGAGGAGCTATGTCTGAATATTCATCATCGAACCTCACTATGGCATAACGCGCACCACGACCACGGCGGAAAGTTATCTTGGACAAAGAACCCCTTGCACTGATGCAGATGACCTGTTGGCTTTGTCTCTGGCCCCAGGCGGTCCGAGATCAGAGCTCTTGGCCGAAACAACAATCTTCGGCAACACACAGCAATCTCCAGGTGCACACGGTATAACAAACGTGCTCAGGGCCGGGGGACTAGTGATATACCGATCGCAGAAGGCATGGCGACGCGACTAGAAGGCACACTGCACCCTTCCTAGTCGAAGTGTACAAAGGAGCTCGAGGCGTCGAGTGTGCAATCCAGCTCCCCTCAGAAAGCGAAAGTGTCTCCGAGGAGCACCCTGTTGATCTTATAATCCGATGTGAGGAGGAGTATGCGGGAGAGATATGCATCTTTGCCACAGGCCTGAGGACCAATATAGCTATGGAACTTTCTAAGTACCGGTTTGGCAAAGTTGCTCCCGTCCCTCGTGTTCAAGGGATGTGGTCTCGGTCTCGATTCCGAGTACGGATGCGGGATCACCACCCTCAATGCGGAGTACGACATCTATTTTGACGACAAAGCAGCGGGTGTCGCACTTCGGCGTGGGATTCCGCTTACCATGGTAGGGCTGGGTGTTACGGATCCAGCAGAGAACTTGGCGCTTGGGAGCGCTGCTATTCAGAGTTTCGACGCCGCTACGTTTCCGGTTGCGGCTCTGTTTCGGAGAATCTGCTCGACGTATCTAGAGGCTCTAACGTTTGAGTGGAGGGAGGATTCGACGATAGGAACCTAGGGCCGACACACTCGCAACTGTGTCCATGGATCGTATGTCGAACATTCGAGTCATTGTAGATGTGGCTTGCTCTAAGGCTGCACCGAGGATGTCAGAGGTAATGCTGCCAACTTGAAAGAACAAGACATAGCAGTGCAATCGTATTGCTTCGCAACGAGTTCTGGAGAAAAGATTGACAGGAGGGAAACCTAAAATCCGCGAGTATGCTTTCGTTCGTGCGGACTATAATCAGGACCGGAAATGGCTTCCAAGCGAGATGATTTGTACTACTCTGCCCAGTACGGCCTGAACCGAAGGGGGTAAACTGGATTGACAATCATCTTACTCGCAGATAGTAGCCCAGAGCCTCACGTAGCAAGGAACCAGGCGCCACGGACCTAGGACATGTGCGTTTAGGGGGGCTGGAAAGTTTGTAGCGGAAGATAGTGGGACGATACTATTTCTTGCCTCTATACTAAGCGCATTGCAAGGCTTCCCACATTTTTTCTCGCTCTATACTCCAGAGATGTTCGAATAAGCACGGAGAGCGAGGAGTGGGTTATCGGTGTCGGTCTCCGGTTAAGAATGTACTCCAGGGAATTATAACAGAAGCCTCGCTATTATGAAGCCCCGTGATTAGTTTCGGCCTGACGCAAGATCGTATTGCAAGGGATGACTTCTGCAGCCGTCGGTACCTAACGTAGAAAGACCCTCCTTGACGATCTGTTCTCTGCTCGCGACGTGAGCCCGCATGAGAGCGAAATACTCCGCCCTATCGCGGAGCCGCCAACGTAGCAATCCGTATAGGCAAAGTAATAAAATGCAATTGTCTATACCGTTTCTCGTCTTCTTCCACAAGCGTGGTTGGTTGGGCTTCTTGGCCAATGACCTATGAACATCTGTATAGGGTCGCAGACGTATAGCGCACTCTCCCCACGTTGAACAGATCACGAGACTGAACCCGACATCATAACCAATGGATACCTTGATTTCATATCCAAAAATTTGTAGATGCGATATCTCAGACACCCGCCTCCAGAGTCATCGACATATCTACAACTATTCACTAATCGACTAGGAAGACGGGAAGACGATCAGACCCGCGATCGCTCGATTGGGGCGCGTATTTGACAAGTGATAAGGAGTTTGCAGGTGAACTCGATCTCGCGATCGTAGCGATCTCCAACTTCTCCATAGCCGTGGCTTGCAGATGAATGCAACTGAATGCAGCACTCCGTCTATCTCTCGAACACCTATTTTGCTTTTTCTCTGTCTCCACTCCGAATTTAGCTTCGTGCAGATCTGTAGTGGATGGCCATAGGCTTGTCGCTGCCACGACAAGCGAAAGAGATCTCGGCTCGAGGTGTTCGATGTGATGATTTAGGTGCAGCGCAGACGGAGCCATACTTGCAGGACATTGATGTGCCGATGGACGCACGAGCTACATACCCGGAGAGATCTAGACTAGGTCATGAGAGGCGGCCAACTCGCAGAGTGTGGCACATGGTTCACTCGCGAGAGCTTAAGACTGCCAGTGTCCAACATGTAGAATTTCTCGGAACATTGATCTCAAAGCCTGGCTGCTTTCCCTTCTCACCTCCTTCGGCTCACGCGTCGTTTCTTCGCATAAGTGGTTAGAAGACAGTCTGATAATTGATTCGGCTCTTTTGGGCATGCACCGCAGATCCTGGCGCGTATCTTCATGTGTACCCAGCCTGCATGAGTGAGGTTGATTGGCATACTGCGCTCACTATACTTGGATAGTGTTCTGTTTCTGCCGACTTCAGGGTTTCTGTCTGGCCCGGATTAAGGACAGAGGGCTGGTCATCCTCAATATGCAAGTCTGCACATCGCATCTGCTCGGTCTGCTTCTAGTCACTGATGAAGACAGAGACAAGATGGATCGTGTACCAGGCTCAAGAGCGCACACCACCAGCGCAAAGACTGCCGGCGTGCAGGTAGCAGGGGTATCAGATACCGCCTAACGGACCGCCCGAGAGTTCTTGCTCGCCAGCCCACCACACTAATCGAGTTGGCCGCCTAGCTCTTCCGGCTGTATAACCTGCTTGATGCATCAAGATGTTTCGCATCGCAAGGCGTCAAGAAGGCAGTGGGTCTATTTCTTTCGAGATAGCGGTCAGCATCTCCTGTCGAGATTCGGTTGATACCCAAAGGAAGGACAGAGGGGATCCAGCAACCTAGACAGTCTCACACGAGGAAGCCTAATGAAGACAGACATATTAGTTGAGCCGTTTTCGAATATATCTGCTTTAACCTTACTGTTGCTACGAGCCCCCACAAGTGTAGGACTTCTCGAATTGAATCGCTGGAGCAGGGTCGCGAGATTGGCTGGACACTTTCCAGTTAGCCCCTTTAACGACTCGTACGAGGCGAGCACAGGGCGAGGAACACGTCGTTTTGCCGACCACCAGAACCCAACGTCAAAAGGCGCCCCCATTTCTCTTTCTTCAGCAACCTGCGACTCAGATTTCAACCTCAACAAAAACCAAGACGACTTTTATCACCATTATTGGTCGTGCGCATCGAGATTAGTTATAACCATGTCGAGTCGTCGCTCTCAGCACTCTTCTTCGTACCCGTCTTCCCATGCGAATCACCGCAGGCGTCACGGACATGCTGACGAAGATGAGATTGATCCCTTATCCAGTAATGCATATGCAGGCTACCAGCACAATGCGTCGTCTCACCGCTTCAGCAGCGATGGATCTGGATATCATCCATTCGCGTCCGAAGACGTCAGCGTCCCCTCCATGCGATCCGTACATGGACCTCCTGGGCGTCATCAATCCTTCTTCAGTGGGTAGGTAACACGCCTAGATTCCTCCCGTTGTTGCATGTGACTGACAGGACAGTCCTTTTCCCAGTCCTCATCAAGGCGGGAGCACTCAACCTGTATTTAGGTATCCGCAGTACCAGACTTTGCAATCGCAAAGTCCAAATCTAGCATCGGATTTCTGCCACCCAAATCCGAGTGCGGCAGGTTTTCCGGGCACCAATCAGCAACAGCCTCAACAGAGATGGATTCCTTCGTATCCGCCGGCCGTTGACTCATCATCGGGACACGGCAATGCCTTCGCCAGACAGGGTCGGACCATTTCAGGACCGCAGCATCAAGATCAGCGCGGCCGCCGACTGTCTACTCAAGCCCGAAATGGTTCCTGGGAGTACGTTCTTGATGAATACTGAAATGAGCTTTGCTAACAATGTACTGCAGCGAGCAGCAGAGTCGGCACATCGACCCGAGGACGCATAATGCGCGCCTTGACGAAGAGGACGGTAGCGATACCAGCGAAGATACACGCCAGAGTATCAGAACTCAATATGTCGAGGGATACATGGATCGAGACGACCACCCATGGTGTCCGTGGTCTCGTGGGACTTAGCGAGAGTACCTCCAATCAACATCAACATCACTTCTCAGTGATAGTCAACCCCGTTGAGTCATGAACGAACCACCCATGCTCCGAGCCAAAATGCTCGCCGTGAAGCGTGTTTGGTACATGGGGGGAAAGAATCTCCGCTGCGCAATATCTTGAGGAACCATACCACATCATATAGAAGAGAACATGCAAGCAGTTTCGAATGTTGGCTGGGAGATTGAACGGGTATCATGTTTTGTTGGCGGAAAAATGGTTTATAGCCGGGACTGTTGTTCAATACTGGTCTTTTCGAAATGAGGGAGTGTCGTTGGTCATATTCTTCGGTCACCGACTGAGTGCATGATCTCGTCGCGAAGAGTTTGCTACTTGACTTTGCCTGTTTGCTTTGGTCCAGTCAAAGAGTTGATCGGGCTTGTCGTCAGTCTGTGAGTTGCTATTGGAGGCATCCAAAAAGAGGTTGGATGTGACTTGATGATGCTGGTTTGATACCGCTCTTTGCTGTTAAGGAAATTGACTTGAGGAGTACGTTGGCAAATCCATCCTCTTTTGGCAGTGCTTGAGGCAGCCTTTGAGAGTTTACGGAATGAAAGATCTCTAGCTTTGTGATGCAAGGAACACATGGGGGAGCATCCCCCAATCTTCAAGTACGTTGCCAACAGACTTGGTCCTATAATGGCTGTTACGTCTTATAATTGAAAGATATACTCCTGAAATCGCAGGCCTCCAAATAATTTTGGCACCACAGCTTCAGCTTCCAAAGATCTCTCAGGTGCCAGCCGCTGAACAAACAGGAGCGATATTGTAACTACGGTCTTGATACAGCACCGCGTGGCCAGTGAGCCCTCATGTCTTGCTATCCATGTCCGGTGTTAGCTTAATAGTCAAATTTTCATTGGGATGACGAGCATTGCATGATCATGCTATTTCAGCCATGTGGCGGTGGGATAGACGGCGAGGCAAATGTAACCCTACCTAGACCGACAAAACAAAATATCAGAAACAGTCAGCCACATACACCTACAACTTTGGACCTATCAAATGGACAGTTGACGACCGCCTGAAACCCAGTTGGTGTTCCAATTCGATAAACTACAACTCAGCCTCTCGACCCGAATATGAGTGTGACAGAGCATACCGGCACCACCGAGGTCCGGGAATCTATTGGCCTATCATCCAATCAGGTCGAATCGATACTCGATCTCCGTCCGGAGGATAGTGTTGTTGGATATCCAAATTAGAAACGAGCCTATAGGCCGCCCTAAGTAATCAAACCGAAAGTTGGTTCGACACCATGATGCAAGATGAGAGAGAGGCATGTTTCGTCTTCCTTTATTGGACTCTTCCCGGGATGCTACCACGTTGGCCGGCCGGACATCCGACATTGGCGGTGAGTTGGAGCAGCTCGCATGTCAAATTCTCGGCCAAGAATCATAGAATGCATGTTGCTAGCATTGATTCGAAAGAAAGAAGCTTAAAGCTGTTGACTCTGATCACGGTGAAGGAAAGACGTTAGGTACAGGTGTGTAGGTTCTGAAACTAATTTTGTGGAATTCTCCACCACCCACCTAACCTGAACAGGATACATTTCGAAAATCAGTCACTTTCCGTCACTTTTCCATACAAACTGGCCTAAAAGTTACATCTATGGCCAATATTCTTCGTTCTTTTCGATTGCTATGTGACGAAAATGAAGCTATTCACATATTAGCTAACGCAGTACATCTAAAAGCCTTTACGACGCCTGTAACACCTCGTCCCAGGCCTAGTATATAGCCCTCAGCAAGCTTTATATATAACTTTCAGCAGGCCTTACTACAGTACCAGCAGGCCTTACGCAGTGTCTGTATATAGTACGGACTTAGAAGGCGTAACGATAATAGATGGTGTTGAGCAAATTCAGCGGGAGCTCATGGTTATGTATATCTAGGCTAAAATTGGGTGGTGAGGTACGGATTAGCAGAGCATTGTTCGAAATAGTCGCTAGTGGTGGCGAATTCCACAAAATTAGTTTCGGAACCTACACACCTGTATGGAACTCCAGGTGAAGATCGTGAACGGCATGCGCTAAAAAGGAATGGTGGGCCCTATTGCATTAGGTAGCAGGGGTCTCTGAAAGCCCCATATTGGCAGTTGCATATCGTCGTTTCTGGGCACCTGCACCTTCCGTCGATTGAATAGAAGTATCACATTGCTGCCTGCGACGTTGACCTGCGACGTTGACCTGCGACGTTGACCTGCGACGTTGACCTGCGACGTTGACCTGCGACGTTGACCTGCGCCGTTGACCTGCGCCGTTGACCTGCGCCGTTGACCTGCGCCGTTGACCTGCGCCGTTGACCTGCGCCGTTGACCTGCGCCGTTGACCTGCGCCGTTGACCTGCGCCGTTGACCTGCGCCGTTGACCTGCGCCGTTGACCTGCGCCGTTGACCTGCGCCGTTGACCTGCGCCGTTGACCTGCGCCGTTGACCTGCGCCGTTGACCTGCGCCGTTGACCTGCGCCGTTGACCTGCGCCGTTGACCTGCGCCGTTGACCTGCGCCGTTGACCGCCCCCGTGCAATATACATTTGTTGAGAGCCAGATTCCTCACTGTCGCTATTGTATCTGAAGTCATTGTCGCCGTCATCCCACCTTCCAACTGAGCTGTCATCCAATACACCACCCACGATGGCACCCAAACGCACGGCTGAAGGCAACGCGGGTTACCAAAACTCTAAGCGCCACAAGACAGCGAAAGTAGACACGACAAATGGCCAACGTGGGGTCTTTGGCGATCTGAAAAGCGAAACAACGGCTCCCACCGGCGACAGCGATCTAGACTGCGAGGACGACTCTGCAGCCCTCGCATATCTCAAATCTGTCAGGTACGATTACCTTCCTCTACCCATTTACATACTCTATCCTCTCCTCTCTCTCAACCCAAGCTAAAGTTTCTCGCCCAGTCTTGGTGGAATGAGTAGCTGATATGGTGAGTATAGAACCCAAGCATCCACAATCCCCCATGTGCTCGTCGCACAGAAAGCAGGGCCTACACTACCACCCGACGCATCAGACACCCAGGCAGTAGACCGCAGCATATACATCACCGGCGTTGGTGATTTCAGAGGTTACTACCAAGACGGTGCATATACCGCATATCCAGAAGGGCCCTTCGATGAGAACGCCGAGGACTGCGATGAAGATTACGAAGACGAAGATCGCTCCGATGCCACCATGAGTGGCCCGTCCAACAGCACTGTCGACGAGATACGCACGGCATACTTCACTTCCATCACACAATCCTACCTCGCTCTGCGCAGCCGTCTGCAAATCTCACCTCCCCAATCTGCTCTCTTATCTCTACCATCAACCCACCCAACGACGTTCCCGAAGCCCAAAGAGTATCCCACCGCTTCCGCCGACTGGTCCTCCCGTCTTCGCTCCACAGACCCCAAACCCGCACAACTAGCTGCAATGCACAAAGACTGCGTGCTCCGACTCCTGCACATTGTTCTAAACAACAAGTTCCTGCGGAAAGGTCACGAGCTTAGAGAACGAACATCTCGCTGGATCTGGGGCTTATTGGCACGCCTGCCTGAGCAGGGAGAACTGGACTACGCGGAAATTGGATGTGTAAGAGAGTTGGGAAAGAGAGCAGTGCTCATGATGGTCAGTCTCGCGGAGCATGACGCCTTGAAAGAGGTTGCAGGAGCATCGTCTGACAGTGATGGATATGACTATGAGGACGGCGAAGGGTATGACGAAGGGGGCGATGATGGCGAGGGAGAATATTACGAGCAAGAGTACTACGACGAGAATACCACAGTCAAGAGGGAGCCCGTCTCCAGTAAGAATGGGGACCCGGACAAGGTTGATCCTGCGCAGGAGAAGACCGAAGCTGCTGCGCCCTCCCAAGCACAACGACCAACCAGCTCCTCAGACGTGGAAATGGACCTCGACACTGATCGAGAAGATGGGGAAGTAGCAGACACACCCGCACCCTTGTCACCACCACGCTCAGATCCGGCTGCTGACACCGAGAGTATTGAGTTGGCAAAGGCAAGACTCTTGGCTCAACTCGAAGGCGACAGTGCGGGAGATGCGAAAGAACCAGAACTTGACCGCAGAGAGGCGAATGAACGAGCAACCCTCAACATGATCCTCACCGTCGCTGGGGAGTTCTACGGACAGCGGGATCTTCTCGAGTTTCGAGATCCTTTTGGTGGGTAATCAATCGTCTTGTGTCGGTAGGTGATGGGAGATCGACTACATGCTACTAATCGACCGAAATTTGCCATCAATTTTGAGACGGGTGAGTAGAGGGTGAGTACCACCACGAAGGCAAGTATGCTGCATTAATCATCGTCTCGCACCACCAACGGAGACAGAACTTTGCGTGATGCCCCGCAAACTGTACAGGCATAAGCATAGGAAACTAGTTCTATAAAACTTGAGACACACAAAATGTTAATAAAACGTGAATAATTCCTCCTTATACAGATTTCCAAAGTCGTGACGTAGAACCTAATTCTGTCTATCTGACCTTGCATACTATGCTATCTACTTGAATCTACCTGCCTATTCTTGCAACATGGGACGATGAATAATGTTTGGCTTCATGGATTACACAGCTCACTCACGTAGGGCATGACACGGCGCAGCGTATCGTACCATATAATATCAATATTTCAAATTTATTTAACGAAAACTCAGTAATAGAGCGAATGTCGTCCACAGCGCCATCCGATCTCGCGATATGTAATGCAGAGCTTGGAAAGACTGGACTGCGTAGAAAACTGTTTGATGCAGCATCGATATTTATTCATGGTTCTCACCATGACCTCGTTAAGATACCTAGCACAGCTAAGGTAGTTTCCCGTCTCCAGTCGGTACCTCCATCTCGAATTCCACGCTCGGCGAACGCTCACTCTCTACCCAACCGTTATGAAACTCGTAAAACGCAAATACCCCATCCGGAACACCAGTCCATGTGAATCGCTAAGTCCTCTTGGACGAAAGAAATCAAACTCGAAGACCAGGCCTTTCCTTCATTATAGGTCATCTCCATTCCCCCATCCCTATGCACAACCCTGGGTATAACGTGAAACCATCCCGCTGCCCCTCGACCATCCTTACAGGTACTCAAAACAAGCTGTGAAAGCTAAGCATCATTCATCTCGACCTCCCATTTACTCTGGTCGAAGAAATCGGCATCCTCGAAATCACTATCGACGACCATGACGTTTTCTTGACCGGGACTACCCGATTCAGATCCATGGCTACCGGCCTTGGCCCGATGTCGTCCCTTGCGAGGCGTTGCGATAGCGCGGGAGTTGTGGTTGGACCATAAGTTGAGGGACGTGGGGATAGCGAGTTTCTCCTCCTCTTCGTCCTCGACGAAGAACCGCTTTCGTGAGCGGGATGCGGAGGGTGGCGGTGAGATGTCGGAAGAGACTGTCTCTTGACTGGATGTCAAGCCAGGTACGTCGTCGTCCATGCTCGAGTCGAAGATGCTAGGCACTGGTTGATAAGACGGGGCGACGGCTGCAATGGAGCCCATGTGTCGCGATGAGGGTTCTGGTTGTGGGGCGAAACCGCCGATGCTGTTGATGCCACAGAACGGCATCAGTTCGCGAGGCGCGGATATGGCATTTGCGCGTGATCGCTGGCCCTCGCCCATCGTGTCTTGTGTGACCTTTTGAGTGTTCTGTTCGTCCCAGAGGGAGAAGCCGCTGTATGTTCCTGTCTTGTAGCCTTCGGGGACGGACTTGCGCACTCGCATGCCCACTGATAGGAGGTTGGACTGGACTTGCGAAGGGATGGCTGGTGAGGGGTTGGACGATGACGGTTGGGTGGTGGTGGGTGTTGTGCTGTTGAAGAATGAGGTGATTTGTCGCTGCGTTGGGTCGGAGGCAGCGCCGGCGAATTGTCTCTTTGTTCGTGGGTTCGACATGATGGGTGGGATGTCGCTGGCACTCGGGAGGTCGCTTAGATAGAGGTGTGTCGAATGCAGGCGGGTGACTGGTAACTAACCCCGGCTGCGACAAGGCTGTGTTAAGGGATGATGAAGCAAGGCCGCCCGGGGATCAATGAAGCATGGGCGGCGTGCGCTATCTGCACCGGCCAGGCTGTGGAGGTATAAAACGACGATAGTGTCAATACTGCGACACTACAATCTTGGCTAGTGGTCGAGAGAGTGGATGTCGAGACACTGTCGAGACGATGCGGCAGTGCAGCAGTGCGGACAGAGGCAACCCAGGCGAGCCAGGGACTCGGACTTGAAACGAGTGACGAATGACGAAATTGTAGAGGCGGCAAGTTGATGCGTCGAGGGGTCCTTGTCGATTGGTTTGGAGGGAGACAGGTCCTCGAATTGGTTGGAGGAGGCTCATGCGACAATGCGGGTGGGGACGAAAGAGGGCTGGCGTAATGTGCGTAATGGGGGCTTTTTGCCGATACCCGCTTCGCGTCTAAAAGCGCGTGTTGGACGCGTTCAAGTGCCTACGGGTTTGGACTCCGGATCCCTCTTTCCGAGGCTTAGGTAATACAGTTCGATGCACAAACCACCGAGACACTTTATCACAGACGAAACACAGACGATTTGTAGATACATTAGGTAGCACATCAACCTGACTCGGACGTAGAGTGCAGTCTCAAGCATGCATGTTATATAAAAAGTTGAATATCTGTAAGCATATTCATTCAGTGACTGTCCTCTGTCTACGTTTCTTACTCAAGCAATTTGGCAGATTTTATACCACAGAATCATGAAGCATGTCTAGGTATAGATCGTAGATCCGAATTGACTGACTGCCGCAAATTTTTGCAGATCATAAAAGACCATAAAGGGTATTTTCGATTGGAGACATGCGTCTTGAGGCACCTGGGTTAGATAATTCACTGCTGCCTCCATAGACCATGGTTGAACCTGTTGGGACTTTGGTATTTATAGACAAACATAGCTCGACATTGGACCTGTCAATGTCGAATGTTTCAACAAATAGTAATAACGGGGGATCCCCTAAATACAAACTCCTAATTTGATATCAACTTCAGTCGGGCAAATGGTAAACAAATGTGTATGTAGGAGGTAGCTTTGAGGTTACAATGCCTACAGTACAGAATCCCACGATTGTTGGATCTTGGTGACACAAATGGTCTATCATGGGCCAGCTTTGGTAACAGAGGGGTTGACATGTAGTGCTCTGATCTATAGTTGTTTATCCGGCGCTCATGAAATGCATGCATTTAGGGCGACTGGCGTCAATAGTTGGTCGTTTTTGCCCTCGCTCCCATCTACGATCACTATAATCATTTGTAGTCTACATTAGGACAGCGCAATACATGTCACTAATGCATCGTCACTGAAGCATCGTCACTCAACAAGGAAACATATAGCAAGCTGATCCGTGGAACTCCGTGAATTTGCCTAAACAATGACCATTGCGGGTATGCAGCAATCCTCAAGCAGCGTTCCATGTCCTCGCAGATCTCAGCCGTGTTGTCCCTTCACAGGATCAACATTTCCCCGGAGCTGCTCATGTGAAGCCGTTTCCAGCCATCCACCCGTTGCAGAACTACCACATCACATAAGTGTGATGTCAATGAAAGATCTCCTGTTGCACAACAAGGAAAACCGTCCGCAGGAAAGACAAGCGAAAATGCGAGATATCAGGACCCCAAACGCCCCTGTTTGTATTGGAGTACTTTTAGGTATCCGTCGTCTACCTGCAGTTGACGTCAAAAGAAGATTCGTGAGAAAAGTCGAGTTGCCGTTGCGTATTGTGACAGATGTGGAGACACCCGTGGGTGCTCCCTTTTGTATGCGCCCCATGCCACCGTGAAGTGCTTTGCAGATATCCGAGCCGTCGTACCATCAAGTCGTAGCCAATGCCCTAATAACGAAGAAAAGAGAGGTAGACATTATGCCTCTACTTTCTGCGGAAAGAGCAGCCCTCGGTCAGTCTGGCCTTTCCACCGCTGGGCTGGCAGAGGACGGTGGTGCATCCCTGGCAGATGACGACGGTCTGGGCGTGCGAGAAGACGGTGGTGATGGTGAAGCAGCCGGGGCACTTGACATCCATGAAGAAGGATCGGGGAGCGGGGACCAGAGTCTGTAGACCATGTTAATTGCCGCCATTGTGGGAGACGAAGCGGAGTGGGAGGATGGCTAGGTCGTACCTTGAGCTTGTGCTTCTTGGCCTCGGCAGCCGGGCTGGGGTTGAGAAGATCAACGGCGAGAACCTGAGTGAAATTTTGTCAGCATGACTGTTGGTTTTGAGAGCAAATGGTGCGGCAGCATCAAGCCCCTCCTGAACTAATCGGCGCAATCGGTCATCATAGCCAGTAAGTCGAGAGTGGTGTTGTGATGTCGCCAATGAAGGCGGCAATATTTCGTTCGATGAATTCCGTGGTCGATGGCGCAGCGATGGCTTGGTAGTATTGTTTTGATGACCGACCGCAGGACAGTAACAGGAGGGGCTCGGAGTGCCGGATGCGTGTCGACTTACCATCTTGTCTGATTGTCAAGAGTTGTGTCTTGGTGAATCGATTGGGCAAGCGTGAGGTTGGCAGATGAAATCTGGATGACGAGTACAGACTTTTGTGCTTGCGGTGATGGTTGTCGGTGAGGGGAAGAGAGGTCGTGTGTGAAGAAAGTTCGCTTTTGGGAAAAGCCAAGCTGTGAAGACTTTGGTTGGCGGACGAGGCTTCAGTGGCCCACAGAGGCGAAGAGCGCTGAAGACCCTTCTGGTGTGTACTAAACGGGCTTAGCGGTGCAGAGGGCTAGGGCTTCTTCACCAGAATTTAGTCAGAACCGCCACATATCCACAGCAATTGGTGTGGGTGTGTCCCACTCTGACCCCACCTATTCGCCTTTTCACCCGGCTTTTGTGATGGCCTGGAGCAGCTGGTCCGAGCTGGAAGATTGAATAGAAAGATTCGAGAACCGTTTGACGGGTAGGTCCTGCGGTTCCCCAAGACCTCACCAGTCGCTGCCTGCTGAATGACGCAGTAAGTCATTCATTGCTGATACATGTCACATGTACCTTTATCCACTGCAACATTGCCGTGGGACCAGAAGCTGTTGGCGGGGTGCCTAAACGAGGAGATACAGATGACAACCAACTCGAAAAGGCAGCAGTATCATATGCGCTTCTGTGATAAGTGCATTCCTCGTAGATTCATCGATCTTCTTCGAGGAAAATAAACCTGTCCTGATCAACTCAATTTACATCCCAGATAACTATCTTCGACTGGAAGGGGCATACCATTCCGGAGCACATTCGCACATCTTCCCCACCATCATGGCGGCTCCCATGGACCAGCGAATTGCGGTCCCTATTGACGACCCAAATGCAGACACGGAATGGTGAGGTCTAGTTCTTATCTAAAAACTCGGCGATACCTTGGCTAATGCAATGCAACGATCAGGAATGAGATTCTGCGGAAGCATGGCGTCATCCCAGAGAAGCCTCCTTCACCTACTCCCATGATCGAAGAAGCCATCCTTGAGGGCCGCCGAATAGCACACGAGAATAGACTGGAAGGGAAAGAGCTAGACGAGCTTGATGCCCTCGAAGATGATGAAGATGAGGCATTCTTGGAACAGTACCGCCAGAAGCGCATGCAGGAGCTCAATAAACTGACCAAGAAGTCGATCCACGGCTCCGTATACCCAATCACCAAGCCCGAATACTCCCGTGAGGTCACCGAGGCATCCAATAAGGGTCATGTATTCGTCAACCTAACATCCCCCATGGGTAACAACGTTCAATCGAGAGTTCTATCTGAGCTTTGGCGGCAGGCTGCAAAAGAGTATGGCGATATCAAGTTCTGCGAAATCCGAGCCGACAAAGCTATCGAAAACTATCCTGACCGAAATTGCCCGACTATTCTGGTATACAAGAACGGCGACATTGCAAGACAGGTTGTTACTCTGGTCACCATGGGCGGAGTGCGTGTGAGCATGTTGGAAATAGATAACTTGCTTGTTGAGGTTGGTGCGGTGGACAGCAAGGACATGAGGGTCGTCAAGAGGAGGAGAGATGCTGAGAATGCGAAAGAGGATCTCGATGCGTTGAGAGTAATTAAGAATGGAAACGTCAGGCATGCGACCGTCGATGACGATGACGACGACTGGGATTGAGCACGATGAAAATGTTGACTGCTGTACGGTACCAATCATACGACGGCTGTTCAAAACTCGGGAAACGTCCATGCCGGACCGACATAGCTTGCAGTTCATTTGCCGATCGAATGACTGTAAAGACAATACGAATCTTTTCCCGCCTGCACGCCGTTTCGTTGTGCAATTCAGCTTGCCATGCAAGCAACTAAAAGGAGTACTTTGGAATGATGCGCCCGTCGCGTCGGTTGCGACGAACGCGTTGCATGCCTCCTCACTATATCAATGGGGTTGACGTAGCGCCATCTTCGCAACTTTACCTGCGCTTGCAGAAAGCTTATAGCTCTTGAGAGGCTGGTAGCAAACGAATCTGACGATGACCGACGTTCAAGTTCCGGACCCTTGATTTGGACCTTCGGGAAGCTACGGTCCAAGTGGGGCCTAAACACGACACATTACGTACCTACCTTGTCGCATCGCGTACTGCGAGGCGGGGATTCTTCGTCCTGTTTACCACGCGCCAACCTTTGCTACACTCAATTGACGCGCTTACCACTACCTGGTCCACATTCGACTCGTTCTCTACGGCGCTGACTGGCACAAACCGGAAGCATGGCTGAAGAGCCGACCCTTCCCAGTCTACCAAGAGTCCAATGGAACTCCCAGGCTCAGACCTTCGACAATACGCGGAAGCGAAACCGCGGACCAGTCTCCCAACCTCTCTTCTCAAACTCCAGCGATCCCGCTGTCTTCTCCAGCGACGATGACCCAGACGTAGAAAACTATGCCAATGGTCGGCACAGGAAGAAACGCTATTATGGTTCATGGTTCCAGCAACAGCAATTGCCAACGTCCTCGGACTCGACGTTTGGTGAAGACAAGACCCCGCTACCCAAACCGAAAAGGACTTTCGAGCGACAGGTCGACTCCGGGGTATGGATGGATAGCGACGGATCTGTCGGTCTCGAGGAAGAATTTAGTATTGAGATCGAGGCGCCCATTGAACCCAAGCTGTCCTCGTTGAGAGTGGTCAATCCCGCCCAAATTATTTCGTCTGAAGAGGCCTTAGTCCGTCAAAAAGTAGAAGAAGCGATCGAAGAAGGAAATGAAAGCGTGGATCTATCGTATGTTTCGATACACCCAAATCAAGGACGATGTGTCATTTTGAGTGGTGTTGCTGACGAAAATTCCAGGTCTCTCGGCGTCTCGTCTATTTCAAATGAGACAGTTGCGCGTCTTTCCGAGCTTTCTGTGATCCCATCAGTCAATAAAGACGTGCCTTTCGAGCAGAAGTCGCCCGAAATTGGGCTGTATTTGTCCAATAACTATCTCACGCGCGCACCAGGTGCTCTATTCAACCTAGAACATTTGACGCATCTCTCTCTTCGAAATAACCAGATTGCAGATCTCCCGCCCAGTATCGGCAAGCTGCGTAATTTGCGAACAATTAATATCTCCCTCAACCGGCTTCGCTATCTACCGGGAGAACTACTCGATTTATTGAAGTTCCCTTCCAGCCTAGAAAATCTGAACATTCATCCCAATCCGTTCTATCGGTCAGAAAGCAATGTTTCTCCACAGCCGGGTTTTGACGGTGCATTCCCACACGATGTCAAATTTGTTGTCATGCATGACAACGCAGTCACTGAAGAAACGCGTCGCCAGGCTACTGAGAGTGGGAGGACCTGGGCATGGCAAGCTGCAATTCTCGCGCGAAGCCCATTACAATACAGCGATAGCCGTGGATCGATACTGTCGAAGTTTGTTTTGCCATTTTCGGGACAGACGCCCGAGTGCGAGGCAGAAGAGTTAAGAAGTCAGCAGCAAGTCATCCTGCCGACTGAAGATCTTGCCTCCGATCCGCAGCTGAACTTTCCGGGTCAGAATGTTGGTGCCCCTAGAAAGCCAAGTTCTGTACTGTCATTGTTCGAGCTCGCGCTGCAATCTTCTTCTCGGGCGGCGCAAACATGGGACCTCGCCTCGTGGCTTCCTCCGACTGCGCCTCCGAGCATTATCAGATGTCTCGACAGAATCAAGGAACAAAGCCAATTGAACGCCAATGAGGGCACTTTACCTTGCTCAATATGTGGTCGACATATTGTCACCCCGACAGTTCAGTGGATTGAGTGGTGGATCATTTCGAAATGGCGGAACGATGCGGCTTCTGAACCGCTCAGTAACGACCCGCTTGAGAATACCGTGCCTTTCTTGAAGCGTGGTTGTTCGTGGAATTGTGTGCCAAAGCCTATGAAGAAGGGAGAGGCCGCGCCATTGTGAGACAACCCGGTTACAATGTTGTATTGGATTGAGGAGATTACTCGAAACGCGAACGCACACGGGTTTGGAACGGACGGCGCTATTACCACTACCCTCAAGGCATGGACACGTGCAGCCACATAACGGTTGGGTCTCGAAATGGAAGAAAAGTAAAACAAGTGGGTCCCAAATGGGTATTGAAATGTGATGAGTGACGGTTGTCCGAACGGCGAATATCGAAAACGTACTGAATAAGACCATTACCAAGAGATGGAACATTCCTACCAATCTGGTGATAATCCTCAAATCCATGGGTTGATAGTGGCTTAATTGCGCACAAGTCCTAATTAGTTCCCAGCAGCAGCAAAAGTCATCAGGCTTTCGGCTCCCCTCAAGTCTCACGAACCCTGATGGTGGACTTCGATGAAAAAAACAAGGGAATCAGTCACGAGTCAACAGCACAAGTCATGTTACCCGAAACGCCGACACCGAATATCCCTGGTCACCCGGCACAGTTACTATATATGCTGATCAATGCATGGTTCCGAGAGTTCCGAGAACACATCTACCGGGAACTGTTTTTCTTCTTTCAGTTTCGTTGGCTTGATCGCGTGGTCTGTTCCCCATTTTGATGTTACCAAAATGGCGGGTTCACATATGAGCAATATTATAAATACCATGTCCCTCCCATCTTGTGGGGCTGGTTGAGTGCCGGCAGTCCCGAAGAGGATGGCTGGTGATGGATGGTTCAGAGTCTGAGGCATTTGGGGACATGAGAAGAAAAATAATAGAAGAGATGGGGTATAAATTTGATGCGGCCTTTCCTGCGGTTTTAAATGGTGTTCTCGTATGTTTGGTCTATAATCACTGCGCCTCAACCTACACTACACGAACTTATACGCCTCACTCAGCATCACTCTACAGGCCAAAACTATCATCTTTCGGCTCTATAAGACATTGAATTCAATATGGCATACTCAGATACTACCTCCAAATCTCCCTACACACGATCTCCGACAGAAACTCCCATAGACAGTTTCATACGGTGGGCTCGACTGGAGAAATATCGAATCGAAGTCACATATGGGGTATACGTCTATACCCCCGGAGAAAAACTAGCATTCTGGACTGTGTTTTTATTTCTCTTCGCTGCGATATCGACAGCTGGGCTACTTTTTGTACACCGAAATCTCACACTGCTCGTACGAGTCATAGCGAATTCTGCATCTCATGGCTGGGCTGCAAAACAACGTATGCCCGAGCTGACCACAGGAGCCGGGGATATTCTCAGCACAGCGAGGAACTCACAGATCGCGTGACGGATGGTAGGATTAGAAGAAGAATGTCTCATTGTCTTCGGAGTCGATACTATTGGGTGATTCCTCGGATCCTCGGCTGCGCTTATGCATAACTGGCAAGTCCCATGCAGCGAAGCGAAGGAAGCGCGGGCAAGTGTCATAGCACGAGGCTACCATGTAGCTGAAATGAACGTATGACTATAAACTGACGACTTGGAGATAAGAGTTTCAAAGCCGCTTATGCTTGTCTTACTCCTTGCCGCCCTACCGCACTTATACCGGCACTTTGCTTCCTATTTCAGCCGCCAAGCCCGGCAGCACGACGACAAATTCGGCGCGTCAGGCACGAGGTTGAACCCGACGAGGTGCAGTCATGCGACTTTACATCCCAGATTATTTGGTCCTATCTTGCGATCTTTACTCGAGTCGATGTGACGCACAGTCGGATTTGTATCACTGCAAAAATGAAATGCCACTATTTGCGGGCGCTACCTAAAGGACCGATGTCAGGAAGAAAACCTCTTTGGGCCCCTTCCGGGTTATCCGGAGCCTGATATCTTAGGCCCCCAAGATCGCGATATGTTCCATGTGATCGTTTGGCTGAGTTACGATTGGTGCTTTGAGTTGGTCGTGTACATATTGGAGTCGTTGCCTTGCGGCTCTAATGCAAGGTGTTTTGGGTGATGGTGGTGTTCATGGTTGAGGTAGTCGGAGCTGCTGGTACTTCTGGGAACTGATGGGTTTGTACCTTGATTGTATTGAGGAGCACAACCGGAAACAGCGTGCGATGCATACAGGTCAACAGGATGATAATTTGACATATGGGTATTTACTGGGTAATAACTGGCCCACGGCGAGTGTACTGGCAGGGTTTGTACTATGGTATATCGACGACGAAGACTTCGTTTTGCCACTGACTTAGCGGGTGACTGATCAGCCCTAGGATTAATAGTTCAGTGGCTTTAATTGCTTAGGTTATTTGGTGCAATAGCCACAGCGAAATAGACGGCGATACTCGAAGCCACAGCGATCAGCAGTAGCCTCCACATGGCAATTATCATCCTGCGGACCTGTAGATAAGATGGCGTGAATGCCATCGGATTTCGGAGTCATTGTGGTGGTGTTGCATTAGGGTGGTGCTGGCAATTTGAGGTTGAAATCACCAGACATGCCTCGTTCATGGCCCACTCAGCTATGTAGACAGAAGGCTGTGGTCTATGTGTATAGCTAATTGTAGCAGTAGACATTATAACTCTATATGTTAGTATATATCGATTGTCATGTACATTCGGTAGATGACTTACTGATCCCGTTGTCGAAGCAATCTATGAAGGTACTTTTAACAGAAACACTCCTAGGCTGCAGGGAAGGAAGATATTGGTACTTTATTGGGTGACATCAGCTGCGTATATGACACTTAATCATGATTCCACATATATCTATCTTCGCTGTGTGAGAATGAACGGAGCATTTTCGCGCATTGCTGTTAAATACCATGAGTTACGAGGTAGGCTGAGCTGTGATGGTATATTCACTGAAGGCTGTTGCCGTAGCTGCCTCCAATATTGAGCGGCATTGATCTATTGAGTTGTGGCAGTCAGTCGTGCTTGTGATCCATGTGCATACTTACGAAAGGGTGTTTCAGAGCGTGAATGGACAGCAAAAGGATGGGAAGATCAGGTCAGTGAAAAACCAGAAACTTTGTAAACCTTGCGTACCTGCTTGCAGGAAACAGTCGGTAGCTTCAATTTGTCCACTCAATTCACCCTTGGCTGCCATCACACAGTTATCTTGCTGCCCAATACAGGCTCTGTTGATAGCATATGAGAACCTTGTCTATTTTGTATTAGCTTGTAAGCCCAGTGAGCTGGGTTGTTCTCAACTGACCAGTGTCATGCCATCTACGAGGTACGGGTGGCTGATGTCGTTTGAAGACGTGATCTACTCAGAATAAGTTGTTTACGGCTTAAATGACAACGATCTCGCAGATCATGCTTGTAGTGTACTTACTGTTAAAGGATCGGCACCAAGGCTTCCAACGAAGACCTATGATACGTATTAGAACGAAGTGTAGATATTGATATAAGATGGAATGTTTAAATTAGAAAATAATGATTTTGTTATACATTGAGATTTTGAGTTGTGTCAATTGACACAGTAGCTGTGGTTGTTGTCGTGGACTCTTGGCTCATCGTTGGGAACACAGATGTGACCGTTGGCGCTCGTGTCTTGGTAGACAGTGTCGAAGGGGTCGGTTTTGGCATTGTTGACAATTGTAAAGTTGATGGGAGAGTGATTGCCGTCCCAGAAACTGATGGCTTCACTTCCGGTGTTACTGCAGGCTGTTCACTGTCTTTCTTCGTTATCATTGGTATCACAATTGCGCCAATTGTAATTCCAACAGCAAAGAAGATGATACACCCTAGAGCTATCCATATTATAAGAATTTTCTTGGATTTCCTGCTTCGGCGTATCTTTGACTTCGATATGAGTTGTGTGATTCGGAATGGCTGTGTTGTGGCTATCTTTTCATTGTTGTATGATGCAAGTTCTGGCGCCTCATTGCCATGGTCGACTTCCAGTCCCGTCTCAATAAGAACTTCAATTCCCTCTATCGAGTGAGTATCATGATCCATTGTGATTAGTGACACTCATGTAGGTGTAAAAAAGTATATTGAACACGTCCCGTAATGACTATCATAGATAAATGAGGGAGCTGGGCGACATGCCGTTGTAAGGCTCACGTAGAATGAAACTGTCTATCATCACCGACATAGTAGGACTTCTATATGATTATAGGATCCGTTGCAGCTTAAAAATGCACCGGAAGTATAATATCATGTTGGCGCCATCCGCATGTTTCAGAGGCTGCGACGCCGCCCCCAACCTCTAAGCGACGTAGTACTCCGCATCCTGTCTCATATCGAGACTTGTTCCAACCCCGTACCACTCATGACCAACAATCGCTTTTTCAAATACCCTATGTGCTGGGATTGGAATTGAGCTCTATAGTCCGTTTGTAGCCAGATTTTGGCCCAAATGAGTTGACTTTATGGCGTTTCGTTCTGTGGTGCCGGCTTGATCGACAGACCTATGAACCTTGTATGAAACGATAGAGCAGATAAGGTAAAGACGGCACTTTCGGCACATTAAGTCCCTCTCCGTCCCGAAAGCTCTGTTGGCATGTATTATGTGTTTACATGTTTTACAGTGTTCAGTTGTTATAACACGGTACTCCTTATAGACGTCCAGATGATGTCTAATATTTTAGCTCAAACTTCAAAACGTGAGAAGTATAACATTCCTGATTGAAAGTATACCACAACGCAACGTCGATGCAAAAGAAAGCAACGCAGACAAAACAACCAACAACTGGGCCAAAGAGGCCCACGAATGGGAGATGTAGAAGATCACGCAACAATACACTGCCCCCTGTGGCTGGGAGAGCGCATGTCACAAACACGCTTCGAGTTACAATCACAAATTCTCGGTTAGGTGTATAAGTCGATATATGTTGATTTCTTGACATGAGCTTACGCGGCCATCCAATGTCCCGCTCATCACAACTAACAGCTTTGCTAGATTGTTTTGTCAGAAACCGTTGTTGGTTCCTTGGAACTAACATCTACGTCTCTTACATTGAAGCGACGAGAAAGTCCCGGTCGCATATACATACATATTCATACCAGAGGAAAGCTCTGTATATGAGCTTCGAAACCCGATGGACAGCTTCAAGTCTCATGAGTTTATACTCAATAAGTGTGTTAGACAAATAGCTAATAGCTAGCAATATTTGTCATGACAATATAATCACCTAACAGTGCCGCTTTGAAGAGAAATCGTCAGCATATTTCTAAGTTACAATAAAACACTCAAGACGGATGAAACTACCTAGGTATGCACTCGCAACGGTGTGAACGGTGATCACATTAATCAACGCACAACAGTGTTCGACCACTCCAAGTTCAATATGTTCTCCATACGAGATCTCAGCCAATATCATCCACACATGAAGTTACCTTGTAAGCAGCTTGTGCAATGTTACAGTTGAGAGTTCGAGTTAGTAGTAAATTCATTTGATATTTGTCTAGTCTTATCTCTACTTATTCTATGTGTTTACCAGCATATCGATCTTCCTTACCACTCTAATCCATTGCGCAGACTTTTCTCTTATCAAGGTTGTTGGCGACTGATAATCAGTTCTGCGCTGGCTGCTGAAGCATGTACGCACACGGGGTGTTATGAACCCTCAGTGCGATTGCTTATCTGGCCTAGATGCCTATGATGCAAATAGGACAGCGAATGAATGTTAGGAAAGTGAATAATATTCTGAGCAAACAAGTTCTCTGCTTTCGCCGGTCTAAGGAAGGTGCGGTGTCTGGTTGCCTGGGGCACCATTTGCTCTTCCTGCCATTCAGATCAAGTAGAGGGGAAGATTGAATGCAACGCCTGTTGTATTCTGCCATCTGCAACCTTCGTTGTCATTCCTCTTCCAAGTTTCTGACCTCCATCTAACTTCCAACCCACGACTGCCTGAACGCGCCGCGACGCATGAATCGCGCATGCACAGAACCCGTGTCTCAAGTTTCTGTGCGCAGTGCGCTTTTCCTTGTTGCGTCTTGTGTCCAAGCTCTAATCCCAAGACGATGTCGTCCTCTGACCAACGCACCGACGACCTCGGCGCAGGCTCTCAGCAAGTAAGTTATTGCCCCCGGCCCTGATCGAGACTTTGCTTACCTGACGACAAGCAGGATCAGAATGCCACATATCCCGGCCCGGACGATGCAACCACTCACCCTACGATGCGGAACTCAACTTCAACTCTTACAGTCGAGCTTGACCCCCTCCTGGAGTGTTTGTACGAGCTAGAAGCCCGCCTACAGGAGTTGGGTGTTGCCTTCCAGGTGCTGGTTGCTCAACTGGGGGCGTCGGAGCAACGAGCGGAAGCTCGACATCAGCAACATCGGCGCTCGCTTCGTTTCATCGCTCTCGTAACCTGCTTCTCTGCCATATATCAGCTTGGTTGGTTCGCTATTCCGCTGGTATTCTTTGTCTTTGCTGCCCTTGGCTGGTGCCTTGAGTATGACTATCGACAGAACTCAACCTGATTCGGTAAGTCCCCATGTCCAGTATCGATCTATTTGTATCTCCGATCTCTCTGCACGCCCATCACCTCCAAGACAACGTAAAGGGGCCGATCAAAGGATCGTCCGCTGGATCTGGGGCACGAGTGGTTGCTAGAGACATGACGGGTCAGCAAACCTCCCTACTTTGGGCAGGGGCAACGCCCTCCAGATCCAGCGGCAGTCGGCTACCTCACCGTCCTATGATGGGTAGGGACACAGATTGCACGCATCTGAGGTCGGGTTGTTGTCTTGGTGCCAGTCAATCTGCTCGGGGTGTCGTTTAGACAGCCCTAGGCCCGGCCGACCAGAAAGACGTCACGCCTTTGGGCGCCTAGGTGCGTATTTAGACTCGCCGGTCTGATCCCTATAAGACGATGGAATCCGGCACACGCGATGCTTCGGTTTTGCGTTTGTACGCTGTACATCCCACTCACCATAGCTTGGGCTACGGGAGGAATCGATCATTACTTTATGGCGCACGGGGATTTGACTAATGGTGATGCGTGGGAGATCGGGGACAGAGAATACAAGCACCTCGATTTACCTGACTTACTAGTGAGAAAATCGCTGACGGGCGAATAGAATGCCTGACCAGAAGAGAATTGACTGATTTGTCGACAGGTTTCTAGAGGTATGTTGATGCCTCGTCCACATTTTAAGACTATAGGCTAACTGATGAGGCTTTCATCAACAGACGCAATGTGGGAGCTGCGCTCTCGACATTTGGTCTAGAATGGATGCTTGATCCAAACTGTCACGTCACTGGTTGCATTGCGGAAGGATGCTGTCTCGCTCGCTCGCTGAGATGGATTGTTCACGGCGACTAGGGTTGTTTCATGGATAGTCATGACTATGACTGGATGTGGTTTTGATCTGGACTTGCTTTGTTCGATACGATAATGATTAGCTACGTATCACCAGCAATAGCGAAACTTGTGCACTTTTAACGTCGTTTGATTCGTCTCTCATCGAACACGATACAAACAGAATTCCACGCCGATAGTGTTTCCGTTATAGACCGAATGGCTCAATGTATTCTCCTGCCGGCCATCGTATTCCCCTACCGACCACCTCAATAAAAATGCGAATTGGACTTAACAATTCGAACTCGAGTCAGAGCTATCTCGAGTTCACCTGACGCAACGACATCTCACACGCTCTCTGATATTTCCCACCTTCTCGACCCGTCATTCAATCTACAAGTGCTGCGAAAGGAACTTGAGGACAGTCTGGTAACCTCGAATGTATTCGCTCTTGACACGCTCATCGTCGAGGTCAGCGCGCGCGGCCATCCAGCCGTGGATCTGATCATCGAAGGTCTCGACGTGGTTGGGGACGGTCAAGTTCTCCTTGAACTTCTTGACGTCCTCGGGAGTCTCGTCCTTGGAGGCGAGCAGAGCAATTGGCACCTTGATGTTCTCGGCGTCGGCGGGGTCGACCATGGCGGGGTGAGCTTCGATGGCGGCTTTGAAGGGGTTGTCCGCGGACGAAGTGACGAGGGAGACGACTTTGCCACCCCAGCAGAACTGTTACGCTTGATTAGTCTTGTTCTCTTCGTCGTGAAGCGCCAATTTCCAAGGGGTCTTGTGGAGACTAGAGGGCGCGAGCGATCAGACGAGTAACTTACACCGAGGATTGCCCACTCTTTGATCTCGGGGTATTTCGCAGAGACGGCCTTGAAGTAGTCAGGGACCTTGGAAGCAACGCTGGGTGGTGGATTCTTGCCGAAGAAGTCGCCGAGTTGCTTCTGCTTCTCTGGAGTGTCTGGTGGGAAGATAGAGAGAGGGCACGGGTCGCCTTTAAACCAGTCTGGAATGAAGACACGATACTTGGTGTCGTCGGAATTGGCTATGATATCGGCGCCTTGCAGAGTCTGGGGATAGTATCCGAAGATGTCGAAGATTGTGACTACACCCTTGGTGGCGCTTGAGGGGCCAGTGACGTCTGTTTTTCATCGGACAAGGTCAATTGCAGTTCCTCTGGAGGCACTCATCGTAGGACATCGTGTAGGAGAATGGAAAGGAGTTGCGTACAAGTCTTGAAGCCGCCCAGCTCTTCATACTTTCCCTTGGCCTCATAACCCTTGGAGACAACAGGTGGGATATTGCAGCAGGCCTCGGAGTGACCGCTTGTAGCTGGCATGGTGGACATTTTGGCGACGGTGTGATTGGAAGTCGATGAGTTGAATCTAATCTGATTAGACGGAGTGGTCGAGTGGTGAGTGCAGGAAAGTGGTTGTGGTTTGAGGAGAGTGGATGTTGAAGATGCGCAGACGCAAGCTCTCGGCGATCTTATCATAGCAGCGCAACAGACGCCCAATCGCCTTGCAGTTGCCATTGAGGAATTTGTATTTGAGGTCTATGATGAGCGCATACATTACTAAAGCTACCTACTCCGGCAGCTGTCATCGGAAGCTATCTACAGTGGAATTGCTGTATCAGTGCTTAGCAGGCCCTTGTAGAGACCATCTCGCATCCATCGTCGCTATTAGATACCCGTGGACATAATTGATCGTGACACCCAACACACCCGCACTTTCTCGTCGCAGAAAACCTTGGATGAGGGCGATGACCTCAGTTTATCTTCAATTTGGGAGGGGTAGCTTCAGCCATCTCTGCCATCTGGCGGGGTAATTGGATGATGTCAGCATTACCTAACCTACATGGCGGAACTTCTAGACATTGATACGGAGATCTATCTACCTTAGCTATCCGTCCTGTGCCTCTGCTGTGCGTCATAGCACGACGCGGTACTGCAAGTTTACGCATCTACGTAAGGCAATCATTCAAACTGTGCGCACATTACCTTGGTGATCACAATTTGGAATGGGCAAGAGGCTATACGCTGTATAAATCTTCGTCTGATAGGTCCCTGACATGGCCTGCCGTTCGTTGCCTCAGCTGCAAGGGTTACCTAGAAGCTCCCGCCCGGAATAACATTCCAACAGGTCCAACTGAACCTGCACCCATCCGTGCGAATTGGGTTCCCTCGGGTCTTCCCTGCCCTGTCTTAAAGACATTTGACGACGCCTCCAAGGCCCTCACGTCTCTCCAACAACCACGAAGATGAACCGATATACGGGAATTGGCACGAAATACAGTACAATCATCTCAATCCACGGAGTCAGACCCCTTTACCCAATGCTCGTTCGGAATCCTGGTCTTGAGGCTCGGTACTGGATTGCCCTGTCGAGCTGTGAAGCTGTCTTCCATCCCTGACAGGAAACACGAGCATACAATTCGTTACGCTATTGTCTTCGCACCGCAATTCACAACGCGTACCACGCATATTCGATTGCCGAGTTCTCTCGATATTGCTATATTGCTCGCGTTCAGTCTACCCTGGTAACGACGGATTGCTTATACCCAAATGCTCTATCAGATCTCTGGTGCTGATGTCGTCTGGTCGTCTCTATCGGATGCCAAATTCATGCCACCATCTTGTTGTTGCTCGAGTTCTGCATTGCTCAGCCAGTCCTCCTTCGACATGTTATGTAAGTATGTGAAAGCGACGCGAACCACTAATGTCGTTGCCTTGTCAGTAAAAGTTCTTCCCTCTTTCTTTCTCATCCATGTCTGGCTCTGCTGCGCCGTGTTCATACACCCGTCTCAGGCGGCTGTATCGTTCGTCGAGAAGACAGAAACAAAGAGTAAGTGCGGTCTCGACTCACTGAATTTTTCGTCGTCCAACTTGAGTTTGTCGAGTGCCTCTGCTTCACTAAACCAGGAAGTTGAAAATTTATCTCGGTCTTCTTGGAGTGGCATATTTCCATCATCCCGCCCAATGGCGCCTCTTGGCTTCGCCGCATACCAATGAATATTTCGCCAAGCACCAGTTGCAGGATCAGGATCTATCACGAAAACGTCAGCCCACTCCGTCCCGAGTCTCGCTATTTCGCAGGGTCAAGCTGACATACTACAAACACGTCAGCGCCAGGCCAAAGAAGTCAAAAGAACCAATCACTGGGGGAACGAGATACGACTTGACCAAGCAAAGATATACGTGGCCAGTAAAGCATACACTCACCATTCACTAACTCCAATCATCTCGTTACTGAGACCCTTTGTAATGCCGGTACTCAGATCCTCCACGCCACATGCCTTCTCGACCGCCGAGTGAGGTGATCTAGGCACTGTGGACCTGGACCCAAAACGAAGTCGTAGAGGACGAACCGCGACCCCCGTCTCTTCTGTTGTTTCTCGAAGAGCGGTATCAAGATGGCTTTCTCCGAAATCTTTCCTGCCTTTGGGCAATTGGCTATGGAAATTGACCGATTAGTAAGTGTTGCTCCTATCGGGCCATGTTCATGTTGCTCGTGTCAAATACATGAGAGTGACGAATTGGAATCTGTTTCATATGTGAAGGACTCGAAAATACTCACTGGATTCCGATCTTTTTATTGTAGACGACAAGAATCTTAGGGCACGGCCCTTCTGCTTGATGGATCGAAACCGTGCCGCAGCTGACGATGATCTCGTCGGATCTATGATAGTATCCCTCATTTCGGATCTTGTCCCAGACCCTGTCGTCTTTCCAGTTGACTACGCGTACAGGATGATTTCGAGTCCATGTCTTCGGCCGCGTAATTTGTTGACAGGTATCGGCAAACTTGGAAGCCGCCCAGCTATCGTACTTCAAGACTCGTCGTGTTGTTCTTGTTGTTCTCCTTCTGCTTACAGCATTAGGACTTCGTTCACACAAGCTGCGAGCCATGATCAGTAACACGAGGATCCGATGCTTAGACGCCCTATTGAGCCCGATTCCCCAGGAGACACTTGCCTTTTAAACAAATATATGTTGGCCCACACCCTGGTTCTAGGTTGTAGACCGATCCGAGCACGATGGGATCACCGCCATAATTTTCACTCACCGATGTCAGATTTCGCAGGTGAAAAATTGAAAGCTAACGGACCGGGCCGTAAGCTGAGCGTATCATACCGCACCTCGAGGGGGCGCTGGATGCTACTCTATTCGCTCCCCAATCAGTTTCACTAATATTCTTATCGTGTTCCTCGACGCTTCCCTCATATCACCACCTGCGGTGTTTTTTCTGTCAAAACAGGGGGCTAGCTTATTGCCTTGCCTGACAATATCAGCCAGGCCGCTGGGAACGCAGCAGGCATAACCCTTGTAGCAACCTTGCATACCGGTCGACACGGTCAAGAGCAAGATCTCTAAACTTCCCGACGCGACACTGACCGATGTTGTGCCCTCATGACCGTTACCAGCGACGCCAACAAGGCTGACCCACCTCGGGTCTTTCTGCAAACATGAAATTGCCAAAACGACGCGCACGTCCATTGGTTACATAAAAGGTCGCTCTGGCCACAACATATGCCTGCCAGCAAACGTAGAAACAAATCAAGCTCCCAGTGCTATACGCCACGCCTTGTCAGGCCTCGACGATCTACACAAAGTGAGGTGGGTAAGCAGAAGACAAGTCGCGCTGACCGCCTTCTTGAAACTGCCATAAGCGTCCGGCACGTGGCTAGAGCTACCACTCACTACCTTAGTATCGTCTTCAGAGAGCGCCTGATGCTTCAACACTTTCCGCCATAGGATGGCTGTGCGATGTAACTCATATCCACATAATCAGGCATTTGCAATTGATGTACCGATTTTTAGTCTATGCCTTTGTTTGTACCTTTCTAGTATGAAACAAGCGAACAAGGTTCGTTTCCCTTAGCTAGAAATACTCAAAGCGTAATCTTGATTTACAGACGTTAGTCCTTGTATTTAAATTGATTTTATAGTGCCGGTCCATCCTTCGCGGCCCCCTTACCGGCCCCCTGGCAGAGAATAGGAACTCTGGTAAGCGCAATTGCCCTTCATCGATCGGTCGCAGAAGCGTGTATGGAGCTGCATAGGAGTATAGGCGACCTCGGGAGTACTTGCCATTCTTGATGAGGCATCATCCGATAAAACAACCAATGTGCCAACTACACATCGAAGTGGGATCGAGCAGCACTCAATTGGTCTAGAAATTCCCCCATAAAGTTGGACAAGGTGTTATCCAGAGCGCCGAGCAGTTGGGCACCTGTTTACTACAGATTATTGAAAGGCAGCTATCACTTGTTCTTATTTGGTACGATGGGTTCGAACAAACCACCAACCCATCAGTGCAACTATTGGTATTGTGAATACGTCAATTCCAAAGTCTCATGTTCTAATGGTACTGAGGATAGCAGGTCGATTGCTGTTCTAAAAGAGGCATACTGTCAGCAGGGTTGCCACTATCATTTGCGACATAACGCAGCATGACCGGCAGTGTTCCGTATTCCCGTTTCCACCATTTCGAACTTACACAACCCACGCATCCTGATCGGGTGAACACAACAACTACATGACACGCATTGGTAGATCAGCTAACAACGTAACAGCGTGGCACAGCTTGCGAAGTATCAGACGCTGTCGCCCATTGAACGAGGAATATTCCGCTATAATGGTCACGATGCTTAGCTCCAAATGCGTGTCACAATGCAGCCGTCTGTCACATTTCTCCCATGGCACTAAATCACGGTTATCACGATCATTTGCTATGCAAGACCTCTAATTGGTGCGGCGCTGTGGATGACGATGCTGTCACGAACGTCGTGAGATTTCTGCCATTTGTGGAATTCTTGCGGTATCCATCCACTTGGAGCAAAAAGCCAACCTGATGCAGAGAGAAATGAGTCATGGGACATGAAAAAACTCAACGGTATCACAGCCAAGCCACGTATGTTTTCAACGTCCTTGTGATAAAACCGGTCAAATGGTTCCTCACTTACTTTCATTTTGTTTCCAACACCGCTGGTACCGCAACACCGCTCATGTTGCTGCCCGACCGGTGGATCGCCTCAACGCGCTACTGCAGCCTTCAGATCTCGCGAAGAATTCGGTGAAGATATTGAACAAATTCTCGAACCTTACGACTCGGTCATGAGTATTGCAATCGAGACGAGGCACCCTGTCGACCATTCGCATGTCAGAATCTGGGTGTGACTTCGAAGCTGCGGCTCTTGAGACCGCGCTTATGTGTCCTCTGGGCCAGCTTGATACCGCTCCTGCCGCCGGAACTAATTGAAATCAAACTTCAATTTCTTATCTCATTCTGAAGTCACAACAGGTCCTCGACCTTCCATGCTTTAAGATCGGGCACTAACCTGGCAGGACAGTAGGTCAGGCGTTGACGATTGAGGCTGAGCATGTTCGGCTATCGACGTATTCTCGACATTGCTGAGCTCAGCCTCCATCGACACCGCAGCTGGCGGTAGAGCTGTCAAATGCCTTTCTGATCAGTCTCCAAAGGAAGGGTGCAACTTGACGCTGTAGGTTGGACAGCTGGGCTACCATCGTGGCGAGGCAAATTAAGCACAACTGAAAACGGACGATGACGTGCAGCTCACACTACGGGCGACTTGTAGGAGTAAGCGTCCACAAGACCGAGATGAATACTAATATATCTCTGCCGAGGAAAACTCTAAACCCAAATTTGAATAGTGCTGCAAAAGAGAGGACGCCGACGGCGGGCAAAAAAAAAAAAAACTTGTTGCCCCGCGCGGGACTCGAAAAAAAGACCTAGCGGGGAGTTTCCAGCAGTCCCGGGCTGGGAGACTTACGCAAAGTCTGCTCTACCAACCCGGCGCGGACCCTTCTACCCGCTTTTTTGGAAATTGGCTGCCTAATGGCTTTTTTAAAAGGAGTGCAGTTTCCCCAGAGTTGTTCCAGCGCGGCTGTCTTAGGCACCTATGTACCTACACGGTACACCTCAGGTATCCTGTTGCCTGGCACTGTCCTCGATAGATATGATGGGCCTTATAATACGCCATGACTTTGTGGCGCCGAAAACTCGTCCTACTTGTTGTCTCCATAACGATGATATTTCGCCTGTCTGTGCTGGGCTTGACCGTGTTTGCGTGACGACTCGTTTGGTAATAGAACAGATGACATGGGTATAAATGATAATCGGTTGCTCGTCAAGCGCGAGCCTATACAATAACAATGCAATGATGCAAGCTGTCATGATCTAATTTGCGCCTTATCTACTCGCATAGAATGATACACGAGCCTGAAAAGTTTTGGAATTCTTCATTATACTTTCCTCCCGCGTGTCTATCTTGTGTCTTCAACGACATGAATTCAATGCAATACGTTGATAACAATTCCAATAACTCGGAGTACGTCAATTGGGTTGCTGTGTTCGATGATTATCCGGCCGTCACATCACATCAGCCTAGTAGACAGAACCTAATTCCTGCCCATGTGGCAACAAGAGCTTTGTTCTTGGGTGTTGCGTTGCAATCGACTTTAGGGTATGAGAGATTTCGGTCGAACTATTCATACCTAATGTATGTGATATTCTGGTCCTGCTGCATTATGCAATAGCTTGAGAACATTGGGAGAAGAAGTTCTGGGATGTAGCCTCCAGGATTGCTTCCCAGAATTTCTTCTCCCGGTGCTCTCGTTATTATATAATGTAGCAGAGCCGAAAGCTTTAATCGATAGGTATGGGTGGATGTTGCGATAGTTGTTCGTCATAACAGCGAGATGAGAGCCAGCCTTTCCAAGATGTGCTGCAGGCCTTCATCCCTTTATATTGACTAGCTACAAAGACTTGTTCCTAGTCTAGCCGCATCCGTCCGGGTACAACTCAGTATATGTAGCATGTGTGGAAATCCCCGTGGTACTGTCGCCTGCCATTGCTCACAGAGATGGTACCTACACCGAGACCTGGGGATGATTGAAACCCATTAATTCGCCAAGCCAAGAGTTTACGCCACAACCAGGGAGTGACGACAACCTCTTCGTCACGACGATAAAAACGTCGAGTGCAAGCATCGGCGGATTTCTCTAATCCACTTGCAACGGACTGCTTGATGAATGTGTTCCGTGTGTGCAATTGGCTTTTTCTTTGACTGCCGGCATCGGTTGTCTTCGTGGGTAGTTTTTACTTTGGCTTGACGACTAGTATCGACTTGAACTCGGCGCGAAGCATTGCTCTTATGCAATGATGATAGCTTGCCTTGTAAGCTCCATTATCTGTTGTGTGGAAAAGGGCAATCTCGTTGGACTTCAGTGCGAACAAGGCGTTCTTGAGAGACCGTCTCTGCGTTATCAGTTCGCTAATTCAGTCTCCAAGGCTTAAATCTCATAGCGACAGGGAGCTGGGAGGCGTGAGAGGAACACTCATTCCAACTTCCGATGAGGGAAAGTATTCCACTTCGAGCTCGTAGAGAACTCGCTGAGGACTTTCAACACTGAGGTTACGCAACAACCGATGGTTGATCATGATGTTTTGCGGCCGTACTTAGGGCTCCGGCACATCGTTGTAAAGAGGGGATTTCGTTCTGGTTCTTGTGCGAACATTTACTCATCGTGCACTCTCCTCGTCGTCGTGTCGGTGTCGTTATTGGCGGGCTGGGCTTGTGTCTCTGCCACCCGGGCATCTTTGCGGTCGAGCGCGTCCTGGATCTGCTCTGCCTCGTTAACGTGTCCGCAGCGCTCGTGCTTTGGACCGAAATTCATCATCCAGTCCCAAGGCTGCTCCATCTCGTTAGGAACAAGCTAGTCCTGCTCCAATTCGGCTTGGGAGATCATCTATTGATAGTGTATCTGTGATGCATCGCCGTATTACAGCACTTCCTCTAAGTATGAGGACGCTACGATAGCTGACGGGAAAGTAGCTTCGGCATTCGACCTGCTTCTTCTACGATCATGTAGGTAAGCTTTGCGTACTTGCGAAGTTTTGTCTCTCCTAGACAGCGAGAAACTCGAGACGAACTCGTTCAAACTGGATGCCACGAAGGTGGGGTTACGCGGGTCGAATCGCTGCTCTATATCTGTTAAAAAGTGCACCTTATGCAACAATGTTGGCAAACAGTGTGCAGTGGGGGAGAGTTTACTCTCTACGACTGCTACTTCCGACGCATTAACAGGATCCTATTTTGGGCTATAGTTGATGGTGGATGGATCTTGATTATAAGAGAAAAAGAGATAACGGGACTAAATCTACCTTGACTCTGAAAAATTGACGGGGAATTCTCTCTTGGTAGACGTCCCGAAACTCTGTGCACTGGGAGGCGTCGCAGGTGAGATGCTGGTTAAAACAGCGAGATGAGCGCCGCCGCGGATGGAGAGATAATTAACTACCTAACATGTGCTAACGTCTTTTCCGAAGCGGTTGCTGCCGTGCACGCTGCTTTATACGAGTCGTAGGCTATATCGCCGGTTAGTCTTTTGCCGATTTGCTCGAAGAACTATATCTGAAGGTCCTCCTAGCTAAACGGTGCTTTTTCTCCGAGTCTATTCCAAATCACCTCATATCATGCCTATTTGGTTCTCCATATTAGATTCGCGATAATTCACGTTACATCCATACAAGTGCCCAACGTTGCACAGACGTCATATAGAGAAAAAACCGATAGCCCGAGCTTATTGAAATATGTCACAACCGCTATACTACTCTACTCAAATATATTAAGGAAATCGACGACCTCAGGTATGCCCATACCTACCGAGGACTCAGCAGTAAGCAGACCGCCAAAGGAATGAAATGGCCTATTGTCCTCTATGGCTGGTATATCAGACACGGGAGTGACTTCTTCACCGAGTAATCTTGGGCGGCCTTGAACTCTGCGCTCTGGAAAGTGGTACCGTAAAATCCATTCCGCTATTAGAGACAACAACTTCATGTACCGCACTGCCTTCATGCAGTTCCTGGATTCCATCACATCGGAAAAGGAGTTTACGTGCTTGATGAATGTCCAAACCGCCGCATGACGATCACTGTCCCTTGAATCCGGACCACGCCGCAGATGAGACATGACTGCGAGATGGTCCACGTTCTGATAATCAAGATCGAGGGCCAGGCAAAATGGTGGCTGATGCAAATATAGGGCGGTGTCCAATAGATCTGACAAGAGCCTTCACTTTTGCCCCAAAGGGCCGAACACAGGGAGGGACGGCAAGGCAGTGCGCGCAAGAGACCGGTAAGCGGGCAGGGGGACGGGCGTGACGGGAATGACCGAGTCTTTCTTTTCTGTAGGCTGATATCACTAAAATACGCAGGTTTTGCCAACACTGAAGCGGCGATGGAGTGAAGCAAATGGGTTGAGTACCTAGGACAGGGTGATCCCTTCCAATGCCGAAGAAGTTATGAATAACATTTACGTGAAATTACCACCAATGAGCACTACCGCTTCCACCACCATGAACACGGTAGAATGCGTCGTAGGCATCCCTGTCAACACCGGCGGTTTGCCCGCCGCTTACGTGACCTTGTAGCGACCATATGAAAAGATGCAGCCCGATTCGAGCTATTTGTGCAAATATTGGTTGGCTGGGTGTCCATGAAGTCTATGTGCTCTCTCAGTATCGGTGATAGCAGCTGCTTTCAATAGGGGCATAAAGCGCTCTGCATGACAAGGAAGATACTTTTACGAATAGTCATATTACCACTCAACCGCTTCGATCTATGTTGAAGTGATCGAATAGAAGGGGTATTAGGCTTCCGGTTTAGGTAAGGAAAGTTAAGTGGTATTGTCCTAGTTGAGAGATGTCAGGACCACCGCGTTTGTGCGCTTCTATTTATTTTTTGTAGTGCCTTCGTCCTGCCACGGAGAATTGTGCTCTGTAAACAGCGGAGTCAACAGAATCTTCCACAGAACCTTATTCTTTTCGTAGCTCATAGTAGGACCAAATTTTAAAACGGCGGCGTTCCCATCACCCCTAATAGCGTGACGAAGCCAGAAGCTTTGGGTGCATGAGCTACTGTGCCGCTGCGAAAAGCCAATTACATTCATGAATCAGACGGGGCTCCCGAGCAGACTAGGAGATTGCACCCATTCATACAGAGCTTTGAACCATGAAACCTCTTCAACGGAAAATGGGAGGACGCAGAGACTTTCATCCCGCAACTGCCCGTTACAAGGGTACCAAGTCTGAGAGGACACGGGCGAGGCCGGACTTGTTCGCCAGAGCCAAGTCCACGGGAGCCAACCAGGAGACTGTTCCTGAAGTGAAGCAGAAGGTCACCCTACGAAAGGGGAGACATGGAGGTTGTGTACGCAATGCTACGGTAGAAAAGGTTCTACGCGAGCGGGAAAAAACCTCCAGTCCTGTGGAGTACATGAAGATGTGTGAGTCGGCGAGGAGCGTAGGTTGTAAGGTGGGTTAGCTAGGCCACCCGCAATAGAAGCCTAGGTGGCCGGTCAGGTTTTGACTCGAGCGTTTCTGAATCGCTTGAACTAGAGGTTCCATTCTGCGTTGAAGGCTATATGAGGCTTACCTCTGGAAAGGCCTCAATCGACTCCTGTCCGAGCAACACCAACTCGATAGTTGGGCTCAGGGAGTACGATAGTTTCCGCTTTTTAAGGCAACCGAATAGCCGCGCCAGTGCTCAACCGCTTCGATCTTCGTTGACATGTCCGGATAGACAATCGAGATTGCTACCGATTGAGCCAGGGGCAAACAAATGGCATAGATAAGCAGCCGCTTCTGAGCTTCTAGGCCCAGGACGTGCCAGAGTCCGAGGGTCCAGTTTCATTAGTCGAAACGAAGACTATCGTAATCCTCCGAAGGCTCTTGTGGGAGCTGTGTTATTTTACTGAAGGTAAGTGGATCATAGTTTGAGGGACGTAAATATTTGGCGTTGAAATAATCCCTTGAGAAGAAGAGAATCAATGTATTGCAACGGCCGATTTCAATTGTTCCCGATAACATGCGTAACTGTCTCGGAAATATCACGCCTTCTGCCTATAGACAAACTCTTGCCGCTTGTCGAGATGAAGGGGAAAAACAGGTTCGAAGACCTTGGGATCGACATATAATAAATACATCATGTTTCTCGCTATGTTTTACAGCAGGTCTTGGATTCCCTGCTATTGTAGATGATCTAAACTATTAGAGAATTCACCAAGGTTGGCCTGCACCCCAGCGAGATTCCATTGTCTTAAAGTTAGAGCATATCAATGCTCTCAATCGCGACGTAAGCATGCATGCTAGCGTCTAACGCCGCTGTGGCTTTTGATGAGGAGGTAATACCATTAACTATGCTGTTGCAGATACAAGTAAGGGTGATGAACCCGTTACCCTTGTAGATGAGAGTTGGTGAAGAGGGACGACGATGTTGAGCTTCCATATTTTTCATCTACGGCCTCTCTGGTTGTCCTTGTTGACAGAACTGAGTTGAATACCCGGCTACGTAGGTAAGTAAGATGAAGTTCTTTGCTTGACCCGTGATGCGTTTTTAGAGGTAACATTTCGCAATACCTTGATCCCCAAGAATGCAGCGAACAATCGGTCTGTCATGGAATGCTCACATACTCATAGAATGTCACAACCTTCACAAAACCTGGTAAAGTACCCAAAGTTAGTGCAGGGACTCGACATCGCCTAAAGTAACTGATGGCATATTCGGAGTCTTTTAAGACAACAGCATTGGGAGCGACCTTGGGTTGTTCATATCTAGCTAGGGGCAGATTCTAGTTCTTGTTAGACAGTTGTCGACAAATAATGTTGTGCTCACTCCTAATGCTGCTCCATTTTCATTGTACTCTCTAAAGGAGAAAATCAACATACATACCACAAAATGAAGAATATAAAGATTATAATAAGATAGCGCGAATAAGGCTTCATACCTGTAAATGGAACAAAACATCTCATTATGGGTCCTTACACCATTTCTTGTATTTTTCCTTTTTTTTTCCTTTTCTTAAAAGTTATAGTACTTTCAGCCACCTGCTGCACACCAGCTTGTGAAACAGTTGTTCAGCCGGCAATATATTGGACGTCCTCGAGCAGGATGAGAAGGTGAACAGATGGAGGCATCGCTCACGGCTTGGAAGCCATGATAATTGCGTCAGGGGAGGCAGTAATCTGTGTAGTTGCCGATTCGCCTTGATATTGCATTGGGATGCGAGAAGACATCATGGCTCTTCGAGTGCATGGATTGTTTTGAGAGTACGGAGAAGCTTATGTAGCGCTTGGAATTTAGATCACCAACGATAGAAAAGACTCAGTCAGGGCAGAGAAGATGCTATTGGCAATGGTATGGTAAGAAAAGTCGACCGGCTGGCCTTGACGCACCCTTGGGCTGTTCCTCAGTGCTCTTGCTGCTAAGGTATTCAAGGTCTCAATTCACTTATGCAAATGTCTACCTAGTCTAGACAAACACACCCAACCCAAACGCCGGCTTGAATGCAGTTTTTCCAAATACAATGCCCAGCGTTCCGTTCCTCTAAGCACTCAGGTGTTTATACTCCTTGTTGAAAGCCCTGCCGATAACCATGCGACGAATCTCTGATGTACCAGCTCCGATCTCATACAACTTGGCACTACCAAAAGGTCAGCACATACGCGTAGCGTATTAGTAAACGAGAGTTTAGACTTACTCTCTCAATATCCTCGAGGCAGGCATCTCCTCAACGTATCCCATACCACCTAAGAGTTGAATGCAGTCGAGGGCACATTCCGTAGCACGCTCAGCGGCATACAAGATAGCGCCTGCACAGTCCTGCGTGCGAATAGTGCCCTCCTCATCGACTGCTTTTGCGGTGGCGTAGGTATATGCTCGGGACGCCTGTAGCTTTGTGTACATGTCGGCGAGCTTGCCCTGGACAAGCTGGTTGTGAGCAATCGGGCTACCGAATTGCTTGCGCTGGTGTGTGAAGGGCAAGGTGACGTCGAGAGACGCTTGCATGAGACCGAGAGGTCCCGCGCTGAGTATCAGGCGCTCGAGATCGAGACCCTCCATCAAGACACGTACACCCCCATCGATGGCACCGAGGATATGGTCGTCAGGAACAAATACATTCTCAAGGACAAGCTCGCCGGTATTGCTGCCACGCATGCCCATCTTGTCCAGCTTTCGAGCACAGCTGAATCCGTCAGTCTTAGTATCGACGATAAAGGCAGTGATGCCTTTTGAGCCGCCGTCAGGTTTCGTCTTGGCATATACAACTACCACATCAGCATCAGGACCATTCGTGATCCACATCTTGGTGCCATTCAGCACATAACCGCCGGCGACCTTCTTCGCGCTTGTGCGCATGCTGACAACGTCGCTGCCGGACCCAGACTCAGACATGGCGAGCGCGCCAACACTGGTACCTGCAATCAGGCCAGGGAGGAACTTCTGCTTCTGTGCCTCAGATCCATTGAGCTGCAATTGATTGACGCAAAGCTGTGAATGCGCGGCATAGCTCAAGGCAATGCTGCCGCTTGCTCGCGACAACTCTTCCATAACAACACAATGCGCTTGGTAGCCCATGGCGAGGCCACCAACGTCCTCATCCGCAGTCATCCCTAGGAAGCCAGCTTCACCGAGCTTGGGCCACATGTCATTGGGGAACGCATTGCTCTTGTCTGTGTTTGAGGCGACTTCTTCGGAAATCTCGCGCCGCGTGAACTCCTGCACACGCTCACGCAGCTCGGCGAGGTCGGCTGATGAGGGAGCTTCAAACCCCTTGGGGTGTTTCTTAGATGCGTATGTCCGCCGGGGCTGGCAAATGACGGGTACGGCTGGGGATAGTGGGGAGGCTTTTGGACGTAGTCGCCCTAATACTCGAAGGGATCTCATACTGGCCATTCTCGCAATTCAGGTTCGGAACCTAGACTTTGTGGTACTCATTGATTGACACCGAGGATTGAGAATCTGAGAAACAAGCAACGTCAAAGAACAAGGCGACGTGAAGCAAGACAACCTATGTCCTAAGGATCGTTAGATTTCCGGGGATGGATCTGGGGTAGGGGCGGCTAAAGGCGGCCCCAGCTCGCTCCGAGGGAAGCCGCGAGCGTCATTCACGATACCTACCTCGCAGGTTCCAGTCTCCCACCAAGCTGGCTTCATTTCTACTGTATTGTTCCTCGCCGATTGTCGTTTCGTCTCTTATAATATCAGCGAACATGTCGATACCCAGATCCTCACGCGACCTAATAGGTCTCTCCCGCCAATTGCGCAGACCATGCCCCGCTGCCCGCCGCCCTTCAAACCTCGCCCGCACCTGTGCTCGATCAATTGCGTCCTACACCGCTCCCTACCAAGCCAATGCCATATCCGTCATACAGACCAACGTCGATTCCACGTCTGATGAGTTCCGCGAGAACGAGCGCCTCGTGGGCGAAGCCATGGCCCGTCTGGACAAGCTCACACGGGCCGCACAGCAGGGTGGTTCTGCTAAAGCAAGGGAGAAGCATCTTGCCAGAAAGAAGATACTGCCTAGAGACCGTGTCACGGCTTTGATAGACCAGGGAACTACCTTCATGGAGCTTTCGCCCCTAGCTGGCCATGAGCTTTATCCCGAGGCCGACGTGCCTGCTGGTGGTATCATTACTGGTGTTGGTGTCGTTGAGGGCGTGACCTGTGTCATTGTTGCGAATGACAGCACCGTGAAAGGCGGTACATACTTCCCAATCACCGTCAAAAAGCATTTGAGAGCACAGGCTGTGGCGCAAGAGAACAATTTACCGTATGTCTTATAATCATGCACTCTATCCCTCTCGCGAAGACTAGTACTCCTAATCTGACTTGAGTACATGTTTGTAGGTGCATATACTTGGTAGATTCAGGGGGTGCCAACCTTCCAAATCAAGCAGATGTTTTCCCAGATCGCGACCATTTCGGTCGCATATTCTACAACCAAGCGAGGATGAGCTCCCAAGGCATACCTCAGATCTCCGTCGTTATGGGTCTTTGCACCGCTGGCGGCGCCTACGTACCAGCCATGAGCGACGAGAGTATCATAGTGGAAAAGCAAGGACACATTTTCTTAGCAGGACCTCCCTTAGTAAAAGCTGCAACAGGCGAGGAGGTATCGGCTGAGGAGTTAGGTGGCGGTACTATGCACACATCCGTCTCCGGCGTTGCGGACTACCTCGCTGTGGACGATGCTCACGCCATTGTACTTGCACGGCGGAGTATCAAAAATCTCAATTGGCCACAGAAGGCCCTACCTCCAGCTGAGACATACGAAGAGCCATCATACCCCGAGTCCGAGTTATTAGGTATCGCATCAACCAACTTGAGGAAACCATTGCCTATTCACGAGGTGATTGCGCGTATCGTCGATGGTTCGCACTTCTCAGAGTTCAAGCGGGATTTCGGAACGACTCTCGTGACAGGCTTTGCGAAGATATACGGACAACCCGTGGGCATCGTAGCAAATAATGGAATCCTGTTCGGCACATCTGCACAAAAAGGCGCGCATTTCATCGAGTTATGCGCGCAGCGTGGTATTCCGTTAGTGTTCTTGCAGAACATTAGCGGGTTTATGGTCGGCGCACAGGCCGAGCGCGAGGGTATCGCGAAACACGGAGCTAAGCTTGTCACCGCTGTCGCTTGCGCCGACGTGCCTAAGTTCACCGTCGTGGTTGGTGGCTCGTTTGGTGCTGGAAACTACGGCATGTGTGGTCGCGCTTATTCACCACGCTTCTTATGGATGTGGCCTAATGCTCGCATCGGTGTCATGGGTGCAGAGCAGTTGACGAAGGTCATGGAAACTGTTGGTCAGAAGCCAGACCCGGAGCTTCGCGATCGGATTGAGGCGGAGAGCGATGCGGTGTACTCGTCCGCTAGATTATGGGTGAGTTCTTTTTCCCTTTTTTTACCCATGCGCTACCCCTACTGGAGGCGGAAACTCGTGTCTGTATGTGACTTTGCTGATTGTGTCATAGGACGATGGTGTAATACCGCCGCAGCATACTAGACGATATCTAGGGTTGGGACTGCGTGCCGCGATGGGCGGTAAGAATGAAGTCAAGCCTGGAGATACCAAGTTCGGTGTCTTCCGCATGTAGATAGATCATTAAGCATTTGGAGCAATGTTGATTTGTCTATACCCTTGATATGAAACCAGGCGCTGTACGTTCTTGATTGTTGCCATCTCGACGTGAATGATGAGAATGCTGATAACGAACTCGGAAGTGAGTGCGCTGACTCTAGCCTTCCTTTCAAACTCATCGCTCGTGATTGTCGATTCTCCCGGCTTGGATCTACTGGGATATGTCAGCATAGTAAAGTATCAAGAATGACTGACCTGAACGCCTAGATGCTGTCGAAGTGACCTGGAATCTGTTGTGGAAGCAATACTGTAAGCCATGGTCGTTATTTCAGACATGGCTGCTCATTTGCGCCTTTTGGAGAAGGGTTTATACCGAGGATATCATGAGTGCAGTAGCGCCCTGCCCCGTATACATCAGATGAGTTGACACGAAATCAACTATCATGCACGCGGCCGGACCCAAGCTCGAAGTCTGAATGTTTCCTTCAGTGGTGTGTCCAGTGAGGTGAAAGCAATAGGAAGAGTCTATGAATGTAAGATGAAGAGATGCGAGCTGTTATATTAAACATGCGAAACAGGGACTCGTGCTACGTGTTGCTTCACGAGCCAGCGCATGAGATAGTTGGCTAATTTGAGCACATAAGCGATAAAGGGGAGAAAATAAGGAGATAGTGAGGTTAATGGGTACTACCACCAATCAGCGGCATTCATCAACAATATCACGGAGCCAATTCGATGGCAGATTATAAATAGCTCTTAGAGAGAACCTCTATGAATGAAGGCTTACATTGGATCGGCGCGACTACGAAGAGGGACGAATGACAGCCCCTGATGGCCGGCTATTATACCCGGGTATACACGAATGGTTCGACGATCTGTCTAGTATAGAGTCTGCTTCGACAGACCTATACTAGAGTTCACATAAAAGCGTCTAGGATAAAGTGCTATCTATGTGAGCGTGCATGCAAGGATGACTAAACTCCATGGGACCTAAGATGCCAAGTTTGACATGGCAAGAAGTAATGACATCCAGATGACACTGGGCGATGAAATCTATCTCATCAAAATTCTTGACTGCGGTTCGTGAAGAAGTCCTTTTAAAGAGCAATGACAACGGTCTTTTTACCTCTGCAAACGACGTCAATAGACTCGAAAAAATCTACGTGGACTGCGCGACGAGATTGAACAATGCGGCGAATTATGCGGACAGTGTTATAACTGTAGTAACGGAGGAACACTGGTGTGCAATGAGTTTTCCACGATCATTCTTGAGACATGGACCATAGATCTCAATGCTAGCTATCCCTTTAAGTGTAATTCGTCCAGCTCAAGACGGAAATATGAAATTGGACACTGGGAATCTTGATAGCAACGATGATCTGTGACTTGATTTCCCGGAATATGACAGGTTTAACTGGAACTATTACCTGCTGTGTGCCCCAAACGAGACAGAAGCATATGGAAATGCGAGCCAAATCATTGATGGGTTGACGTATGTTCAGTCTCAACATGGAAAGGCGAGCTATTAGACCCAGAGATAATGGAACTCACAAAGACTAGGTATGGTGAGTAGCATCAGCATATCGATTTAAAGGGATGGCATCCAATACCTACGGAAACCAGTCTATATCGTCCGAATATCGACACAAATTAGTGTTAAATACATTAGAAGGAGCAACAAGAAAATGGCAGCGCAGTTTGGCATTCGGAAAAAAAACGATGCTAGTTGGAGGTTAGGAAGTCAAAACTGGCAGATTATGAAAACCTACGACCAACTCATCCTGCAACTCAGTCCACCAGCCCCTAATTCCCGGTTGAGTACGGGGCAGCACCAACTTCAACTTAGGTTCATCTGCCCTGGACCCGGATAGATCGAACATGAGTCATCTAGCCATTGCCAACTGTTATACGGAATTCGATACATCCCTTAATCCAGTCACTCAGCAAGGTGCTAGGTCTAACCTCACAGACGAAATTCAATACGGGGGTTCAGAAGCTAATACATGTGGACCAGTGTCGCCTTGAGGTTACGCATTGGTTTAACGCTCTACTCGGTACTATCCAGGGTGGCTTTGTCGAAACGGGGCTGGGACCGAAAATGTTTGACGTGGGTGGTTTGAGAGGGCCGCCGCTCAAGAGACAGGAGGAGCGGTTTTGTAATACTCGGGTGCGTGCGAGTAATACATGCTCTACAAGAGAGAACTAACGCGCAGGCAGAAAAGCTGTAGTTTAAACTCTACATCTTTCTCATTCTCGGGCTGCTCTTCACGTTTCTTACCGGTGCTCTCATAAAGTTTTCTGCATTTTATATCTACTTGAGCCCATTCAGCGTTTCTTGTACCAGAGATTCGAATTTGGAGCTCTTGCACTTCTAAACTAGCTGATGAGCCAGAGCCTTCAACTTCGGCGTCTAGCACACGAGTATACTACTGGTTAGTCATGGGAATGGTCACGCTGTGCAGATAATATTCCGGTCATATATCCGAATGTCCAACTCGCGCCACTTGATATCGCGGATCCGAACCATCGCGTCTCAGAGGCAAGGGGTAGTAGAATAACGAGGAACGTTACGTGCGGTCCCTCGATGGAGGGTTGAACGAGGGTTGATTGTCGGGTTAAGCAAGTATGAGCGGAGAGAGAGAGAGAGACGGAACCGATGTTGTAGATCTCTTCATAGTGATAAATATGGACATGCGCTACGTATTGCTGCCGCTTGATGAGTATACGAAATAATTGGGAAATAGTTAACACGACCATGTTTCGCTAGATAGCATTAGCATCACAACGTCGAACACTCGCATCGAATCTCAAGACTCTGTGCAGCTGTTAAGTCCTGCCATCTTGAGCAGCCTTGGCGGGTTATATCTCGCAGTTGCACATTTCTGTACCGAAGAGTAGCCATGTCAAAAACATATCACAAGTCTGTTTGCGGCGTGCCTCATTCACTGGAACTGGACAGCGGCGGAGTACTCTCAATATTACATAGAACCTTGTTTAGTGAAGGAGAGCCTGCCCATTCCGTGTGAGAAATAACAGCGAGAATAGGAGGTTGTTCTTCCCAATATACTAAACTGGCATTGTCAAGGGAACTGGTAGGATGGAGGATCGGTGCAAGTTCGGCAGGTGCAACTAAGCATATAGGTCTCAATAATCCGACTATTCTTCAAGGTTCAACAATTCAAATTCCTTGAGACGTTGTGGTAGCCTGGCCCTAGAAAAGCCGGCTAGCCCGAGTCCCTACTTGGGCCGGTGACGACTCGGATGTGTGGAATGTTGCCTTTTTGCAATTATTTTTTTTATTTTTTTTAGTTTTTTCCCTAGTAGCTGTACTCATCCAAGGAAGTGCTTGTAAATAAGTTGGACTTCGCTCGTTACCTATCCCATACTCATAAAATCGAGCGAGATATGTCACCTTCGTTGTCTGCGTATTTTATCATTCGCTCACGATCGAAACGTCATATCGCAATGTGAAAGTACATACTTGCCAGCCGTTTTCGTCCCTCATGGAATGCTGGAACTACATAGAGTCGTCGCACGTCGGATACAAAACTGCATATCATTTATTATCATTGATAGAGAGAGGAGCCCCAAGACGTCTGTCTTTTGGCAGATGATTCATTTTGCATCCCTGACGTCATACTTTGGCCTTGATTTCATAGCGCAATTCGAGCCGAGTCGAGAGGCAAGTAATAGGCACGGAAGTACGACATTCCGCAATGCTTGTCCTTGCGACCCAAAGGAAGAAACGAACGGAACGAGGACCATGGGAAGTAATCTGAATCATTAGTCTGTTTGGATTGAGGCCTCGGTCTCGCCCTGTTTTCAGGGGCCGCGATATCAGGCCGGGGATCAGGTAGCCACGTCGGTGAGTGATGCCCAAACCGAAACCGAGTTCGAAGGTGCCGGATATTGCACGTTGTCCATGCGATGCGAGTTAGCTGAAAGCATGTACGGCGAAGTTTGCGGCTTTCGTATGTCCACGTCTCGAAGCAGACCGACAAGATGGCCAGGACCCTACGGCAGCTGAGTGGATAGCTGCAGCCGAGCTGCGCGGCCTGAGGCGATGCGGCGACAAAAGACAAAACTCGTAGGTGACTATGTTTACTACGCCGTGACTGACAGATAAATCGGGGCAATCCACTCTCAGCCATCGCGCAATAATGCACATCGTCACCTCGTCATCGACGCCACGAAGTGTGCAGAGTCTGCATGTAGGTCGACGTGTCGGATACCTCGACAAGGGATTAAGGAACACATAGACAAAGTATACCGGACAAGTTATCACCATCTCTGCGCCATCTCGGCCCCATGCCTGCAGGGAAACCGATCCGAAGAGCGGTCTGGACTTGGTGGCGGATTTGGTTTCCGTTCTATGGCAATGACGGTGAGCGAGAGAAAAAAAAAGGAGACTGCACTTATGTCATGGCTGGTGAGCGGTGAGTTTTGTACGTCACAAGCTTGAAAGAGTCTATGATGGAGACAATGTGCCTTGAGATTTGCTCCATGCTATGTATGCTGTCGCCTTGCTGGAGGTGGAATGGCGATACGTGAGCGACTCTTTCATACGTAAGTGCATTCATTGATAGTCAAATCCTCGATTTGAGATATCGGCAAGTCAATGTCGAACAAATGTCTGTAATAACTCCGACGCCGCGAGCGCTTCGCGGCGACAATAAAAACACACAGACGCTCAGCCACGGCGTGTCTTAGAGTTGGATCTTTGACCACCGGATTTTGTTTGAGATTGTTGACTCGTCACCTCACAAATATTCAAGTTGAGCCCGGCTGAGGTCTAGCCGTGTTTCGTGATCGACGTACAATCACCGGGTGATGCCGTCCGTGCGTAGGTCGTGGTCCCGAACAACATCCGGGTTACGGGCAAACGTGGGGGGTATCGGCTACGAATCTTTACATACAAAAATCAGAAGCAAATCCCGCGTTGCAACTGGAATTGTGGAAACCTTTCGTCATCGGTCACCCTCGTATCGCTTTGCTTTCTAGAAGGAGTCTGTAGAACGTGTTTTAAAATTTCTGAAAGACACCAGACCTCTTTCGAGATACGTACGCGGCCGCGCTATGCAGTCGCTCACACAGCACGCGCACTGACACGGGCCTTCTTGACAAGCAAACATTTTAGGAGGACCCTGCGGACATGGATGTCTGATGAATGCGGGAAGCACAATCTTCGCCCCTTGCTCGGGTTTCAAGTATTGAAATTGTTACATAGACCTGTAATGAGAGAGAAAGGGATGGAGTTAGAGACTCGGCCCGTCTAAGCTAAGGACGAGCAATATGAATATGTGTACAAAACTGTCAGCCTTTCACAATGCTTGGCTATCGTGCCTCATCAGGTTCCAGTCGTCCGTGTTTCCGTCGCCTTTGACGAGCTTGGGCGCTCCCATGGTCGTGTAGGAGTTCTGCTGTTGCTGTGGAATTGGGATTGTATAGCAGGGTTCTTTTGTATATCGGGTCATCCCGTCCATTCGACCCGAATACGCCCGAGCCACACACTCGCTAAGGTAAAGTTTAGCAATTTGAAGCGAGGCAATGATTATTTATCATGACCAAGTTACAGTAGGTGGTCCGATAATATATCAAGGAGACACTAGACCAGGATGTATATCTGCTCTCACTTGTGCTTTTCGGGAGCGAAGTAGCTAATTATCATGTCGAGTGACTGAAGCATCCACTATACACATAGTTTGAATGCTTCCAACCCGGACACAATGGATTCTGATATGATGCTTCTATATCTATCCCACCACAACGACGCAACACAGTCTTGCTAATCACAAGATCGCTGAACTATTCCTCCCAGCCAATTAACGCCGATGTAATGCTAGTATGAGATGCAACTCCTGTGGCACCGACCTCTTTGTATAAGCACCATAACCCCCTATCGCTAGGATGATAGCGATATTACAAATACATAGGCTGGGAACATGTACATTTTTCCGTTTTCATGCCTTTCCATTCGCGGATAAATCGACTGAAATGATAGTGGGTGGTTCTGATACCGTGAACGCATATCATAGTTAATCATCTTGTTCTCCGACACCACATTCGTGCGTGATCACGGAGACACTGGCAAAGTGATCGACTCCTAGAATCCTACCGTTTGGGTCTCCGCTCGCCCTGTCGATCAAGAAGCAACGTAAGCTGGCTTTTAGAGCGTGCCAGAGGGATCGAGGTCGTATTCGTCGGCTTTGTAGGAGAGAATTGTGCAGTCGGACGGGAACTTTCAGCGGCTTCGCCAACACTACAGCTGAGGACGTTAGACTCATTCGAAGTCTTCGCTTCATTAAAGACATTGTCTGTAAACCCGGTGATGGTTCCTTGACCAACGACTGAAGTGTCGACCTTGGCCTGGGTGAATGATCCGGACAAATGCGAGATTGAACGGCTCGCTTCCCGGGAACCTGAGCGCTTGTAGCCGATATCTGAGGCAGACCGGTTCATGTTGTGTGTGGCTCGAGGACGAGAACGGTCCTTCGAATCTTTGCTGTCCGAATGGGGAGCCTTTTGGGACCCCTTTGAACTATTCGCGCCACTTGTAGCAGACTTGCCATTGTTATCCTTACGGTTCGCGCTAGTGCCTCTATCGGCTTCGGTACGTGTTGTTTGGTGTTGCACTTCGGTCGTGGTTTGTGGCTCTGGAACGTGAGCTCTCCCAACATTCGGACGCCTCTCCGGGCGTTTGCCAGCTGCTTTGGCACTTAATTTCGGGGCTTCTCTGTCGGTGATGTTTGGCTGCCTTTCTAAACGCTTCTTTGTAGTTTGAGTATTGTTGCTGACACCTTCTCTGTCGGCCTTCTTGCTGCCTAGTGGCTGCTCCGACTGTTCCAGAATCGTCGGAACCGAGCTTTGTGAGCCCCCGAGTGAGGAAGCTCCTTCTTTGGATCCCATCTCAGGAGCCCCGTTTGAAGATTGCGAGCTAGACCTTCGGGGCATAGCTGGTCTTCGTCTCGACGCGGAAGAAGCCACAAATGCAGTTGACTTCTTTTTGGGCCTAACGTGGGGGCCTTTTTTCTGATCCTCTCTGGCCGTCGAACTGCCAGAGTCCTTGTCATTACTAAGAACCCCAGCTGTGTTATCTTGCAGAGCACTCTCCGCTTCTGTATTACCGCTTTCTTCCATGCCAGACCCTGGGGGCGAGACAAACCGAGCTGTAGGTCGTGGCCCCGAAGCTGAAGGTCCTCTAGGCTTCTTCAGAATAGGGCGCGGGCCTTCCGCGGCTTTGCTCCTGGATGTTGAAGCCGCGTTGTCAGAGTTACTCAGAGGTCGTTCCGGGCTGACTAGATTTCTCTTTGGACTAGAAGCTCGAGCTTCAGGCGAAGGCTGCAGAATAAATTTCAGTCAACATGGTCGACAAGCAATGGAGGTCAGCCTACAGGTTCGTATCGGTTATCTGGGCCGCGTAGCTTGACGAATGCGCTCGTTTCGTCCGAGAATTCTTTGAAGAGATTTGCGATCTGTCCTGCAGGAAGTTTCCGGAGATTCCCTCCTAGTATACGCGTCCAAAAGTTTTCTAGCCTTCTGGCAGTAGGATCGTTTAGCTTGCGGGAAGTTGTCACGAACACTGAAATACCATGTCAGATGCGATGCGCGGCCGGCCTGAACAAGAGGGACACGATTACCCTTATGTACTTGGAAGATCATTTCCTCTGGGATGACGTCGTTTTCAGCAATTTCTTCATAGATGTTCATCCTATTTTGCACAATCCCTTTCGGGAGGATCGTTGGTTCTTCGGCCATGTTCCGGAAAAGGAGCAATAGGATGCTCCAGGCGCCGTGAGATCAGAAAGTCGTCCTACTCCTCAATGCCTAGCGATACACGCGACGTTTCAAAACCGATGGTCGTATGCCTCTGAATCATAGCTCATAGACAATGCTGGCGACGATGCGTTGGGATTCAATGGTTTGACGACAAGATCACCCACGATCCACCTACACAATAGCGGTCGACCACCCGGGATGAATATAGTCCGTCTCGTCGAGGTTAAAATGCTCAGACTATGAGAACAGTTGGGGCACAGCAGTGGATGGGTTTTCGTACCCAGGTAAACGATAGAGGGGTATCAGGTTAACCATGTGGTCGTCTGGTAGCTTGGTTTACCAACAGGAAAATCTCTCTAGGAGGTCTGAAGCGAGTAGACCAATACCGAAAGCCCTTTTTAGATGAGTGGTGACTAAGTCTGTGAACGGACCCATAGACTTGCTATGCTCAATGATGAAGAGGTGTTTGAGATGCTCTCGGCACAAACGGGTGCGTCCTTTCAGGAGTCAATGAACTGCAGTACCTTATGATGACCACAGTGGGACACAAAGAGGGCAGAAAGGAGGAAACGTAACAGGTGACAAGCCGGGAAGTGTATTTTTGAAGAGGCTTGCGGAGGCGGCGATGGGGTCTTGTGGGATATTAAACACGGTACCTATATTCGAAATGGTGGTTGTTGTTGTTGTTGTTGTTGTTGTTGTGGCATGGACCTATGGCGATGGTGCGAGGCAAAACCGAGGGTTATGTGCAAGTGCAGTGGTTTAGGTGGGCATGGGCTCGATGACGCTATGTAAGCGTACGGAAGCGGGAGTAGACATAAAGAAAGTTGTAGGAGCTTTCAGTTGTTGCCTGCGGGATACAGAAGGGCGTGTGTGAGGGGTGCACGAATCAACATGTGGTCAAGACGACTCAGGTATGGTTGAATTTGGCAAGAGACGTTGCTGTAAAAGCTGTTGCATCAGTCTGCAAGTCAGCGCGGCGAGGAAGTCATCACGACGTGGCCGTGGATGCTGGCACACTCTACTACCACATGTAAGGTACCACCTCTGCGTACTGCTTGTTGCGGTGCGAGGCAAGGGGCAGGTGAGGGCCGTGAGGCACTGATATGCAGTGCAGGTGGGCGCTGAGCACCTGAAAATTCTCACTGTCTAGGCTCATTCCAGGCTTAGCCGCGTCCATCTAGGGCAGAGCTAGGGGACTGACAGCGCTAGACGGGCCTGCCTAGGTAGGTCCCTTACCCACCTCGCCCGCCTGTCCCGGCACACCTCTGCACAGTGCCTGTCGCCCTTGTCGGACCTTGATGGAGTCCCGGGTCGCAGGTAACAGGCGAGACTGGGCTTGTGCTACAGTGCTACTCACCCTGAAGACCCCCTACCCCGTCGACACTGGAGCCTGCAACAAACAACTGGAACCCGAACTGCAACCTGATGCTGCTTTCAGCCTCCATGCCGACGTCGAGATCCACGATACCACCCAACGCATATGACCCAAGTCCCGAGTCATGGATGGATGGAACTGAGCATCCTCTGGATGTGTCGGCAATCGCCCTGGATCCCTCGTTTCTCTGCGTCTTAGTCAAGGAATTAAGCCGAGATAGAGGAGAGACCCGAGTTTGTTAACCCAACTCGGTCTAATCACTTTGACATTCACTCCCGTCATCTCTGCCCTGCCAATCGAACCCAGACAAACATCGAGGCACGGCGGAAACATGCAACACACTGCGGGTAACTGGCTCGGCTTCGAAACTTGTCCTCATAGCCGAGTCACACGTAACCCTCACAGCACGGGTCTCGCCGGCGTCAACGCATACACGCTGGTGCCTCACCCACACATGTGCTGCTCTTATCAATCTACCTGCCTAGCCAGGCGCACATCGCCGTCCGCTTCGACAGGCTTGCTTGCTCCCTCGGGCTCGGCTCGCCTCTATCTCCCTGCCCAGCCTGGCTACATTGGCCTGCGCCGGCGTCCAGCGTCCGCTGCCCACGTGTTACATCCTCCTCTCCTGGTTGTGTGCCTCATTCCCGCCTGCTGGGAAGCACACCCGACCGGTGTGCAGGCATTCCACCCGTTGCGACCGTCTGTTCCCCACGTTCGACCCATTCTCTAAGCTCTATCTTGCTGGGATCTGAAGTTCTAGAATTCTCTCTGCTTCTTTGCATCCCGTTCCTGAAGCTGTTTCGGCTTCTCGCCCCTCCCGGCCCCCCACATCCTCATCGCTGCTGCAGTCGAACGCAAAGAGGACTGGAGTAACGAAGACATATTGGTCTATATTTACCTCCCTGCCGGCCATCTATTTCATATCATATATCAGCCGCCCAGCGCCATCCATCACATGGCCAGCACCGCAAGCCATCACTTGACTCGGACAAGTGGCATATCTCTTCCCAAGCAGGTACAGCAATATGTCAAATAGCAGGCGGCCGTCCCAAACTTCGGCCACTCTTAAGACTGCGAGTACTCCAACAGACGCTATGTGATCCATCAGAACAAATGCAATATGAGCATCCAGTACCTATTTAGCTTCAGCTTTCTTTTCTTACCTGTTCACCGCCACTTATCCCGCTCCGAACCCCTGGAAGCGGCGGCATTCTCTTCTTCCTTCCAACATATGCCCGGGTCTAATTGCTCATTGACCATGCTTGCTTGCCAAATTAAGCCGAGTCGGAAAAGAAGCTAGGTTACTGGTTACTGCGAGAGCTGGCAGAGAGCTGGTTCCTTGTCGATTGTAGTGAACATCATTTGATATTCTTCCTGCCGCTCTACTAGTCTCCCGCCATTCCTTGATATCTGGCAATTTGATTTCTAAATTCCGAACCAAGCGTTCCACCAGCCGACAATTGACGCCATAGACTCCAATAACCCGGCAGCATCTCAGCTCATTCGCCTGCGACTTGAAGATTTGCTCCTCATCTGATGCTATGATCTGCCTACCCCTAGCGGGGCGCTCAGGTCGTGTGACCTGCTCCGTCATCAGAAGCGTTCCGCATTCAGAAGCGGCTCTCAACCACTCAATGCTGTTTCATTCTTGCAGTCCTACGACCGTGATTGGACTCGGACCTTCGAAACAGGCACAGGGGTGTCACTCGCAGTGATTGCAGCTAGACGCAAGGAATCGCTGTAAGGTAGCGAGCACAACGGGGCATGGGCAGTGAACGCAGACAAGCAGAATCCTCATAACTACTGCAGGTAGGAGAGGAACTCCAGTCTCGAAAAGCTAAGCTAAAGCTCATTTGACATGGGTCACTGAGTGGAACTCCGAACCACCGTACGGCGTAGACTGAATACCTGTGCCTGTCCATTCCACGAGGAGCAGTCAAATGTCCAAACTCACCTTCCCTTTCCTTCTGACAAACGGCTTTTTCGGCCCTCATGTTCCTTTTCGCCAAACACTGCGATTACTGGGTCTGATCGACGACTAGTCCTGTACCATTTCTGCGCCGTCGCTGGATGCCAACCCCAAGTATGATGCCATAAGTACCTCCTGCCTACCTCGGTATTATCCGCAGTATGTGTCTTGTACACGAAGGGATCGTGGGAAGCACCATCAGTGTTGCGTATTGCTGCTATGATTAGTCGACCTGGAGATAGACTGGGACTGAAACATTTCACCCAATGACACCCGCCGTGATAATGCATGGGCAAGAACGAATTGTCGTATGATAAAATCAACGCCGTCAGCCTCGAGTCTGATGTCATTGAGTGACAAAACGCAACGCACATACGTTGGGTGTCCTTGCCATCAGCCATAACGGGATATACTTTCTTTTCGCTTCCCAGCTCCTTCTCCAAATGCGGACAACAAGCAAATCAAGCCGATTAATGAGACAAGAACCGCTTACCTTATGAGCTTACAAGGGACAAATTTGCATGCATTGAGTCAGGACGTGCCACGATAATACATGAGAAATCATGGACAAGGGCGTACAGCACTGTTACCCTACCCTCTTGATTTATTGCCTAGGTTTTTGTCACCACATACATTCCCTCCTTTCCCTATCTCGATGGGGCGGGACGTCATGAGCCAAGTTGTGGCTCTCTTTGCATGCAGGAACAGACGCGGTGTATAATCTGGATGCCTCAGCTAGGTACCCTCCATTCGTACCTTGCAATATCGCCCGCAGCCCATATGAGGGACGAAGACCAACAATAAGTGCAATCTCATTACTGGTGGCGACGATCTCATCTCTGTTCGGGAACATCCTTCGGCCCGCTCCTTTCGTGTGGGAAAGGTATGTCCTACTGAGACGGTACCGACAGAATTGATGTCAGCGGCGCAGTAATTGACATGTGCATCCGGTGTGGAATAGCCTCACCCAGTGGTGGGGTTCGGCCTCTGGGGCCGGCGAGGCTGACTATACCTGCTCATGCACCTCGTGTGTTGCATCGCTGGTAATCGTAAGATGCGTGCTGCGGTAGGGTTACAACATTAGTATCACGGTCAGATCCTTTCGGTATCTGCCAATAATGCGATCCATCGCGCTCACGGAGTCCAGCCCATTGGAATCAGTCTCACGACCACTACAACGGTACTGTTGCAGTGTCAGCGGTGGAAGTTCCTATTGCTCACTGTGATACGGCGCAGCTTCATAGCTCACTTCATGATTCGTCGTTCGCGATATCATGTCAGATTTTGGTCCATTATATATACTTAGGGTAGGAGAGAAAAAGCTCACGTGGTCAGCCTCCGCCGCTTACGTACACGAACCTCCCCTTTTCGTACGACCACGAGGTTAACGTAATCCCACAACGTTGTTGGCCAATCTATCGCAATACATGATCACTGATGTAGATCTGGCACCGTTCGTCGTAGATCCCGCCGCTAATAGTCAGCTTTCTCAAGTCTCAGGCCAAAGTGTGCTCCATAAGATACAAATTCGCCGCCAATCTGTTCACTTAGTTCAATCATTAGCAGAGCTTTGACAAGTAAGTCAGCAAACGAGATGGTTGTCTCGCTCCTTCGTGCCTTCAATATCAGAAACATGGGCCGTAGTAAGTCTGTAAGACGGCATTTCCGCAGCAAATATTACATGCTGAAGTGCACTGACAATGCAAGATTCAGGAGGAATCCCTTGGGTGCACGCGTCCTCACCCCTGCCAAGAACTCACGATGCAGCTCTGACCGCCATTTGGTTCATGCCATTGAGTGGCACTGTGAGAACAGTGTTCACTGAGTCGGTCAGATTCTTCCCCATTTGCCGGTGTATCCTAGAAGTGGTTATTTTGGGCCTGAGGAGAGTCTGACGAACGTTCACAACATTACCCCTTTTCTGTGCTGCGTACGATGAACGCAAGAGGATGAGTCTCATAGATGGGACACGTTCTTTGCGTGTTCAGTCAGTAGGAGGCATGCCTCATACTTTTTGCAGAGCTCATAGATTTTATTGCAATGAATCACGAGTGAATTAGATTGTTATCTACTGAACTCTCTAGAAACGCTTAAAGCCATCCATACTAATCTTTCTGCACGATAACACTCAAGAACCCGTTTTGTAGTGTTCGTCCATCCGACTCCAGTTCCAATGAATAGCGTCGTTCTTTCTGTCAACCATGAGCCCTTACAACACTCCGATATTCTTTTCGAGGCCATTACCCTCCTACTCTTATACTTAAAATTGAGAGACGTCCGAATTTACGCTGTGTGATACCGCAAGTTTTTCCAAAAACATTAGATGTCCATGACAGGAGTCAAAACATTTAACAAAGCTCACATTAGGCGTCTTCTGCAAGGTCCATCGTATAAAGAGGCAATATTATTGGTTGAACCATGAATATATCAACAACGGTAGGAAACGCCTTTGAAATCTAGAATCATCTTCCCGGCCTTATTCCGCTATGTCTTAACGGACTTATTCGTAAATGATCAAATGCATGGTCCTTCTATAATATAGTGATACTCTTCTTCACTCTGACGGCGCGAAGATCAGGAATTTCATCTGCAAAGCTCCCATGAGAAGAGGAATGATGACATTTGTTTGCAACCGTGATTCAAAGAATCTTCTGTGTCCTGCAGAACTGACTGAGTAATTGAACACCAGGACCACTAGAAGTGATCTCATACGAATAATACCGTACAATGGCCACAGTTTTCTGGAATGACGCAAAGACAGAAATATAGGCGGGATGATATTGATCGGCGTCTAGTCTTGGTAGATTATTCAGACAGCCCAGATGAGACGGAGCATTGCGGAAGGCCATCGTGCGAGGGCCCAATTTACTTAGCATAACGCTTGTTGCTGTCGTGTAAAACTATTGTGTGAACTAGCTACGCTAATGCGCCTTTGGTGCACTCGAACGCAATAAGATGCAGGTATCGTGGTTTCTCATCGCAGTGCTATTTGCGCATCATGAACCGTTATAGCGGTTCACAGATCTGACCTTCCACACTCCAACTTGACCTCGAGCCTACATCACTTTCGAATGTCCGTAGAGTTGAATCTGAAGCTCGCGTTAGGCATCGTACCGTAACGACGTGGGCGAAAACGGTAATAGCTGGACAGCGACATGGGGTTCTGGAACGGTTCTGCCTGGCAACCAAATTTCGCAAGTTGTCAATAAGAAATCGTACGAAGTGAAGAGGGAGGCGATATATCTCCGAAAGACGAATATGATGACCAGCGAGTAAGTACACGCGTAGTATTGACCATGAGTATGCAGCGCTGCTAGATGATCGAAATCGAGCATCGAAACCATTACGAGTGGATGGAGAACGAGCCTGAAAGGAGCCTTTGGGAGCTCTTCAAGATCCCGCGAAAACTGATTTTCCAGATCTTTCGGGGTATAGATTTCAGCGTGCTGTCATATTGGAGGCCGGGATAGTCACGGTACGCGCATCTCGCGATTGAGGCGATGTGGGTTGACAGTGGGATGCGGAAGGATGCTGAAATAATCTATGAGTTCGTCAGACATGTGACTCGCAATTATAGGAGAGAAATTTACCAGAGACCAGTACATATCGAATCGGTGAGGTACGGCTGAGATGGGTCTTTTCTGAAAGTGTTCGAGACCTTTCAAGCGAGCATCTTGAGGCTTGAGTTGCGGCTTTCTTTCAGACTTCGAACGAAATGCCCACACCATCGCAAATAGAACCTTTGTTGAACCACTTCAGTTCTGGCAGCAACTCGCTTGCAACCCATCGCGCGGTAGTGGTGTGCGTAGAACCATTTCCAATAGGACCGTCCGTTTTGTCTTTCTGTAGCTTTCTCTCGATCTGTAAGTCTGCAAGTTCGTCTGCCAACTCCTCGGTACGGTCGACAGCATGGGGCTTTTTGGCACCGGTATCGTCACCCATCTCCTTGACCGGGAATTGTGTTCGGCCTTCGGCCAGCGCCTGAAACACTACCAGTTGATCCTCAAGATACTCATCCACGACCGTGCCACGCGTCACGGCCTGTGCATAAAGACCATTGGCAACCTTCTTTGCAATATTTGCTGACAGTATTTCAGGCTTCTTGTCCTTGTATTTCTGGTCGTAGAGGTAATCTTGTCCCCATCGTAGACCTGTGGCCGATTTCGCTACTGCCAGAGCATACATCCTGGCTGGGTGGCTACTGGGTTCGGACATCACAAAATTGACTGTAACTCCAGGGAATGCTGCGGCAAGATGGCGCGTTAACTTTTCCTCGAGGAGTGTTAGCAGCTCTTGAGGTACAAGAATGCTGACATCGATTTGCTCAATGTCGAAATCTTTGGGGTCGTACTGTTCGCCCCATGGCCTTAGGAGTTTGATTTTCTGTTCCGGAGAGATTGGCTGGAACTTGACCCAGATGCAACCTCTCTCCTGGGGCCCAAGGGTCCACGCGCGTGCTTTGAGCTCTCGTTGAACCGTGATGCCGTATCTGTCTTGCAATGTAGGTAGCAGCACTTGATCTAAGTACTCGAATGACAGTGAAAAAGAACAATTCGTGCCACCATGAATCTCGAGCTCAATCGGATCCCCGTTCGCATTTGATGCAAATAGTAAGTATGGGAAGACCGCTTGGAAGATTAACAGCGTGCTTGCAACTTTACTCCCGGCCACAATCTTGATCCTGCGCTCTTTTAAGGCCGTTGGAAGTAACGATGGCTTGAACTCAAGAGTTTTGCTACCTACAGTAAGACCCTCGACGTCGGCATTCGTGGCTTCACTTAGCCATTGCAGGGCAGAGACATGCTGGGCCTTGAGACCTGTTCCTCGTCAGTTCTGGGTGGTCTAGATTTTGTCCCAAGGAAAGTGAACATCAATCCTCACTCACCACCGCCACGGCCTCCTGGTCGATTGCCGCGAACATTCTCAATGCGCACCGGTTGTGAAGTCACTGCTGCAAGCGCGCATGCTAATCTCACTAGCTGGCCGCCACCTTCACCTGTACATCCGTCAAGAATTATCGGCCTCGACGTCTTCATCGTCTAATACCGGCCTTCAAGTTCTTGTTGCTCTTGACTGGTAGGGGTGTCAGGGTTGTGACGAATTCGCAGGACCTAGGCAGGCGGTGCCTGGTAATACTCCTGACAAATGAACTATATTACCAGATGCAAATCTAGTAGAGTGCACCAGAAGTAGTTCCGGTTCATTAATGGATATCATTGCTTGTCACGGTGTAGAGTAATCGAGGTTGTTTGTGAAGGGATGTGACTCACTAGCCGAGGTGTTACTCTAGTCGGTTGCACTGTGTAGGTACTCAGCCACAGACCAAAATGGTTGAAACAGGCCCGAACTTTACAATGCATGTGACGGGACCTCAGTAGCTACAGTTAGGTGGGGTGACTCAACCCTATATCACTACCCCCAACAGTAGCTAGACTCAAGGGACCACTACCTAGAATATAACCACCTTATCCCAATATATACATTTTTGGTGATTCGGCCTACGTACTTAGTAACCCGTTTTATTTTTAGTTAATTTGTGTTTTTTATTACATTCTGACTTTATTAATACTTAATATAACGTGTTTAAACTAAGCGTTATAGTTTTATAAGTTTTTATAGTTTATAAAGCTATTATTAAATCGAAACTACTATTAGGTTTTATTATTGTTTTTTTATTTCGATATTTATATTTACTTTTTTATAGCTTAGTTATTTTATTTGTTTTAATATATATATATTAAAATCGACTTAATTTTAATTAGACTGTTTTAAATTAATTATTATATAAATTTTTTAAAATCGTTATTTAATGCTTTACCGGCGTTTTCCGATAATTTGTTTTTAAATTTCAAATTAAAATTATATTTATTAAAGCATTTTTTTATTACAAATATAAACGGTTAAACTTTCCGACAATTAGTTTAATATTTTAAAAAGCGATGTTTAAACTAAATATTATTATTAAACTTTATATATAAAAACGGTTTTATTTTTTTTTAAACGGGAAATAATGTTTTAGCTATTTTCGGACTTTAAACATTTAAAAACTCGAATAAAAATATTAACTCTTTTTTTTCTAAATATAAATCACTTATTTTATAACTTAAAAATTCTTAAATAATTTTAGTTTTAAACTTTATTATAGTTTATTTTAATTACAATAAACTTATTAATTTAATTTAAAATAAATCGAATATATTGTTTTTAATTAAACTAGCTATTTTATTTATTATATTTTTAATACTTTTTATAGCATTTTTTTTATTTAGTTAATTAAAATATAACCCGGTTACTATTATAAGTAATATAGTATTAGCTTTTTTTTTTAAATTTAGTCCTAGATTTAAGTTTATATAGTAATTTTAGCGGCTTTATTTTAATTATTAAATAAATTACTAAATTACATTAACAATTTTATAAAGTTAGATATACTGAAATGTTACGAACCAACAGGGCCACGGGCCTATTGTTCAGACCAAGCGTCAGCCAAGGAACGGTTACAGGCATATGTTCGGAAGAGACATATCACGTGACTAAGAACGGCTCAATGGAGTCAACACGCTTAAAGGCTTAAGCACGTCGAAAGCTTTAAGCATGCTACTTAACTAACTTAGTGCATTTAAAGGCTTAAGCTTGTTAAGCTTGATAAGTACGTAACTATAGAGGAGGAAAGGAATTATATAAGTATTTTTTATGTATTTAGTTATTTTTTTACTTATTTATTAATCTAAGTATTTAGTTTTTTCTTAAAACTGAGTAAGAAGCATTTCCTAATAATTATTGTTATTTTATTGCTTAATGACATAACGAAGTTTTTTAACGAACTAAACTTTTTATTACCGGTTAAGACTATTATTAATACTAGTCGTTACATTTTAATAGATTTTGTTTAGCTACGCTACGAACTAAGCAATATATTAGCAACATGTTTACACGAGGATTTTTTAGCCTTATACCCGCTCGACAATGCTTACTTGCCGAAGAAATGGAGCAAAACAACGATAAGATTGCTTTTACGCAAGCCTTTTACGACGATATAGTCGATAAGATCAAGATTTTTCGGGCTAAGATAAAGCAATTAAAAAAAGCTACTAATAGTAACATTACCGACATCTACGTACTTAAAAGATTGTACGAGCAAAAACAGGCTTAACGCTTTATTAAACAAACTAATTATAAAGTAAAGATCTAGGAAATACAAAGTTAACTCGCTACTTTTTAGACAGCTGAGAACATTATCAAAACTTTAGTTAGTGGCTATAACTTAAAGCTCAGCAAACCAGGATATTTTGATAGCACCTTAAGGAATTTTCGAAGATTTCTAACATAAGTTAAAGCCTATTAAAAGTACTATACCTAAAGCTTCGCCAACGATGCAGAAAAAATTATACATACAGCGTCCTTTTTAAAAAGCAAAGCCTTTGCATAGTTTGAACTATACTTGGCTAAAGCAACAACTAAGCTACGATTAGAATAGAAATTAGAAACCGCATTAATGTTTAATTTTTTTAAAAGCTTCGAAAAACAAATTAAATTACTTTTTTTCGATTTTAAAAAAAAGAAGCAAGCTTAGTTAGAACTGATAAAGCTGGTGCAAAAAAGAGCAGCATCGACTTATGTAGCAAACTTCCGAAAAATAGTTGCGAAACTGGATATAAATAACGAATCCAAGATTCTTCTATTCTATTAAAAATTGAAAGAATCCGTTAAAAACGAACTTTACAAAATAAAAACCAGCAATAACTTTTTGGAATATGTAATAAAAGCAGTTCGCATCGATATAAAAAAATATAAGCAACGACAAAAACGCAAAAACACTATATAAACGATTAACAAATTTGTTTTTAACGAAAAACGAAAAAGGAATACATTTTTTATTTTATCCGGAACATACTTAAGTCTAATAGACTTAGACACTATATAATATAATAAAAAAAAAAAAGGCAAAAAGGATAAACGCAACGTTACTTGCTATAATTGCCAGAAAAAGGGACACTACTTTAACGAATATAAAAGTTTTAAAAAAGAATTCGAAAAAGTACTTAAACGGTAGACCGCTGCTACAAAACCTCGAAATACCCGCATTTTAGCGATGTTTAGGAAGCAACCCCTGCGTATAGCAAAGCCGTAACAAAGTACTTCCGAAAAACATCCTATAATTAACGATACTTTAAAAAAAAAAGATCGTTAAAACACTTAAAACTTAATTAAAAGATAAAGACCTCGATTAGCTAAAAAGCAAATCATACCCGTATAAATACGATTAGTGCTTGTACAAATGGTGTAACTACTAAATAAACGAAAAAGCATTTTAATAAATAGCAAAAAAAGCTATACGACAAAACTTAAATAACTTTTATATCGATCGAGCTTTTGCTTAAAACTATAAAAAATAGGAATTAACCTAAGCTAATATTAAGATAATCAAAAAAGAAGTTACTTTTATAACGAAAGCTTTAACTAAAGCTTAGCGAAAAGCTTATAAACAGCTAGACTTTTTAGCGGAAAGCTAGTTACAAAAAGAAATCGATACTTACGAAAACTTAAAAAAGTTTGTAAACTAACTATTAGTACTTAAGCGATAGAGCAATCAAATCTACAGAACTTTAAAAGAAAGGAAGTGGTTTATATCTATAAAAAAGAGTTTGTTTTTTTAGAACGAAAACCTAGCAGAAATAATCGCTAAATCATTTTACAAACGAAACGAAAAGACGAGTTTCCGATACGAAAATTCGAAATTAATCAACTTCGAACATAAAGATCACTACTTAATCTTATAGATCTTTTGTATTTATAACGATTGTTTAACATATTTTTAGAACAAACTTAAATATGATTAGTTCTTAAAACGAAAAAAGGGTTACTCGATTCCCTACGCATATTTCGACAATAAAATCGGTAAAGTAGTCCTTGTAATAAGCGTTAAAAACGGCTACACGATATTCCAACTAAAGGCAATAGCAGAATGCCTTATTACATAAAGAGAGTAGTACCAATATACGAACTACAAATATACTGTGCACTCTAAACGAAAATGCAAAACTTAGGCAAAAAACCGACAAAAACGACGAAACAATTAACAAACAAAATTTATAACTAATACAAGCCTAGGCGTAAGCATATACTTATAGCAATTTATTATATAAGGCAACGAGTTTAAAAAAAACCTAAAAATAACTTACGTTAACTAACGTATGGAAGAACTACTGCAGGAGGAACGAAACCTTAAGACATTTGACAAACTGTGGAAAAAAGCCTTGATTAAAATTCGGAAAAGAAAAAACAAAGTTACTTTTTAAAAGCAAGCAAAAAACGACGACGAGCAGCTGTAAAAAATTAACAGCTAGCTCAAAATCTATAAAGATCTTTATATGAAATGAACGCGGAGCTTAATGCGTATATCGTTACGACCGTTTATTACAGCAGGCATAAGCTTAAAGTTATAATAAATACAAAAGCTAAAAAGAACTATGTATTACCTGACGTAATTAATAAACTATAAATACTATAGACCTAAAAAAAAGAACCTTATCGACTTACGACCGTAGATAAAAGTTTAATTAATTACGACCAAAAAGTAGTTTAGCAAAAAATTACAAAACTTTTGTTAAACATCCAAAGCCAGAATAAACGACTTACGCTTAACATTACGGATATATTAAATTACGATATTATATTAAAGATACTTTAGTTACGGAAAAGCAATCCCTGAGTTAACTAAAAAACTGGCCGTTTTTAATAAGATACACTAAAAAGAGATTTAGCTTTTGAAAAGTTAATACCAACGACTTTACGCAAATCGAAACAAGCACTTATTTTATACTTTATACAAAAAAAGCTTACACAGCTAAAACCTAAAAACGGAAACGACAATCTATTTAAAAATATACTAAAAAAGTATTACTAATTTAGCTAACTGTTTAGCAAACAATACTAAACTAAAACAAAATTACTAAAGCATAACAGATAAGATTATAAAATACTTTTACTCGATAAACAAGAACTAAGATTTTTTCCAATATATAGTATAAACTAGCAGCAGCTAAAAATCCTCAAAGAATAGGTATAAAAGAACTTGACCCTAAAAAGGATACGGCCATTAGATTTACTAGTAGAAGCACCATTAATTATAGTGCCTAAAAAACCTGCGAAAAATAAAACACCAAAATAGAGGATATGCCACGATTTCCGGCACCTCAACACTATTATACGCAAAAATCGATACTTTCTACTATTAATTAAAAACCTTAAAAATCGATTATATAGCGCACAATGGTTTACAGCATTAAACTTACTAAATGCGTACAACTTAATACAAATTGTAAAAAACAAGAAATAGAAAACAGTATTTAAAACTTTAGTCAGATACTTTAAATGCTTAGTTATGCTATTCGGACTTACTAATGCTTTAACAACATTTTAAGAAATGATTACGGATATATTACGGAAGTTTCTCGATAACTTCGTTGTAATATATTTCGACGACATTTTAATTTATTCTAAGATTTTAGAAAAATATAAAAAGCATGTATAACAAGTTCTTTAAGCATTTTAAAATGTGAAACTCCTCGTCAACCCATAAAAGAACGAGTTTCACATATAAAAGGTTGATTTCCTAAGCTTTACAATAAACCTTAAACAACTTCGAATACAAAATTCGAAAATTGCAGCAATAAGAAAATAGCTAACTCCCTAGAACGTAATAAACGTGCGATTATTTATAGGATTTACGAATTATGTAAAAGCATGCGTTAAAGACTTTAAGAAATATGCTAGCCTTTTTACGGATTTAATAAAAAAAGACCTCCTATTTTAATAAACAAAGGTTAAGCAAAAAGCTTTTAACAAAATCAAAGAATTAATTACTAGTGAGCCAGTATTATGGCTACTAGACCTTATAAGGCTATTTGAAATCGAGGCGGACGCCTCCGACTACGTTTTAAGAAGATATTTATTTTAACGAAACGACAAAAGCAGACCATACCTAGTAGCGTTTTTCTCAAAAAAGCTATCAAGACTACAACTCAACTACTAAATTCACGACAAAGAATTAATAGCAATCATTAAGGCTTTTCAAAAATGGAAACCTTACCTTAGCGGTATAATAAAGCCAATAAAGGTTTATTCGGATTATAAAAACTTTACGACCTTTATAACAACGAAACAGTTAAACAAACGACAAATACGATAAACAAAGTTCCTATTTAAGTTTAACTTCTATATTATTTATATAGCAAGCAAAGAAAATACTAAAGCAGATATTCTTAGCCGCAACCCGATATTTAAGCAAAAAGTACCAGAAAGCAATTAAGCATTGCTTTACAAAACCAAAAAAAAACACTTTACAATCGCAATAACACAAAACGATCATTCGCTTTAGTAGTATAAGATCGACGACCGAAAACAATACGGGATAAAATATCTACTAAAAACAGAATTTATTAAAAAACCACGACAATATCAAGTAAAATAAAGAACAGAAACAAAATATAATAGAAAGTTATACGTCCTTAAAGAATTTTAAAAAGAATTAGTGAAACAAGTCCACGCATATCTACTTAAAAGATACCAAAAAGAATTTAAAACTTTTATACGCCTCAAACGAAACTATAACTTCCTTAAAGCACGACAAGTAGTTAAAAAAGTTGTAAAAAAATGCGACTTATATATACGATTAAAGCCTAATCGATACAAACTATATAGCAAACTACAGCCAGTCGAGATACCCGATCGAGCAAAAAAAGTCGTATCTTTCGACTTTATTATCAAGCTATTAAAATTAAAAAACCTTTTAATAAAAGCAGCTTACGACAGCATTTTTGTTATAGTAGACAAACTTACGAAGTTAGCACGATTTATACCTTACCGCAAAGCAAGTTCGGCAGAAGTACTAGGACATGTGCTATAAAAAAAATAGATCAGCTTATACGGCATTTTAAACAAATAAATTACCGACAAAAATCGAAAAATAGCTTTAAAATACTAGCAGTTACTTATAAAGGCCTTAAGATCCATAAGCAAAATGTCTACGGCATATCACTTATAAACAAATAGTTAAACAAAACGCCTAAACCAGACATTAAAAGCATACCTACGATGCTACATTAATAACCAATAAAATAATTAAGTTACTAAACTATTAACAGCAAAGTTTGTTTATAACTTTTTAAACAATTAAAACATAAAGATGTTATTATTTATAGCAAACTATGGCTTTAACCTAAACAGTTAAAAACTACAGCAAAAAAAAGTCACTGCTCCAGTAGCAAAAGTATACGCAAAAAACTTTATTAGTTTATAAAAACGGCTACAACAAGACTTAACATTTTTTTAAAAACGCATAAAAACATATTACAACAACAAACGGTTGTTAAAACTAACTTTAGAAAAGGGGGATAAGGTGTATTTGTTAAGACAAAACATTAAAACAAAACGCTTTAATAAAAAACTCGATTTTAAGAAAATCGGACTATTTAAAATCGAAAAAGTTTTGTCTAGACTTAACTATCGACTATTATTACCGCTTAAAATAAGGCAGGAACTAGTATTTTATATTTTATTGCTTAAACCAGTACTTAAAAACGCTAAATTCGAAACATAGCTTAAAACAAAACCAGATTTAAATCTATACTATTTAAAAAAGATTTTAAATTTACGTTAAATAAAAAAAAAACTCTAGTACTTAATTAAATAAAAGGACTACATTTACGATAAAACTATTTAAGAATTTAAAAAACATTTAACGGATGCTTTAGAAATTGTTGACCAATTTTACCGCCGGCATCCTAACCGATTAAAACTAAAAAAAAAGGGTCGACTTTTTAAAAAAAGTTTAAAAAAGACTAGTCGAAATTTGGCGTAGCTAAAGCAAAAAAAACCCGAAACTGCTTTTTAGCAACCTTTTTTTGCGCCGCTTTTAATCGTTCGAACTTTTTTATAGCTTTTGCGCTTTCGATACTTTAACGAATTATTTCAATCCCGCGAAAGCGAAATAGTTTCCGCTGCTTTTGCAAACGGTTAAGTTTGTTGGTAACGTCGCAAAAGATTTCGCGCGTTCGCTTTTCTTCGGACTTTAGCTTGTTTTTTTCGTTAATTAATTTTTAGTACTTGTATTTAAAGGGATTAAAAACGTCGCAAAAACTACCGTGTTAAAAACAAGTAAAACACTTCCGAGACTCGGCCGATATTTAGCACTTTTTACTAGAAGTTGCGCAACGAAAGCAAAAGCAAGTCATCCCGAAACCGAAACGTTCTATTCGGGCGGCAAAGGAAAAAACGTTAAAGCGCGAACGAAATTTAGCTTTTTCAATACGATCTAACATAATGGGTTAATGTTGCATCCGGCTAGTATTATAAAAAAAAAACAACGGAAACGCGACCGGTAAAGCACTTACATTTTTTATTATTAAAGATAACAATAATAAAAAGAAGGGGATAATGTTACGAACTAATAAGGCTACGGGCCTATTGTTTAAACTAAGCGTTAGCTAAAGAACGGTTACAAGCATATGTTCGGAAAAAACATATTACGTAACTAAGAACGGCTTAATAAAGTTAACACGCTTAAAAGCTTAAGTACGTCGAAAGCTTTAAGCATGCTATTTAACTAACTTAGTGTACTTAAAGGCTTAAGCCCGTTAAGCTTAATAAGTACGTAACTATAAAAAAAAAAAAAAATCATATAAGTATTTTTTATATATTTAGTCATTCTTTTACTCATTTATTAATTTAAGTATTCAGTTTTTTCTTAAAACTAAGTAAGAAGCATTTCCTAACGACTATTGTTATTTTATTGCTTAGTGACATAACGAAGTTTCTTAACGAACTAAACCCTTTACTACCGGTTAAGACTATTATTAACACTGGTCGTTATATGAAAACTTTTTTTTAACATTAAATGTTATTTTAATTATTAATATGTTTTATATTTATAAAACAATAACTTTTTTAAATTTTAATGCTAGTTTTTAAAAAATTATCTTTAAAACGGAAAAAAAAAATGCTTTAATAAATAATTTAATTATTTTAAAAACTATATTTAAAACTAAATACTTTATAAAGCTAATAAATTTTAACTTTATAAAAAAAGATGATTTAAATAAAATAAAGCAAAAAAATAAAAAGCTATTTATTTAATATTATATTCGTATATAAAATGCTTTTCGAGCTTTAAAAAAAAAGACTTACTTTAATAAAATATTTAAAAATAGAACTTTTTTTCTTTTTTAAAGTTTATTATTTTATATATAATAATAAATCGTTTTATAAACGGTTTTTAAAACTATAACTTATAATAAAAATCTTTTACTCGGAGTATACGGAATATAAGCTTTTTTTAATAGTATATAAATATAGTCTAGTTTTTTTAAAAAATATTTAAAAACAAAATACAAGCTATAAAAAAAATTAAATAAAATATATATAAAAACAATTAAAAAAGCTTTAGCTAAAAAAAAAAAACTATTAATCGAATAAATTGTTATTAATTATAACCTATATATTTAAATTTTAACTTTAAACTTTAAACAATAAACCTTAAACCTTATTAAATTAATTTAAAATTAAAATTGAGTTTTTCCGACTTTTATTTATATAACCTAATTATATTTATAGCAATTTTATTAATAATATAGCTAACAAAAAATATTTTTAACGTTAAGCTTTTTACTTTTTTAAAAATAAGTTATAATTTGGCTATAAAACTAATTAGCTTATTATAACATAATATAATATTTTTTACTTTTATTAGTTTAAAATAGTGCTTACTATTTTTTTTTAATATTAATATTTTTTTTAACAATTTATGCCTTAATAATTTTAACCTTAGTTTTAAATCTAAACTTAAATATAGTTATCGATAAACTTTCTTATTATATACTAAATATATAATTAACCAGGATATTACTCGAATTAATATACAAACTACATTTTTAATTAAAATAATAAAAACTATATTTTAAAACGACTTTTTATATTTAAATAACTATTTTTTTAAAAAATATCGAAATATTTTTTTATAAACAAATTATAAACTTTAAAACTAAATAAAAAAGCTTGTTTTTATTATAATAATTTTAATTATTTTTAAATTTAATACGATATTATAAAAAATAAATAGCTATAGTAATAAAAATAAGCTTATTTCTAAGCTATAATATACTTTACTGCTTAATATAAAAAAAAACCTATAATTTTATAAAATTTAGAGTTATTTTACTTAATTATATTTTAAATAATTTATAAATAACTATTTGAATATTAAAATAAAAAATTAAACATATTTATTTAAATTAAACTTAGGTTTTATATTTTTTTAAATATATTTTTATATTAAAAAATATTATTTAATTAAATAAAAAGCTTTAGTTTTAGCTTTTTTTTTTTAAATCGTTTATCGCATTAATAACTAAAAAACTTAGTATAAAAAAAAAAAAACTAATAATCGCGCTATTTTTATTAATCCTAAGCTTCCCGTAATTTAGTTACGTAAACTTAAAAAAAGTCGCAAAGTTTTAAATATATTTTTTAAGCTCTTGTCGGAAATACGAAAAAAAAAAAAGCAAAAACTATTTAATTATTTTAAACTTTTAAATGTTTCCGAATTTAAATTATTATTAATAAACATTTTCTAAATTAGCTTTAATTTTAAACATAATTTTAAATATTTATTTACAAAAATTACAGATAAAACTTAAACAACTATTATTAAATTAACTAAAAATATAAAATATATAACTAAATTAGTTATTTTTTAATATAATAAGGCTTATTATATTATTTTAACTATTAGGTTTATTAAAAATAAAAAAGCAATATTTATAATAATATTAATATTTAATACTTAAACAAACTAAAGTAATAATATATATTTTATATATTTAACGCTAATAAAATAAATAGATATTAATACGGTTTAATTATTAAATTTAAGTATTAAACAAACTATTTTAGCGACTTTTTTTTAAAAAAACTTAACTTTATTAAAAAGTTCGTTATAATATATATAATAATTAAAAATATTTCAAAAAAATATTTAAACAATAGTACAACCGTATCCCTTTTTAAATAATATAGCGACTTAATTTATTTTTGGCCTAACGTAACTATATTAAATAAATACTAAATTTAATATTAAAAACAATTTTATAATTTTTAAAGACTTAGAAAAAAAAAAGACTTTTATAACAATTAAAGGTCTTTAAATATATATAGCCTCGAAATATAAACTTATTTTAGTTTTTAAAAAACACGTAAAAATTAAAAAGTTATTAAACGTTTTAAAAAATAATTTAAACTTAAATATTATTAACAAATCGGGAAACTAAATTATTTACTACGATTTTTACAAATTATTAATTTAATTAATAAAATAAAATTTTTATTATATTATTACTTTATTAAATAATATAAATAAATATATATACATATTTATAAACTTGCAAAAATAACTATTTTATATTTTTACTCGTCGACTTTATAATCCGACTTTAACCGTTATTTTAATATTAAAAAGTTTATTTTTAACTATAATAATATAACTAGGTTACTTAGCTTTTAAAAGTTTAAATAAAAGTTCTTTACGACAAAAAAAATAATTAAACAATCTATTATTATTTTAATTAAAATATTTAATTTAAATATAACGCTTTAATTTATATTTAAAAGTCTTCGGTTTAAATTATTAATATTTAAATATTTTCGTTTATATTATATAAAAATATAATATATTTATCGTAATATTAAAGCTTAGTCAATTATTAATATAGTTTTTATTAATTTATATATTTATTATATAAAATTAAAACTTAAAATAAAGCTATAAAATCGATTTCGCAAAAAGCTATAAATTATATTTTAACGATATTAATTAAAAAAACTTACTAAAAAATATTTAAAAACTAGTTTATTTAAATTTATTATATTAACTAATAAATAGTTATTAAACTAAATTATAATACCCGTTTTAATAGCTAAAAACAAATATAAAGATTTAAAATAACAAAACCTATAGTTTAAGCCGCAAATAATTTTTAATTATTATAAAATATTTAAAAAAATTTTAAATATTAACTTTTTTTTTATAATAAATATATATATTTAGTTTTTAAACCTATAAATAATAATATATACAAAGTTTGATTTAAAATATAAGTACTAGGCCGTAAAAATATATTTTACTAACTAACTTATTTTAGCTTTTAAAATCTTAAGATTTTTTTAAATATAACTTATTTATATACTTTAAAAAAAATATTATTAGGTTATTTATTTTCGGAGTTAATAAAAATAGCTTTAAAAACTATTTTAGTTTTATTATTCAAGCCGTTTTTATTAGCTTTTATTAATAATATAATTATTTATATTAATTATATTAATAATTTTTTCGGCTTTTATAAAACCATTAAAAAATAATTAAAATAAATTAAATAATATTTTTTTCTTTTATTTAATATAAGCCTTTTTAAAACTATTATTTAATAAAGTTTTTATTAAATATAACAAAATTTTAACATTAAAAATTATATATTAAGTTAAAAAAATTTAGTTTTTAAATACGATATAATTAAAAAGCTTAAACGCTAATTTATATCCGGGTTATAAAAATTAATCGATTTTTAAAAAGCGGTTTAAATATTTTTTAAAATTATTAAACTTTTAAAAAATAAATCAAGAACTGTAGTAAAATTTCCCGATTTCTGACTCGTTTTATAAACAACGTACTATAATAATGGTCAAATATTAAAACTTTAGCCTTTAATTTTCTAAAAACTAAAAAGTATAAAATGTTCGAACTATATAAATATATATAAAACTTTCCTTATAACGTATACTTAAATATTTTTAAATATAAAAATAACTACTATATTATATAGCTATAAAAGAATATATAAATCCTTTTATTATATAATAGTTTTTTATTTTTTAAGACTTAACGTAATTATAAAACGTATAAAAAAAAACTTTATACTATTATAAAATTTGCTTAACGATATAGAAAAAAATATTTAATAGTTCGAATTATTTTTATCGTTTATATAAACCATAAGCTTTTTATATTCTTTTTTATATTATTTAATATAAAAAGTATTTATACTCGTTAAACAAAAAAGCTTTATATACTAAATATTAAAATCGTATATATTAAAAAAAAAAAAAAAACCTAATAACTAATGCTTTATTTCGTACTATTTTTAAATACCTTAACTATTAAAACTTATTTTTTAATTTCAAACATATTAAAAACTTTAGAAAATAAATATAAAAAAACAAAATTAAAAAATATAATACTTTATTAAAATTTTTTAACTTAAAAAACTAAAAAAAATTAATAAAAAAACTATCTATTAAATATATATTAATTAAAAGTCTTAATAATTTAATTATATTTTAATTTCTTTTAATTATTTATTTTTTATTTAAAAAATATTAATATAATCTAGCTTTATTATTAAATAAAATTAGTTTAATAACCTAATTAAAAAATATATGTCTTAAATAAAAAATATGTTTTTACTAGAGTTAACTATATTAAAAAACAAAGCAAATATATAAAAGCTCGTAAAATTAATAGGCTATTTATATATATTAAAAGTAATATCTTTATTATTTTTTTCTTTATTTATTTTAAGTCTATATTCGAAAAACTTTTAATATTTAAATATATAGAAATATTTAAACAGCAAATTAATTATTAACGAATAAAATAAATTAAATATATAAACATTAAGCAATTAAGCCTAATAATTTTAAATTATAAATAATATATTATAATATTATTAATATAACATTTAATAAAAATATTTTATATTATTTAAAATACTTTTTGTTTTAAAACTAACGTATAATAAAAAAAACATTTTAATCTATTTATTACTTTTATAAAACTTAATTAAAAAGTTTATTAATTATATATAGCTAAAAATATTATTAATTATTACTTAAACTATTTATAATACGCTAAATATAATTTAATTATTTTAAAATCTTTTAATGTTTTAGTTATTATTTACGTTTTTTTTTAAATAATAATAGCCGATTTTATAAAACTATTCTTAAAGTTAAACAAAAATAATACATATATTTTAATATTAATAAATTATTTTAATTACTACAGCTAAAATATTCCTATTTTTAACTATAATTTTAATATAGTTAACTTTATTTTTAATTAATAAGCTAATTTTATAAACACAGATTTTCTTATAATGTACGCCAACCTAAAATCTGTTTTTATTGCTTAAAAAACTTATTCCTAGCTAAAAATAAAATATATAAAAATATTAAATGCTTTTATAATATCTTATAAAAACGTTAGCCTTATAAAAATCTTTAATCGAATTATAAAATTTGTATTTAATAAAATATTTAACTTAAAAATTAAGTTCATATATAAGCATATAATACAAACTTAAAATAACTTTTTACCTAGTTTTGCCCTTATATCTTAAAATAACTTAGTTATATAAACTCTCTTTAAAAAATACTAAAAAACTTAAACTCTTCCTATTAATTAAGCTAAAATTAATTAAACTAAGATTAATCAATCTAAAATTAATTAACCTAGAATTAGTTAACCTAGAATTAGTTAACCTAGAATTAATTAAATAAAAATTAATTAAGTTTTACCTATTAGTCAAGCTTTTTTTATTAATTAAATTAAAGCAGACTAAAACGTTAGACTTTTTAAGGCCTTGTTAGTAATAAATGCTCGCTATATCGAAAAATTAAGTCTTTATCTTTTTAAAATAGTTTATAAATATAAACTTAAAAGCAAATTCGAGTCAAAATTTAATTTTATAAGTCTAAATCTGCTTACTTTAAAAATAAAATAAAAAAACCTAATTATATCTTATATAAAAATAATATAACATATATAAAAATATTTTCGCTAAAAGTATAAAAATTAAAAAATTAAACGTTAAATAGTCTATTTAATAAAAAAGTCAAGATTTTATAAACTAAAAAATTATATAATATTACCAAAAATATAAAAATAATAAACGACCTAAATTATAGCTAAAATAAAAAAGTTTTTTTATAATTAAATTATTAATAAATCAGAATTTATATATATTAGTTAATATAAATAAGTTTCGAGTATATAATATAAAAAACTATTACAAAAATGCTTTTAAGCTTTTTATATTTTAAAAAAAAAATTTTAAAAATAAAAAAAACGTTATATTATTTAAACAAACTTTAAAAGCTTAAAAAAAATCAAAATAAGTTTTTAAAACAGTTAAAAAATAAATATATCGGTTATATACATATATTTAAAAAAGCGGGGGCGCTCTTTTTTTTTGTTTGCCCTAAAGTAGTTAAGTGAGGTAACTTAACCCTATATCACTACCCCCAATAGTAGCTAGACTCAGGGGACCACCACCTGGAATACAACCACCCCATCCTAATACACACATTTCTGCTACCTCCCGCCAGCACGAATTGAGGTGATGTCTTCATTTTTCTTCATTTTTTCTCTCTAACGCAATAACTAAATGTCTTCCAATGGGTTAAAGCCGACAGTCCACAGTCGTTATTGGGTGCTCCTAATTTTTACTCAGCCCTCGAACTTATGTGAGTGAGATCAGCATTTCGGCAACAGCGATGAGTGCAGCGTTCAGCTTTGCCGCGTTTTTATTGTAAAACAAGTTTATATCTGTTGTTGGGGGGGATCTGTGATCCTTCAAGAGACTGCAAGTCTACGACGCTACTTGATCACCACACTCAAGTTCCGGACACCCCAACGTTAAACTGATCGCACGAAGCCAGCGAAACCCATTCTTCTTTTCCAACTAACAAATTCTGGGATACACTTGAATACATCCAATTAACCTGTTTACATCAATCATCAATCCCACAAGGATAAGTGACTGGAGACAGTTAGTTTATACAAATCTCGTTTGCGAAGATATCTGTACCATTTCCTTATCAACCGAGCCAACCGACCGCTCTTTCTTCTAGATTCATCTTATACTTCTGACTAGAAGCCTAGACATGAGGCAGCAGAGAACTTCATCGGTCGCTCCACGTTGACTTGGGAGTTCATGCGACCATTCACAGTTCACAGTCAACTCCGTAACCTCGGCTGACAGGCTACAAAGCAGGACGGCTGATTGGGTCTCACGTAAGCAAAACAACTACCATCGTGCCTCTAGAGGTGCCTCATGATGGTATTCGGAAATTGGATCCATGGTATATAAACTCTTGACCGAGGAGTAGCCTTTTGGACCTATTTATGCACGCCATCTCTCTTGATATCCTCAAAAACCTTCATAGTATGCTCAAATATCTCATTCGCTCCCCCATTCTCCATCAGTGAACCATATTGCTTTTCCTCGGGGTATATATCACCATGGCGAGTGACTCTATAAGCACCACTCCCTTTCTTTCCATCCATACCTTCAGCGACAACTGCATCCGGGACCTGATCGACCCCCGCGGACATAAATCGACCAGTGGCTGTGAATACCATGCGTTGCCCGACCTCGTCGTGAGGTATGCAGAAGGGTAGAGTCATGGGTCTGAGAATCCACTTCCACAGGAACATCAAGATCCAGTTGGCATTAGATGTCTCTGCAAGATTTGTGTCGACGACCCCAGGATAGATATGCGTGAGTGCGACTTTACCTGGATTCCGGCGGGCAAGCTCACACATGAAGACATTGTGGATGCAACAAAGATGACCAAACGCACTGCCGAAACTGCGGTTTTTGGGGTTCTTCAAATCAAGGTCATCTAGCAGTACGACCGGTTTGACTCCTCCATTCAGTACAGACGAGACGTGCCCTCCGCCGGGCGCGTTTCCTAATAGTGGTAGCAGCTGTACTGCGAATCGCATTCGAGAATAATGTGCCAGGGCGATCAGAGCCGGAATTCCTTCTTCAGTTTCTATTGCGTCTATCAGCCCTCGATGCTCTCCTCTTGACCGACAAAAATCCCATGGCGATACGGCCTGGCTTACCATTATAGTTCAGTGTCAGTATACCTTGTGAGCAGAGCAGAAAATCAACCTTGGATTTCTGATTATCGGCTTCAGCCAGCTTGGTCTCCGTTTCGATGATTTCATCGCAAACACGATCGACTTCTCTCATAAGTTGCAGGTTTCCGCCGATGAAGGTGAACTTTCCACCAGCGCAGATGCGACGACAATCTGCGATAATCGCTTCTGCAGCAGACTGCCTTCTGCCCACTATATAAACTCGCAGCTGGTCTCCATGCTTAGCAAAGATTGTCGCAAGGCCACGCACAGCACATTCTCCGATTCCAGAGGTGCCACCTGCGACGACAGCCACGAATGGCTTGGTGCTTAGAAGCGTCGCGTTAGCAGCCTTGACGTCGCTGAGCGTAACCATTTTGCTTGCAGCTTCTGTAGGAGATGGATTGTGATAAAACTTGATCCGATTTTGAAAGTAAATACGAGAGCCTTACGGCTCATCTTATGTCGTCAAATATGAGTGGTAAAACATATGGTTTTGTTATTATCTCCTGATATCCTTTCCCATCATTGTAGCCAATGATCCATCATCGTCGTCCATTGCGCAGCTCAAAGTTGAAGGACGGTGTAACTACAGCCCGACTCTACTGTGATAATACTTGCTTGTGAATCGACGGGGCATTCACGGGCGCGCAATATAACTCCATTTGGTAATGGTGTCAACGGTCCGGTCCGGATTTATCGGCATTGCGGGTTCATCCATCATCCGTTTACGTGTGTGCGGTAATTCATCTCTCATGTTCGTTGCAATCTGTGAATAATTCTCGGAGACATCTTTCGGCAATTTGAAAACGAAACCGAAGCCTAACCCCGATGGCGGAAGCAACACCACGACTACACATATTTGCTTGGATGTCTCCTTTGACATTCAACAGCATTACGCCAGCTCAGCTACCTACCTACCTACCTACCTACTGTGGTCTGGAAAATCTGATGAAAGAGCGTCAAGATCATAGGCAGGTAGTCTGTTGAACATCCCGTGATGGTACTGTCTAACCAGCTGTTAAGGTGAGTGGTCCCTGCGAGAGGTCTAAACCATAAAAAGGATTAGGACGCGCAGAAGCTACTCAACATTCAAGTTCGTCGATGCCTTAGGCTGGACGATTGCTGCCTTCCGATTGCTTTTGATCGCCCGACGAGTGCTAGATTTGTCTAGAGGCAATATTGGGCAGATTCGTCCCAAAGACCGCCAGGTGGCTGAATATGACACGTCAATAATGAGGGAACACACCCTAGGACCATGACCCGAACCCCAATTATCCCACGTCGTATAGTTTATCACTGCAAGCAGAGTTCGGGGCAGAATGACTTGTGCTCGAACAACCCACCATAAAAAACAACCCTAAAGTCGCCGAACGTGGAAGAAAAAGACGGTCTAAAGGCCAAGACATATGAGCATGGATGGCTCGGGCACCTCACACCGAAACCTGCAGAGAACCTGCAGTCCGCGAACAAGACAAACAGTGAGTTGGGGTTGAAGTATATTGCCAACTTGAATGCGTATGACGACAACATGATATCCCTGTGGAATAGCCATGTGCGGATTCTTTGGACAAGGAATGGCTGTTGATGGGCTTAAATTATTGAATGGAGCATAAAGATGCCAGTCCGGATAGCATGCTAGAGTTTATCAATCACAAGGCAACACGCGACTATTTTAGATCACCATGTGAAAGTCCCGTTCCCGCATCACGGTCTGCATCATAATGGCGTCGTCCTATGTACCACCGGAATAGCCACTTAACTATCAACTCATAGGAAATGCAGGATTCTGACAATTTCTGCGGCATTCGCCGACTGCCTGGTCTCGTGCCCGACATGAGCTTGTGCTGTCGTTTCACAGCCTGTACCCAGAGAGTGGTCGGCAGGCATAGGGTGTTGTGAAACTTGACACTAATAGCCATGGAACAGAAATAGTTTCCTTTGCCTTGTTTGACCACACACCGTCGCGATGCGAACGAATAATGAAGGACGACTACTTTTTCCCAACACTTGGGTGTTTTACAACGTCTAGGCCACTGCGGAAGCAAGTATCCGATGTATCACTATTGTGCCGATGATACAGCAGGTACGGAATCCTAGACTATGCTCTTCACCTTACGCTCACTGGCTGATCGTGTTCGGGCTCCGACATACGGGTTAGGGATGCAGTGCGTCCGGAAAGATGCACAGCTCCCACGATCCCCTCACATTTGCTGCCTCATGCTAGGACTTCAGAGGTTGTTTGACGAGTTGCTGCCTATGTTGGCTTGACCGGTCTGGTGTTGAATTATCCTTGGAATCATACATGCATGATGGTACCCGCAACCGGATCCATCCCGACGGGCCAGTTTCGTCGAACCTGATAGCTAGCTGCAGGTCGGGCAGAAGGGGGCATATGTAGCAAACTAGGTTGCTCTGCAAGTCTGGGAATATAAGGGATCGGCTGTCCGCGCACAGTCTGCCTTCTTTTTTCTTTCGATTTCGACCTCTTTTCGTTGCTGTTCTCGACGCAGCGTGCCAAAATCACCGGCATACTTTTACACCTGTCTCATCTCGATGTCGGTCTTAATCTTCACCAAAGCTGAGTTCAGCGCTGTGCAACCGGACCGCATTTCAAGATTCCGTTTCAAATACGTCCAATTACTCGGAGGACCGTATCATCCTTGCCATTCGTTGCACCGCTGTCGTGCATTATTTGAGACAAGCTCGGCCTTCTTGATTTTTCGGATGGCGATGGGGGTTTCACCTTGACCGGTCAGGAAAACGTTTGGATGATGCAACCAGCATCCCGTATATTGTTGGATGTTGAGGAGCTCGGTGAGGGCATATGAGACAGGAAGTGAATGGACGACAACAACTCTCGTGTTTTGCGAACTGCCTTCCGGGAGTCTATTTTGATTGCAATCAGGTAAGTTCGTTTGTGTGGTGACATTGTTTGATATCCCCAAGGGTATGCTATTCGTCATCGGCGGCTACTCGCATCCGGCGGCGTGCATAGCGATCATACGCGCGGCAAGCGATGCAGCAACCGCGTGCTGATCCAGAGCCTCAACATCGAGTGTCTATGGGCCAATAGGATTTGTTTATCTATCGCGAGTCGTCCCCTACCTATGTGAAACAGTATGCGAGGACATCCAGTATCCGATAGTGGCCGTTCTTCCTCTTTCCACGGTTCAGGGCCTATCAGATCTGTGTAACCAGTATGGTCCTTTCAGATGCGGCCGACCTAGATATCATCACCGCCAATTCTTGAGCCAATTGGTTACAGAAACTTGATTGGGTTGCGTCGGATAGAGCCTGACGAAAAGGGTATTTGATAGAGCAGCCTGCGTTCCGCGGACCGCAGCCACTGATGCAAAAGCCCTTTCTATTTTGACACAATGCAATGTTGAAGTAGTAGAAATCCTGCTAGATTGATAGCAAATAGATAGCCATTAGCATGAAGTGATAGTCAGCAGATACCAATGATTGGGTATCAATGCTGTTTCGGGTAGGCAGCGACAACATAGCTGCAAAGGAATTAGTGCGCTGAACCAACCCATTTCCAGACTTGATTATGCATGCCATGAAAAGCTGAAGCGGAATATGCAGCTGGAGGAGCACGCATGCCCAATCTATAGATAGGGTTTTGCATTTCATGCATCGCCTCACTTAATGGAGCTGCAAGAACGATGTTCCGACGATGATGAGCAGCAAGTCGAAGACAACGACAAGTCCTGCATAATACGTCGGGGCACCGATTGCATCTAGTACCACACTCTACGGATCGGCTGCATTCCTTTGCATTACTTAGTCAACGTAGCTTTCTGAGTCATCAAAACTCGATAATACTACACCAGACTTGCAACCTCTATGGACTGTTGATGGCTAAAGAGGCAGACACATGGCGTTGCTTCATTGACCCGCCCTGATTCGTGTGAGAGGCGGAAAATATTGTTGACAACACACAAGCCGCACGACATGCTCATGCTGCTACTGAACTTATAAATTAGAAATACTTGTATCTCTCAATACTTTAGAAGGAAGTATTCTAAAGCTTCAAGCTCAGCCCGTGGTTGGGGCGCATTGACTGAGATATATAGCCTTAGGCTCTGTTGTGGTTCTCTGTTGGGAAAACCTTGCGAAAGATTGGGTCGCTATCTGTTGAGCCGGAGTGAGGGAAATTCATTTTGACTTTGGGGCAACCCTTAATATGGTTTCGATGATGTTAAAGCGGCAGATGTACATTCCATCGACGGTTCCATTGACTGCTTTGCCTCGTGCATCACCAGAGATTATCCTGGTTCGTTTGCTTCAACACCTTCTGTCCAAATCTAAACGCCTTGTTTGAGCACACACTCAAATGGGAATACACACATCGTTGCGTCGACCCCGCTGGTCGTCTTAACCCAGCCTCACGTTAGGCACAACATTAGAATAACAGTTACAATGGTGAATAAGACAAGGCCGTTCTGAATCATCTGGGCCCCTTTTTCGCATTTGAAGCATCTAGAAGACCTAAGAGTTCACGGATACATTTAATCCGAAATAGACAACTCAGTGTATTTTTATAAATTTATGTTCAGTACCTACCAGTGGAACGAGGCGTACATAATTGTTGTTACACATATTGTAGTCCCTTTTCAGAGGGCATCATCGACCAGAGTATGATCGCCGAAAAGGGGTTTCTTTCCGTCCCTCTTATCGAATACGAGAAGACTTCAAGCATTCTTCGCCACGCTATGTCATGCTTAAATACTGTTTCGGCGAGGTGGCGAGAATGACAAATGATTTACAGGTTATTGGCTACGGATGGTTATAAAATCGCTCTATCAATCATTAACTTTCACGTCTAACTAAAAAAAAATATCGGCAAGATGCCTAACCACCATGAAGACTGGAAACAAAACGAGATCCATGTAACAATGAAGCGGCGTGCCTGTCTTTACTGTTTCGATTGGTGGATGACTGGCCGCCTCGATTATGAACTAGTGTTGGTACAGCGAAGTACAACTGCTTTTGGCATATGAGCATCTGAAAGGCACTGGGCAAGATGACCTCAGCCTTCCTATCGACCGTGTCTCGGCGCCCTTTGCCCAATCAGAATGTGTTCTATGCATATTGCCCCCTCCAGGCACTTCGATGACCAATGTGCTGCTTAATTCGGTCCGTTACCATCTGGTTGCCTTGTGATCATCGTGAGTTATTGGAAGCCAGTCGTGGAGGAGGCGTGGTTCGTCGGCGCCTGGTACTACGAACTTGGGCGCGTAGCATTGAATGGACACATCATGACCAATCTTGTTCGATTTTGGTTCATACAACAGCAAATTCAAAACAGCTGAACACCAACGCAAGCCACATTTGATGACGATGGCCGCGAAAAGACTTCGGTAAGCAACACGCCAAGCTGAAATGCAAGTCTTTGGTCCACTGCGGTAGCAAAATCGTGCTCAACTCCATTGGACGGGATGATCGCAGTCTTCTTAAACATCTAGAAGGTAGAGCAAGGCTTGGGCACTGTGCAAAGCTTGACATATGGCTGGTCGAGAACCGACTGCGACGATCTCGTGGCAATGAATGGAAAGACTTTCCCCGCATCGTTCGATCATCGTAGATAACATGTAAGCAAGAAGGAGTAGGACGCTCACGAATCACCTGTGAGTACCATCATTTCGATCTCAAGATTTGACGGTCCGATCTATGAATGACTTGAAGAGTTGCAGATAACTTGCCACCTTCAACCCTATTACCGACACTAGGCAGCCATCTTAGTTCGCCATCAGACTTTGACTGCATACAGCATGACGATGCTGAACATTGGGTGCTCTCCTTATTCATCGTAGGACAAATGGACCAATTTGGCCGGAATGAAACGAATCCAGAGGCCTCCGGAACAAGTGTAAGCATTGAATACGAGCACGGCATCCTACTCGGTTATCTTGATCGACAAATCCTATTCCTTGTTGATGTTGCCACCGGCTTCCTGTATAATCCGTTAGTTTTCGGTGCTCATGTTAGTTCTCCTGTCGAACTCACCGCCGGCCGCAGGGGCCGTCTTAGCTGACCAATATATCTATTTTTTGCATGGATTCCTCCAATCCGAAAACTTTTCTCTGCGTAATCTTGAAGTGCAGTTGCTGGACGGAGACCCCGTATTCCAACGTCGCCCCTTGGGACGGGAGGGAGGTGGCTGTGCTATTAGCCACAGCGGCGAAACCGACTGCCGAATGTCAATCCATATCATTGATGTCGCAACAATGACAGAGACGAAAAGAACATCGTATATTGGGTGACGAGAATGAGGCGACTATGATGACAGGACCCCCGCGGATCTTGTCGGTGATAAAATTCCTTGAGTGGGATGTATGTCAACTCTTACTCGCAATGTAAAACTTGAAGTTGGGGGGTTCTGGTTCTCGGTGTTGGGATCTGGCGAATACATTGTATTTCCGAAACAAATGCCTCAAAAACGTTTTCACGACCTCATATCATGAGCTTGGCCTAGCTTCTGGCAAGAATACAATAGGTGAGAGTGTAACACAAATGTAAAGAGATTTACGTGATGTCAAACGAGGCAAACATTCACCTGCTTCTCCGAGAGCAAAGCCCGAGATGAGAGGATCATGATTAAGCCATCATGACAGATTCGAGTTTATAACAGAGACAAGAAATCATCAAGGGTAACACGCCATCCAAGGAAATACGGATCTCTTCATCATATATAAGAATAATGAACGTGGGAGCAAGGTGGGGGTTAATGTTCATTTGGGAAAGAGGTATCGTGTGGCATTTCCATCAAATACCTACTCACACCCGCCTTAGCCGCTGCGTCAGCCGCACAGCTACGGTCCCGTGGAAATGGAATGTATTAGTAGTAGGAATGGCGTCTTAGATATTAGATAGAGCATTATGTAATGTGCACATGCCATGGGTCGCAAGTTCCACGATTCGTGAGTTTTGAGACCGGCAAGTTGAATGTGAGGATCATGATCATGTTGTTTGTCGCTAGCGTCTCGGTAAGCAAGATGGGGGCGAAGTGTTAACTTTGCGACAAAGCGGGTCTGGTTGGTTGCCTACATCAGACAGAAAAGCCAGGCTCGCCAGGTAGTAGGACGCGGGGGACAGAACGGGGTCTTATTCACCGAAGACTGTAATCATGGGTTTGGGAATTGGTCCTACTGTAAGATATCACGGTATCCTAGAAATGTACAGAGTCGCGGATCTACACACCCCGTATAGCTAGACCTGCATCAGCTCGGATAGCCCTACAAAGCGAGAATTGGTCGGATGCAGCTGCGTCTATCTACATAGCAGGGCTGGTCTATTGTCGTCGATTCTAATCACTACCTACGTGTGACTCTTCGATTTCATTGTTTTCGGTGAGAGCAGGTGCCCCCAAGGACCCCCGCAAGGCCTGCCTTACCTATTTTCCGGATCACCGACAACGTCCAGACAAAGGATCCAACGCACGCGTTTGAGTTCCATATCGATGCGTGATGCTACAATTATGTTCAATATCGCAGCGGAGAAGATATGCACCAACCCCGTTCTGAAAATTTGTTGATCCCGAACTGATTGCTGTTTGCTGTGGTTCGTCTCGCTCGCTTCGTCGCGTTGGATCGATCAATCGGATCAAGGTGCTCGTCAAGAAGTTGGCGGGCATCCTCCAATATCTATTGCTTCACTATGCGCGCGGGGCATCGGGCGTGGACGGACGAATGGTGTGCCAACTGCTGACGATACACGATGGGCATTGAATGCAGAAGAAGTCGAAGGGTGCAGCCTGGTCTCCTGTGGTGATGTGGTCGACAGTTTTCCTAGATAATAGAGGGAGGCTCTGGAGGGTAGGACTTGACGAGATCGGCTCAACCCCCAGTTTAGTTGTGCGCGACCGATGCGGCTCATGGTTGCCTTGTTCCACAGGGGATGCTAGCCGGATGGGGCAAAGGAATGAGGAATCTTGTCTAAATTACTACGCGAGCCGAATTTTATTGCCCGGAGGAGGCAAGGCCGGGGTCGTCAGTACAAAATTGTCTCCCCAGGTACTGGGAGTCTTTTACAGGTACTAGGAACTTAAGTATCGTTATGTACCTACATATTAAGGCGACCGGATAACGACCTGGGCGTAGTGGCTGCCTCTGCGGTCGCCGCGACCCTGCGTGGTATAAACTCAATATGCTTTGCTCTGTGATGGTAGATATCTTGATCCATTGCGTTCGACATCAATAAACATTCGGATGTCTATTAACTCACGTCGCGCCGAATAATTAGCATTTCAAGGGTTTTTGTGTGGAAATGCCTGTCCCAAGAGCTCGCCTTGCCACCTTAACTCCGTTTGCATTAAAACCTCTGAGCTCCAGCTGTACCGTATATCGGTGAGATGATTTTCCACCGCATCAATTCACGTCTGCTAATCAGTCAACACTGTGCCTGTAGATTGAGTTGAGAGCAGTAGGCCCACGTTTGACGATATTGGTCTCGTCACAAACGGCTACCGTCAACAGGCAGCCATAACTTACGTTTTTAGCAGCGGATGAGCGGTTTTCCCACTTCCGTCCGTCTCACTTGAACACGTTATACTTCTTTTTTCTCTGTCAAGTTGCTTCTTTCTATTTCCTCAAAATGCCGGATCCGAAAGAACCGCAAATATCTGCGTCTTTCATCAGTCACCTGCGACAAGCAGCACGACTTTCATGTCCGATACCAGGCTGCGGGGAAACAGTGCCTTCGATCGATGATCGTATACGTGATCATCTGCAATCACAGCACCCCCAGTACATAAAAGGAAACCTTGATAATATCGTCCGTGATTTGAAGCGTGGGAGGTAAGAGCAGTTCCAAGTGCGCCCTTTAATGAAAGATCATATTGACACCGTCTCAACAAAGGACACCTCAAGGACTAAGCCAGGAGCAAACCTCACAAGACATTTCATCTGTTGCGCATTTTGAGAGTACAGAAGATGGGGTATCGAATTCAAATAAAAGAAGATCGCCTACCACCCCAGCAAGAGCACGATCTAACAGCCCCGTAAGGCGCTCTCGGGCACGTCCACCGCAGTCCACTCCGGTAGACGACCCGGATTTTTTGAAAAGGGGCCCGCAGCAGGGAAAACTTTGGAATCCAGAGCAGGATGCACTCTCACCTCGGACAACTATATCGTCTAGACCTTCAAAGACCCAGACTCAACAAAAAAGAGATGAAGATCAAGATGCTTTGCGCCTTATTAAACAACCAGAAACTCGGCCTATCAGCCAGGAGCAGTTAGTCGCTGAGGTTAAAGGCATATATGCTGGTCTCGTCATGGTCGAGTCCAAATGCATAGAAGTGGATAATGCTCAGTCCTCAAACAGCGATACCAAGTTGAATAACGAGCAGTGGCAGGCTCTCATAGCATTACATCGTACCTTGCTACACGAGCATCATGACTTCTTTTTAGCATCACAGCATCCGTCTGCGAGTCAAGCTTTGAGACGATTGGCATCTAAATACGCCATGCCGGCGAGAATGTGGCGTCATGGCATTCACAGCTTTCTGGAATTGCTGCGTCATCGTTTGCCTGCATCTCTAGAACATATGCTCACCTTCATTTACCTCGCATATTCCATGATGGCTCTCTTATACGAGACGGTTCCCGCCTTTGAAGACACATGGATCGAATGTTTGGGGGATTTAGGCCGATATAGGTAAGTCACGGTCAAAGTCCTTCGACTGAGGCCATTTTCTAATACCTTTTTAGGATGGCAATAGAAGATGAAGATATAAGAGATCGAGAAGTCTGGACTTCAGTGTCGAGGCATTGGTACTCTCGGGCGTCCGATAAAGCTCCAACCACAGGGCGCTTGTATCATCATCTTGCTATACTTGCACGTCCCGTTGCGCTGCAGCAGCTATTTTATTACGCCAAGTCTCTCTGCGTACCCATACCCTTTGTCTCAGCTCGCGAGTCAATCATGACTCTGTTTGAGCCAATCTTGAACGTGAGTGGCTACGAACACGCTCGACTCATACCTATTGATGTTGCATTCGTCAAGGCGCATGGTATTCTTTTCAGTCAGAAATTTCAGGCCGACTACAAAGCCTCTGTAAATGAGTTTCTTAGTCTTCTCAATGGGCACATAGGCCGAACTACGAGAAGATGGATGGAGTCTGGCTATTACATTGGTATCGCCAATTGTTGTGCCTTACTCTCATACGGGAAGGAGGAAAATGTGATCACGAAACCAATCCGAAACTTCAGCGAAGAGACGGCCAACCGTGCAGAGCTCACGACAGCCGACACTCCAGACTCGGATGAAACCCCAGTCTTGGATGTTCTTTACCTGGTCATAGGAACTCACGAAGTCGTGTTCCGAAGACTTGGCGACTCTAATGTTCTGCCTTATGTCCATGTCATTATAATCTTTATGTCTTATTTGTCAAGATTTCCCAACGCAATGGCCCATCCTGAGGACGCAAGGGCCAGTCTTGAGAAACAATTCCCATGGAAGTGGGTGTCAATGATGCTCAACTCCCTTCTTGTTTCATATCAGGACTATAACCGCATCAAGAGCAAAGAGTTTCCTCGCGAGAGTGATGATGCGCCTCGCCCTTTGCCCGAAGATTTTGCCCTAAAGGGGCTCTTGTGGGTCGATCAATACTATCCTGCCGATTGGTTCTCCAATGACAAGATCGACGACGACGAGAAATATTTTGAGATGCCATCGATGACCGAGATTCGGAAAGAGAGAATTCTGTGGCTAGCATACCGAATAGCACAGACAGGAAAGGGTCTGGTGTATGACGAGATGCTCAACCAATTCGGTGTGACCCCTGAGTATGAGAAGGTCATCGACGAGATCTCTAAGGATGCAGATATGATGAACATCTCTGATACACCAGCTTCTGAAGCATTCGAAACACAAGGGGAAGATACTATGGACATTGACGAGGAGGCAAGGCAGTGAAGACGAGAGACATCATTGGGCAGGTAGTTACGATCGCTTCGTTGCAGAGCTGCCAGTTGTCGTGTCACAAAGCAGTGGGGAAGAAACGTACTACCTTACGCGCCAAACAACGATGGCCAGCATCGCTTTACCATTGATCAAACGCAGCCACTGAGTCAATCAGAGGTCTAAGCTGACAATGCAAACCCTTCAGCACATCAATGTTGTCGTCTTTCAGCCATTCCCTTCGTTACTAACTGAAGGCATCAGAAGTCCTAGCGTTTGTTGCCTACAGACAGGGTACTCTCAGCCGCACATGTAGGCAGACACGGCGAATCCCTTCGCGAAGCTGCCTTGCAGTAAATCCGAGAACAGTCCCTCCGCCTTTGGTCCGAACATCCTAAACCCGGGACAAGGGTCTCCGAAGCTCCGAAACTGGCCTGCCCTTGAAACTGGCCGAGCCACATGGCAACGTACACACCTACGTATGGCATAGAGCTTCACGAACCATTCGGTCTCGCAAGATAGCTCCAAGTTCCAAGTGCGAATGCGACTGCAACTACATCACTTGAAGGTATATACCTCCTAGGAAGATTGATTCGAACATGAATGCAAGGCAACCACTGAATGAGCTCACACGACTGGGGTCAGATCTGAGGTGAGCACGACCAGCCAATAGCCGCCGTCAGCGAGATTCGCGATCACTCGATGGGCATCATGGGGACACTGTAGATGACGCGGAAAGGGGTGTACAAGCATTGATAGAGGTGTGTCATTCGACTTTGGAGTTTTTCGCAGGGAGGTTGGTTACATTTTACATTCTACACATTCATTGGATGGGCGCTGGATTTTGTGGTGCACCGGGGCATTCGTTGGAGAGGTTCTCCAGGACGAAATGTTGACGGCGTTGACCATTTTCCCCTTTTGCGATTGCTGTCAAATAAAAATTCAGTAATGAAATTCAACATCTATCTACCGAGAATCAATGCTTATTCTTTCTTGCATCCCTAACGCTCTCCGAACCATGAATGTGGTGCACCTGTACTTTTCCCAGCCCCCAATTCAATCCACGTAAACAAGGCGGACATTGGCTGGGGCGCGCCACCGGCCCGCGTATAGCTCGCCTGACCGAAAATGATAAATCTCGTCAAGTTGTATTCGGTAACTCCAATATTGAGACACTGGAAATGAAGAGGCTGGAATTAGGATTGCTGCCTTCTTCGGTGGCTGAATCTTGATTCCTGCTGGATTGGCGACAATATGAGCTAATGTATACCACCTCGCGTCTAGACAGGTAAATGAAGAACAGTGGCACCCAAAACAAGAATGAGTCCATACCAAGAACCCAGCCGAGCTATTTGGGGGGATAAAAACAGGTATCCCGAGATATTCGGGCACCATGAGCCTTGCGAACCAATATTGGGGAATTGAATTGCGTCTTCGGAAGCGCTGTTGGAGCATATCGCAGATGTGCATTACAGGCGCATAATATCAAGCGCCGGAGAGGGGAAGAGTTGCCGCGTATGCGTCGTTCTAGTTGCGCGCGAGCCTGGCCTACCTGTTTGGATGTTGGGTGCAGATTACAGTAGAGCCTACATGTGGCCTACCACACTTGCTGAAGTCCATTACATACAGAGAGCGATATCAGCATCATCAGTTCACCGAAGAATGGCGTTTCTCGAACACAGAGATCGCGTCAGATGATTAGCTATGTGCGATCGTTATGGCGCACAGGAATGTGTTCATCTGATCTATTGGTCGCGCCCAATCATCGGCGTGGGCATGGTGCGGGGTAGGTAATTTGAGATATCCATGCATGCGGCCCCCATGTTCGCCCAAGGCCCAAGGAAGTTCGCATTGGAAGATAAGTCGTAGCCGACATGCGAGGCAGGCTCTCGAAACTTGTTGCTCCTTTCGTGATGGTGTAGGGCTTCCGGGTCGTGACCTTAGCAGCCTGGATCGATTGACCACCGAGGCATGTAGAGGTATTGATCGCCTCGCCGTGGCCTTATCCACGGTCGCCTAAGTCTTACTTCAAGGGTACCGGTCATCATGATCGTGAAACGACTGGTAGAGCGAGACACAAACGGAGGAATGGCATGAACTTGGTGTTGCATCAAATTTCGTTCGGGGAACTTTTGAATACTCGAAATGAGATGTTGGTTAGAGATGTCGAACAAGGCTTCGGTGAGAACCTGGCAGGAAGCCACCGGGCAATGTGACATACGAGGCAGTCGGCATCGATCCTGTACAAAGAAGCCTGCCGTCACCAACAGAAAGAAGTCGAAGGACTGCATTACCTAGTAAATTTGATGTGATGGTGATAACTGTATCAGCGTAAGTCGTGTGCGTCCTATATCGGGACCGCAGGAGTGAAGGATTGATGACTTAGCTACGCAACTAAGCGGCCCAGGCATACCTGAGCTGCGAAGTGTTCAAAGATGGATCCTCACTTGTCTGACGGGTTGCAGATCATATTAAGACGATTCCAGATCTTGACATGATATCTGGGTCTTACTCCAAACAAATTGATCGCTTGGAGGTATTCCTACGGCACAGCGCTCGAGGCTCGATGGCTGATCATTGCCCCTACCCCTGATATGCCCACAAAGCAGATACGACTTTTGATAACAACGGCGGTGAACCCTTGCGAAGTAGATTTCTGTATCCCTTGGGAAGAAAAGAAAGACTGGCGTTTCTGTGAGACGGCAATGTCAATCGTGAGGGTTGGTATGACATGTAGACAAAGATAGCCTCTTCAACAAGTCCTACGCATGTCTCTTGTGTCAGGGCTGTGCTGTCGAACACTCAGATATGTTTCACGGCACGTCGCAAGATCAGCTCGAAATAAAGAGTCGGTGAGATAGATAGTCGAAGGTGCTGTCGACGTTTCCTGCAAGTAATGGGGGCGTGTTAGTTCGACGCTAAGGCTTCCAACAGCTGTCGTGAATGATACTTACTTTCATTGAAATTTATTGAAAACTGAGAAGGCAAACGTGCCAGATTGATGCACAGACTGTAGGCTCCTGGGATCCTGAATCCTTAAGCTTATAAAGTCCCTTAGGTGCAAGTGCGCTTGCCTTGTGAAGAGACGAGTAGCAATAGAGGATTGCGTTTGACTTAGACTCAGAGGCGAGACTATATCATCCATCACCTAAGTCTAAGCTGGAAGATCAACTTGAATGATTTTTCAAAAATATGAATCCGGACACGAGACTCGCGAAATATCAATGGCATCTCTCTGTTTGCTGTCAATAACAGGTGTGCATCGGAGGTACCTCGCTTGAAGCAACAGGGAATGATCGTAGTTGATGTCCTTACCCTCCTAATTAAGGCCAGTTAAGAACCGTTTGAGGGGCCCAGGACATATTATTACATCAGAAAAAAGGTTCCATAGTAGTCGTAGCTCATTGCACCGAGCCCAATACAGTCCCGTCTCAAGTCGCTTATAGAGACAGATGTCTTGAAGCCTGGCTAGTCTGTCGCGTGGTACGCGACGCCTCGAGTGCGAATTACTCCAGAATTTCTTTCAAAGATAATTAACCAATTCTTGAAGATTGCAATTTTGGTTCTTAGACAGCTGTAGTAAGTTGCTCCTCTGCATAGGTTGTAGATGATAGTCGAGGCTTGGACGAGTTGTGCTAGAATATGTCGTTTCGCCTCACTACTCTGTAATATGGTCATAAGATGGCGAGGGAAATGAAATTGAGACGTAGAGTTTAAGGGAAATGAACATTGGTCGCCGAAAGTCTTCATGTCGCTCGTGAAAGAGCTGCTTTCCCAAATATGCGGGCGGCGGCGAAAATGAGATGTTTCCTGTAACCAAGAAGACACTTGAGTAAGAAAGACCGGTAAGATCTGACCCCACTGCATTTTTCTTGGAGATACGAGAACGGTGATCATGCTATGGCGGTTTTCATGGCATGATGATCCAAACGACCCAGCACTAGCTAAAGCGGCCCCGTTCGTAGACCTTAGCGAAGAACAAACGAGTGTGAAGGAACATAAGGAAGATAGTTCAGTATCAGAAGATTGACGAGGCGCAATGCATTTGATATATATCGTTGGGCCGCTCTGATGGTAGACACCATTGATGCCCGACGGCAACTCCGATGCAGCGAGTCTCGCCGGCGTGCTTTTTGTTCTGTCTGGACCAGGGGTGACATCAGTCCAGGGGTGTCGTTGACGACCAATCCTCCAGAACATGGAGAGGCCAATGAGCATGAGAGTATCATCCATGATTGGAAGATGATATGCGGCCTCACAGGCCATCAAGCCCGTGGCTCAAGCACTGAAATCAAGTGGACCCGCCCGATAGGGGTGACGGACCAGCAATGGTGAGGATGATGTTATATTTTGAGGATACTATCCCCGCGACCCCAATAAGATTGACTCCTGAGGGTAAGGCACGACTAGGCATAGATGGAAGTGCGATGAATGGGCGCAACTGATGAGATTATTGCTGAATGTGACCGCTTGCACCGTCCTGATAGGCACACCGTGTCCAACCACGTTATGATGGGTTCTCACTACCTAATCAGTAGTATGGTATCTTGATTTAATGACGAGATGTCCCCGTCACCTCATACCATATGTCCATTGAAGCGAAAATGACGGCTCTCTATGACGCTGGTCGGCATACGCTTGCTGGCCTTGTCGCGGTACCGTGGCCGATACAGGCTAGCGCCAGGGGCAAGACATATACGCAAACATTCAACAACGGACGAAAAGAAAAGGAGCAATACATGTAATAGCATAATAAAAATGCCTCCACGGGTCATTATTGTGCATCGTATTCGTTGCTATCTCGCAGATTCTCGGAGGTTATCTTTTTTTTGTTGAAAGAATACCAGGCAAAATTGGGAGAATCAAGGCATGTCTGCCTCTCCAGCGAGCAGCAGACAGAGACGACGAACGGAAAAGATTTGACAATAGCGTACTCCCCAATAGAACTGATTAATAGTTGGCTCATGTTATTGGCCAGTGGTTTGAGAATGTTGCTCGCAATTTTTGGTGAAATTCAGTGGATCTGTGGGCGTGTAGTTTGCGCTGAGAGCTGGAAATCATGGCCACGACGGTGTCTGGCGAAGAGGAGAATTTAGTGGGAAGATGGCATTTACGAGGAATATAATCGAATTGTCTTTTGGCGAAATAGTCTTTTATCATGTTTGTAAACGGGCAATCCTTCCGAATAGTATGTGACCCTGTATGTGCGAATTAAGGGGGTGAAGCACGATGCCGAGAGGTCGGATTACCTGTTCCTCTTCATCTCGGAGACACCCATCGCTCGGGATCTCCGTGAACTTCATTTACGGCATCCAAGACACAAGGTGATGGCCGGATTCGGACCCGATCCTGCCCATAGCAACGCACTTTGGTGCCTCGGGCCCGTGACGTAGATTGCATGCGGCTCTGCAATCTGGTGTCGAGATCTGCTCCCACCTGGGGATGTGTGTGGGGATGGCTAGGGTTTGCACGGGCCAGCGGATTCAGCGCCCCCCTGGGGGATCGCGGTGGACTGCGCTAGCTGCTGCAGCTCCAGCGGGTAATTGCTGTGACGGGACCAGAGCTTTGCATCGTCACAAACCAATGGCCGCGTCGCTATCTAACGCCAACTCACTCTCATCCCGTCTGCATCACGAACTGCATCGTGCAGATGGGAGACCCGCTTCATACGTGGCTACGATCTGCTAGCTACTTCTGGCCGCTCGAGCATAGGCGATACAGAGACACTGGACAAGTCATGGACTGACGCCAGCGGCGCAACCAACAGGCAGAGGACCAGGCACGGCAAGAGAGGTTTATTGTCTCCGGAGCACACCCTCTTCAGTCGATATTCGACAGCTCAACGCCGACGATCTGCCGCTCCTAGACCTTAAGGAGCGTATCTCGCACGGAACGGCGATCACCCGCTGCATCTAATCATAGATGCGTGAACCTATCCGCATCGTAGATCCAGGAGTTCGATACGTAAGTGCCGCTTTGTCAGATAGGAGCTAACTCGTGCATGGGAGGGTCGTGAGCCATTCTGGGGATGCCTCTTGACTCTCCTTCCTCATACATCGTCAGTGCCACTCCCAAGACGACTATTCGCATCGCGGAACATAGATGTCCCTTGTCGGACTATACGCAAAAGACCACTTGCAGTCCAACGGGACGATCAACATGCTTCCCCGTTCGGCCACCGCAGTGTCACATTGCCTCATTGAGCATCCGCTGGCAAGACACCCTCGACACTTGCCATACCACATGTGGCTTGAATGCGTGTTTCGCGCCGTTGGGGCAGAATGGTAGCTGACAGATGGCTCGTACCGATCATCGGACCACCCTTTGCTTATCACGATTGGACTGGTTGTGCATGGAGGGCCTCCAGCTGCATCGAATTTCAGCCTGTTGGTGGCGGCCCTGCTGATGTTCCCAGTGCAGTTAATGCCGGCTTTTCATTTATGCATAAATCGCAAGCTTTCTCTGTCCTGGTCCCTACTGACTTGGCATTGCGACTCTCCAGCATTATGTTGTTTGTTGGGGCGTTGTGAGCAAGGTGTCTTTGTGAAGTCAGTTTATGTCTAGGCGACGTTAACTCATGGAAATCTGTACTTCAAGCTACTTCCGGCGGTACTTTCTCTAGACAGCTCAATGTACTTCACGCCCATTCGCTACCACACCTTCGGGCCACAAGGGGCCACAAGGGGCCACAAGGTGCGCGCGACCCAAGGGGGCATGTTGGCTGCTCCAGGTACCCACAGCGCACCCGTTCTTCCTTCTCATCATTGGATCAGTGAAGCAGGAGTCCGTCGTGGTCTGAGGCAGCCAGGGGGCTCTGTCTGGTCTCGAATCACCATGCTTGCCGAACATACCGGGGACCGGTTGGGACTCACCCGAGATCATCAAGGATTTCATTCGTTCCGAACATTCACCAGCCAACAGACTCCAAAGGCTATGATCTAACAGCCCTACGGCACTAGCATTGAGGCGGCAAGGGTTTGTAACCTTGGTACAACTTCAAAGGCCGCCTTATACGACGGCAAACAAACATGAGCGGAATGTGACTTCGCCAAAGCTATATCGAGCTCCTGGAACTCGGTGAAGGCAACACTTGACTTAAAGTAGCTCTTTGTTTACTGGTTTGCTCATTTGTGTCACCAACAGAATCTCACCGCCTCCCAACATTGTGCTGTGTCTGAGACATAACGCCATTTTGGCCCCCAACAACGGGAGTATCTTTTTGTGCTTCGTAAGATAAACAATACCACTTATTGCATACGACAAATTGTATGTCTGATTGTGTTGACCGCCTTATGAAACTGTGCCGCGTGAGACTTAATCTGGGAGCTCTCCCTTTGGCAGCCTTGTACGCCTGACACGCTGTCTGGTGGCACAAAGTGCGGTCGTCCCATGACCAGGGCCGGAATGAGTCTCTTATTCCACGTCAACAGATTAGGTATTCCAAGAATGCATCTATTTACACTTAGAGCAAGGCGACTAGAAGCCACGTGTTACCGGAGCCGATATTGACACTAAGTGCGATACCAGTATGAACCGACACCGTTAGTACCCCTATTCGAGACCCGACGCGTCCTTCCCCTGAGGCGCCCGAAACCCTTCGAACAAAACGCGAAATCAATCTACCATCCCCGCCCTCTTCATCCCGTCGAGCATAGCTATCTCGATCACCATGAAGGACACCTAAGGTAGACATAGAAGAGGGCGACGTCCCTAGAGCCTCGCCCCCATAAGACTCGACCTATATTCAAGGCGACTCTTCGTTAGAAGCATCGCCAGGGAGTCTCTTTCTGCTCAGAGAGCCTACCTCAACCTCGGACAACTGCTGAATTGTAGAAACCGGGGCCAACCTTACTTCACACTGACTGTCGCCCTCATGATACAGCGTCGATATGCAATCTCCCCGCATAAAACGTTGAGGTTATCCTACTGCCCTGACAAAAAGCCGAGTATTCGAGGAAGAACGCGTTGGTATCATGTTAGGGACACCGATGGACCGAGCCTTCTACGCAAAACACCCATGCTTACATGAATAATGTTCAGTCGCTCGAATTGTTGCATCACCTTGACAGCACGTCTAGAAGATACGTAAATTGCAGACTATCACGAGGTCGTGTACTAAGGCCAATACGTAAAGTTACAGAGTCAAACGAACTCCCTCGAGGATTCACGCGCGATAGGTAGGCAGGGAACATACCCTAGTTTTAATCATTCTTGATACGGCCACTAAGTACAGCAGTGGCAAGACCCTCGAGTCCTTTCGTTCCTACAGCGAGCCCCACAACGTATTTTTCAGAGCCATTTCTCAAACACTATGAATGGTAAAACCATTTGCCTCCTTTCGTCCCCACGTATCCATGATTCACACACTTCTTGAGATCCTTATCGTCAGTTAACGTCTAGACAACCGTCTCCTGTATCGGCGCCAACCTGCTCCGTTGCGCTGACGCCTCCGTCTTGGCGATTGTCTTCACGGCGTTCTAGTTCTGGCCTCCGGTCCAGTAGGACTTCGTCGGGGTTGGCCGGGTCACCTTGTCGCACACCGGGCTGAGGTCCATGTGGTGGCTTAGATTCCGACGAACTATCTTTCAGATCGTCGGGCTTGTGGGCATCCAAGAGCAAGCGTTCCTTATGGAGATCCAAGAGCAGGCATTCGTCATCCCAGTGTTGGTTGAGGACCCATTGCGGTAGACAGTCTGGCTCGGAGTTCTGGACGCCAGGGTCTTTGTTCATAAGATTTGTGCCTTGGCTCTGTGCTGGGCCTTCATTGGCATCCTTCACGCGCAATTCTGCGAGCATCTCATTGACACCCTTCCCAGTCTCATGCTTTGCCAAATCTGTGCCAGTGGATTTCTCGATTTGTGGAGCAGGGAGTGCTGCCTCACCTTCAAGTACCTCGAACTTGATGACAGCCCATTCATGTTCGAGCGACGCTTTCCAAGCGTTGGCGGTTCTCGATCCTCCGCCACCCTGAAGCTCCCATTTCTGCTGGAGCATGCGAACAAGCTCACTAGAGTTTGGAGCGAGGATGTTGACACGCGAAACCTTGAACCAACCCTTGAAAATGAACCATGCACCAAGCTTGGAGGGTCCAGAGAGCGACACAGGAGGCCTTCGCTCTTCGAAGACTGCTACTGCATTGGAACTGGATGGCTCGTACTCGATGGGAGCGGTGTCAGCGTTGGTAGACTTCTGAACAGAGGGTGCCTGGACGGACTGCGTCTGATAATCGGGCATGAGACGAATGTCTGTGTATTTAAGTTGACTCTGTGACGTTGGCTGTTCATCTTGATTGGTAGGCGCTGGGGCGTGATGCTCCTCTCTGTCAGGAGCTACTTTTGTTTCAGCAGCGGTGTCTTCGATCTTGTGCTGCTCGTCACTCTTGGTATCGACATCAATGGTCTCGAGCTCAATATGGCCAAGCTCGGCCGTAGCAGGCTTTCCACCGTCGCACTGAGCACCGAGAGCTGTTTCTTCTGCCACCACAGTCACTGGAGCCGTGAGCGTAGCATCAGTTGTCACCTCAGGTTGTGTCGAATGGATATTGTCGCCCGGGACTGGAATGTCTGAGGAGATGTCTGTCGACGTGGGTGCACCCTTCTCGGTGGTGAGCTCAACAGCCTCGGGCGCATCTTTGCCTGATCCGTCCAAATCTTCATATAAGACCCAGACTCCCCTTTTCTTCTTTTGGTCGTCGAAGCCAGGAATTAGGGCGAGGTTAGACTTTGCGAAGATGATCTTATGGCTTTCCCAACGCGGGTTCGCGTTACGGAAGAGCAGCATGTAAGACAAGTCACCCGGATGCTCCTTCGAGCCATTGAGTGTGCTGTGACCGACTGGGAAGCTGCCATCGTCTTGAGCCTCGAAATGATGCTGTACATCTCGTTGATGTACAAGCTGGGATTCGTCAACCTGCGGCTCCTGGGGTTTCTTCTGGAAGAAGTTGCCGTAGTTGCCACCTCGACCTCCACGATGATTGCCCCGATTTCCACGATAATTACCTCGGCTACCTCGACTTCCACGGCCACCTCTGCCACGATAGCTGTTGCTGAAAGGGTGTTGGGTGCTGGCACCATGCTGAGCTGTGGACGGCGGGTTGCCGGTCGTGTTGGCAGGCGCCTCGCCGCGTCGGTAGGGAGGCACGTAGTTGCTACTCATGATGAACAGCTGGTCACGTTCCGACTCCTTGGTGGCAGATTTTTATCAGGTTCGGGTACGTATACCTGAAGGATGACACTTGGAGAAGTGAGAGATGGAGGGAAGAGAACCTTGGAGGTCGAAGGTGGTGTTTGAGAGGTGGGGACCGGGGTTGTCAACCGTTTGCTCCTTCCACAACAAAGCACAAACGCACAGTATGCCCAAGGCACTCACGACCCCAGGTTTTGAATTGATTAGGTAGGTATGTTGGAAGATTGCCTTTCTGGCATGTGGAATGTGCTCCTGCCGCAACACCGCCTGGCTGCCTGATCTAATACTCCTATTGCTTCTTTTCTCTTCGTGGGTGAGTCTTAAGTTCGCACTACCAGGTAGGTACGGTAGAGATCACCCCCGAATTTGACCTCCTAAATAAATTCCCGTGGCAGTTTAAAGAAAGACTACTGCTGTAAATAAAGAGCCTCTTCTGGTCACACTTTGCAACTGGCCAGATTTTATAGGAACATACTCGCGGAGTATTGATCCACGGAAGCTTCTCTGCCAGGCAATCGAGAATTTCGGACCTTCGGTGTTTCTGCTGCATAGAATTCCATTCATGTAGGCAAGTCAGGAATCGGAGATAGAGGACTTACATGAATCATTGATTGGAGATCCCCTGGTGTTTACATGTACGAATACATACCACCCTCAGGAAATGGAGAGGAAGGCAGCCCATTTTCTAATCTCCCTTTGGAACTTGCATTCCCAACCACCTAACTCCCAACAATGAATCCACCCCTCGTGCCTGCGTGCGAGAGAAGCACAAGAACGACAAAAAAATATTTTTCAAGAGCTCTTCAATAATGCAGCAAAATCAGTAGGTACATGGATTATTCTAGGCTAATGCTAGGATTGATACCTTAGACTAGATCTCAGACCTACGTACTGCTAATTATATTCCAACGACAATAATAGACACAGCGTCATGCACAGAGTCAATGTACCTAAAACTGAAGGACAACCGACTCAGAATCATCAAACCCGTCCTAGAAGGGGTCACGAACATATTTCTAGTCTGTGTTGTATCAGTCCGAATGTTGCTGATCAAAGTGTTTACAGAATGTCGCGTCTACAGTGGTAAAGTCATCATTATCTAGATGGTAATCTTAAAGTGCGTAGGCCAATTGAGAGGCCGGCATTGTCGGGATAGAAGTCCATGCAACAATATTGTCAGAACTTTCGTTGTAGACAACTGGATATACTTCCATGCGATGCTCGCTCTTTATCTACATGCGCTGGAAAAGGAATCACTTGAAAGTCACGCACCTTGCTATGTTAGGTACCTACGTGTTTTTAAGATTCGAAACAATACCTATAGATCCCTAGCGAGGCCATGTACTACATTCAGGTTTGAAAGAGCATTCTCCAGCATGAGGTGTGGCAATAACGTACAACTGGTTTCTGTTCTTCTGCAATTTGGAATAAATATACCGAATATGTTCGCTAGATGCCAAATAATAACGGTTTAGAATCAGAGGGGGTGGATCAAGGTTCAATATAGAATCCTATATGTGTTTTATGCCAGTCGTTTGGCGGTTTCAACTTGTGTACTAAATCACTTCCCATTTACATAGCCCAAGAACTTCAAAGTCTCCATTTTGCAATAGCCAACTTGAGCAGACTTCGAACACATCGGCATCGGAATTAGACATGCGGTTGATTGTCACGGACACGAATTTGTGTAGTGAGGAAGGAATAATCTGTTCATTACAATCGTTAAGTCCACCTACCTGCTCTCTAGAAAGCAACTCGAATGTTCAGCATTGAGGAATTTCATGTCCTAACTGGTAGAGGTCGAGATAGTGCAACGTAACGACGACTATGTCCAAGCGAAGATGGCCCTTCTCCGCATCCGCCCTGTGATTTATATGTATGGAGTGAAAGGCATTAAAGTACTAGAATCATCTGTTTTGGCCCTCTATATGTACCGTCTCGTATATATGCCAAAATATCTGAACTCACTGCCAGCAGCACGTCCGACCATTAATGGCGAGGAAATTTCAGCGAGAACAATCGTACAAGAGGATGTTGACAACACGTCAATACCACGAGTAGATAGAAATCAAGACTGTCGCTTGGATAGTTCTTCTTGTGCGACTGTCCGTCTTGAAAAAATCTAGAGGCTCCCTTTAGATGTCTATGCAATGGAACATAGAGAAAACATGAAATTTTAGAGCTGACAGTCGGAAACTCCCATATCTAGAGACCTCGGACAGGCGAGGTGAAGTCTCAATGGCTCGCATAATTTCATATAACTCCCCAACTCAATATCTCCAGAGCACCGATAGCTTTCAGTCACCGAGATTTCAAGCTACTACCTTGTCACCACCATGCTAGCATCTACTGTCACCATTCTTGCTCGCTTTGGCTGCCCCTGTGGCTGCTGCTCCCAGTACCTTGCTGCCTTACGCCACTAGCAGCGTCTCCCTTGTGGTTATGCAGATGAGCCCGTTCAACAGGAGTAGCCAGGATTACTTTGCCGTCGTAGCCGGTGATGGGCTCATGCCGGGAGTCCCTAGGTTTGGCGTTGCTATATGATAAGGTCATTACTTGTACTAAATTCCTCACTAGATAATGTGTTGCTCGTCACTATTCAAAGCATTGCGCATTGGACATCGGCAAGAGAGGAAGAATGTAGACCGAAAAAACGAAACTGTCCAATATAATTGTGAGCAGAACTTACAGCGTCCTAAAGTGAGCTCTGGAATTTCATCTCCATATGCTGTTACCGGACTATCAGTTTCTGACATGATTGCAGAAAGCGGACAAACTGCTACTGCACAATGGGTTTCTGGCACTCCTCTCGAATCTTCAACGTTAACTATGAGCACTTAGACATATTTTTACCAATGCACGAGGTCTATTTGAAGGCGAGCATGGCAAAGAGAAAATGTTCCTTTGAGGCAACTCCAATCGCAGGTAGACTGCCATTATTCACGGAATGTAATACTATAGCAAAATGAGTCCATACAGAGAAATGAACAGGTCGTTTTTATATATGTGGACAGGGTTCGTACGATCGATTAACCTACGGGAAGGCAAGCAATGAAAACAATTCGGTAGAGATGAGACAAAGAAAAAACCCGCAGAAAGAGCGGACGCAAGAAGCCAGTAAATATGCCACTGGCAGTGACGGGCAGTCACTCAGGGCCCAAGCCCGACCTTGCTGAGGGCTGAGACTGGATTGTTGCGACATATCAACTCAAGTGCATGCACGAATTCAATGCAGCAGCATTGGTGCAAGCAGACATTCACAAAAGACAACCTTGAAGTGTCTTTCTCCAATTCGACTCATGTTACAAATCAGGAGCGACCTACATGACGAGACTTCCACATATACGGATTGTTGTGAGCTTAAGCAATCGCAAACCACCTGGAATGACGGCCTGCAGCAATGTGTTTCGCACTGTAGGGGAGCCTAGAGGTGCAGCGGCCCCTATTCACCCCTGGTAAGAATAAGTGGCAAAAATATTAAGGTTTGGTCACCTTAATTTCATCAAAAGGCAACCACTTTTTGCCATCATTTCTACCATCAGTTCTCCTACAGAAATGGTCAGACAGCCGACTGGTTCAGCTATGGAACACATGTCGCAGACAGATGGCCCTCGTGATTACCGAGTCGCGTGGACCACCTTATTCTCCCTTCCTAGCCAACTCAACAGGTAGCCACTGATACATGCGCAGCAGTCATTGATCTATGGAAAGCATGTTTCCTGTGAATTCTTTCGTCAGGAAAGATGCATACCTTATGTAGCTCAGGCACAAGGAAACCCATGCCTGGCCAATTTGTTGGAGAAACTGGGCAAGTGTCGACCTGAGGTAGGAGAATCCAAAACGAGGTAGGAAGGATGGCTTTTGAGACAACAATCAAACTGAAAGAGCGCCAACTCGGATCCCATGCACAACGTATCCCGGAGTCCGTTCTTAGCTGCATGACATCATGTCTGGAGTCCTACAGGCGAACCCAGTGTCTTGGAGGCTGCCTCTATAGTAGCTGCGACTTTGTAGGTGACGAAGTCAAACCCTGCAATATGCCGCTTCTTACCATTTCTAGCACACCAAGCATAATTGAATCAATCTCTTGGAGACAAGCAATATCTCAGAACCATTACTCTCAGCTTCAATAACATCTGGCATTACCAATTGCTCTCCCAAGTGAACTTTTGTTCTTCGTGGCTATCACTATAGTCCTTCGAAATCCCATACAGATTCTCAACACCAGTTTCTTTCGTATTGTACCTACCACGAAACCGTCATTGTGTGCCACGAATTCGATTGTCGGTAGCAATGGAGAAGACTATATTACGAAGGACATCCAGAAAACGGGTTGTATCTGGACATGAACGAGAGTCGACGCATGACACCGAGAATGTAGTATCTTTGGAACACCGACAACGCGTAACAAAGGAGTGGGTCAACACAACATCCTAGTAAGTTTCTTTTGGGAGCCGATTGTTTTATGTTGGGTTGCGACTTTACTCATACAAACCTGAGACACTGCGAGGAGCAAGAGTGTAGCTGAAAGGAGTCATTACTAACTCCCAATACGTAGGTGGGAAGAGTGGCAACAACAGACCCAAGCTTTGAACAGAAAACGTCCTATTGTAACATTTCCAAGTCGTAAGGCATTTGTAGAAGTGGCGGATATGACCCTCAATACGAAGGCGACAAAAGGCAACGAAAATATCTTCAGTGAGGTGCTAGGCCGGAAGGTTCCCATCCCCGTCAATTCTATCAATTCTATCGTATTGCAAGAGAGCGGGCCACTACTAGAAGAGAGTCGAGCAGCAAAGAAAAGAAAGACGAACACAGGCAATCCGGTGTCTGTGCCAAATCTCCAGCTTCGTCCTCGCCCTCCCGCACAAGATGACTCGCCTCTGAACCTAGCGCTTGCCTCAAAGGCACCCAAGAGCATAGAACATTCGTCGCAGAAGCAAGACTTCAAGCTGCGCCCTCCTCGTCTCGTACAAGAACAGGATGACTCAAATCTGAACCCGACGTACGTCTCAAAGACGACCAAGAAGAGCGCCGGCAATACGACGAAAAAGTCAAACTATAAGCCTCGCTCTCGAAAAACGCCTCGATAGAAATCATTTCACCCTTTTACTATAAACTAGTACAATCATTACGTCTGGTTAGGCAATAAGCACAAGTGCTTATTGGTTTCTCCTGTATTCTGTTGTCGAGGGACAATAGTCAATGGTTACTGGGTAAGCATTCATTACTACCAGGTCCCCAGGCATGCTTGAGGCGCAAGCTGTCTGCCTAATTCTAACACCTTCCTCCCTTTTCAGGCGAATTTTAGTTACATCTCAGACCTAGCATACGGTCCACATTGCAGATCCGTCCATCGTGAGTCCTGAATACCCATACTCGATATTCCATGACTTAAGATGTGAAGCAGATGACACCCGCAAACGAGGTGAAGGAGCGCCTCCTCCACCTGTCCAGAAATGTCGTCAAACTCGAGCAGACTGTATTTGAGCTATGCCAAGACATTCATGTACAGATACAAATAAATGTTCAGCAGCAGCATCGGATTCGTATGCTTTTTGGAACGCTCGCCTTTGGCTGGGTTACGCTCGAGTTATGCCGTCCTTACATCGGTGACTTGTGGTGTCGTGTCCTCATTCTGGTATTGATCGTTTGGCTCTTGTCCTCCACGCTTCAGGAACCGCCCACATGTGTGATTCTAATAAGCCCTCAGAATTGAGGTAGCGAGGCCAGGATTCTCACAGTGGAGGCTGGTGAGTGACACAGCTACTGTTCATTGCCTTTGACCTATGGCCTCAATGCAGAAATCTCAGATCTCTGACAGCGTACCAGGAATAGGGAGGGTAAGAACTTCGTAGATCACGACATGTTGATACTCTCATGAGATTGCACGATAAGTATGGTATTGTCTCATTTGGATCCTAGAGTTGGTGGCTAACAAATCATAATTGAAGAAAAATGCCGAAGGCGGAAAGAAGACAGGATTCAGGACGCTCTAGACTCGAATAGCACATAGGATGTAGCTATACACTAGTAGTCAATAGCACGGTCGCTCTTCTGATACCAAGTCTAATACGGTGTGACCTTTCTTGTGTGAAGATCAATTCATCTCGATTACTTACACCCCACAAGCGCACTTTCACTCACCGAAAAACTATACAACGTACCAAAAGGCAAACGCTCGGACACACAAATACCTCCGCAAATAACCATAGATCTTGCATCACTATTTATACATTGCCTTCTACCCATACAATCATATACACAATTCTCTCTTACTTTCACATACACCTCACGATTGGTTCCCCGTCCCAGTAACAAGCAAAACAGCACTCCCCAACTGCCTTCTGAGGTCTTCCTTCTGGACATCATGCGTATCCTCGACCTCACCCCAGTTTCCAATCTGCCAGTCGACCTCAATACTCGCCATCTTCGCGGCCTCCTCAACCCCAAACCTCTTCACCCCATCACTCGTCTTAACACTAACGAATCCCTCACTCCACTCAACGAGCAGCCTAACAGCACCTAGCAACCCCTTGCCGGCCAAAACAGCCCGTTCCAGACCAGCGATCTCAAAAGCATCGAGACCCATTATCCAGCCCTCGATGATCCGCCTCGTCTCGGGCTTTTGGCGCTTAGGCATTATGCTCTCGGCGTCGAGCACGGGCTCGATTTCCACGCCGGGCCAGACGTGTGTGGTGAGGTACCCGACGACATCTTCCGCGGCTTCTTTCTGCAACTCGCGGAGATTGCGGCCGGCTGTGTCGGGCGCATCTTGACCGTATCGCGGAGGGGGTGCCCAGCAGAGGAGTGAGTCTGTGTCAAGGTAGCGCATCAACATGCGCGTTATGCCCGTGCGCAAACTCTCGGAGGGAACTACGGTTGATTGCCTGGTTGCGTCGTCGTCTGCGATGTCTAGTGCGCGGCAGATGAGGGATGTGAGCGGGATGAGGTGGTGTTTTGACGCTTGTTGGACGGAAACTAGGAGATCCCATTCGAGTGCCAGCGCGGCGGCTAGTAAGGGCTTAGATATAGGTAGGCGGATGATTTCTTTTGTGTCTGGACGGCGGAGCGGTCGGGTGTCGAGGTGGACTTCTAATGCGCCGTCGGTCTCTTTGACGTGGACGTCTTTCCAGAAGCGACGACGGGATAGAGGTGTCTTCTGGGGGTTTGTGGGTTTCGTTGAGGAGCGGATTTCTTGAGCCTTAGAGAGGAGCTCGGCTTGTTTCCTACGGCGTGAGAGTCGTGCGTCGGTGCTGTCGGCTGCGGGTTGGGGCGCTGAGGGCGGTGGTCCGGTGCCATGGATGGGGGAGACGGTTGCGGGTGTGGCGGGTGTGGTGGATATGTGACGGGCTGTGAGGAGGAGAGATGGTTTCGCTGTGCATTGAGGCGATCGGCTTGGTAGACTAAAGGCTAGACGTGTTAGAGGCTTCATTTTCGTGGTGGTTTAGGATGTGCTGAGGTGAGTACGTATTTGATGGGGATGGATACCTACCGTAGGTAGCGAAGGTGAAGCTGGAGTTCAGGTTTGTGATCTGAACTTTCTTTATCGATAACGACGGCTGCTCTATTGCGAGGGCTGAGGTGATACCTCAATTACCTCTCGCTCAATTTTCGAAGGAGATGAACATGACAGTATACTTTCGATATCTTGTTTAATACCTACTTTTAATTCTCAGTCCAAACTCATTCAGATGTTTCACTGTCATATTAGTCCTGATCAGTTGTCCCACAAGCGATGGGCGACCGGTCACGAATATTTGAGATCATTGGTATCGAGATCCTGCCATGTCCTGGACGATCTCGTGATGTACGCATCATCTAAGCAAAGCTGGGCGTTCCAAACTTCTTCACTTTTGTCTTGGCAAGGAGATCATGATGTTGGAGGTCTTCTACCTCGGTTCTGCATTCAAGACATCCTTTACTCTGTTCTTCAACTTGATCACATATCAGGGGGTACGAAGCTACCCGGCTGCACAAAGACATGGATCTTTGGACTTGGCGCCAAGCCCACGCCGCGGCCAGCAGGGATGTCCCTTGCTACTATGCACGTTCTAAAAATTTCCTGGGCGAGCTGGGGCAAATGATGAACTGCACGAATCACTGGATGTGGATTTCACACCTCGTAGAGCTTTTCCTTCACCTTTGTAAACCTCCAATACCTACTTGTAATCAGCAACAAGATGCTGTCCGCGGCGAGAGCTCAGAGGGCGTGCCCCAGATGTAGACATCACATTTTGAGTTTGCTGGAGAACGGCTTTGCACCTGCTCGCCACGATGCTGCGACCTTCTCTGCATCGCGACGCTTCGCAAGCACCTCGATCTCCAAATCCCTGCGAGTCGTGAATTCGAGATCACGATGTTTATCCACCAGCGCTTCCAAGCTCCAAGAACCCCAAAACGAGTCTCCTCCATCCAACAGCGAACCCGAGATTCTCCCTTTGGAAACAGAAATTGCCGAGGCAACTGAACCCGAAAACATGGAAGCCGTAGTACGCCAGGCAAGAGTCACGTTTGGCGACACACTGCCCGGGGGCTACCTTAGCGAAGAAGAATACAAACTGTACGAGAGACTTTACGGCCCCCCGCTACGAGAGACAAGACCAGAAGATGTCGGCGTGCCAACTCGCGAGTTCCAGCAAGACATTGGTGAAGTAGAGGACGAGGAAGAGGGAGAATACTTCTATGATGAAGATGGCGACATTTTACTGTACCGGACCAAAGACGGCGAGCTACAGGTAGTAAAAGAAGCAGCCGACGATGTGTTGGACGAGGGCGCATCTGAGGGACCAGTTGAGTCGGAGATATCAGACGGAGCAGTAGAGTCTGCTTCGCAGGTCGAAACGGGGTTCGACGAGCTTCCCTCCGACCCTGGACTGCATCATATCAACGCAGTCGCTAAGAATCAGCGCGAATACAATGCCCTCTTGAAGCTGCAAAAGGATTTCGAGAAGGCAGCGCTGATAGCCCAAAAAGAGATGGCTTACGACGAGGAAGAGGAGTCATTTGAAGAGGAAGAAGAGGAAGTAGAGGAAGAGGACGAAGACGAGGGAGAGCCAGATGCTGAATTTATGGAACGTGCCGACCGTGTCCACGAGTTCTCCAAGCTTGGTCACTGGAGGACAACGCCTACTACTATCCAGCTCCCAAAACCGGATTTTGTTGCTCCTATTACCACGTTACTCCAGCGTACCGACACAAAACATATCAAAGAGGCCGCAGAAAACATCTTTGGAGGCGCCGGTTTGCCGTTCTCGGTCACGACACCAAGCGACAAGCGCAAAGGCGGCCAAGTCGGGCTTCCCATGCTAGCCACGCATCACAAGATGTCGCAAATCGATGCCGATGTCTTCATGGCCACGACGCTACCCGGCATGTATGCATCTACCATGAGCATTCTGGTTGAAGTTCGGAAACGTCTCGGGTCCGACTGGATGGCCAAACTCATGACGCGTAACAATGGGGAGGGGCCACGTATACTGGATATGGGCGGTGGAGGAGCTGGACTGGCAGCTTGGGAACAAGTACTCCAGGCCGAATGGGACATCGCGCGAGAGGAAGGAAGGACAAAGAAGATACTGTTACCACCGGGCAAAAAGACCGTGGTGGTGGGATCTGAGACTTTGCGGCAACGTATCTCGAGATTCCTCCACAATACTACTTTCCTCCCACGATTACCTGACTACTTGCATTCGGGTGCCCATCCCGATAAGTTAGAGGGAGGCGAAGCAAACTTACCAAGGAAACAATTCGACATCATCATTGCATCTCACACTTTACTACCTATCAAAGAGGGCTACAGGCGCAAAGCAATGATAGCGAATCTGTGGGAGATGTTGTCACCTGAAGGTGGTATCCTTATCATAATGGAGAAAGGTCATCCCCGAGGGTTTGAAGCAGTCGCGGACGTCCGCGCTAATCTCCTCAACGAGTTCATCGTCTCACCTTCTTCGGATCCTCGCCCCGAGGCGATTGAGGTAGAGAGCAGGCGTGAACGCGAGCCAGGCATGATCATCGCACCATGCACGAACCATAAAGCTTGCCCCATGTATCTGACGCCCGGTCTCTCGGGAGGAAGAAAAGATTTCTGCCACTTTAGTCAACGATTTATTCGTCCGCCCTTCCTACAGAGACTTCTCGGCGCTACTCACAAAAACCATGATGATGTAGACTTCAGCTTCGTCGCCGTGCAGCGCGGATCACTACCTGACGTTGACGAGTCGGCATTGTTTGATCAGGGTACCGAGGCCGCTGATAATGCCTTCAAAGGCTTCGAAAAGTCATCAGAAGCACCTGACCCCTTCTCCCTCCCTCGCACAGTGCTGCCGCCAATCAAGCGCCAAGGCCACGTAACGTTCGACATGTGTACACCGGCCGGGAAGCTCGAGCGCTGGACAGTACCCAAGAGTTTCAGCAAAACAGCGTATCGCGATGCGCGTAAAGCCCGATGGGGTGATCTCTGGGCCCTCGGAGCCAAGACCAGAGTCGTTAGGCCGGTTCGTCTTGGAAAGGGCGGTCCGGCGCCGAATGATGGAGGTGTTAGAGCAAGAAGGGCGGCTGCGGCGAACAAGCCGAGGAAGATCAATATCAATGCAGACTCTGGTGGTGCCTACAGTGCTACTGAGAGTAGAAGACGGGATCCTGAGAGGAGGAAGGGTAAAAAGGGACGGCCCAAGACTATTATGGAGGAGTTGGAGATTGAGGGACATTAGTGTGTTAAAGGGTATGGTTTGTAAAATATTTGGGTGGGATGCGATGTGTATAAAACTGTAGTGTGTATATGGGAAACTCCGGGCATGTGGTTGGTCTTGGCGAGTAAGATATTGTGTATCACATCTCATGAATGATAACACGTCTATGTTGACATCCCATCTTCTTGTAGCTGTTTCGCTTAATTCTCCAGCTAATGCTATCTGTCTCTGTCGTCTTCATAACAACAGCGTGTCTAATGTACCATAGTTCATACTAAGTATAACGAACCACTCTCCATCGCAACTGAGCTTCAATGCAGTTCAATCGCTTATTTCGGTCTGTGCCAACTTAACCGGCTAATACAATCGCTTGATCAATGACTCTCGAATCATCATTTTCTGCTGGCAAAGGAAGCTTGGAGAGAGTGCAATGCGCGCAGGCAAATATCTGATACTCTATCCGCTCGCCCCGTTTGGTGGCGGGAGGCCGAAACATCATCAACAAGATCTGTTCCATTCTCTTTCCGGTAAGTGCGTATATTACGGCCGCCGCCTTCCCCCCACCAGTGATGGTGGTGTAGCCCAATCCCGCGATGAAGAATTCATAGGGTAGATTGGGCTTGACTTCGAACGGCCTATTGACAGGATGTTGGCAATGCGCTCTCACATTGGCAGAAAGTAGGAACAGATGCAGAGCCCCGACCAGTGTGACTAGCCTGCTCTTCGATCTATCTTGCCCACACGTTGTGGTTACGTAGATCTCCCTCTCTCGCAGGCGCGCATCCATAAATATTGAGAAAGATGATGGACGATAGTGCGGCTCAATGAGACTTCCAGGAGCGGCTGTGGTGAGCTCCTGAGGGTTCGGCAAATCTACTTGTTCCTGATGACGGAGAGTCTCCAGTATTAGCTTGCGCAACGACCCCTGCACGCTTGCCCTGCCTGTTGTAATGGTTATCAGGCGTCCACAATCGTCGTAGGCATGTTCCTCTTCAAGAAGACAGGTATACACTATCGTATAGCCACCATCCGAGACACCAATGATTGCTGTTTCTGGAGGAATCCGAAAAGCATAACTTTCCCCAACGGTGTCGTCGACGTCATGGAAAAGCATACTTAGATGTGAAAAGAGATGATAGTTGGACACTGGTCTAGGGTCTTCCCCCCAGAAAACGCAACGCTCATTCCAACGCGTTTTTATCTTTCCGGTTAGAACGTTAGATCGCATTCGAATTTCAGGAACTTTGTACCGGCACAGCACCAACGCCAGAGCTGTAGACGAAAACCCATGTATGATGCCACCGATATGACTGCATATACATCGCTGCTGCGTGCTGGTTGCCCCATTTTGATGCAAGTGGCATAAGTCTCTTAGAATCTCAGCTTCTGTGCCACTTAAGCAGCTCAGCCCATTCTTCTCTGCGGGCGTGCCTGTCCAGCTGAAATCCAAAGTGTGCCTAATTCTGAGCTCGCTAGGGTCGTCGGGGATGGTGATCCCGAAATGAGAGAGCGTCCGGACTAGAGTAGCATTTGTCTGAAAGTGGCCCAAAATCCTGCGAGGTCCATGACTACTATAATTAAAATCGGACTCCACTTTAAGCTTATAAAAGAGTGCAAAAGACAGTCGAGCAATAGCAAAATGAATTGCCTTGACCATGGTCTCTCCGAGACTCGGATGATAGCTCAGTTCTGCGTTTAAAGCATCGCCCAATGCGTAATCGATAGATAGTTGAGCTTGGCCCGCCTCCGTCCGTGGTGCATCAACCAGAATGAAGCCCGACTCCGATATTCGTCGGACAGATCGGGCTTCCGCACTGAGTTGAAAAACAGCCCGCCCATTGGTCCCACCACTTGCCCAGAGAACAGTGTCGTTGAGTTGAACTTCAACAGACATCCCAAGAATATGACTAGCAAATGCAGAGAGCCAGGCGCCTCGCTGTCTCACAACGAGATAGACCGTCTCGTCGTTTTGTGACGTGAACGCCAACTGCTTGATCGCTGATGCAAGGACTGTGGCCTCGCCAACAGCTGTAAGTCCCGGTGGACAATCATTCTGTATCTTTAACACGTTATGCGTCACACTGGAGGTGATATGCTGAAGGACTTTGGGGAATCCCAAGTCCTGAAGGAAAGGTGCCAAATAAGCAACCAATGACTTTAACACATCGACATTGGGGATCTTGTCGGCTTCACACCCAGATATGGAGAGAATGCTGGACAGGCATTGCGCGGCGTCGAAATAGGATGATCCAGTAGCAAGCGCCTCGATCAGCAAAAGAGCATTGGACCCGGCTTTGGTGCGCGACATCTCGACAGGTATCGGCGAGTGTCCCCATCCGATGCTGAGAGTCTTGGCCAGCCAGCCTTGGACGCCCTTCTTAGCTGCTAGATGCGCGTGAACTCCAGATTCCAGAGAACTCCGCGCATTGATGTGTTTTCCAATCCATATTGACGCCGCGACGGCATAGAAGTCGATGCTTCCATCGCTGAGCGCCTTGAGTATTCGACCGGTGAGGAGGTGTGCTAACGAAGCGACGTTGACGACGTCGCCTTGAAAGGCAAAGCCTATTGCATTATCGCCCATTGAATCAATTTTCTCTGGTACACGATGAGTCCACTAACTCTAAGATCAAGTAGCACGCAAGATAGCGACTTGCCTCTCACATGTACTAATGCGTGCCGCAATGGCGTATCACTTATCACTTATCACGGGCACTGGGCCATAGCTGAGGCAGCCGGACAAGACTGCTTAACCACGACAAGATATTGGCAGCACTGCCACAGTGAACTGCTACCCAACGGCATTGCTGCAGTTCGCCAGTGATATGCGGGCTGGCGCCTAATTGGAGGAATCTTTCTGCTGAGCAGCAGGGTTGCAGCCAACCCCTCGAGCTCGGCAGAGAGGAGGTGCTAGTCCCTCGTACGGATGGAAAGGCTCAAAGTTCACCTGTTTGCACGTCGCGAATGCTGCTCAAGTCGTCGCACCTGAGTGTAGTTGAGTCATTAGGGAGCATCTAACCAAGCTTTCATTGTGACAGGGCATGTGGAATGCCCATGCCCATGGCGACGTTTCCTGGCAATCAGACTGATGCGTGAGAAATCAGATTTCGGAATCCGTCATTGCCGTAGATGTGCGGGGGTAGGCCACCAGACAAAGATGAAATAGGAGATGAAGCTGAGGAGTGTTGGCACATGAATTCGTAGCCCCAAAAGCATTGCTGGGTGGGTGGCGGTCACGGTCTTAAGTATATAGGCCTTGTGTGGGGCGTACAGTTCAAGCAAGCATCAGTGGTTTAGTGGTAAAATCCATCGTTGCCATCGATGGGCCCCGCGTTCGATTCGCGGCTGATGCATTTGGATTGTTTTTTGTATCTCCGTGTATGGTTTTTTTTTCTTCAATCTTTTTCATTTACGTATGTTTCGACTTACAGCTCGACATGGCTGGATTACGTAGCATATTGTCCTCTGGCAAATTTCGTTACAGGTGAAGGAATTATAAGGTCAGAATCAGATTCAGTATTACTTACCTATAGGTACCTTGTAATATACCTGCCTACTCTACTCTGGCGGTCGGCACAGGCACGTAGCGCCTTTTTCATCCTTATCACTCATTCGCAGCTAAGGTGCCTATACAAATGCTAATCAAGAAACCTGGCGAGTTGAAAGAGTCATGGGATTTTAGACCACAAAATGATTTGTCCTATTTGTAGACTTCGGAAAGGTCAGCATGAGGTTTGGAAAGAGATAATGATAATTACTTCGCTACGGATGTACCTAGGTAGGTATCTCCGAGCAGGTCCGCGGCACTGCAGACATGACTAAATGGCACAACTGATTGGTTGCATGGCAAACCCTTGGCATGTCTGGCGGCGATGGCGTGCTTGCTATCTCCCCCACTAAAGTTTTTCGGAAGATGCGAGATCGCAGACCTAAATTATTCATCCCACTTTGCGCGCAGTATTGTGTTATAACCATTTCTCGTCATGGCGCCAGAGCCAGGCATTTCCCCCTCGATTTGGCCAGTTTCTCGTGGGAAAGGATCGTTCGGAAGTCTTGGATATTGTATTTCAGGAGGCATTCCCCCGCAGCCCATAAATCCTGTCACTCTCGTTTGCCCCGCTATGGTTCTGTCGCAAGTTATCAATACTCGGTAATTGGCGACGTGACAGGACCTGTCTTGTCTCGGTGACATATCTTCCAGAAGTCTGAAGATGACATCTTATATTTCACTACTTACGGCAACCAATGCCACCGCCCACGTACACCTCATTGTCGGTTCCAATTCGTTAGCTGCTTCTCGCAGTGGCCAGTCCTTAGCTGCTGGCGCATCCCCGATCCTGGTTGCGCCAGAGTCGGCAGAGTTTCATTATGCCTTGAAAAAGCGCATAGATGACGGGGAGGTCAAGTGGCTAAGGGGGTCGTTTCAAGACAGCCACCTATTCACTCTCGGAAGAGAAGAGGTTGACTGTTTTGTTGACGCCGTCTTCGTTACCTCCGGGCCTCGAGATGAGCTCAGTATGTCGGCCTATTCGTTCTCGTACATCATGCCACTAACATACAAATGCTCAGGCTCGCACATATCTGCACTTTGCAAACGAAACCGAATCCCCGTCAATGTCGTAGACGCCCCTACCCTCTGCTCCTTCTCTCTCCTCTCGACACACAACGATGGTCCTCTACAGATAGGCGTGACAACAAACGGCCGTGGCTGCAAACTAGCGTCTAGAATACGGCGCGAAATTGCTGCCTCTCTCCCGCCGAAAATAGGCGATGCCTGTTTGAGGCTGGGTCACGCTCGCAGGCGGCTACAGGAAGAGGACAACCTGCTACACTCATCACTAGCAGATTGTGATGATGGTGATGATTCGGTCGACCAGCCTGCCACATTTAATAGATTGGTCTCGGAAGCCGACCTGGATGCTGCGAAGAACAGGCGCATACGTTGGCTTAGCCAGGTCTGCGAGTATTGGCCCTTGAAACGTCTGGCCGCTATCACAAATGAAGATGTGGAAATCATCTTGAAGAATTATGAAGCTGTTGGTTCGGCAGAGACTGTTGGCAAGTCAACGCTTGCAAGTAGCTCAGCTGGAAAGGGCCGGATTATTCTTGCCGGTTCTGGCCCAGGACACCCCGATTTGTTAACACAGGCCACACATAAAGCAATACAGAATGCGGATATCATCCTCGCCGACAAGCTCGTTCCTGCTGGAGTGCTGGATCTGATACCCCGAAGGACACCGGTGCAGATCGCACGCAAATTCCCAGGAAATGCCGATGCTGCGCAGAACGAGCTGCAGGAGATGGCCATCGCAGGCGTACGAGAGGGCAAAACGGTACTACGATTGAAGCAAGGCGACCCCTTTATATATGGCAGGGGAGGAGAGGAAGTCGAGTACTTCCGTAATCACGGGCTTGGCGACAAAGTGATTGTCTTACCGGGTGTCACGTCTGCGCTCTCTGCGCCACTTTTCGCAAATGTCCCCCCTACGCAACGCGATGTCGCGGATCAAGTCCTCATTTGCACCGGCACCGGAAAGAAAGGCAAACCACCTGCTCCGCCTGAGTACAATCCGACAAGGACGGTTGTGTTTCTTATGGCCTTGCACCGTATTTCGGGGCTTGTGGAAGAGCTGACACAATATTTGGAGACGGAGATTTCCTCTGGGGACGAAAAGTCTCAGGATGTTGCGTCACAGCCAACAAGACCACTTTGGCCGAAGAACACACCTTGCGCTGTCATTGAGCGCGCAAGCTGCCCAGATCAGAGAGTCATTCGCACCATACTAGACAAAGTGGTGGAAGCGATAGAACAAGAGGGCAGTAGACCCCCTGGTCTCCTTGTCGTTGGGCGCGCCTGCGAGTTCCTCAACAAATTGGAGAAAGGGCGCGCCTGGACTGTCGAGGATGGGTTTCAGGGGTTGAATATCATCGATGGTGTGGATTTAGCAAGCATTCCAGCCATTCCAGGTTGAGCTGTATTTCGGACCAGAGATCCTCGAAGTAGTTCCATCATTACAGATAGCATTGCGATGGAGTTTTGGGCACAGAAATATATGGTATGGTACCAACTTCGATGTTTAGGCTATCTACGTTCTTACAATATTCCTCTCATCCTACCATCTTGTTACAATCTACCCTTCATCTCATGCATTCTCGGAACCTTCAGACTGGTCTCACTCTTTGAGAATCTCACCCGGATACTTAACTCCTACGAGCTCAATCCAGATCCTCAGGGTGGAATACCAAGCATCTAAGCTCGATGCTCTGTCTCGCCGGCGCATCCTCCTTATCCGTGGGGTCCACAAACGCGGTATGCGGAACCCGGCGCGCACGTCCGTCAGTCTTCGAATCAAAACACTTGATCAAGATAACCTCCTCGGGCGTCAATCCCTTCTTGTAGAACCACTGGTGATCCTTGTTGTATCTCACGCTCAGAGTCTCGCCCTTACGGTTGGGGTAAATAAGTCCGACGGGCACGAGATCGTCTTCTGAGACGCTAGATGCGGAGGCGACGGCAAGAGGATCCCGGAGAATGGTGCGGATGGGTCGCCAGACGTTGATAATTTGAACTCTGCCCTTGAGGAGTTCGGTCGCTTCCTCGGCGGGCAGATGGTGAGGCACCCGCGAGAGGGATGCGGAGTATGACTGGTCAATGTGCACACGTTGGACGGGTCCGCGGAGTTGGACTTTGGCATCCGGGCCGCTGCGGGTATCCGCAGCTTGGCGGCGGATTGTGTGGTCGAAGATGAAGATCTTGGATGCACCGGTTCTGGCATTTGTGAGCTTGGAAAACAAGACGAGAGACGAAGGGCCCGACTTACACGTCCTTCAAGAGCTGCTCCGTCTCGGGGTAGTAAACGGCCTTGATGTGCTCATCGTCCACGAAGTCCTTTTCCTGCGCGACGTTACGGTGGATTTGGAAACCCTGTCCATCGAGAGTGAATTCTGCTTCGCGGCCGGCGATGTTGGTGATCTTCACGGTGCGCTCCTCATTCTTACGGAAGTATGTCTCCGGTCTGTCTACGTATGCGGGTTGCGGGGGAGAGCCGTCTTCGTTGTCGAGGTAGTAGTTCAGAAGCGCTTCTACTTCGCTTGGTGAGCTCACGGCAGTGGTCTTCACGCCCTCGGAATGGAAGGTAGGGAGGGATGAGGTTGGAGCTTGGACGTCGGCTGATGCCATTTTTATGATTAAGCAGTCGTTGAGACTTTGTAAGTGTTGCTATGTTAAGATGTCAAAGTGTTGTTGAGTGCGATCTTGTGAAAGCTATAGTATCAAGCCAAAAACGTCATATTCAAGCTTCATCGAGCAGGTCTATATACTCCATAAGACTGTATTGTCCCCCATCTTAGCCGGCAGTTCGCCCTACTTGATGATGGGGGATGGTTACAACGCCCCGCAGCACGCAATAGTAGCTTGCGGGTTGCGACAGAGCACGCCCATGATCTCGATTCTTATTGGCATTAGAAATCAACTACATTTGTAATCGAACGCAGGGAGATCACCCGGTTCCTACGATTGATTTGATTGATGTACTTCTGTATGTTCATAGGGCGCGGCTTGGGATTCGTAGCTAAGCTATGTTATGCCGATTGTGATACTTGTATGCGAAGATGCGAGGAGTAGCAACGGATGGAAGATACCGTATATTGCGGAAATCCGTCCCCGGAAAACCGGGTTCATCGGATCGTCGACCGGTTTGGTCGGAGGATGGAATCCTATCAAGATTCCATTGGGCTAACCTCCGCAGATGAAGCTTGCCCGACTATACAGCGATAAGGCGCCATGCGGAAGGGTGTGGCTGATATAGTAGGTGGTCGGCCCAAGTATCCCTCCAGATAGTTCTGTGATATACTGAGACAATACTACGGTGCCGTGGTAGTATATTACTCTGATTCTAGTTAATGTGTACCTTCTCCTGTGAACGTTACTACAGGTAAACTTCACCTTGCAACCAATCAGTATTTGCTCCCGTTGTACCTACTCACTGCCCAGGAACAGTAGTTCGGTCCAAAAGGCATATTCAGATTAGTGATACTCTTTCGTGCTCTCAGAGAATTAACTCGCAATCGCTCCGTGGATTGAATCTACTGGCCATCTCTCACATCTGACTCCATGATCAATACCTTGCTTATAGCACGTCTTCGTTAGCAATGCGCAACAGGATAAGGTGCTTATATGTCTCCGTGCCCTATTTCAAAGCAAGTCAGCGGCACAAGTTCTACTTTTGGTTGTTCTAGATGTAGGGACTCGAGTTGGTTATTGGAGTCACGTTACTATTACTATTGATATCGTCTCGAGAGTCTGATGGTTTATTGCTTCTGTTGTACATTAATATCATCATGCCACACCCTGACAACGTATGACCCTCGCATCCGGAGATGATACTTCCAAATTAAGTATTTCAAGTCATGCAATCGCAGTTCCAGACCCTTCCCTCCTCATCCATTCTCCTAAAGGTTGATGCTGTTGCAATATCATATTTCCTAGCTAACATCAATGACTTCTGAACATGGAGTCTGTACTGCTGCGCGCTGTCGTCTCCTGATCTAGGCTCGGACTATTCACAGGAAAAACTGTAACGTCGTGATATGCGTCTGACTTGCTGAATAAGATGCGGTGACCCAGTAGGCTACGGAACTCCACGGCGATCCGGACAATGTGAGGGTGACTAATATTCTCGACTAGACGTTGGTATACCGCCGTTGCGTCTCAGAAACCCACTGACTCAAGTGTTCTTCTTCGACATGTATGCAATCACATCCGCTGCCATCTGTTTCAAATAGTGACCCTTTTCAACAATAAGGTCGACGGTATCGGCGCTGTCGGAGTCGTCATGGTTTTCGGGTTGTGATGGCTCTATGTCAATGATGACTGGTTCCTGAGGTTTTTGTGTCGATTCTGAAGCCTTGCGCTTATTGGGTTCTGACTGGAATGATTTCTTTGTTGAGCTTTCTGGTGTCTGCAGCAGAGTGCACTGAAGCAGTGATTGAAGTTAGTCACGGATGTTTCTAAAGAGTATGTATCGGAATGTCGAATCGCATTGTAACAAGATTCTTAGATGAATCAGTTGCTGATCCCTAGTGGTACTCACGTCTATCCATCCTTTCTTTGCACATCGTTCACACGGCACACCGTAGCAATCAGCGACACATCTCAGGTGAGCTGCTCGGCAAGCTCCGCAGCTTTTTACTTTTCGCTTTCCAGCAAGTCTTCTTCTAGTTCTTTTGGGAGCCCTGGCATGAGAAGACGATGATGTTGAGGCAGTTGGAAGCTTGACGCGCTTCTTCTCCATCTTCTCACTAGCGGAGCTCATCTTCTTCGTCGATTTGTTGGGCTCGCGCAATCGTGTGTATCTTGATGTATTGCAGATGAGGATCCTGTTCCAGAAGTCGAGCAACATGATCGGGAAGAGAATGTTGTAGTATAGTATTCCCATCTGCTCCTTTTGAACGGTTGATATTGAGATCTGTTGTTGTTAGACTGTGAAAGCATATTTGCTGGCTTGTTGACGCGGCGCAAAGCAGCTGTGACATAGACTCTTTTGGGCTGTGAAGCCAATTGCTACTATGCTTTTTGAGCGGAGATAGCAAGCAAAGGGACATGCGAAGTATTTTGGACTAGTTTGCCAATCACTGCCTAAGTCTTTGATGCGTCTCCGTTATGTAGAGCCTGCTTGCGCCTCTTTGTGTTGAAGGGCCTTCTTGTCAACGATTTCTATCAAACACTTCAAAGATCATAGTAATGGTTTGCTGTCTTTTCGCCCAATCTAGTATTGTAAGTTTACTATTTCAGCAAGATCAACTGCATGGAGTTGCATAGTGCATTGGTGCTTCCTATCTGCTAGCAGCCCATTTGCGAAGTTCTGTGTGATATTTCGACCAGTGCTCGATGGTTCCATATACAATCCCACAATCGTCGTGTCCTGAAAAGAACGAGTATATTCACCCACATGTGGTAACCTATAAAACGTTCATGATTCACTACAAGCTTATGCTGTTTCATATAGCTCATTGTCAAACTTCCAACCCGAAATGCAATAACTTACTGAGCGCAAGTTCAGTTCAATATTTTGCAAAGCATGGGACAGATGTAAACTTATGTGTTCATGTCTACTTAGTGACCTAGCCTTCTTGAAGGCCGTATTAGCTATCCTCTTTCCCTGCAATCTCCCCTGATGTTCACTAGGTAGAAACAAGAAAAATAAATGATTGGATGTTCCATCCTAGACGTCTTCGGCTCCTTGCTAGGAGTAGACCGCCAATTTTCTTTATCCGCAAAGCACGATCTCCATAGACCACCCCTCGCAATTTCACTAGGAGATATCAAAAACTGAAAAAAGGCTATCGTAGATGATCAGAGCAGGGCACCTTGTTCCACGCAAAGTTGCCATCACTGCCGCTTTCCCCGTTCCGTTGTGTATCGATGACCCGATCCGTCTGAGGCTTTCCTGTTCACCGATTGTGGCAGTAAATTTACACGTCCCTCATCTAATGGTAAAATCTTATGTCTATATTATCTTTTCCTTATGCTAAAGCTTTGTACTTCATTACTTCTTGCATGTTTCTGTAGATCATGAAGTCAGACAGTGTCTGCACAGCGCTGTCTTCTAGCCAGCTACGGAAACCTAATCATCGCGACTCTGTCGATGTATGCAACTACGACGTATTGCAAATAGCAATCCGCGACAAGCATACATTCATTTGCTGTTCCCCATCAGGCCGCACACAATAATGTAGAAATATAACCCTAGGTATGGAGGCGCTTAGCTGTACCAGCCTACTGGTCACTTTCATCTAATAGTCAATGGCCCTCGGACAGTGTCGTCTTTGTGAACATGCAGGCACCCGTCGCGGGTGCGCCGTCACCAGACAACTCATTCAGGTAACAAAGTATAATGATGAAATCGTGTGGTCAATAAATTACCCCTCTCCCATGCGTTCATGTGTTCAAGTGTTCATCCGCTAGGGGTATTACTAGACGAAATGTTCGCGCTGGTTATCGTAAGACTACAAAGGAACAGAATCCTTCTACCATGGTGTTCTATAGCTTGCGCTAGATTTTCCAAGCGCCGCCGCCTATGTCACATGGGATAACCCACATGCGAATTCCTGAATGATGTTAACGATTATGACTTAAAGAACATCGATCACAGATCCATCTTACTTTAGAGCGCTTCCCACCTCATGAGATGGCCTTCAATCTTCTTGTAGGGTACCTTATATCTACGCTGGAACAGCAGACGCAGCCCTCGCTATCATCGGCGCCAAGTGCATACCTACTAGAACCGGCGACAAAAGCTGCTCAATTCTTGCATTCATTGGCACAATTGACCCGCAATTAACATGTTCCACTGCCTATGGAGGATATACTGCAACTTGGATCCGAGCCTGTTGGCCGTTAGACAACAAGACGGATGTCGACTCTTATCCAGGATGATACTCTCCTGGTGTTGAATGCCCCAATGGTTATACCAGTGCCTGTAGAGCAACAGCGGGTGGTTATTCAGACTGGACACCATCGTTTCCTTTGATCGAGTTCGAGACGGCACAGGGGTGTTGTCCAACGTACGTGTGCTGAAATGCATTCCGACTCACTTCTTCTCACCACTAACGTTAGAATCCATTGCAGGTCTTATGCTTGTGCGAACCAGCTTATGAGCCCCCGTCAATTCTGCACATTGACCCTTACCACAAGTGCTTCCGGATTATTGTGCAATGGAATAAGTGCTTCAATCGAATCTTTCCCAACGGAATTGGCATTCAATACGATGGGTCTGTCACCAGCAAAGACTCTATACGAGTATCTAGCTATCGCTGCGCCGCTACTTCAGCTTAACTGGATGTCCACAGACTTACCTACCTCCACATTTACTTCGTCAGCTACCCGCCAGTCACTATTAACACAGAATCGTGGAAAGGGTCTTTCTACAGAGTCGAAAGCCGGTATAAGCGTTGGAGTCGGAGTAGTGGGCCTTGCAATATGGTTAGCCATTCTAGTTCTGCTCATGAGACGGTATCGAAGTCGGCAACAGACAAGGACAGGATGCAGTGAGGGACTTTCGATGCTCCCACAACTTGATGGCGAATAGAAATACGAAATGGAAGGGCAGACAAACACAATACTGGAACTTGAGATTGACCGTCAAGAGCCACTGGTTTCTGATGGAATTCAACGAGACATGGGTTTTCCTTATCACGAATTGGCATGAGTTCGACTCGTCAGACATCCAGAAACACTTTTGCCTCTAGAAGGGAGATTGGGCGATGTTGTACATCAATGGGTATAAGGTGAAGGGAGCTTCGTATACCTACCGATATTTCACATACATACTAACATGACATGAGGATAGAGATTATGAAGGCGACCTGAGATCTTAAGTTCTTCAAGTAAAAAGCGTTTGAAGAGTGTTTGTAATGGTGTATTGATGACTCGCATTCAATCCGATAGACTGCGGTCTCTTAATTTGACCCTTCACTGATACTTCCACGGCCATGAAGCTTAGCCACCCAAGATTCCGACATGAACCGCCTAATGCCTTTGCCCCAAATCATGAACACAACAAGAAACAGATTATTAGCAAGAAGGATTCCGCCAAATGCGCCCGCAATGACTTTAGCATAACCACTCTCTAGAATCCAGTCAAGGACCTTGAGTCCCAGTCCGAAACTCACAAGCTGCTTACCAACATTCATTGCTATCAGCATCTCTGAAGTGTTGCTGTTATACGAATCCACAGCATACGCAAGCGTGAAGCTGTAGAAGAAGAAACCACACCACGAGAGCATACCAGCGCCGAAGAAGAAGCCTATCCAGTGAAGGTTCAGTTCTGCTGTCAGTCCATAAACGACAAGCCCGGCGGGACCCACGATGGCTGCTGGAAGCATTACGCCGAGTCTCATTTCTGCTTCTCGAATGCCGTTATTACGGCGCGTGAGATATGCTGCTAGACGATCTGACGTTCCTGCAAATGGGACGCCGAGTAGGAACCCTAGTACTGATCCGACAGCGTGAATTCCAGAGCTGGACTAATACATCATTAAATTGAGGCTCATGATTGTCAAGAAAGCGGTGAAAGGCTTACAGCAGGCCAGTTGTATGGCGGTGCGGTGATTCGGATGGGAAACACTGTTGGAAATGGAGTCAGAACGAGCTCCAGGCGTCATTAGGGAGAAGCGGGGCCAAAGACAACCCTTTCACAATCGAATACCCTCCACTGGAGGAAATTGAAGTGCTATCTAAAGGGGGTTTTTGCCTACCAAAATTGAATGCAAGAGCTCCCAGGCCAATGATGATTCCAAAAGACGTGATGACCCAGAGAACCTGAGGGACCAAGAAATATGTCAACGATCTCCACATCAATGCGAAGAACGGGACATCTCTATCAATGCGTCCAGTAGGCTTGATCGTCTCGAGAAAGGTCTTGCGGGCTGGGACGGTTGGGACGGTTGACGCATGCTCGACAACGGTCTCCGACTTGTCTTGGCTGGAGCTCATAGTCGTCCCATTCGGTGACTCAGATGTCGAATACGTTACACCCTTTCTGTCATACGAAGTTTCTTCTACAAAGAAGAATGCAAGCACAAACAATGCCGATGCGAAAGCTAATACTACGTAGAAAAACAAACGCCATGAGTATCGAGTGGGCAACATGTACGCTGCCGGCAGGGTCGCGAGAGCTGCAAAGCATATCGCAACTGTCTGCGGTCAATTGACAGTTCATAGTTAGGTCTAGGAACGGATATCTTACATGTATAGTACCCAAGCTGCTTGCCGCGTTCATGAAGGAAGAAAATGTCATTCACGAGCTGCACAGGCAAAGCTTCGCATATCCCAGCTCCCAAACAGTGAACAATTCGGGCAGCCATTAAACCTCCGAAAGTAGTAGCACGTGCGCAGCCAGCAAGGCCTGCAATGAACTGGAAATACGTATCAGCCATGTTCGCAGCCATGAAGGGCATACATTACTGACAGCCAACATTGAGCCAAGCATCACCGGCCTTCTGCCGAACTTGAGGTACAAAGGCACTAAGAGCCATGAGACGAGACCATAAGCAAGATTAGGATACGTGAGGAGCGTTGAGGCCTCTGCCTGTGAAACATCGAAAATCTCCGACCAAAGGGTGATATACGGTCCGACACCGAACAAGGCCGAGTTGCCCAGAAATGAGTAAGTGCAGATGATGATCAGAATCATCAGCTTCTTGACCCGTGACCACTGCAGCGGATCATTTGGATCTTCAGCCGGGACGGGGAATAATGCTTGTCCGTATGCCGTATCGTCGCCCTCTAGGAAATGATTCAGCTACCATATGTTGTTGATCACATTGCTCAGGGGCACTGACCAACAGCTTGAACGTTGACTGTGCCCGCGACATCCTCTTCGTGCGCATGGCTATCGAGTAGTCAGTGTGAGAGAAGTGTCAAGACAACTCAATGTCAAGCGTTTCTCAACATACCTATGGACAAGATTGAGACCTCTAGTCCGAAGCTCACCTTTGAGCTCAGCCGTCATGGTAGATTACAGAGTTCTAGGATGAGCGTGACGGTTTATGTTACTGCTACTAGTAGTGTCTCCTATGCTGTTACAAGAGGAGCTTAAGATTACTCGTCACTGCGCGAAAGGACTCAGACGAGAAATAGCTCAGGAGCACGCCACAAATGTTGCGGATATTCTCCTCTCCTCTCCTCAGAGAACACCGTTATAAGAAGATGTACGCCCGCGCAAATGGAATCAGCACCATGATGCCTTGGCGACGACCTGCGTCAATCTCGCCTGCAGAGTATATAGTGACTACCGGCAGAGTGGCATGCCAACCTTGATACCCCGCAGTATTCTGAGTGGCACTGAGACGCTCTGCCGACCAGCAGTGACGGATGCTGGATAAAGTATATGCAAACTATGCAAATTCCCGATCGCTAAGCCAGGCTGGAGACATCTCACCGACCGGTTAAAGGCGCGCCTTAGTTTGGCATTATGTTAGCAATAGCATCCATTCTGAGATGAAGATGGCTATTGAATATAAAGAGAGCGATGCTTTGAAGTTCGACGAGCCGGTCGCTTGCTTCAATGATGATACGGCATTTAGTAACAAATGTCTCAATCTGACCTGACCCCGGCTACGAGAACCAATGGCGTGTTGTCGGGGTAGACAAGAGATATTCATTCGAATGAAGCTGATGGCTTTACCGGCCATTTCCATCAGTCGTTTCCTAGTCGGATAAGCAAGCGCTTGATGGCGATTGCGAATGGCTAGTAATACAGGACCTTGGGGAACAAAAGCCGTGTATGCGCATTGGCAGATTGTCTACGATCATGAAATTCGTGGTCTGCATTTTTCTTGTCGTTCATTGGAGAAAAAAACGGACACCAAGGTTTTAATTAAGGCAGTAGAAAAAAAATTGTTCATTGGTCCACATGAGGGTCGAACTCATGACCTTCGCATTACGTTATACAAATCGTCCATAGATTTTGTATTAGTACGACGCTCTAACCAACTGAGCTAGCAGACCAGATCTGGTGGGTTGTTGAAGAGGTTTTTTTGTGTGCCACTATGTAGGACCGACCGAGATGGACTGGCTGCATCAACTGTTAACATCCACAAACCAAAGGCATAGAAAAGTGGAAATAATTTGATACTTGCACTCGAACATAAATAGTGTAACAGTTCAATGTTGCGAAAAGCGTTGTCCAAATATGCATGTGAAGGCAACTCTGAAATCGGTGCCATTTATTGATGGCAGGTCGCCCAAGTTGGGGGGTATTGGATAAGCGTCGATTAGAGACTAGGTAGGAGTGACAGACTATCGACAATCGAACACCTCCATGGGTACACTTTTCTTGCTTACAGTAGTCTCCAGAACCGTTGAAGCGCGCCAATTGTTGCAGTCCAGGTTGTGAAAGGTACTCCAAGTCGACGCTTGATCTCCAATGGTCCAAAACGGGCTCCATGCAGCCTGAAGAAGACAGCCTTTACAGCACATGTCGACGGGCACACCCGATATATTTCACGTGGATCCTACCGCACATATCGCAAACCGCTTCAAATTTTACCTAGGTACCTAATTAGTGTTGATGGAGAGATGGCGTTTCTACAGTAATCTTTTGGTATGGCGCACATTTTCAAGCCGACAGATAGCGATGGCGCCAAACAGCAAGATGTGCCGAGCTGCGGGGCGTGTTAAAGCATTTCATTGGCTGTAGGTAGTAGAAACTGAGATGCACAATAATGAGTGTTAGATTGCCTAAGGCCAGATAACTTTGATAGGCCTCGATACGTGTTGCTGGCGTAGGTAAGGTATTCTTCTAGTCGCCGTGGAGACTCGGATACTCCCAAGCGTGGCCCAGGCAAAGATTGGGAAGGGAGTGGATGGGCCACGCAGTGTGCACTAGGTAGGTGGACCGCCGCGAATGGGTCATGCTAGCCTAGAGGATGGTGGCATGCGACAATTGATCGAATGTTGGTCAGATGATTTGATTTGGAAGGACGAAGCGCATTTTCATCAGGTTACTTGGACATCACGCATTGCTCTATGTTGTCTTGATGCCAACCCGCACAGAGCCCGCACTTTGCCGTCGAGCTAGCGGGGTAGACAGTCGACAGCCAAAGGACGACGATATGCATCGATACCTTACTTGTTGAAGAACAGCAAATCATAGCTGATGGAAGATACTCGGGCATGAATAGAAGCTGTCAATACGTAGGTAGTCAAGAAAGAGACACAAATAGACGTCACGTCGATCAAACGGAAATCAAAGGAGATGGGGCTTGAGCGTTGAGCAGGAAGAAGAGGGGTACTAATCTGCAACGCCCGAGCCCCTGTTCTGTTCCCAGCAGCTCCGCCAAGATCCAGGACGAGAACCTATGAGAATGCGCGTTTAATAATGAAACCCAACCCGTTTCTGTCTGCACTCAAGCGACACCTTGAAGGACCCCTCTCTTTTAAACGTGGCAATCCCGAAACTCCCCCGCGCGGGCGACGAGAGCCGACCAGCGCTCCGGCCTATCCGCAACAGCACCTCTCAAGCAGCTGTTAAAGGCACTTAAAGCTCTTGGATTGCCTGCCACTAGCGGACAGGTGCGGCCCGGCCATCAGGCGGCAAGCCAGCTAGCTTCGAGACACAGAAGAGACTGGATTGTTCCAGTTTATATCAACGTAGACACTCAGAGCCGACAACCGCCTAAGTCGGACTGACGTTGACGTTGACATTAACCCGCGACCCTCGGTCTCTCGTCTCCAAACAGATACCCGGTCCAGGCCAAAGTGTGGCGAACCGGCATACTGTATGTTAGATCCCTTATTGACAACCACCTGCCTCGTAAAACAGGTGGGACGCCTAGGTAGCTATATACAGTATTCTGCACCCGCCTGCATAGCACGATACTGTGAACAGACGCCTAATAGTAAGGAATGTCACGCAAGATCCCCCAAATCCTCTCGGCGTGTTGCCGTCGACCTGTGATATAAAGTGCGGGGTTCTCGGCTGCTGACGACTCGTATCACGTCTATACTTTTCCTTTCTCTTCTTCCCCTTTCCTGTCTATCAGTTAGCAAGTAACGAGAGCGTGTTCTTGTTCCTTACTCAACTTCAAGTAAAAACCTTCACCGCAGCCAAATACGCGCGTCTTTGCGCTGAAGAACACCGCCCAATTCCACGCTACACAGATCGCAATGGCTTCTGAGTCCAAGTGTCCCGTCAAGGGCAACGTCGCTGGGAGCGGTACCAGGAACCGCGATTGGTGGCCCGATCAGCTCAAACTCAACATCTTGCGCCAACACAACAAGTCTTCCGACCCCCTCGGCGAGGACTTCGATTATGCCGCTGCCTTCAAGTCTCTCGACTATGACGCCCTCAAGAAGGACCTGAACGACCTCATGACCGACTCCCAGGACTACTGGCCCGCCGACTTCGGCCACTACGGTGGTCTCTTCATTCGAATGGCTTGGCACAGTGCCGGCACCTACCGTGTCACCGATGGTCGTGGAGGTGGTGGTCAAGGTCAGCAACGATTTGCTCCCTTGAACAGTTGGCCCGATAACGTCAGTTTGGACAAGGCTCGCCGCCTGCTGTGGCCCATCAAGCAGAAGTATGGCAACAAGATCTCCTGGGCTGACTTGCTTCTGCTGACCGGCAATGTCGCCCTCGAGTCCATGGGCTTCAAGACCTTTGGCTTTGCTGGTGGTCGCAAAGACACCTGGGAGGCAGACGAGGCTGCCTACTGGGGTGGCGAAACCACCTGGTTGGGCAACGACGTTCGCTATTCGCAAGGCTATGCTGGTCTTGACAAGCACGGCGTTGTTGACGCCGACGAAGACCCAAAGCCAAAGGCACACTCCGGCGATCTCGAGGCGCCACTGGCCGCTGCCCACATGGGTCTGATCTACGTCAACCCTGAGGGTCCTGATGGAAACCCAGATCCCGTTGCGGCCGCCCACGATATTCGTGACACCTTTGGCCGCATGGCGAGTAAGTCGTCCAAGCTATTCCGCCCGCAGCTGTACATTCTAGTTTGCAAGGTTTCCACATGTGTCGTTACAAACGCTGATAATTACAACAGTGAATGACGAGGAGACTGTCGCCTTGATTGCCGGTGGACACACTTTCGGAAAGACTCACGGTGCCGCTCCAGCAAGCAATGTCGGAGCTGAGCCAGAAGCAGCTGCGATTGAATCACAAGGTCTTGGCTGGCAAAACAGCCATGCCTCAGGCAAAGGACCGGACACGATTACCAGTGGTCTCGAGGTTATCTGGACAAAGACTCCCACCAAGTGGAGCAACCAGTATTTCGAGTACCTCTTTGCCTACGACTGGGAGCACGACAAGAGTCCTGCTGGTGCCAACCAGTGGGTTGCCAAGAATGCTGATGCCATCATTCCTGATGCCTATGATTCATCCAAGAAGCACAAGCCCAAGATGTTGACTACAGACTTGTCGCTCCGCTTTGACCCCGAGTACGAGAAGATCTCTCGTCGCTTCCTCGAGAACCCAGACCAATTCGCCGACGCTTTCGCCCGTGCTTGGTTCAAACTCCTGCACCGTGATCTTGGCCCGTCTGTTCGGTACATTGGACCCGAGGCCCCCAAGGAGGAACTGATCTGGCAAGACCCTATCCCAGCTGTCAACCACGCCCTCGTCACCGACCAGGATGTTGCTGAGCTGAAGAAAGCCATCCTGTCTTCTGGTTTGAGCACCTCCCAACTCATTTCCGCGGCCTATGCCTCGGCTTCCACTTTCCGTGGTAGTGATAAGCGTGGTGGTGCCAACGGTGCCCGTATCCGTCTTTCTCCAATCAAGGACTGGAAGATTAACAGCCAGTTCGGTTTGGACAAAGTTCTCAAAGCTCTGGAGGATATCCAGGGTAAGTTCAATGCTTCAGGCGGTGACAAGAAGGTATCTATCGCCGATCTCATCGTACTCGCTGGTGTGGCTGGAGTAGAGAAGGCTGCACAAGATGCTGGCCAGAGCGTCTCCGTGCCATTCAAGCCCGGTCGCATGGACGCAACTGCAGAACAGACAGACGCCAAGTCTATCGGACACCTGGAGCCCTACGCCGATGGTTTCAGAAACTACGGCAAGGGCACGCCTCGCGTCAAGACTGAGGCTATGCTCGTCGACAGGGCTCAACTTCTGACTCTTTCTCCTCCTGAGATGACTGTACTGGTTGGAGGTCTGCGCGCTCTGAACACCAACTATGACGGATCAAGTACCGGTGTCTTGACTAAACGCCCGGGACAGCTGACGAACGATTTCTTCGTTAACCTCTTGGACCCCAATACGGTCTGGAAGGCAACTGACTCTGACAGCGAGGTGTTCGAGGGCACTGACCGCAAGACCGGCGAGAAGAAGTGGACTGCCTCGCGTGTTGATCTTGTCTTCGGCTCTCACGCTGAATTGCGAGCTATCGCCGAGGTATACGGCAGCTCTGATGGAGGTGCCAAGTTCGTAAAGGACTTTGTTGCAGTTTGGGACAAGGTGATGAGTCTTGACAGATTTGATCTTCAATGACTAACCGATGACGGCTCGGGAAAAACCACAGGTTCGGAACTTAGGTCAAGGCTCTAGTTGAAGCGGTTCAGATTGTAGACTTTCATCATAAACTGCTATAACCTTCTAGAAGCAAAATTGAATAAAAAAAACATTGGATATTTCATAGTTCCTCGCTTGTCTTCCTTTCTGTATGCTGCAGTCCAGTGTGGGGTAGAGGTAGATTGTCATTACTACGTCAGACAGTATCGTTTGATCAGTGCACACAGGTCTCCTTCAAGAGCACAAGAGCCCGATTCCGAGTTGTATTCCATTTTACGGCAGATGGAAGATACTAATGAGCTCGCTCTCCGTTGCAGGATGTTCCGGTCTCAGACTGGCAAACGATACAACGACAAGCACCACTCAGACTCACGCAATAGATATCCAGGCACTAACGAACAACAACAAACCCTTCATCGATTCCTTCCTCTTGACCTCTTCAATCCTTCGGGTCTTAGCTTCTAAGAGCTTGGAAACACTAGGTGCGCAACCCAAGAATGTAGCAGTGAGGAATGTCTCATTCGTTGCTGCCTTTCTCACTATTCCCTCGTCGTTTCCTATGAGTTCTTGCAGCCTTTTGAGCTGCGTCCACCATAGGGTGATGTAATATAGATTTCATAAAGGATGCCTCGAGATCTATATCATTAGATATATAGATGGTGAGTTTATGCCACTGCGGCAACCAGGAGAATTGAATGACTAGGCAAGAAGCTCAACTAGCAGGCCAGAAACTTTCCAGTCTTGATGTATACCAAATCTCCTTCGTGTGACACAGCGATGCAAACGCAGCCTGATCTGTGTGTATAATGGCTACTAAGATTCTATATGTGCTTCGGGCAATCTTCAAAGGGGGAAATGTTCACGAGGGGCAGAACATTGGAGAGTGCAGACAATGATGATAGTTTATTTACTATTTTGATTTGGGATATGATGTATAGACTGTAGATATCACATTATGTACATGGAACAACATCCCAAGTGGTATCTACGAGCAGCGAAGGACCAACATATTGCAAGTCTGGCAGATATCTACAAAGTGACATCCACCCCTTTCTTCAGCCCATATCTGCAGTATACACTCTCATGCAAGCGAGTCAATTTCCCGAGTTGATAATGTGTTGAAACCAATACAGTAGACATGCCATTCGCAATCGACCATTGTAAAGGCTGGTGGTCATCACTGTGGCATAAGTTTCTGCCTACTACTTGGTCCATATCTTTTCTGGTATGTGACTTCTTCGTTACCTCTACAATCGCCCTAGAAATGCTATTCATCCGAATTACACCTCAGCACATAGTATAGGGCTACATATACAATTAATATCAAGTTTACTGATATGCTACTCTCGTGATATTTCACTATCTAACATTTGCGATTTATTTTTACTGCTTTCCCCCACCATCTTGCCATTTGTATTCCTCTCCAAACAGGCAAGGCCAGTGTCATGTAAATTCGAGCAATTGGACGCATCAGTTGTTAGTGGATCAAGCGGTCATGAGTCTGCTCGTGGTCTCTTATTTTGTTGTTTTTGCGAGACTCGACTCTGTCCTTCGTTTTTAAAAATGGCGGTACGTGTGAGTTTATTATCCTACTCGCCTTCGAACTGCAACCGCTGTTCCGCCGAAAGATTTACGAAGAGGAGATATGTTGGCTTGGTAGGCGTATAACCTATTACTTGCTAAACGACGAAACGCTTTCGAGTATCCTTTGTCTGTTACTCTCGACACGGTCCTTTAGCTCTTATACTAAAGGATTGGCGAGCCAAATCCCTATGCGAAAATACACTTAGCGTGCAGAAAAACTCTAGACCTGCTAGTATGCCCATACCATGTGTTCGACGTGGAATGGCGGAAGGGCGGCTCGCCTAAAGACTTTCAGAGCAACGAAGGTCCGTTGTTCTAAGTCTCCCTACGAATAGACAACGGTAGTATCGTGCGGCGATGGCGCGAACATGCCGCCACCTAACCTTAGTGCTGTCTTCCTCCCGGGTAAACCGCTCAGCCGTTTTCCCACGGAAATATTCTTTCGACGAATCTGAGTAATTGTTCCTCTGATTGGTCGTCGGCAAAAGTCGGAACAGACCTGACAAACGTCATCCTGTCCGAGGGCTCAGGTTGCACTGCTGGCCTGTATATGTAAGGCTCAAGAGAGTGAGGGCGTTCGCGCAATCATGTTTCCAGGAGCACTTCACTAGCTCAAGACGCATTTCTGCACCATGAATCAGGGTTGATAACACACTACATAGGTGGTGTTAGAGTCACGATAGTGGAAGCGGACATCCTAATAACAGGACACGATTTTAGGACATTGGACAAAGTGCAACGTGCTTCATTCTTCACTACAATGCATGTACTCTCGCAACTTTCTGAAGGCTTTGTATAGCTATAAACATGAAGTCAATATCAACTACTTCGCATCATATCCGGCATCACAACATGAGCGTTCGAGTGTCAATGACTTGATCGTATGCCTCATTTCGAACTACAATCACAGAGAAACATCACGCCGTCATTAGTTCCGACGTCTATTTGAGTGTCAGCCATGCCGAAACCAGTTTTGTTTCGCACAATTGTGTCCTGTATTTCGCACTCTGACTTTAATTCTTCAGCCGCAAGTAAGGGTTTAGGAAACAAACCAAGTATTGAATCTCTGCATGTCCTTACCCACTCTCTGGATATCGTCACCTTTTGTGAACCGGGTACTTGGAAACGAAGATCTTGTTGGTTGTCAGACAACAAGACTCAACTATTTACGAAGTCATGACCACCGCTACCGCTTACAGAGACTGAGGCACTGCGCCAAGGTGAGCTCGTCATCGTGCGGTTATCATTCAGATCAGCTCACCCGAATGAGCGCATATAGTAATGACCTGTCACATTCTGCAGAATTGCATTGAATCCCATTGGTTACCGACTCGAAAGCATATCGCGCGTACTACCATAAGTTCCTGAGCGAAGTGAACTTCGATCCTAGGTAAAGTCGGCCCGAGGAGAGCAATTGTGAAAATTCGGTGTGCCGAGCCAAGTTGCTGGTAGTCGGTGCAGGAGTCGGTGGTTGGTCAGAGGCTGACGAGTTTCTGATGGAACTTTTCATCAGATTGCATAGAGAGAACCAAACTTCGAAGGGTCGGGTACACTTGCTTAATCTATTGCCATTCCACTTTAAAGCTCAGGTCTAGAACAGATACGATCGGCTTGCTTGGTAAGTTCAGCTGGGGTTTCGAGATTGTAACGTCACCGTTGGCCGTTATCAAGACTCGGTTCAGAATATCCAAAGCATCAGTGGATTACGTGTATCGTATGGCGTCAAAAAGATCACGTAATTTAAACAACAAAGGCTCTTGATTGAAGAATGATATTGCCGTTTGAATGCAGGTGAACCACTTCGGAGCCACTTTTCGTTCCATCACTCGGCATTAGATGCCCCTCCTCGGGCCCCTTTCCCTCTGTCTCTCGCGAGGCGCACGAAATGACAAGTTCCACAACATCATTCTTCAGAGCCATACTCGAGTCTGGCAACGTACATGCATATGCAGCATGTAGGGGGTGTGGGGGCTGCAGTACCCTGGGCGAATGTAGTCGCCGACCGCTGTCAGACGCTGTCTGCCACAGTGCGGTATCAGATGGGAATTGCCAAGCAAGAGTCGTGGGGGCATGGTCGGTGCAAGTCCCAAACGGTCCCGTACGCCTGGCCGGATTAGTTTCCGTTGATACCCCTACAGATACTCATACGGTAACGGCGTCGTATTGTAATCCGTACACGTATGCAGTTCCCGACAGTCTGGAATACCGCCTTTTGAGAGTCAGGGGAGGAAATGAACGCTCGAGGATCTCAAGGGTTGTTTTGTCATGATGTGACGCTGTTATCACCATGGAACTTTTGATATAACGCTGTTTTTGGGCGAGGCTTCGCACTAAGAGCTGATAGGTAGGGCTTAGTATATGAAGACGCCTGGCGATAAGTCGCGAATGCATATTGTAGGTAGTCTGGATTCCATATGATTTCAGGGGTCTGTCTACACGTGGAGTTCCACGCGCTTGGCGCGCCTCGTGCAGAACTGCAAGAAACCATACCTGGAGGGGCGGTTCCTTACCGGAGACCCACTGTGTTATATCATGTGCTCGTTTTCTGCCGTGTTAGTTCGTCGGTATGCTGGCCATATGCAGGACAATGGACCGCGATAATTTCGCTGTGGTCACAGTCCCAACGGCTGCCGTGTGACGTGACGTGATTGTGGAGAGTTGGGAAAATATTATCGTGCGTCTGTGGTCGCGCGCAAGATGCTACCGAAAAACAAAATCACCCGATACGCGAGAGTATCATCCCACGTGGAATGTCACATGTCACATGTTTATCTCAACATTGAGATGAGATGTCTAGGGCAAAAAGAAAAAGGCACGAAGAATATGATAAATCGGGAGACCATGTTGATGATATCATGAGGGCGAGTTTGAGATGGTCGCACAAATGAATTAGGATTACGTATGTGTAGCGAGTGAATATGTAACATGACCCAGATACAGAGTTGTGTTTCTGTTGCTCAAACTCTTCCTGGAGGAGCATTGTTTGACAGTCCTCCTCACAAGACAATGCTCAGTGTTCCATCTGGGTTGATACACTTAGCCATACCATACCGACGCGACTCAAGACTCCAGTATAACACCCCTGTGATGAAATAGCGACACCATTTTACGAACTCAAGAATATTCTCGTGCTGTACGGCGTCATCTGGTGACATCTGACTGAGTCCATTCACAGCTTCTTCGAATCTTTCCATAGCAGCCTTCAATTCGGCATCGAGATCCTTGGACACCTGGGACATGTCATTTTGGAGTTCGACCTTCATGTGCTGATACATGACCGGTACAATATTCAAGAGAGATCCTTGGACCTGGGCTCGGGTTAGCTTGGAAGCTGGGTCTTCCTTGCAGATCAACTCACAATTTCCTTTTGAACCGAGTACACGTCGTTGAGGATGAGACATATATAGATGGTCTCCCTCCACAGCCCCTTCATTGCTGCCGACTCCATTACGGACTCAGGTAGTCGAATACTGAGCATGTAGCTAGTCCGGTATGTCAGCAAACTGGTTCGCTTTCGAATAATGCAACGGCGGAGCCTTACTCGGTTATGGCAATCTGTGGGCCGCAGCCGACGGAGCCTGAACGTATGTGCATGTATTCCGGCAATGTTGGTATGCTGCCCGCCATCCTGTGGTTGTGCTCCACGCCAACTTGCAACATGAAGTTCTCAAGCTCGCCAAAGAACCTCTGTCTTTGCTCAATATCCGTAGCGGCTCTGACGCCCTTTCCAACATCTTCGAACAGGGCCATGTTCACGTGGGGTGGCTTGATATCCTCCTCTCCCTCGCCCGACAGGCCGAGCATTTGATGGATATAAGCCAGGGACTGCTTGTAGTAATTTTGTGCAAGTTCCTCGCTCACCGAGGCATCTGTATCATTGGCGTCGATTTCATCATCCCAGACAAAGATCCAGACCGAGTACGCTGTTGCTACTTTTAGTTCCTCCCATTCTGAGTGAGGATACCATCTGCAAATGTTAGTATCCGTTGACTATACCGAGTATAATGACTTACAATGACATCAGCCGTGCGAAGTCTGCCTGTTTCAGCGCTTTCAACTTTCGCTCATTGGTCACGATTCTCTCCAACATTGAGTTAACCAAATCTTCGAGCTCATTGGCATATTTGTTGGTGGCTGACGGCCACGAGGAGAAGACCTTTGTCAAGTCGGCGAGATGCAACGTCTTGCCATTGAGCTTGACGGCCAGGGCCAAGGCCTCGCCGTGAAGACCGTGAAGGTTTGGGGCGACGCTCGTTTTGCCCGATGGTGTCGTAGAGCTTTCGGGGTCATCCGAAGTGACGACGGTCTTATGCAAGAAAGAGTTTTGCAGCGCGCTGCGAATGCGCTGAGCTATTTGAAACACTGTCGTCTTCATTTTCGCGTGAATAGACTCGAGGCAACGCGGATGACTAAGTTGGACTGGAGACAGTCAAAGCGTAGATGCAGAATCCCAGTGGGAGGTGGGGTACGGAAGTTCCGCCTGAGATTTTCAGTGTTGCCGGATGTGATAAGTGAGCGGAACTGGAAAACGTGACAGCCGAGAGCGTCCTGGGTTGTTCAAGTAGTTGTATGAATGAGATCGGATCTAGGATCTCCGCCGGCAGTCACTTAAAGACGAACTGAGTGAAAGCTCAGACTCCAGATGAGATGACATCGATAGCTTGCTAGAACGTCAACGGAAATGTGAAGAGGGGGGCCTAATAATAAGACAACGAGTAGGTATCTGAGTATCTGGTCGAACTGGTCCGCTTCGCAAATAACACCACGTGAGAAACACACCTCAAACCTCGATAATACCCGGCTAGACTCATTACACAGCCTGAAGGTCGCCACTGGCCTCTGGATGGCATGGAATCTCCCGAGGCTGTTCTCACTGCGTGAACTCTATCCCTGGCTCCTCCCAGGGGAGCCGTATTAATCTGGAGATCATTGATGGGTTCTGCAGCGTGCCTCACAAGCGCCATGTTCCCGGTCGTTGCAAGCAGTATGTATGGGTCTACTATCTAGCATCCGGAGCCTCCCCTGTCGAATTTCGAGCTTCATGCTACAGGGTAGGCAAGGATTTCCCAAGTGGAAGGTGATACATTGGGCCGAGATTGTGTTCTCTCGGCTTGCAGGATTCAGAACAATTACCGTCCGATATGCCGCTCTTCAATTATCGTAGGTGTTCCACCGATATATGAGAGGCGGCGCCGAATTTTCTCATGCTTGGTATGTCCTATAAGTCCAAACCTGTAACTCAGGATACCCCGATATTAGATATCATACTCATCAAGTATGAAATAAGATGACGAAATGACCTGGTGAATAATAACTCACGTATAACCTGTATCACATCGTTAAATGTCGTGCAGGAAGTTCGCCAAGCCGTTATCATGATGCCAGAGGTGGAATCGGTAGATGCTGCGAACCCTTGGTTGCACGTACTGTAGGCTGATGACGGCGGGCATCGTAGATCTCTCGAAATCCATGATCAACGTCCCCATGCCTCTGGCAAGAGACGGCTTGTCCAGATCTCTGGCGATGGCAGAACGGTGAGAACTCCAGGCTCGTCAGGCTAGCCACGTAAGGGACAAGTACGAGCGGTTGCAAGCATCGCAGTCGAGATAGCCTGTGTATTCCGTGGGATAATTATACCCGCCACTGCCTATTTTTATGACACGATAGATGATTTTGAAATTGATTGCGTAACTGTATGAGCACGGCATTACCAGAAACAGCCTAGGGGACCGAGAAAGATGAGGATACAACGGGGTCAGGTAGAGGTTCAGGGGTTCTGAAGCCCGTCGTGACCGGAGCGGGATCCGGGCCGCTCGCCGTTGCTTCAGCGGACCCGCCCGCCAGGTCAGAGCCAGGTTAGGGAATCCGTGAGGCACTTGATGGCTACTCTCGACTGTACATCGCAGTTGAGCTGGTTCCAGCTCGGCCAGCTCTGCGCATCGGCTCGCGAGCGTCTGTGATTGAACGCCGACCGTTTGCAGTTCCAACCCGCCGGGACCGACAGCGACTCGCGGTTGGCCGATGTTCTGGCGTCTATGCACGGCTTCTCAGCCGAATGCCACCCGCCACCGCAACACTGCCAACGCACCAGAATTGCTGCCCTTGCAGAGGTGCACACCATGTTCACCGACCGAGCTCTGAGCCTCTACTAGTCTGCTAGTCTGTGCCGCTGGTGTCGCCGTGCCGCTTGACGGCAGCTATCTGCCGCTACCGATTACATGCCGGGCCGAGGGCTTATTTGAGCCTCGATATCGTTCATGTGAGGAAGAACATATTGACTGGCTCCTTGCATTGTTTTATGCACGACTGTTTCTACTGCACATGGTCGCGATCTCTATGCAAAGCTGAAATGGTGCAACTCAAAGCAGTCATTATGGTCCATGGAAGATTGAGGGGTATTGTACAGTACGACTGAAAAGACCCGTCAACTTGAACCCATGGCAAGTCTGCCAGGGTCTTGGAGCATCTGAACAGGCAACCCTGCTCTGACCCTGCTCTGTACATACTGTCGACTGGACTCTGGACTGGACTCTCTGACTCCTCGTGCAGTCCCAAGCGAGGTCAAGTTTTGGCAGGGAGATGCCACCCCTGGCCGAGTCCTGCTTGGCCCGGCTCCGCTAAGGACAGGGTTTGAGATCTTATGGCAAACAAGCCCGCAAGCGAGGTCAATCATGTAACCGTCCACCAACAGTTTTCAACCTTATCTTGCCAGTCACGATCTATTCGGAAGCAGGACAGATGACGGCGCTCATCAGTGGTTCGAACTACCACGATAGACCCTTCAACGTTGGCGACAACCCGTCGAGGCTTGTCTTGCCGAGCTTGCTAATCGTTAGTGCTCACTCGCCTGCAGGGCCTGCCACGCTTCCCTGTTACCCGGCGAGAGCCCGGCCTGGTCTGAATGCCAGCTCGCTGGGATAGGACATACTCGGGAGGAGGAGTCCTATTTAATTCGTACACTCAAAAAGACATGCCAGAATCCACTTATCTGTCTCCGCTCTTGCCCCTTCTCCATCCCCCATTTCAGGATGTATTGCGAATATCGCGGCATGGAGCTGTGAATATCAATCTTTATTCGCTCCAAGCTGCAGCAGAGCAAGCGGTGCCAGCCAACCCGCTGCCCACCAGCGCAAAGCTGAGCTGAACAGAAAGAGAGATGGCCTCGATGGCATCGGCATGGTCTGAACTGTTCTGAACGAGTTGTTCGCCAGTCCATAAGTCTGCTCCATCCTCGCCTCGCATACAGCGTTGGGTGTCCGAGATTCCAATGCTGCTTCGCAATACGTGCGACATGCTACACACACTTGAGTATGTGTTTGTACGCAACCACATGGACGTGTTGCATCTGCAACTTTGAACAGTGTTCAACTGTTCACTCTCAGTGGGCATCGGACCCAGCGCCAGCTTCTATCCGAGCGCCGCGTCTTGTCTGGCTTCTTTCGAGTCAGTCTGCCTTGTCCTACTAGAATGCCGGGCCGGACCGCAGCGACAAGCTTAAAGTACCCGCACGACAAGCTTAAAGTACCCGCACGACACGCTGGACGCACGGATTAATGTCGTCTACGTCAAGACAACGTGGTGAATGGTCGAGGGGGAGAAAGTGATCGCCCAAGATGACCAAGCACGTAGTTTCTAACAGCGCGCTATTGTACCCCAGACTTGCCCAAGCTTGTGAGAGACAAACGCACGGAAATGCGGCCATCGTAATGATTCAAGATGATGAGAGGGCCGTAGAGCAACCCATCTGGATGCACGCCTTATCTACCTAGCGTTCGCCATTAATAGTTGTAAAGGCCAAACCACCCATCTTCGGGACCAGTTAACAGCGCTGATACGTGACAACAAGTCAGAAGTATGTACGGTAGGTATGCAAAGGGACATTTGCACTTCATCCGTCGAACTTGCATGCCGCAAGTTGTATGACCCATAAGCTCGGCACGAGTGTGCCATGTAGAGATGGCAAGGAATCCAAAGACCAGGTTGGTAGCGATATTTCATAAACTTAGTGGCTGCACCCCCTGCCGCTCGTATGATATACTGTGTGTCTGCACCGCGGGCAAGGTATCGTATGCAGTCCGTCCCCTGCGCATGTCCGGCTGCAACGTTGGTGCGTCCGACACCTGTCAATGGCCCAACCTTGACATGTGAGCCCAACTTTTCTTCCTTCGAAACTGATTGATGGAGAGTTTCACTATTTTCGACTCAGAGCAAATGCCGAATGCACTCAACAAAAGAATACCAATCCAATCTCGCTTTCCTTTGCATCAATCCTGTTTCCAAGTCAAGGAAAAGCACGACTAGCAAAAAAATGAACAATGCAGCGGATTAGGGAGACGCTCGCTCGCCTTACTCGTGCCAGCAACCGTGAGCAGAAGGAGGCACCAAATCTGGGACCGAAACTCGACCGCGTTGGCCGTACCAATAGTTCAGCGGGAAGTTCTCGGGAAAGAGTGCCCTATCTCACAGATGGCCAAGGTGCTTTGACGATCTACGACGGAATCAAGCGTGGCGATGATGGGGTCGATATCATTTTTGTCCACGGGCTGTTCGGCTCCCGTACAAACAGTTTCAGCAAAGGCGGTGTATTTTGGCTGCGAGATTTATTGGGCCAAGATATCCCAAACGCCAGAATAATATCGTGGGGATGGTCAAGCGCATTGCCAACAACCGACAACTTCGCAGGGAAAGCGGAGCTCCTCCTTGCCGACATATCGCGAATTCGTACCGGTACTCGGCGACCCATCATCTTTGTTGGCCATGGACTGGGCGGTTTGCTGATAAAGGAGGCCTTGGTCACGGCGGCCCTATCGAGAATCTACGGAGCGCACGCGGAGCTGGGCAACGTGTACCCCAAGACGATAGGATGCATATTCCTAGGCACACCTCACGTTAGATCAAGCAAACGGACGTTGGGAGACTGTGCTGCGGCCACTGCTATTCTCTCCCCTACGATGCCCAGCCCGCATCTCTTACGGGCACTTCGCGATAGCTATCAGCTACTGGAGACCCAGCACAGCACTTTCCTCCTTGTCTCCAGAGACATAAAAGTCGTGTGTATGAGAGAGAAACTGCCAACGACGATCGTTGCCTCAGTCGAGACCTTGCACGAGGCAAATGGCGTCGAGTTGGGGAAAGGCACGATGCAGACCATGGTCCCAAAGGACTCGGCAGTATACGAAAACTTCAACGTGTCGAAAGACGACATACCGACAAATCATCTGGATATGTGCAGGTTCAAAAGCCGAGACGATACTGGCTACATACGGATTGTACAGCATATCAAGAAAATGACGTCAGGTCCGTCACAAGCTGAAATAGAGGCACAGGAACCGCGCAATCAAGGTATGCATGCCATCGTGACCAAATCTGTACCGACGTTGGCTAACAAAATATGCGATAGACATACTAAACGCGTTACATTATGACACTATGATGGAACGGGAATCGCGGATCGACCCTGCATATGGTCAGACTTGCGAATGGATCTTGTCACCCAAGGTATCTCCGTTCAAGAAGTTCCTGCATTCAAACGATGAGTCCATATTATGGATCAGCGGCAAGGCGGGTTCTGGAAAGTCCACGCTCATGAAATATGCCTGGAAATCGGACGACCTCAGGCAAGAGTTGACCAAAGGATGGGCTAGTGGTAACGACCTCCTCATGGCAAGATTTTTCATGTTCGAAGGTGGCAGCCGTATTCAAAAGACTTATGAGGGCTTCCTGCGAAGTGTGCTGTACCAGATCTTTTCCACGCGACGAGACCTCATCAAAGTTGCCTTTCCGAGTTTTTTCGACTGCTCATGGCCTCCTCCAGTACAATTCACCAGCACCACCAATTTGAATCAAGGCTTCTATTCTTTGTTCTCTCACATGTCCGAGAAACTAAGAATGATCGTCTTCATTGACGGTATCGACGAGTATCGCATAATGGAGCGAAAAGACCACTATGAACCTGGAGATATCGAGGTTCACTATGACAAAGAAGAGGGTGATGAGTCGTGGGGTCGGAGCAAATGGCGGACAGATTCTCACACGGAGATCGCGAAGCTCATCAACAGTAGTAAGTATGCCTGGCAATTCTGCCGTTTTTCTTTGATACCATTCACGAATCGCACTGCGAAGTCGCGATATACTGACCATTCGCAGTGGCCAACAAAGACGTCGTCAAGTTCGTAGTCAGCTCTCGCGAGTTGCCTGTGTTTGACGAGGCGTTTGGTAATGTCCCTCGAATTAGGATGCAAGAGCACACAGAAAGGGCGATTGCTGAATATATTGCTGGCCGACTGGACGATGAAGCGCCAGGTCTTCCTGACACCCTCAATCTCTGTAAAGAATTAGCACGGAAGAGCCAGGGCGACATACTATGGGCGAGGTTAGCTCTAGACATGGTGATCGATGGCAGCCTGCGAACATTACGATCAACTTTGAACTCGCTACCAACGCGACTAGGAGGACAGGAGGGCCTATACATGCGGATGATGGAGAACCTCAAATCAGAAGATCAAAATGATGCCTGCCGCATCTTCCATCTCGTGCTTAGGGCGCAGCAGCCACCAAGCATCATCACACTCGCCTTGGCGGATCAAGGCTATTTAGATCGATATCGGAACGAGCTTAAGGTCACTCAAGATTCTGCGCGGCCCTACAATGCCGAGTCCCTGCAGCAGTTAGCAGATCAAATGCAGCGCCGGCTAAGGATATGCTGTGTCGGACTTCTTGAGGCCGAATCAAAGGGAGGAACAGATACCACCGATACCTCAAGACGTGTGGTGTTCAACCACCAGACGACAAAGGAGTGGGTGGGCCGTCGTGATATCTGGCAGCGTCTGCCTGGTATCCACCCCATAACCGACGTTGACCTCGATTGCTCTCTACTTAGTGGATGCGTGAGGCACCTCAAGGCATTTGAGCATGTGCAAAACGTCGTGCTGACATGGCCCAATGTGCGGTTCCGGCCTGATGCATGGCTTCTCGTTGCGAATGCATTGCGCTACGCAGAGAGAATCGACGGTGAGATCAAGAATCTTGAACAATATGCCACAATTCTTGACGAGCTGGATGCGACTAATCAACGAGCCTGGGAGGCTGCTCTCAACAGCCACAAGCCAGTAGTTGAAGATTCAGACTGGTATGAAAGAAAGCTTCCCGGTCTTCTCAAGAAACACTGGACAGGCTTCGAGCCAATGGAAGCTGGCAAATCACCCAAGCGCAAAGATTTCTTAGCACTTGTCGTTCAAGCCAACTTGATTCGATACACTGCCTACAAGCTAAGCCAGCTCGATGGAAACTCCAGACGGAAGAAGGCACAAGAGCTACTCATCTATGTCGTCAGCCCGAAAGGAGATGGATTCAGCGCTTGTGTGAGCTTGAGCGGTGATTATTTGGACTTCCACCATGACATGCCTGACTCTAGATTACTCGATGTGCTGTACGAGGCCGGCGCAGATCCCAAAGACGACGAGCAGGTATGGCTTAAGGCTTTGAGACAAGGCCAACATTACTTCTCGAGAGGCAGTGCAACCATGACACATTTGCTGGAGACATTTGCGAGCAAGAGATTAATGCTGAACCGAGAACGATGGGTCGCGGCCATCAAGTCGTTGCTACTACATGGCGCCAATCCCCGCGCGGAGCTGTCACTCACAACGGGAGCGGCTGACGATAGTCAATCGTCGAAGTCCACAACGATGACGGCTATAGACTACATCCGCGAGACGCTAGAGGGGGAGCCGGAGTACGCGATCGATTTACTTCAGTTGGAGACGCTGCTGGGCCGTAGACCGAGCGTGGGACTAGCGAGATAATTTTGTTTACTACGGTGGACTAGCGATCGAATTGCCTATATCACTTCAACACTTTATCTCATTGGCGCTTCTTCATCATCCAAAAAGGGCGATTGGAGCATGGAAAGTCAGGGTTATGGTAGCATCAGGAACTTATATATACACCCACGATACAACGAATCATGGATATGAGTACAGGATGCATTCTTCCGTCTGGGAATGGTGAATTGTGTACTGTCGAGTCAGGACCTATAACCTTCACAGGGGCAAAGGCCGTTTACGCGGACGGCGAAGGACGCAAGGCCGTTTAACCGCGAGGGCATCACGTTCTTGAAAAGATATAAGCTTTCGGACCTGGTCAGAACACGTGTGTCCTAGGTATAATGACCTAATCGGTATGTAGGTTTTAAGGCAGGTTTGATTTAGAGTTCGGCGATCGCTGAGGCTTCTCGAACGTGGGTTAGCGATAACTCAATCGCCACGGGAATAAGTATGAACCTGTAAAAGCCTGACTCGCAATGTGCCCAGCTATGTGCTTTCTTCTATGTTCCATTATGGACAATCGTTGACATCAAGTCGGACTTCTGACCGGACGCGTACCTTACTCGAATCTGACTGTGGTATTGCTTGATAACTTCGTCCATTTGGTTTCGTTGATCAACATTGCGGGCATGGAGATGTCTTTCTTCTGCAATATATCTTGCAAAATCATTTCAGTCGATAATCCATCACTCGCTTGACATCGACATGAATCTGACTGAGAGAAAATGGGATGGCTTCCTCGAGTCTTCGCCTGAGCAGACTCCTACGGGGCCCAATATGGATGCTGTCAGCATCTTCTTCGGCATTCTCATTGCGTCCGGTGTCTTTGCCGCTGCTACGGCCGCGCGACAGACATGGGGTGTTTGGAAACGACACAGAAGGTTAACGACATATGTCTTTTTGATCTGGGGTCAATTATTGGCAGACATAGTTATGGCTCCTATAATTTGGCTTTATTTGAAAGGCGTTATCAGCGCTAGGTACGACGCCAAATCATCTCCTTACTGGCTAGATCTAATGAATATGTGATAGTTTCTGGCTATGGTTAATAATAGGTATGAGAGATAAGAGCATGCAAGAAAATTGAGCCTGGATGTTCGCTGACATTTCATGTGTTAATAGTGATCATCTGGTCTTTCCAGGTATATAATTTTGATAAATTTGATATGTGCAGTATTTTGACGATGTCCCTAGGTCCAACTCCTCGCACAAATCATTATCAACCGCGTTTCACTACTGCTTGCAGTACGCTCGCGAGCGAAGCTCCTCAAGTGGTCGGCATTCATAGTAATAGGACTTATTAACATCAGCGTGTTTGTCATCTGGATCCCCAGCCAGCTCCACGTCTCACAGCGCTGGGATGACATAAACCGCATCTGGGACGTTGTTGAGAAATGTCTCTTCCTTCTCATCGACCTGGCTTTAAACTGCTTCTTCGTGTACGTGGTTCGGACTCAGTTGATCGCCAACGGGCTGAAGAAATATACGCCATTGTTTCGATTCAATATCGCGATGATATTTATATCAGTCAGCTTGGACGTGAGTGTCTTCGCCATATAAGATGATACCCAAGGCGGACGTTTTGCTCATTTCTCTTCTGCAGGTCATCCTTGTTGCCTTGCTACGGGTAGATAGGAGCGAAGTGTTTGTCCTCCCGGAACACTGATTACGTTCAAACTAACAACAGGTGTAGTTTCATCCAATTCCAATGCGTCGCGTACATTACGAAGCTCCACATAGAGATGGGCATGGCGAACCTCATAAAGACAATAACATCAGAGCACCACGAAGTAAATCACTTCGCAAGCCACTCGCGACAGGCTGGAGACTTCAAGAGCAATTCTGGTGCCCGAAACGCATACCGTACGGACGAAGTCGACCAATATGTGCACACAACTGAGCTCACCGCTATGGAGGAGGGCTTGAGTGAAACGAGAATGGTCTCTAGACCACCGGGCATGAGAAAAACCAGTACGGTCGACGTAGATATTGAATGTGGCCGGAATGGGAGGAACCCGAAGAGATAACCTGTACATTAGCTATGAGATATCGATAATGCACCAGACAAGCTTATAACGGCCTCCCCGCGTTTGTCATCCTGATGGCTCACGTGACGATCCTACGAGATGCCGTCAGATTCGTCTCATACTGATGCCACTCTCCACGTGGTTAGACATACAAGGTCGCAATCAAACCGCACTCAGTCAACAGCGGTAATCTAATAAGATTTATGCATATTGACATGATCACGTTTGAACAACAGTGTTCCTGTCCATTAGCTCAGTAGATAGACTAGAATATCGTTGCCATCAAAAAACTGTTTAAGAACAAGACCTTATTGATGTTCAATCTTGGTCGAAATCAAAGCGGGAACAGAATCGGATGTACCGAACAAAGTTGCATATCGAAGGATCCAACCCTTCTGCAACACACGTCAGCTGTCACTGTGACGAGAGTGATAGGAATCAAAGGTTACATTCAACATTCTGCACGTTGGGATCGCTTACATACAGGTTGCGACAACAAGTACACATTCAAGTCATTATTACGCAGTGAACAGAACAAGAGTATTCGCGCTTAGGTAATGATCTCCCTACTTGCGACTAAAGGGGATTTCCTGTTTGATGAGGATTCTTGAGACTTCGGTAGTTTTTTGCGTAGTGGTTAGTACTGATGTGGTCTCGTGGTGTGACTCGCGCTCTTACGGCTCATAGTCATCCCTGTTGTCATGAATTATCACATTCATGCTATCGAGTCTGTCGCATATAGCGAAACTCATTACCATCCGCAAAATCACCAGAGCGCTCTACCGTTAGGGCGTTTTGTTCCGTGCGTGAACTGAAGTATCTTGTTTTCAACAAGCATGCTGCTAGCTTGTGGCTCAGAGATAGCAGATAAGAGTCAAAAGCCCATCTGCCACTCTCGCTGCTTTATCCCAGCTGGGTTTTGCAACTTCGGGTTGTGGAACTGCGCATTACCTAACCTGAGGCTAAACTGGGATGTTGCTGGTAGGTTGAAGCACGGGCAGAGCGCCGGATGGCTCTTCTGTAACCCGTATGGCTTCCATATACGGCGGATAGACCAAGTTGAACCGCAAGGAGTCTAGTGCGGAATTTCGCAAGTATCGCGGAAAGAGTCGATGATTGACCTGCTCGACCGGCATACTACCCGTAGCGTTGCTAGTGGCTAATTTGGCCTGGGGAAACCTGTTTGACACTCTTGCGATTGCTCATCGTACTTGCACTCTGCTCGTACACGTGTATAATGTATTGGCTATTTTTGTAACCAACAACCAAGTTCGCAGTTCGCCTATTAAGGTGAGGTGCATGGAACATTCCTTGTGGCGTTCGAAGTCTTGACACAGACGCATAGAATCTGCAGCTGAGGCAGTCGGCAGTACTGTACTCGTAAAGAGGTGAGCTTAAATCAACTGGGGGAAAACCTTGTTGCCACAGCTCGACACCAAAGCATCGCAAATTTAGTCAACACAAGAGGCTTAATGTCTGCGTGCCGAACCCGATTTTCTCGCTTCGTGCTTGGCTTGTCGGCATTGATGCAGGCCCATCTCTGATGACACGGTCTTGCGCAACTGGCAGGCAAGTTTGAAACGTCGAACATCCTCCCGCTGCCACCGACCGCTGGCATTTGCCCAGAGACTTGTCGACTTTTAAGTCTCCATTTGAAAGTTGACCCTGTTGGTACGTATTGAATACGCGGGGAGAAAAGTTTGCCCACATTTTGGAACAAAAACCTGGTTTACTTCGCCTTCGCAGCATCCGTCGCCTTGCTAGTGTGTGTCTAAATCCGGCAAAGATTGACACCCGATCGGTAACTTGGTATTCCAAAAGATGACAGCTTCTGGGCCCTGCATATAATAGTTGTCAGTCGTTGACCATTTCGAACAGAGTTTCTCTCGGGGTTTCCCTCTGTTATACGATCCAACATTGATGTTTGTATATAACGGTTTGGTCTGAAAGGATGAATCGATCTGCCGCTTCTTTTTTCGATCACCGCCGCAAGTTGACAGCGGCGGCCCTTGTCCGAAGGATTCAAGGCGTGTGCTGACGCTAACCCAGGATGAGACGAGGGGGCCCCTTATCATATCTCATTGAGGCACGTCTTGCGAAATCCCCGGTTGTTGAGATGTGGACTTTTGTTTCGTTGCGGCGAAGACTCTCTCTCAAGCGATAGTTGCATATCACGCTCAGGATCGCGACTTGTTTTACTGGATTAGCAAGTACCGAGACCACATACTTGAAACCCGGCATCTATCATTAGTAGCCGAGACCGCCGGTGCAGAAAACCCGGGAGCTAGAACCGCATACGGGCGGACCGCCTTCATTGAAATTAGGTTGCTGTTGGTGAAATTGACACCAAAGAAGAACACGGGGGAGAAGCTCCTAACCCCATCGTGTACCCGTATCTGGGCTCTGGTCTCCAAGCGTTAAAGATTCTGGCAAATAAGCTCCAACGTTTGGCAGGTTCTGGCATCCCCGTCGTGAGGATGAGTTATCACCGCTAGTATGGAAGCAGTTTAGAAGCCATGGGATGGCTTGCTCCCGAGATCCTTGCATTCCTTCACACTTCCATTTCTGGTGCTGACTACGCCCAAGTTGGCTCGCGGTTGGCTCCAAATTTAAGAAGGATGGGGCGTAATGGGCCATACCACCCACACAGGCGAGACATAGAACGTCACGCTGTTCCCTCTTCCATCTGGCTCTATCTATAATTCAAAGAGCGTTAAGGCTTTTGACCCGGCCAGACCTTGACCTGGTCAGACTTCGCTAAAGAGTAATGCTGAACATTTTAGTATCCGAGCTCGCTGTTTAATGACGAGTGAACTCCCGGTTCATCGGCAAGAACCCACAACCCACAACCCATAGCCTCTTAAGTTTCCTGAAGAGCCCCCAACTTGAAATTGTTACAAGAGGGTCCTTACCCGCTATCTCTGCGCGCGACCAACTCTTGGCCCTGGTTCGCTCCTATGAAAGCGAATCTGGAGACATCGAACCTTCACACCACCGACGGCTCGCCTGGGGACGAGGAAGATTGGAGTATGGAACTATAAGACGCCGCCATGTCGTCGAAAGGCTTCGTCTATTCGGAGATCAACCTCGACGACCCCCTACCGAATGCGAATAGACCGGAGACCATCTATCCATCTGTAATTATATTAATAGTACGGAAACAGCAACTCGATCATCTCCCGACCGACAACATACTAACTACCTTCTCTAGTCACTGGCCTGGATATGTGTTCTATTTCGATTATATGTTAGGTTTTGGGTCGTAAGGGCGCCGGGTTTGGACGATCTTTGCGTTATAGCGTATCTGGTAGGACAATATTCTCCTCTACGGTTCAATATATTGATGTTAACACGATCAACTAGTTTTCAACCACACTCGTATCTGTCACCGTGATAGTATCGCTGAGATTTGGGCTCGGGAAGCATTTCTTATTGCTCGATGATTGGGAGTTGCACGGGTTTCTCAAAGTCTACTACGCAGGAAATATCGGGTACACCTCGTCGACTTGTCTCATCAAACTAGCACTTTTATTTCAATATCTCCGCGTTTTCGACCGAGGCCTTTTCAAGCGACGAGCGATCCAGGTACTCATCACGATAACAACACTTTGGGGTATTGCCTATACCCTCCTCACCATCATCCCGTGCTGGCCGATCTACAAATTCTGGACCGCGGATCCCACAGCTCATTGCTGGGGCTACGGCGCCCTCACGCCGAAGCCCTTCGTTGCTACCTATGTTAGCCATGCAGCGACCAATATGATCTTGGACACGATCGTGTTCCTAATACCTGTGCACCTTATTTTCAAAGAGGGCACAGGCACACCGACCCGAATTAGGCTTCTGGGGCTGCTAGCAATCGGAGTGATGTAAGTGGTACTCAATCTCATGGTGGACAAGCTATTAACAATAACAAAAGTGTCATTGGCATCGCGACCGCACGCCTCGTCACAATTGTAGATCATCGTGCGACAACCTACCCCACACGAGATCCGACTTGGTACGCGCCAATTAGTCTGCTACTAGCCGTCGCCGAAATCGTCGCAGCTGCGATTTGTGCGAGTATACCAATCTTCTGGCCGGTCCTGACAATGCAATGGGGAAGAATATTTGTGACGAAGGAAGTCAACATCACACGGGAGGCGCGATTCACAGATGACGACGAGGACGCCTTAACACGAGGAACCAGTCACAGCAGATCCGCGAGCGACCAGATTAGTGAGGGTTTCAATTCAATGTCCAAAAGCAGGGCGGCATACTACAAGGACTCGTATGTCTTGACACAGGTTGATCCACTGCGGTCGAAATCGGTTCAGATCAATGGCGGGACCCAGATCACAGGCGGATCGCTTCGCGAGCATGTGAAGGATAGGGGCAGGGAATGGGTTAAAATATGATAGGAATACGAACAATAAATACCCCCAAACAACTGAAAACATCTGACCGGATTTTACACGCTTAACATTGGCCAGTGCGAAATTTTTGCTAGACGTTTTGCTTCTGCCAACAATGACTGACCCCTTCCTGCAGTCGCGTATCAACCCGGGCCCAGCATGTGATCTGGAGAGGCTTTGACAGTTTCCATTTGCTCTGAAAGTATCGCCTTAACAACAGGAATCCCTCTTGAACTTAGAGAATAAAAACCACCGGTCTTCTCTTTGACGTATTGCTCTTGACATGAGACGAAACCGAGCTTGTTTCATCTGATGACGACGCTGTATCGGTGTATTCATCGTCATCCCCGGAGATAGCAGAGGAAGCTGCTGGGATAGGTCGTTCAAGACTGTGATATCGCTGCTCGTAGCCTTCATTGGCCGTAACGACAGTATCACTTCTCTGTCTTAGGCTAATATCGGGCGATTCTGAGTTCTTGCCCTCGCGCGCGCTGCCTTCGCTGTCAGAATCTAAGTTGCTTTCGCTAAGCAACGTTTCGTCGTCGTCTTCCTCTTCTTGTCCTTCTTCATCTGGGTCCTCGTGTGATTCAGAAATGTCTTCGTCACTTGATTTTTTGACGCCATCCAATATTTTGAAAGCACAATCCCAACAACCATGGTCATCGAAAAGTAACGCATCATAACCGAGTTGGCAACATAGACTGACTGCAGTCGAACGGGCTTGCCAATTCCCATAGGATTTGACTACTCCAGGAAGAGACGGATGAGGGCTTAGAAGCTCATCCCAATTTTGGATGGTCACTAAATCCCGCTGGGGCAAGACCATGGTGCTCGTAGTGCACCCTAACTGCCGTGTGACGACGCGGAGACGTCCCTTAGCTGGACGGTGACTGAAAAGCGCATACCCGAGTGCGTCTAGAATATTAATATCACCTATCCACTGACCTCGATGGTGGGCCGATACCACCGCGTCCACAATAGTACCACTTGGTATTCGATTGTGCGCACCGAAGTCAATCGGCTGAGAATACCCTGTGAGTTGGAGGTGAAGCGAAGTGTCCGCGAGAGAGTCCTCAAGTTTTCCATCGAAAGGATCGTGGTTGATCATTTCCCAACGGTTCGTATCCACTGTTTTGATCTCAATGCGACCGGTATCCGTCAGCCACCCGCTAACTGTGAGCCCGGGCATGCCTATATTGCCTCGAACAGACCGCAGACGAAAACTTGACGAATCAGCCAGGCGAGGACTACCGACCAATGCCGGGTGAATATAAAGAGTGTTTCCTGTAGAGACTGCGAGAACTTCACCCCAGCCTCCCACTGGTGATTTATCCGTTAACATGCCAGGATCATACCCAGTTTGCAACATCGACATAAGTCTCAAGGCTTCTGGGTGTAGATAGTCGTGTTGTAGTACACGTCTTATCCCCGATTTATAAGGAACACGTGACGCCTTCCATAAAGGGAGTGGGTTTTCTACTATAGTTGGATTGATAGTCGCGCCTGGGAGTTCCTCGTATAGATGGTTTACTGCTGCCAAAAATCTCAGGTATCTGCAGATGGGCAATGATTCAAATAACTTCACAAGACCGTACGGCTCAAGAGGTTTTGTGCCGATATATTTTCGCACCAGACCATTATCAATGTCAAGGTGACGAAAGCCGAACAGATCTGAAGTTATCAAAACTGCGTGAAAGCTAGTCCTTCCAGTTTCCGCGAGTTCGAAACTGGACTTATGGTTGACGTAGTAATTCTGCTTCGTCTTGGCGAATATTCGCAACATGGGCTGTGGTGGTTGTGACCATTCAATCGTTGGTCCAGCGTGTGCCATAGGAGGCAGCCATCTAATCCGGTCCACTCGGAATAAGAAAACGTGCCCCCCATCGGAGCGTACCCCGCGGAACTCTTCACATTTTGTGACGCCCAAAGAGCCTATTTTTCGGGGGTCCCTTGGATAAAGTATGACCTCTTCAGCGCTCGAGCCGCGGTGCACTGCAAGTCTTCGAGTCAGTCATTACTATTTGTAGCGTGGTTTCTCATGTTTCGGAGTTTTACATCATGTTTCCAGAGAGTACTTGCGCCAGAGAACAAAGAAATGAACTCCCAAAAACCTCTAGAATAGGTAGAAAATACCACAAAGAAGTTACTCACACGGCATGAAGATGAGACAGGCATACTTCCAAGCCGTTGATCGATTCTGAGGCTTATAGCCCATGAATCGTCCAATGTAGTCTTGCACAAACGCATCCTGGTCATCAGGTTGACGCAGCGCCTGACAAAAATTGAGCGATGCCAACCCAAACGATGCGAATAGCCGATGGGACTTAACGACTGGGTGTTCGACAACCTTGCGAGACCGCCATCCGAGATTCAAAAGTGTATTGGCCCTTCGTCGATCTTCATGATTGTCTATCTTGACAATAGCAAGGGAGTCAAGTATGAGTCGAATCCAAGTACCCTGTTTTGGAACGCCGTCCTTTTTCATCAAAGGGAGCAATGCCTCCTCAATTTTGGAGAAGGCGAAGAGAATGAAGTCTGTGGCCGAGCCCAATGTGATGTCTTCACTCTCTGACCATTGGCCGATGAAAGCTCCAATTAGAACCAGAGTAAACTCGTTGACTGTAAATCTCGAGCCACCAGAGGGTGTGCATTCGAGTGAGCGAGAAGTGACCCCTACGTTCCCGTAGTACCGAAGATGAGCCAGTGATAGAGACCAATCAACGCCGTTAATGACGTTAGAATGTTCAAAGGCCGGTCGGCTGAGACCGACGGTGATCTGGCTAGACTGAACTAGATGGTCATGCTGGAAAATCTCATGCGTCTCGGGGTATAACACAATGAGATCTGGATATATGTGCCATGAGATGAGAGCCAGAATTACCTGAACGCTAAAGATCAGCTGAGTGCTTTCAAATTAACTCTGTCCGGTTCGTATTGCGTGGCCGCATCATCTGTAGTTAAAAGAGAAATGATTTCAGAAGCGAAAGTCCACATACCGCACCATCAGATATGCTGCAACTCATACCCCCTATGACCTTCTCTAGAATCTCTAACGCAACAGTCCAAGTTTCCGTGACACTGGTGTATACGTCTGTCTGCATGTTGACAGTACCCTTGACTCTGTTCAGTAGGCTTCTCACTGCTTTCTGGCGGGATCTAACGACTGGTGAGTCGTTAGCAGCAGCAAGCCAAGCTCTTGCACTGTTATCCCACGCCGCCAATTGGTTCTGGTCGAGCGACAAGTGAGAGCTCACTGCCTCAGACAAGTCGACAAACTCGGCGTTGACTACCTTCTCGTCAAGTTTACGCTTTCTCTCAGATACAAGCTCCATCCAGCTGGAGTGCAGAAACGTATCAGTTGGTGTTCCAAATCGTGACTTTTGAGTATTTGCCGGCTACTGTCAATCTCCAAATCGAGAAGAAGGACCACTCACTGCAATGCATGTTAGCATAGATCTGCTAAAATTATAGATTTGGCGTGCGCCGGTCCTCTACCTACCATCGCTGTAGCTTCTTCTGGCCGCCAGCAACAAGCCAGCATGCAAGCCAGTAGATGGCAAGCAATAGCCGCTGGGCTAGAAGTGGCAGCAGCCCAAATCGAGGTGCCGTCAACGCCGACATACTCTTGAAACGGCCCATACGATTCGGGGGGCTGAGAATTGGTGTTGAAAGACTGAGCTATTTCAGATGCTCGTTTCCCGTAAGCCTCCATCAGCTTCTGGTGGGAGTTAGCAAAGGCTACAGCTTCTTTCACAACGCCGAAGATATAAACTCGATTGATGGAAGATTACTAGGACCTACTGGGGTTTTAGGCAAGACTGTGTGAAAGAGTGAACCCAGGCGTCGGGCGGTCACATGTATAGAGCCATGCTCGGCCTCAGATCGCTTTTTGTCAGGCAAAGCCAGACTCAAAGCCTTGTATTCTTCCGGGGCCGTGATCTTGATAAGGGAGAAATCAAAGTTGGCGTTGGCTAGAGCAAAGGTTGTCTCTTGTGTTGTTTGTGCCAGCGAGGCTTGAATCTTGCTGATGGCACTCATGCTGAAAAGTACCTACATAAAGTGTGTAGGTAGACCTTACTCGTGCTCGAGTTTTTATAAATTCAAGTCAAGAGAATTGGATCTATGGATTAGGATACCTTGGGTAAATGATTTGCAAATTCAGCTGCTCGCAGGAATCAGACCAGACTGTGCTTTATTAGGCAGCCTGCGGGGTATTGGCCTGCCTCGCCTACTTGCGCATTCAAGGCAGAATCGCCTGGGGCAGATGATGCCGTGCCCAGCAAGCATTGCTGAGATTGGATACATTTGCCATAGCCATCTGTGCCACCTGCATTGAGGACTGGGGATGACGGTATGTAGGTAGGATCGGTGCAGCCCCCACATTGCTGCTGTGGGCGGCAGCACGATGCTGCATATTGGGGGCTGTTAAAGAAACTCGAGGCGCGAACAAGCTCGACATCTCAACTCCTGTCCCATTAAGAGTCAAGACGTTAGGTAGGGACCGACCACCACAGGCGAGATGAGCAGCGCGGGCATCCCGTTGCAGCTCCTTGGGTACAAGCCACAATGAAGCCAGCACTAACCACCACACCCCAGGTGCATTCCAGCCACTTACCTACATGAGGTAGGTATTACCTTACACCATAAAGCACCACAATACTGAGAATATGATACCACGGCATTACGTAGTGAACCAAAGGGGCCTTGTGGTTTGGAGATAATACCGATTTATTGATCAGTTATCGCAGTACTAGAGCTGTCCACGATTGGCCTGCCTGGCTAAAGTTGACCACGAGTCACCACGCGCCGCAGGGCCATCGCACAGCTAGACAATCCATTCTTGCGACGCCAATCCTTTTCTCATAACTCTCGCGCAGAAGCAATGCCTTCAGCAGCTATCAAAGGGTATCAATGTCCGAACCAGATCCGTAAAACGCCTCGACCAACGGACTCGTGTCCACTGCGAACGGACAGCTTGCGACACCATCCTATCGCATCAGACACCGCAGGGGATAAGCCTGTTCATTCTCAGAAACAGTCCGCGGGTGGCTGGAAGAGAGCGCCATTGCAACGGCAGGTGGTTGGGACACGGCTAGCTTAGAAACCGTGGACCTTGATGGTCTTGGGATCTAGCTCCAGGCCGTCTTCCTTGTCGGTCAGGAACTGGTGGACGTAGTTGCGCTGGTCGCCCTGAAGCTGGATCACTTCGCCCATTTCAGAGTCGACGACGATCGTGCCATTGCAAGCTGACGACAAGAAACAAATTAGCACAAATGTCATGGTAAACGAGGGTATAGTCTAGGAGCGGCAACATACCGAACTTCTTCTTGATGACCTTGAGAATCTTCTTGCGGTCAAACTTGGTGGGCAGGCCCTGAACGGTGGTCAAGGTCTTACGTCCATTGCGCTCTAATGAGAGAGAAAAGGCAGGTCAGCTCAGCCGTCACATGAGACCAATGTGATAACGCGTGGGGAGATGGTGGGGGCACACAGCAGGCTCAGGAGTGACCACGGTCAGGCCATGCATGAGGTGCATGAGCTGAGCGATTTTGAGGCCGACAGGGCCAGGAGAGGGAGAGTTACGTACGCTGGATGCGGATATGGACGTTGTCTTGTTTCTGCTTGGTCTCGCCAACAGGAGTTTCGTCCGCTTCGGCGAACGGATCTGTATGCAAAGCCGTTAGCGGCTGACGAGCTGAGGCTGGCTACTGGGCTGGGGACAGATAGAGGGGTAATCTGCACAGCGATAAGGGATTTGGGGGAATAGACAATAGCGATGGCGCTGAACAACAACGCGCAGCGCGTCTAGGCAGAGGTGACGGTAGACAGGAGAGGGAACCAGGCGTACCGTAGGTCTTGAGATTTTCGATGGACATAAACTCGAGTTTTCCGGGGGACGCGGGGAAAGGGGTTCGGTGGATGGGATCGAGGGGGTTGCGACCGACCAGAGTCTCGCGGATGGCAGATGGGGAAGGCTGTCGAGGTGGATGCAGGTGCAAGCTGTGGTGTTGCAGTACTGAGAGGACCAGATTGGTGATGTTGTGTGGATGAAGAAGACAAGAGAACGGGTTGCAGGTACGCAATGCTTTTGTAGGCACTGCGCATCGGAACCACAGGTGGGAGGGCTGCGAGGCACGCAGGTCGGGGGTCGGTCAGTTGGTCAGTTGGTCAGTTGCTGCCGCAATGGGGAAAGTCGCAATGGCAAAGGGTGGCGCTTTCGGCACTGTGAGTCTGCACAGCCCACTATTTTTTACCTTAGTATGACCTGGGACTGTTTGCCGCCCGCCGGTTTGCTTGCCAGCTCCCTGCACCTGGGACACTGAGGAGCCAGCGGCCTGACCAACAGAGGGGCAATGACAATGACGTACAGTGCGCCTCCAACATACATACATGTAACTGTCATCCAGCGTGTACCTATTCAATCGTACCCTTCTGTTGGTTCCTCTTGCTTCTCAATGGGGAGCAGGAAGAATACATGTAGGCACAATAAAGATATTGTACTCAGTCATAAGTCAAGCGTGAATTTCCATCTGTCATTTCATATTTCGCTCCTTTCTATCGCTCACTGTAATAATGATTGACATGCCTTTGCTGCTGGGCGAGGTAATTCCTTGTACTAATTGATGTTTCTCTGCGCCAAACAAATCTTCTCACCAAGTTTTGTCTGCAAATTGGACTGGACTACCTGTTACCTCCTTAGGTACCGTATCTGCGTGTCTCTACGAGACTCACACATCAACTTCAGCGTCTTCATCGGACGAAATATATGCATCGAACAATGGCTAGCTACCAATTTTAAATCGACTCATTCAATCCATCGAGGGTGTTGGCGACATTGAATTCCATTTCGCGATCGACCTCTGGGGAAACATGGCTGCTGAGATAGAGCCATTTGCGCCTGGCTCGACCAGTCTTATTCAAGATGAGTCTTGCCTCGCCAGTTGGACACCTCTTTTCTGGAAGAAGTGTACCTTTGATCGCGACATCTTTGTCGGGGTTATGAATAATCTCATTCTCAATCCCAATATCAACTCGTCTTGGCTTTTCCGAGCAGACATATTGCTTGAGCAGCAGGGCAAAGATGAGTGTCAGGGCGACGACTTAAATCTCAGACCTATCATTGTCCATTTCAAGGATTTCTACCTAGACAGATTTCTGATCCGCAAACTCATCCCACGAAATCCCCAAAGGGACTCGGATTTAGATCAAACATGCTTGTTTTACCAAAGCAAGGCACCCAACGGAGTGGTCTCGCGTACCTTGGTGGTTTACAAGCCACATTCTTCTCAATCCGATATGCCTTTTTACCATCCCAAAGTTCAAGGCATTGCGTATTTACACGAATGGAATCACCAAAGCGGCGAAGCTACCATCTCCACTCATTATCAATACTTTAGTGATCTTATTCCGGATGCCAAACTGACGAGGACTGGCCTTTACCTGTTGTCTACGCTGTCCAAGCACGGCGAAGGACGCAACAAAGGCTACGTCAAGCGAGTTATTCACGATACCATCATACCGCAGATCGCTCTTCAATCCACCTATACGCGATTAAAAAAGAAGTACGCCCGGCGACTGATCCAGGAATGGGCTGAGGTTACAGACCCTACAAAACACGTATTTGAAGATCTCGGGATCGCATCCTTTCTTATCGAGCTTTGGGCCCAGATGTACAGAGACTGTGAATTCCCAGGCTTCGTGGACATTGGTTGCGGAAATGGCCTGCTTGTATACATTCTACGCGCCGAAGGATATTCTGGCTGGGGATTCGATGCGCGACAACGCAAATCTTGGAATAATTATAACGACAAAATCGACGCACACGGCAACGGTAAGCCAAAGGATATCCTTCGCCAACTCGTACTGCTACCTTCAATTCTCCAGGATGGGATAGAAGTAAGTGGGACTGATGAAGAGCTGGCAGTTCAAGTACACGACGGCATATTCCCTCGTGGGACCTTCATCGTCTCGAACCATGCCGATGAACTCACGCCGTGGACGCCTATACTGGCTGCAGTCTCAGATTGCCCGTTCATCATGATACCATGCTGCAGCCACGACTTGTCAGGTGCTCGATTCAGGGCAGCGGCGCCCAAAGACAAAGGAAAATCACCATCTGCATATTCGTCACTAGTAGAATGGGTGAAGCAGCTCGCAGTCGACTGCAACTGGGCAATTGAGACAGAGATGATGAGGATACCCACGACGAGGAACACGGGGATAGTAGGCAGGCGCCGTATCGACGAAACGGCATCTGTAAATATTCCAAATATTCTGTCTAATTATGGTGGTACTGGTGGATATGTTGAAAATGTACTTAAACTAGTGAAGACATCTCCACGAGGACATTGAAAGTAGCCCCATTAGACTCATTGTCGACACTCTGCTGTACCACTTCTCAGCTCAGTGTGAAACTCGCCATAAACGGAGAAAACGTAGAGGATGAAAAGGCAAATCGGGCAGTTTAGATTCTATCCCTCAATTATTCGTCCAATTCCGAGTCTCGAATCAAGTGTTCGGAATCGTATCGGTTGCAGGACGATACACCGTTTAGTGGCATAGGTGGATAGTGTCATATTTGAAGACGTTAAGGTTGGAGGACAGATTTCACGTGACTCGACTGGGCTGGACTCCGATTGGCAACGTCGCATGTTGGCAGGCCGCTAACAATTAGGACATGGGGGATAATGCGTAGCCGGTCCTGTCCTGTCCTGTCCTCCAAATTAAATGTCCAGTACACCAATTCGAGAACCACGACATCTTCAGCTTTCTCGGGTACCACCCTCCACGCCGCCAACATGAGCTACGGCAAGAAAGACGAAGATGCCGACCTCGGCCTGGTCAAGGTTGATCGCACCCAGGTCTTCCAAGAAGGTATTCCATCTGCTTGCCCCCCTAATCGTCGACCACCGCCCCTTGCTTGTCACGATCCCCCACCAGGCATAGCACATGGCTAATTGAAGACGTCGTCCAGCCCGATTGTTCAACAGCTCGCCCATTCAGCCACGAAGATGCCGAATTCTCCTCACAAAGATTGCTCTACTCCTTTATACGGGAGAGAAGTTCCCTACCAACGAAGCCACCACCCTCTTCTTCGGTATCTCGAAACTGTTCCAGAACAAAGATGCCAGCTTACGCCAGATGGTCCATCTCGTCATCAAGGAGCTGGCCAACTCCGCCGAGGATATTATCATGGTCACGAGCACTATCATGAAAGACACTGGCGGCAGCACTGATGTCATATACCGGCCTAATGCCATCCGAGCCCTGTGCCGTATTATCGATGTTAGTCTACCTACTGACCGTAACTTCTGGTTCAATCTCCATAGCTAACCTGTTGACGCAGGCGACTACCGTCCAATCGATCGAACGAGTCATGAAGACCGCCATCGTCGATAAGAACCCTTCAGTTTCCTCGGCGGCCCTCGTTTCCTCCTACCACCTCCTTCCCATCGCCAAAGATGTCGTTCGAAGATGGCAATCCGAGACCCAGGAGGCCGCTGCTTCGGCCAAGTCCTCTGGCGGTTTCTCCTTTGGTCTCTCTTCCTCCTCTGGTTCACTACCCGTGAACAACTCCACCATGACACAGTACCATGCCATTGGTCTATTATATCAGATGCGATCACACGACAGAATGGCCTTGGTTAAGATGGTTCAACAGTTCGGTGCTGCCGGTGCCGTGAAGAGCCCGGCTGCTATCGTCATGTTGGTCAGATTGGCGGCCCAGCTCGCCGAAGAGGACCAGTCACTCCGGAAACCCATGATGCAACTGCTTGATGGGTGGTTAAGACATAAGAGCGAGATGGTCAATTTTGAGGCTGCCAAGGCCATTTGCGACATGCGAGACGTCACCGACGCCGAAGTCAACCAGGCCGTTCACGTGCTCCAGCTTTTCCTGTCCTCCCCCAGAGCCGTCACCAAGTTCGCCGCTCTCCGGATCCTACATAACTTCGCCTCTTTCAAGCCGGAGGCCGTGAATACCTGCAACCCCGACATCGAAGCCCTCATTTCTAACAGCAATCGCTCGATCGCGACGTTCGCTATCACCACCCTTCTCAAGACCGGAAACGAAGCTAGCGTAGACAGGCTTATGAAGCAGATCTCCGGTTTCATGTCAGAAATTACCGACGAGTTTAAGATCACCATAGTGGAGGCTATCCGTACTCTGTGTCTCAAGTTCCCTAGCAAGCAGGCCGGTATGCTTGCCTTCCTTAGCGGAATCCTCCGCGACGAGGGCGGCTACGAATTCAAGCGCGCGGTTGTTGAGAGCATGTTCGATCTCATCAAATTTGTCCCTGACTCCAAGGAGGATGCTCTTGCCCACCTGTGTGAATTCATCGAGGACTGCGAGTTCACCAAGCTCGCTGTGCGCATTTTACATTTGCTTGGTCTGGAAGGACCCAAGACGTCGCAGCCGACGAAATACATCCGCTACATCTACAATCGTGTTGTTCTGGAAAATGCCATCGTGCGTGCGGCTGCCGTCACCGCTCTTGCCAAGTTTGGTGTTGGACAAAAGGATCCCGAGGTGAAGCGAAGTGTCGATGTCCTCCTGACGAGGTGTTTAGATGATGTGGATGATGAAGTTCGCGATCGTGCTGCCCTCAACCTCAGACTAATGCACGAGGAGGATGACATGGGCGAGCGATTCATCAAGAATGGTAAGGCATGAAAGCGAACCACGCAGATTGTCTGTACTAACATTTACTTCAGATAACATGTACTCTCTGCCCTATTTCGAGCACCAGCTCGTTATGTACGTGACGGCAGATGACAAATCGGCCTTTGACATCCCCTTCGATATTAGCAAGATCCCTGTTGTTACACGGGAACAAGCAGATGCCGAAGACCGGACAAAGAAGCTTACCGCTACGACACCATCTCTCAAGCCAGCCAAGACTGGACCCTCAAGAACTGCGCCCACAGGAGCAGAGGCACAAGCTTCCGCAGCTGCGGCGGCTCAAAAATACGCACAGGAGCTTATGGCCATCCCAGATTTGGCAGGCTTCGGTGGCCTTCTGAAGTCCTCCCCTGTTGTTGAACTTACCGAGGCAGAGACAGAATATGTTGTCACAGTTGTCAAGCATATCTTCAAAGAATACATTGTGCTTCAGTACGAGGTCAAGAATACACTTCCAGATACCGTCTTGGAGAACGTGGCGGTCGTAGCCACTCCGGCGGAAGAAGAGGAGCTCGAAGAAGTCTTCATCATTCCTGCCGATAAGCTCGCGACAGACGAGCCTGGCAAGATTTATGTCGCATTTAAGAAGGCCGCTGGCGAAGGCTCTATGCCTACCAGCTCCTTCTCCAATGTGCTCAAATTCACCAGCAAGGAGATTGACCCGACGACGAACGAGCCTGAGGAGACTGGGTATGATGACGAGTACGAAGTGGGAGACTTCGACTTGGCGGGCAGCGACTACGTGATACCCACTTACGCTGGCAACTTCAACCACATATGGGAGCAAGTTGGAGCATCTGGAGAAGAGGCTGATGAGACATTACAACTGTCTGGCATGAAGAGCATCGCAGGTAAGTTCCATCTCGTGACCACATGCTATAATAGATGCTGACCCATATTCGAACAGAGGCCACAGAACAGTTAACAAAGGCATTATCATTACAACCATTAGAAGGCACGGATGTGCCAGTCAACCAAACGACGCATCAACTCAAGCTATTGGGCAAGACCGTCAACGGTGGACGGGTGGTGGCCAACATCAGAATGGCCTACTCGTCCAAGTCGGGAGTTACAACCAAGATAATAGTCCGCAGCGAAGAGGAGAACGTGGCAGCCATGATCATCGGGTCGGTGGCGTAATGATGTCTCGTAATGAATTGTGGGTTCTCCAGGGGTAGCGGCGTTATCGTACTGCAAAATCTGGCTAGCGCAAAGTCGTTTCAATTTCGAGGATACGCATTCATAGATTCTGGGATTGGAATGGTCTTACGATGGTGTCGAACTGCGAAGGCAATGAGATGCTGTGGTGCTGGGACGAAAGAGTCGTCCAACTGTTGATGATCGACTCGATCTGCAAAAGCATGCGCAGAGTGTTGTAGAAAAGAGAAGTGTCAGAAACTACACAAGCCGAGAGAATATCATAGTGGAAGAAGACAAGTTATGATACTAAGATGAACAGATCACTTAAAAAGTCAACTGAGGTTAGCCAGATCTCGGCAGCGCTCCTCTTTTCATGATTGGTGCTGATGCCTATGGTTGAAGGCATCTGGGCAGAGGGTCAGTGAGTTGCTGTGTGTCATAGACATAGATATCAATGTAGTTGTAGTCGGCCGATATTGACGACTCAAATAACAGAGAGTTTGCTTTGAAGACGATGTCTGGGTCCATAGAGTACCGAGTAGTTGTACCGATCTCCTAGAGAGCCCTCGACCCAACCATCTTACCCGTCTTTCTCAAACTTTACCTAATAGTACAATACCGGGTCAATCAGCAATATGTTTGTCCTATTTTATAGAACTTGCAAGACCTGCGTTTAAGACAGACGTAGATATACCGCGGTTAGTAGAGGTGAGCGTGGAAACTGCCAGGAGTTAATATGAGTGCTTCGGGTGATCCGGGGCTGCTGGAGTTGAATTTAGCTTGGGGGTTCTTGTATGTTCCTCGTCCGGGGATAGGATGCGTGGCAGTGAGCCGGCTGTGATTGTTTTGGAGTGAGTGGTATGTTGGAAATGCGGGTTTGGTTTGACGTTTTAGTTTGGCTGGTATTGTGAAGGGAGGGCGCAGCGGTTGGTTGTGCTTAGTAGGATGTTTTGGATCTTGGGGATGGATTGTTGGGTTAGTAAGATAACCTTGAGGGCTCCCAGGTTCAGTTCTATCTGAAACGTTGCAAGATGTTACAGGCTTACACATTGCGAGAATTCACAAAAATGTGCAATGCTAGAGCATTGTATATCGAGAACATGGTTACCTACTGAATGAGATTAAATGTGTATGAAGATGACTGGGTACCTATGTGTAACAATCAAAATGAGAAGACAAATTGTGTATAGTGCATTCATATATTCTCATTCAAAGTCAAATAAGAGTGGTATCTCCGAATTAATTACAAGTTCTTTCCGATCATTACCAGAGCGAAATTGGATCGCCTTCCACAACCATAACTCTTCGTAGCTGCAAAGTTCTGTATCCCGATACTGCTAGCTGTTGCACACACCTGCATATTGTGCTTGTGGCGAATCCCCCTGGCATCACTTCCCTGTTCTAGAAAGTCTTCCATGTGGCGAGCTGGTCCCATGCCTCCAAATGTCTTGCAAGTTCTACACTGGGTTCATCGTGTCTCCTTCCTCGTGTATGCTCCGCCCCATTCTAATTCTTTGTCTCTCTCAGTATCCTTTCGCAACCTCTCATGACACATTTAGTTAACCTTCTTCCCATTGGCCTTCTGCTCTTGACCCTCCACATAAGGGTGCTTGATCGTCAAGCACCAAATATCAAGGTAATCGCAAATAGTGACAATGACATCGACGACGAATGAACCGTAAACACCAATCGCCATGCCGAGCATGCAGAACATGGCCGCAACCTGGTAGACGTCGTCACCAAGTGCCGAGGGCCAACCAGATGCCCATCCAACGTGTTCCTTGAGTATCGGACCAATGGAGTCGATGATGGCTGCACACAGGGGCACGACTAGAACATTCCAGTACGGGAAATCTAATTGGACGAGATGCGCGGTGATCATCTGACCCACGGAGTACGCATTCACGATGCCCGCGAACATGACGAAAGGCACCAAATGCTGAAGGCGAACAACAGGTTGCAGGTAAAGATAAGCCACGATCAAAATCCAGGTCCCGAAGAACGGCACCAAGCCCAACAACGCACCACGGCTTCTGTCGCCCCTCGCGCGTCGAGCTTTGATAACATTTTCGGCGCTCTGGACCGTGTTCAAGACTAGGACGACGATACCTTGAACCAAGTACCATTGTGTGAAGGACAACTCGTAGATGAACTGGGGAATGCCGATGGTGCTTGGAACACCGAGCGTGTGGAGCATGCTCTGTTGCCAGAAGGAGGCTCCGCCCATGTATCCGGTGAGCGCGTACACGAAGACGAGGATGAGGACGCCTTCGACAGGGCCGTTGACGATGCCGAGGGTGAGGGTTTTGGTGTGGTACTCATCCCACGTTTGGACATAGAAGGTGCATAGTGCTGCGATGTCGCTATTAGTTACGAAGACAAAGGAATGTGCGCGAGATGGGAGGTGGGGAACGTACAAGCGAAAAGAGTCGCAACCGTGTACCAACTCTGCCCCATATTCTGGCTCGCAGCAAAGATCAAAACCTCCAGACACGTATTCAACGCATCGACACCATGATCAAACAACTCTCCCAAGGGGCCACTCTGTCTCGTGCGCCTGGCCTGGCTGCCATCGACCGCATCGAAAGTCTGGTAGAGGAACAACCCCGCAGCCCAGCTGTAGTAAACCCAAGGCGGGCAGTTCTGGTCAAGCGTCGGGTTATACCAGAGCATGGTGCAGAAGTTCGCAATGACGAACATGAAGCCCGTCAGCGTGATGAGGTTGGGCGCCATCCACTTGGGGAAGCAGTGTATGACGACATTTGTGTAGAAGGGCTTGAGGATGTATTTCGAGGTCAGGGAGTGGTCGACGCCCGAGTATTTGTACTGCTTTAGATTCGGCAGGTATTCCTGGCGTACGTAGACCATCTTTGCTATGGCTGTCGCAGATGCGCTGCAACACACGATCCGTTCTGGTTCTGGTGGAGATGACGTGGGAGGGACAGATATGTATTGTGCTAGACTCGGGTCCCGCAAAGAGGCCGAGTTTAGAGAGAACAAAGCACTATTTGCAACCGTGTCATGAAGGGAAACCACCCGCCCTGAACGATAGAAAGGGAGGAATTTCAGGAATGCCAAAGGATGGTGATGGAGGCTAGTTGGCGCATCAGATGTGGACGGTAGGTGCTGTAAGCCAGAGATTATTTGGCCTTTCTTTATTTTTCTTGCTAAATTTGGGAATCATCAGGGTTTCATGCGAATGCAACGTCATTAAAGTGGAATGGAGCGCGTCGAATCGCGTCGGGTTTTGCGCTGCGCACAACCTGCGCCGGCCCTCCCAACAGGTTTCAATTTATCGGGTACGTACCTCTTTGTCTCCTGTACCTACATGACCACAAGACCCCTCCCATTCAACTCCAAGGGGTCAGCTGAAGGGCTGTCTTCACGTGATTGCTTCCTCAACGCATTGAATGAGACATGTATTCGGGTTCGGGATTCATATTTAACTGCAGCGGAGAAGAGCATGACCTCTTCTTACATTCCCATCCTTGGGGACATATACCTCTGCGAGACATCATCTTAAAGCACGAAATACGAGATGGACACAGCGAATCGGAGATGGAAAAATAACCCAGAACAGCGGGAATTTTACGTTCTCAATGATTTTTTGGTTCTTGAAGTGGGTGATGAGGACTTGGCTTGTGCCTAATGAAAGCTGGATATCTAGTTGACAGCACAAGGTTGGCACTGTTTGACTATCTGAGATTGCGAGAGGGTAGAATGGTCTGTTGGTGTTTGACCCGCAAGCGATGTATATGACGGTACTGTGAAGGTAATGCACTGTGAAGTCGAGATAGTAATTGAAGCGTGGCAGACTATAAGTCCTCAGAAGTTTGAACGCGAGATGTCACAAGACGTAGTCCGACCAATACCGGGTGCGAGAAGGGCAAACGAGTCGAAACGGATTTGGTTCTTTGGAGGTTCTGATAGTGGTCAGTGGCCACTTAGGTTGTTAGCAATGTGTGCTTATTGAGCTGATAGATACACATGTACAGAGTTATTGTTCATCACGTATGCAACCGATACGGTATTAATAAATCAGCAAATTCATCTGTATGGCCTCCATCCGTAACAGGCACAGAAACGCCGATGATGTCGTACAGAAGTCGCTACCCGACGCCTTTTCTCCAGCCCAGATCCCAAATGAAATCAGATCCACGCATGTATCTTCGTTCAACTACAGCCACCGCCAGCAAATTGAAGAAAAGATACGATGCAGTACAAGATGGTACGGATATATATGCTCAGTCCGTGAATGTAGCCGATTACGAGCTTTGATTCTGGATTTGTGTACCGTTCTTGTTATGCTTGTCGTCGGCAACACCAGGACCCAGTTGTGTTCCTTCATCCGCCAAGTCGTATCAATTGTTGGAGTACCGTAGTGTGTCCCTTCTCGTTTCATGGAGTATCAGCGTCTGTTCCTGAGCAGCACCGCAGACAAGTAAGCAATCGATAGGCTAGCAACATCATCCGTCAGGTTGGTCAGCACAGTTTCCGGAACCTCGTCTCCTCTCCCAGTCACAGCGAATTGTAACGTGCGACTTCATCGTTGTATCATCAACTGAAGTCGACGCAGAAGACCCACGGGGTTTTCTGTCGGTCTTAACTTTCCTCAGATAGACCTAGCTGGGTTATATAATGTCTTCCAAAAGTTGTATGTGGTCTGTAGGATTTGTGGTCCTCGTGCGTGCCGCGCAGTGAGATGCGCCACGACTATAGGAAGCAATATCTTGCTTCGGACCATGCGGTCAACGAGTTGTATCAGCAAATTCGCAAAACAAATCGCACTGGATTCACAGACGGCTTTCAAGAGCGTTATTACAGAAGCTCATCGCTGCCACTTGCAACGCTATCGACGATGGCCCGCAGTACAGCCCGCTCTTCGAAGACGGGGCCTTGGCCGTCACACTTGGCCTGGCACTTGAGCCGCTCGCTTACGTCGGCAACATCGACGAGGCCCTTCTTGAACAGTTCATGAGAAATAATGTAATCCCAGGTAGCGCCGGCAGCCAACAAGCGACCACCTTCAGATTCGACGATACGATGGCTGGGCGTCTTGTTGGCATGGTTTTGGAGTAGATCGGAGTAAAAGTCGGTTGGTTTGTACTGCATGGGCCCCGCAGTGATGCCGGCAACAGGAGACATAGATCCATGGTGTTGTGCCTGAACACTAGAGGTAGCGCGCAGGATCTCGTTTTCCGTGCTTATTTTCTGCATTTCTCGTTTTAGTTTCTCGTTTTCGGTAGCCGTGTGAGACTGGGCAGCTTCGAGGCTAGCCAGCTTTGCTTCGAGATCCTTCACGTGGCGCTCCTTGCGCTCACGGAATGCACGTTGCCTAGAATAGAGTTAGAGGTTATCAATTGGAGGGGACTTCGCTAAAGTCCAACGAGAATTATGTCCCTGGGGTAGGATGGGCAGAATTGACATACGCAGCTCTGTTCTGAGCCTTGCGGCGAGATTGGGCCGGGGTTAGGTCATCCTCATCTGAGTTAGAGCCAGTGTTTCTACTGTTCATCTCGGGATCCTGCTTGGTGACAGGCATAAGGTCGGGCTGATGGGCCTTCATTTGCTGCGCATCGTCGACTACGGCTTGATTCTGGCCGTGGAGGGGCAGGTTGGGCGGTGTCGGAGGACCAGGCGGGCCATGGAATGCTTGGGCTTGATGGTTGTTAAACTGACTAAAGTGCTCGAAGTTCGGCTGCTGAAAGTGGTCGTGATTCTGGAATTGCTCGTAGATCTCCTACAGCAAAGACGAGAATCAGCGCTCGGCGCCATGTTTCAGACCTCAAGGCAAGCTGTCCACTGGGCGACGGAGGGGAGGGGAACAGAAACAACAAACATACGTGGGGCGAGCGATTGCGATTCTGTGACTGACTGAAATCGTCGGTGGAAGTGGCGGGATTAGAATGGGAGGGTGTTAGAGGAGGGACGCTCATGAACTGGTAGGGCTGAGCTCCACCGAAATAAGAGTGCGAGAAATCCATAGTCGAAGCCGGGGCCGGTAGTCAATCGAGATCTGTAGTATACAATGCTTGCTTGGTGATATTGAGAGCTTGCTAGGAAAAGACGAGGGAAGTAACAGAGACTCTAGCAGGCTTGATGATTCGTCTGAGCGAACGAAGTGAGACGAGACACGGTGTGAGGTGATCGTGAGAGAGACAATGGATGGGTTTAAAAGCGAAAGCAGGAGAAGGCGGGGATAGAGGATTCGGCCGTTATGCAGCTATGCAAAGATGCAGAGCACCGGGTATTAGAGGACTGGGAGTGTGCGGTGTCCTCCCCTGTCGGCGTCTGGATGGATGCTTGTGAGACCTTGCGACAGGTTGATTGGAGCTGTTTGGGCTTGTCTTGGAAATCGAGGGGTCAGGGACGGGCGCACAAGGACGAAGGAAAAGAGGAGAGCAGGGCTCGTGCTGCAGCGTGTGCGATGTCGTAGCAAGGAACTGATGAGATGATATTAGGACTACAGGTATGTAGGTAGTGATGTTATGTACGAGTGGCATGGAGTACGAAAATAGCTGGGTTGCTGCCGGATGGTGATAGAAAAACGGCCTAAGCTGCAGTTCTATGTACAAAAAGGTATGGAGTAGTTGGAGCAGACAGACAACCTACATGTAATAATCATGGGTGGTGTGTGAATCAGTGCTTGGCTAGCTGCACTGGTTGGTGACTTGCTTCTTGGAGGTCGGGCCTCTCTCTCTTCTCTCTGCCATCTGGTCGAGGGTCGGGGTCGCGGCTGGACGATGTTCACGGGTTGGGGATTGAGTTGGAACTGGGATCTGGGTTCGTTTCAACCGTTAACTTCGTTTAGCTCCGCGGGTCCTCCACTGCTCCAGGCGAGACCCTTTCGTTCTGTGCCTCTTCTGGACTTCTGCTGTCCCCCCCTTTTACCATGTCGGGCCATGCCAGGCCATGCCATGCTCGCCATGTTGCAATCCATGCTACTACAGTACCACCCTTACGTCGCCGATCTACTCTACAGGCTACATGACTCCGCTCTCGGTGCGCTGTAGGTGGTGAAAAGAATGATGGGCGAACAGGCTAGACAAACAGGGGACCAACGAGAAGTGGGACAGCCTCCAGTCCGTCCTCGACAACCACAACCACCTCTTCGCCCGCCAGTTCATGGTAACGAGGGACACCCTCGACACCTCGGGCACCTTGGAAGGCGGATACCAACTAGTACGAGGCTAAAGCTGGTCTGGCAGCGGGTGGAATTGCGGAATTGGCCCGAGACCCTGGAACATACCACTCACTACTGCGAGGTACTGATCTGCTTCAATCAATCGGGAGGCTCTTTTCGTCCAACCCGTTGCTCTTATGCCAACTGCCTGCCTAGGTGCCCGGTAGACACCATTCCCACATCGTCCATCGACTTTGGCCCCTCAACTTCCTCGCCCGTAAGCAGCCACCAGCCTGACCGGTGCATTAGTCCAAGCATCCAACATCACAGCGGTCCCGCTATTGTCATCATGTGCCTGCAGCCTGTTCGACGGTGCTTCCTCGCGTCAACGTCGTCGAGAACCGGAGCCATACACGTACTCTTACACGTCAATTGAGCGTGGTCATGAACATTGCATCATCATTGATGACAGGCCCTGTAGATATCGTATTATAGTTTATTTTCGTCTATTATACATGTCGGATCTTTCGTACAGCTGTTGACGACTTCAGACCCGATTTGGAGACGATGAAACCCCCGTCAGCACCTGGCCACTATCACTTGTTCCGACCTCACCACCTTATCACGAAATCTCGCCCTGCCGACCTCATCAGAATACCATTCGGGTAGCCGGGCTTCGGGAATTGCGATATTGACCATGTTCACACCCAGCGATCGCTACGCTTTCGACAGCCTGGCAAGCCTTATTCAGCCCCATGATCGGCCACCGTCTCTCACTTCTGGACACAAGTCCGGATGTGCAAGCAGGGTAGTCATGTGTGACGCGTGTCTTGATCTTTTCGTGACTAACTTCCCTCCTTGAAGATTGATACGACGGCCATTTCGACCTATCTACCCCGGAAGAAGCCTGGTTAGTATTGCCCCATCACTTGATCTGGGGGCTTCCATAATGCACGTGTCGTATCCGTCTCCTCGAGATACTCAAGACGGCCATAGACTCTAGGCTCGATCAGACCTGTGATCGTACGTGAGCCTTTTGCGCGGCCGCCGTAGATCCCCAGCCAACCCATTGCGGTTGGACAGCTTTGTTGGACGGTGACATCGACTCCGCGATACGATATGATAGAACTGTTGCTGGACCTGCTGACGGCACACGCCGCTTCACCCTTGCCCCACAAACACGGGTTAGTTTCACGGAACACACATCTCACCGCGCTTCGGTACTTGAAATACGACCTGTTTGTTGCCGATAAACCGTCGTTGGCCATGTGTTTGTCGAGGCCGGTGCTAATCTTAGCATCATGCCTACCCTCACGTAGAGCAGTCAGTGTTACCATGGTCAAACTCACGTAGCACCCAAGCAGCTTTGCTCACGTCGGAGGGCTAGACATATCGGGGATTGGAAGCAAAATGGCCAGTGGACCGAGACAGGTCGCAGCACTAAAACCTCGACCACCACAGCCAACACAACGGTGCTCCAGTGGCTTGCCTCGTGCGACGACTGAACCTCTGTATTGTGGCGTCACTGGTCAGACTTACGCGAGCCCCGGGACGTTCAAGCTCTCCGATGGATCTGGGGACTTGGTGCTACACTCCGTGCACCAAGCTATCGCCTTGGCTGCGCTGCTCCCTTAAGCGAGCGACACATGCCGAAAACCGGCTCCCAAATGAGCGGTGCCGACCCGGGCTTGATACAATATATTGTCCGAAAGCGGCAGGCCAGTCGACGTCTGCGTCTGGTCCGTGTCTTGATCGGCCCTACCGTCAAAGCTGTGTGGGCTCGAGGTGCCGTGAAAGCATACATTGATCGATTGTTCTTCTCTCTCGTCTGCCGATATTGGAAGGGGTGCAGGACGTGCAGCTTTCTTGCATGCAGACTCGGGATAAAAATTCTATGCATAGTCTAGTAAGGGTGTTCGATACTACTGCTTGTCGTCACCTCGCCGACGTGCTATACAACAAAGACGATGACACACAGCCCGCAGATGCTCGTCTTGGCTGGATTGCGATATGCGTGCCCCTGAATTCTCAACTATCGATCAAGCCGTAAGCTGTGATGCGTTTACTTCACGTCACTAGGACGGTATCTCTGGCCACGCCCCGCCCTCCTTCTTTTGGAAAACATGCGTATCCAGCCTCCAGCCTCCAGATAGCATATGCCGCAGATCTTCCATTTTCTTTCCAGGCACAGACTCCGCACCATTACGTATTCATATTTTGGGAACTGTCGACGGCTCACATGGCCAGCCTTCACACCAAAAAGACATTCACAGCTCCAGGAAGAACGACCTTTGGCTGGTCAGCAGCCCAATGCCTTGCGCCCAAACTTATTCTTGCAGATTGGTGCGGTAAGGCGGGAAGTAAGCCGTAGATCCTGCTTAGAACCAGGCTTGACTAGCCGGACCAGGGCAAGGTGTCAGCTCGCGATCGGCTTGCGTATTGTCTGTGGCCCTAATTTTCGTTTACGTCTCTCTTCGTCCTGAATAGCCAGTCAACCCTTAGTATGTTTGAGAGGTTGACATGATCGATCAGCCAGCGTCGTACTACCTCTACGCATGATCGATCTTTCTCTTGCCTCATTCTCGTAGCTCACATTCGCTCTTTATTTTTTATTTTTTTTTTCACTAAACGTTAATCGAACGTACCTCGCCTACACTTTCTCTCAGCCAAGACCAGCAAACAGGATGTCTTCCTACAGAGTAAGAAAGTCTCCGGTTGGAAGCGAGCGCCAAGCTCCCATTCGACGCAGCTTACGACCAATGGCTACGCCTTCAGGGTCAGTGCACACGCACGCAAATGGATGCAGTGCAGATCACTACTTCATTCGGCCAGATATTGCTTGAATGTATGCAACCACCTCGACGACAAGCCGTGGAATCCTGCCTTCTACCGGCGTTCTAGAAGTATGCAACTGTCGTCCGTTGTGGCGCGGCGTCAAGCAGTTGCAGATCCCATTTTACGCAGCGATGCTAGTGACTGTTGTTGAAGACGACTTCATCGACTCGCCTGAGGACACGGCAAGGGAAACGATGTTTTCTTTCACGTGTATCTCTTCGGCACGTACTCGTATCCAGGATTAGACATCTGAGGAAGTTTCTCGTAATACCCCATGGCCGCTGCATGGTTCTTCTGCTTTGCGAAGATCGGAACTAGAAAGAGACGTTCGTCGTCTCTGATCGTCGCAAAACGGCTTCAGCTTGACCAGGTTCTGGGGAGTAACCCTGCCCCCACAACCCATGAAGCCAGAGCAAGCCACAGCGCCATGTATCCTGTTCTCTCCCCACGAAAGGTGCAGAGAACCTGCTGGAAGGTGGCAGGCTATTGTGTTTTATCTGCTGCTAGTTTCAGCCTCACAGCTGAGTCATACAGGGTTTGTCGGTTATCTGCGTATACGCCGCGTGCCTGACTGTCAGCTCTATATGGTGTGCGAGACGTTCCTGATATCAATTCATGCTGCTCATCGTCCCAGTTGTTAAGTGGCGAAAGTAGGGGGTTGGAGTACAAGTCTCTGTGAAAAGGCGTTTAAATAGAATCGCGACGAGTTCGAGACTCGGCGGTACTGTATCCTTGCCAAAGATCGACGGACTAGCAATCTCCACAAAGCACAACTTGGTACTGGCGGCCCTGGCGAGCTGATTTCCGCTCATCTTTCGAAGTGGTTCTCGGGCCGGTCCGTGGCGGTGGAGCCTTGATGTTGAATAGTTCGAAAGGACAGACTTCCAGATGACGGCGATAGATCGTGAAGTAACACGCTTTGGTCGCGACTTTGCAGTCAAGGCAATGATGACGCTACTCACGAGTTTATGGTTGAAGTAACTTGAGCTTTGACTCATCATCTGTGAGGACAGAAACCGCGTAGCTGGGTTATCTTTCGAGCGAACTGATCATTTCTATCACGCTTTTACTGGTCTCTAATCCTCTAGCTCTTTGTTCCATCTCGCGTCCCCGGCCACAAATCCTTCTGTTCTTGGAAGCTGTTCAACGTGATGGCGCTAACTTGGCCATCGTTGAAATTACGGACTCACCTCGATCAGTACCAAGTCCCCTATTTGTTGTTTGTAACACTCTAGACAGATTCTTAGCTGGGAGTTTAAGATGGCAATCTGGAGTATGGGGAACACTGATGCTGTGCTGATTAGATATTGTATCTAAATACCGCATATTGAGTGTTCCTGTTCGCGGGGGATCTTGAGATATACGGCCCTCTGATTCCGTACCGAGACATCTAGACATTGTTTTTTTAAGTTTAACTTCATCAGTTGTTTGTCTAGTCGGTCTGGGTCTTTCTCTTCACTAACCCCATGTTCATTTGTTTTTGACCAACACAAAACAGCGTCCCGTCGTCGTTCTGCTCCTGCTTCTTGTAATGGGTCAGACGCACGAGGCTCGCCATAAGTGAATCCATTCCTTCAACTGCTCCTTCAGTTGCTCTTCTCGACCTGCATACCAGTCCGTAGAATCAGCGCTATTGTAATAATAGATAGGCTCTCCGGTTATAGGCTCTGCGTTGACGCCATACTCCAGGTCAAAATGATAGGAAGCATAGCCATCGGGGCGGGCGTTATGTGGGTTCCAAAGTGGTACTTGCATGGTTTCATCAGACTTGGTCGGTGACAGCCACTTTCGCTTGTTCTTGTCGAACAAGGTGAGGCTGTAAAGGGTGGGGAACTCATCTTCGTCATACCCTATAAAAACGATGAAGCTGGATTCCAGTTCATAGTCCCTCGAGAAAACCCATTGGGGCTGGAATGGTGTTGACCTGCTCAAGGTTGAGTGTCGCGTCCAAGAGCCGACACAGCGGTTCAATTCGAACTCGTGGACTGTGTATGTTGCCATTGGTTGACCTTCGGTCGTGCAATCACGCACGTCATGCAAAAATGCAGTGGCGAGGAAGAACGTGTGACTTTCATGCTGGTTAAGATAGACTTCGCCATCCTGCCATATCCGATGGTGGTCTGGTGGAACAAGGTCCCTGAACAGAGGTAGAGGATCAATCAATATCTTCGTGTCTTCTTTTGGAAACCATAATTGTAAGAGTTCGCCGACGTTTATGATGACCATGTCGCCATGTGTTGTGGTTCCCTCCTCTATTCTGCGTACATCGTCCTTCTCGATCAATCGGCCTAACATAGTAGGGATGTGTTCCGAAACCTTAGTGCTGTAGAAGCCTCCATCGATGTAGTCGTAAGCAAACCCACAAAGACGTTCTAGTTAACTGCTGTGTTTCTTGGCGTCGTAGGAGAACAATTCAGCTCACAAGATGTCGCTCAAGTTACCACAGGCAATAATAAATCTGGAGCCAACAGTCAAGAGATCGAAACTTTCCCAATCGAGCTGCCACCATGGTCCATGATGCAATTGCCGACTGCGAGCCTGGAGACTCTCAATGCAAAATGTCGACTGTACACCTGTCCAGAAAACCTTTCCTTGCAGATAGGTTATTCAGCTGGTTCGATCATTAGGGAAGTGGCCACTGTGCACATTGAGACGTCAGGCCAGTCTGTCGACAATATCCCGCCTATCGAAAAAACAAATACTATCGGCACGCATACCCAGTTGTCGGGAACCCTTTGCCAAATGCACGTTCAACCATGTTCTCTTTAGGCCTGCCGAAGAACTCGTGCAAGTCGATGTAACGGAGCCTCACCCATCCTAGCTTCGAAATGTTCACCAGGAGCGACGAGCTGCTCCTCAGAAGGTTCGGCCATCGCACACCGCCATAAAATCTGTGGAAATCTTCGCTAAGAAGCTGGGCGCGCCAGGTCCGCGAGACTTGAAGGCTGTGGCCTAGATCGTCGATGCTGAGGAGCAGAAACGTCTCTATCAGTAGCTCAAGCGGCAAATGCGCGACGATGTCCATTGTGGCAAGGGAACGTGATCTATGCCAAACGCTCACAAGGCCACTGCGTCGGCGAAAGCGAAGGTCGGGACGGTGGTTTACAAACACAGACTCTCAAAGATGAAGGGACGAACTGTTCTGTTGCTCCCTGAGACGGAAGCTGAAAGATCAAGTTCCAGAAATAGGTTTGATGATGGATGTACTGGTGGCTCGCAGTGCTCACTGTGCGATGGGGTTTACCGCTCGCAGGCTGGATCTCACTAGTGGTCAAGGATTATATCGATAGAGACAGTGCCAGGCGCATCGTCAACTAATACAATTGTATTGGAAATGGCACCAAGTAGACATACAGGCGTTACTTGTTATCTATTTAATGAGGATCCCAGAACCTTTACTTTGTACCGCGCTGCTCAGATTGCTCCCGCAAGGTTATACGATCAACTGGTCTTACTGCGATGAGTCGTAGAACTAAGTGGCCCCCCTGCGAGGTCCCTGGCCCTGTGACTGAACAGCCGCAACTGAAGATGCCACGCTTTGATCACTTAAACACAAAGGCTGCCGTTGAAACAATAATTTTGAAGTAGCAAGGCGTGGTTCTTGAGGTAGACAAAGTGAATGAACACTATTAACATTCCGCAAATTCCAGCTGGACAAAATCGGACATACTTCAACTCCTTCAGCAGTTGAAGGGTATATGAGTGCAGATTTGGTCAGGAATAGCGTTGTAAGGATTTTTGCAAATAAGTACATACAAGAACATGTCGATGTTATCTTAAAGGACCTTTACTCTCTGCTTGTGACCATATACTAGCCGTAGTCAGGTTTCAATCCGCCGGAAGTGGTCAACGCCGTCGTCCTGAATGTTACAGCCAAATCGTTCAAGTCTAAGGTAACTGATAATGAGCATCTGGCGCGACGAACATGAAAGCAAGGGTATGGTGCAAATCAGAGGCCCAGATTAGTGAGGTACAGTGTATAATACCTTCGTCACGAGCAAAAAATCAATCCCACTCAAATGCTGGAAAAGAGTAACGGCAGCATTGCAGCCACCGCTGGCTCGGTGGTCTGATAGGTGCCGAATCTACCCCATCACGCATATTTCAAGCAAGGGACAAATAACACGACTTTTGCAGCAAGCGAGTGGGATATCCAACTACGCGTCGGTTTATCTGTTGGAATAATCATTAAAGCCCTTTGCTTCACGCCCCACGTTCTTTCCCACATCTTGTCGACGACCTCAGCCCGAATTCCTGTATGTCCACAGCCTGCAGACCGAGCGATCATGACTTTTGACACTATTTCCATGGTTGCAACTTTAGCATCGATATATATCTTTCTCCGTCTCCTTCTCTCTGTAACGCAGAATTACCAGGAGCCGCCCACCACTCCAACAACAATCCCATTCATAGGACCACTTATTGGTCTTATACGAGACAAGGAACAGTACTATGTGAAGATAAGGTAAACCTGTTCTTCTACCAACATAGGGTCGCATTTGGCCACGATTCAGTCATTTATTGATGTTGCGACATAGGGACAAGTTTAATCTCCCACTATACACAATTCGCTTGCCTTTCAAGCGTATTTACGTCGTCAACTCGCGTGAATTGATTCCCGCAGTCCAGAAGCAATGGCGCACCCTCAGCTTTGCACCTTTTTCGGCAGGTGCTGGCAAGATACTGGGCATGAGCAAACAATCACTGGACATCATGTACCAAGGACTTACAGATGATGATGGGTATAATACAAGCTGGGTTCGGAGAATGACGCAAATCTTAGGACCCGGCGCAGCTCTCGACACAATTAGTAAAAGGACCGTTGAGCTGTTTGTAGAAGATCTTCAGTCTCTATTGACCATGGAAAACAAGGAGATTGGCTTCTGGGAATGGACGAGGCAATTGATCATTAACGCGACTTCGGAATCCATTTACGGTCCGCAAAATCCACTCAGAGAGCCAAAAGTCAGAGAAGCTTGGAAGTAAGTCTCCTCTGCTACCTTGCTAGCGAAAGTAGGAATGTTACTAGAGTGGAGATCAAATCGATTCTGACAATATCATCATAGGATCTTCGAGGAGAGCTTTGGGGCTCTTGCGGTTTCACCGCTTCCGTTTATGCTATCGAGAAAAGTCACCCAAGCACGCGAGACTTGTGTTGCAGCAATGATTGCCTATCTGCACAACAAAGGACAGGAGGAAGCATCGACCCTCGTGCGCGTGCGCCACGATGTCCATAGGTACGTTATACTCGCCTACTTGGTCGAGCCCATATTCTACATACATAGTCCCGGACATCTAGAGGATGCTACAGCGAGTTTCAAACGCTAACATTGGCACGTCGTGATCACAGAGCCCAGTACAACTTCAACCTCGAAGATACTGCGCGCAGCGAGCTTGGAAACACCCTCGCCACTCTAGCGAACACCGTCCCGGCGGCATGGTGGTTCCTTTGCCACATATTTTCAGATCCGAAAGTCCTGTCCGATATTCGCCAAGAGCTGAATGTTTGCGTCAAGGTCAACGCCGCAACTAAAGCTCACGTAATCGATCTGTCATGCATTGGAAAATCGTGTCCCATACTCATTAGCACTTTTCAAGAGATGCTGCGATTTCGAGCTGCCAACATCGGACCGCGGATGGTATTAGAAGATGCAGTACTCGATGGCGATCTTCTGAAGAAGGGCTGCATACTCATGATCCCGGCGTCGGTGCATCATACTGATATCTCGACATGGGGCGAAAGCGCTAGAGACTTTGACCACCTGCGATTCACACGAAAAGCCTCGCCGGGTAAACAGGCGCAGAGTCGGGTTGCGTTTCGTGCTTTTGGTGGTGGTTATGTACTTTGCCCTGGCCGCCACTTCGCTAGCATGCAGATCATGGCATTGGGGGCCTTATTGGCAATCCAGTTTCATGTAGAACCTGTTAGTGGTCAATGGAGCGAGCCTACATGTCAAAAATCACCTATGGCAAAGGGCTTGCCAGTGCCCGACTACGACATTCCTGTCAGATTCCATGCTCGACACCCAGAGCGAAAGTGGATCGTTACATATACGGGATCGGACAAGGCAACGTGAATTGTCTCGGAGGATGTTCCTGTTGGCAATGCCAATCAGAATCAGAACGATGCCTAGGTGGAAAGAAGATACTCCTTGCTTTCCGAACTTCGAAATGCTGTATTTGTTTCCACTTGCAGCGAGTATGCATGAGCCATATCTCAAAACTGTAGAAGAAAAGACAAGCTTAGGCAGGCATCAGATTTGTCTTAAACATGTACATTATCCCTCTCATTGTTCTGGAGAGTATGTCAACGGATAGCACATATGTCTTCTCGGAGGGCCTACATGTAACTCAACATTTCCGTTAAATAGAGGAGCTAGACAGCGATGGGATTGGATAGTATATAGGTGGTCAACCTATGTCCAACTCGACGAAGTAGCCACTAGGTAGTACTGTGAAGAACATGGGTTACAGAAGGATTCGAGACCATCAGATTCCTTTCGCCACTTGAAGAACACTTGTGGAATCCTAAGGACACACTGATGTGGGCGTACGGCGCAGAACATGGCTAATCCAATCAAACCATTTCGCGTCGACCGCGTGCGCAGGGATCATCTCAACCATTAGGTCTATCATATGATGTGATAGAGAATAACGATATGGGTAGTGTCGAGTGGAGAGGTCGATACTTGCCACCGCGATGAGTTCAAAGGAGCATGACTCGAATATATAAATGATCTGCCTCTCCATCCTGTGTGTGCTGTCGAATTTGTAGTGCTCGTGAACCCGAGATCGTCTACTGCCTCATTGCAACTGTCAGAAGACGCGTACCCGCCCACCATGAAAATTCCCGTTATTCTTGCCTCTCTGATGGCAGCCATTGCTGCCGGCTCTCCTATTCACCAAGAAGCCAGAAGCGGTAAGTGGTTCGAATCCCGGTCTTGATACGAGCACGTAGACTCATCACCTATGATAGAGCTCGGCGCGAATAAAATACTGGCAGATAAGCGAAGCGGTAAGTGAACCCAGTTATGTTTCTCTTACGCAATCAGGCAGCCTAACAATAGGTCGTAGTCCTCGATGAGGATACCGCGTCGGCGGGTAAACGTGAGTGTAAGTGCTTGGAATCATCGAACCGGCTCAGTGCCGCGCTGATATTCGAGCTAGACCTTAGTGAAGATCTTGTCTGGGCTGATAAACGAGAGAGTCAGTGAATGGCGAGTATTGATATTTCTGCTGTGATACTGATTTCTCGAGCTAGAGCTTAGTGAGGATCTGGTCTGGGCCGACAAGCGGGAGGGTATGTTGAACCCGGCTTTGAGAGTCCATCTACTGTTGCTGACCTTTTTGAACCAGATCTTGGAGAGGACCTTGTGTGGGCCGATCGCAAGCGAGATGGTATTCTTGAAGAAGGGGTCTAGGTGATGGTCGAGGGTGGGATCAAGAGGCTGCTGAAACTTCTATGACTAGGTCGTGAAATAAAAGCTTGGTTGACAGGATATAGGAAAATAAACGCCATGATGATTGAGAGACATATATGCCGGTGATTATTGTAGAATGCTTCGATATCGCGACTCTTGATTACGGGTCTTGTAAACCACAGCTCCGCTGCTGATATCCCCCATTGCCTCAGATGGTAATATCCGCATCGGTGATATAAGGAGGAACAATGGGTTCAGTGCCATAGTTGGATGCCCATAGGCAGCCCTCTGAAGGACTCTTAGTGATTCGCCGAGATCATTCTTTGTGCTTGCTAGCTGTCTGGTCACTAGATAGTCAAGTCAGTTGGTAAGATTGAAAAGCACAAGGCAGGTATGGCCATCAAGTGTTACAAGAGAAGGAGAGGGGTAATTGGAGAAAATTATCCCTCGATACTCAATTTTAGGCATTGCACTCACAGATATGACTACCAGCTTGCGCAGCGACATCTCTTGGATTCGCTCATGACCCAGGCTGCCGGCTTTGCATGTCGATGAGGCCAGGTGCACGAAATAGTCGCCTCGCTCGTGCTATTTTCTCGTGAACACTCACGCCCTTTGAGTTGTAGTCCCAGGGATGGAGGCTGAGAGCGTTGCTGCTGCGCAAAGCCGGCCTGCTGTCAGCGGGAGTAGCTGACCATGTCTCCGGACGCGGCAAAGGTCTCCTGTTTCCATAGAGACACCACGTCTTTCCGCGATATTGGTTCCCGTTGAGAACGCCGGATTGCCCTCATATAATGCCGTATGGTCCAGGAGCGTCATTGTACACTCCACAGTCAACGCCTGGTTTAATGCCTGGAAGTGAGGCAGACCGGTTCGCTACGTATTTTCGAGCTAGCCCTCTGTGAGCTAAGAGAACCCAGATGGGCCAGCGAGAGCATAGTGGCGTAGGCTGCCAAGTCGATCTCATCGTGGCAGAAATCTTGAAAAGGCATGACGGAAGTTGGTGGTACCGGCGTGGGCGGTTGCACATTCTCGCAAGATAGTCACTTGCTCTTTTGCAAAATCGATAAACATGTCGGATGAGAATGTGTATTCATCCAGTGTGTGCGCCTCGCTGGTGGTGTAGACCTCGACAAAAGGACGCTGGACGGCATTGGAGCTTAGGTCTTGGGAGCACCAGAACACCAACCTGGCACAGCGTTGGTTCTCTCGATTGTCTCCTGTTTCTCTTTGAAGTACGCGCGACTTCTCACATTGGCTTCTTGATGGCAGCTGCGTCTCGTATCGCGACAGTCCAATTCGATATTTAGTTGCCAGGCGACCACTGCCAAAATGGTTGCCTTGGCGTTGAAATAGCGTCGTGATGATCTTCTGGCTAAGCATCCGATTGTCCATTGGTGAGAGGCTACAGTGGCGGCGGGATCCAAACACAAATGTCTTGTTGGTCTCATCGACGAAGTCGACACTATGTCTTTCCGTGACCCAGTTTGGTGGCGTCGCGGTCGGTGTGTTGAGGATCACTTTCAACCCATCTCTTTCGAACAGACCAAAGTTCTATCTAAGAACTTGACGTTGTATTCGCCCCCTACTGGCTTTTAGACAATTCGCTCAAACTCCTTCTCACAAGCGACATGCTTGGAATCTGCAGCGGAGGAATGTCCGACTCCCACGCATCTCCAGGCCCCTTGAGACGGGCAGTAGTTACCGGCGAGGTGAGGACCGGCGAGTCAGCGTGTTGAAAAGGCGATAGGGTATTGCTTGAATATCTAGGTATCGACGCCTGGAGCTAAGCCGTCTCATTGGAATCTGCGTCGGCGAGGAAGGGAAGGGCAGCGCGCCAAGAACGCATGTTGCATTCTATCGAGACACTGGATGGTTAGTACTAAGTTAGGTAGATGCTGGCACCAAAGTGGATTGCTTCACTGACATCAATGACTGCTTGATTTAGGACGTGCCCCATGGACTTTCTGTTCGTTTTAACAACTTCGGGGAAGAGAGGTCGCCCGACGCCACAACCTCATGTGCATGGTCTTAAGTGCCGTTGATCAGGCAATGCGCTGCAGACTGCCCACCAACAGGAGACGTGGCTATTGTAGGAGCATATCTTGCGCTGAATCATGGGAGTCTTGCTTTCAATACGGAGCATACTTCTTGACTGTGAAATTAGTATCCTGGGTCACGATCCGAGACCCGGTCGCTGTGACGTACTGGTAGTTGGGACTCAAGTACCACTAGGTACTTCGCGCTGTATTTCGACCCAATCTGGACCGGTAGGCTCTCGAACAGCCTCTGTCCTCAGACAATGAAAGAGTCATCCCACTGTTATTGCCGAGCGTGGATGTTTGTGGGTAGTAGAATGGCGGAATTTGATATCCACTCTGGATTTTATATAACCCCATAACGTTAGGTTGAGACCCCCTTATGAAATGTACTCGACAGCCAATTTGGTCCCCTTACAGCCGCTCGAGTGGTACTCGAAACATACATGTATTCGACACGCCGTATATTTTGATTACATGTAGGTAGTGGTGGCTGTTCGTTCCACTTGGGTCCCATGCTTTTAGGTCACATGTCTGTAGGGCTCGCATAACTTTAGAAGGTTAAGCAGGAGGTAGGCACGTTGTTGTTCAAGACTAAGAAGATAATAATGGAGTCTGGAACGGAGACTGTAAGAGAGCAAGAGACTTCGTTCGCTACAAGAAACGCAACCCCCAAATTCTGAACCCTTTCTTTTCTCCTTTCACATTGTGATTGTAGTAAACCTAGAGACATCAATAACGCAATAGGAGTGCTGCTCTCCCAACAGTCAACGTATGGCATGCACATGTCTTGGATCACATGTTTTTATGTTATCAGCTTAACTCTAATTTTGGTTCATTGCGACCGAGCAAGGCTTTGCTCTGGTTTGGAAGGACACTTAAGCTAAGGAGCTCACCAACTCATTTCGTTTCGTATCATTCAAGCTGGAGTGCTCCTTTATCTCAATGCTTTAACCATCGTTTCTATCTGGAAAGATACTCGGTAACTAATGTCATCAATCACAGAAACGAATTTCTCAGTATATTAGATACAAGGTGGGAAGCATATCATTCAATTTTGCGTAGGGAAGTTTGTCCCTGTATATATGAGTCGTTGACTTAGTGAGAGCGCAAGGTTGATTTTTTCTTCATGATGATTCTGATTTTACTCATTGGTATCAGTGTTGGAACGAATGCTCACAGTTATCTGGTTGATGACGAGAAAGCAAGCAGTAAGAAATTATCTTGAGTCGCACAAGAGCTTTGTCATTATAGCTTCGGCATTCAAACTGGCTGTGGAATTATGACACCTTCCATTCCGAAGGACACTCATAAATGCAGCTCTTTCGAGTACGATAGCAAGATAGGGATCATCAACGTGATCACTCTGTAGACGGACGACGTGGATAGGTATGTTTATGATGAGTTCTAACTGAGTAAACAACGGCAGAGTCCTCAATCTAGCTACATGTAGAAGCACCTTCTCGTCTTTTCCAGAATATGGATGAGATTAGGTCATTTAGGTAGCCCTGAGACTAAGGAGCAAAAGCGTCAACTCAATCAAAGGTCGGTGTATGGCATTAAGTAAACGAAACTTAAAACCAGCACAAGATGCGAACTAACTATCAGATGTGATTCGCTTAAAGTCCGCGTAAGTACCAGCTTAGGATGGTCCATTTCCAAATCAATTACTAAATATCGATATCATTCCCTCCTGTCATCCAGCCCCATTGGGTCTCTGAACAACTGCTATATACACTCGTCAAGGGAAGTCAAGATTGCACCCTCAAGTTATTAAGGCAAACACAGCAGCTTAAACAGCGACGTCAGGGTCAGCAGGTTGCCTAGCAGGTGAGTTTTTCAGACGGAAGGCAGAGTGGATGTGGATATGAGGTGACACAGAAGTCTGGAGCAAGAGCAATGGCATCTGCGACTGCAACTACCTCCTCTGACGCGAGTAATCGCCGTGCGCAGCTGCAGAATTATGCGTCGAGCTGGGTAGCTCCTGTCTCTTCATGTGTCCCCAGTTCGCATCCCTCCCCTCCTGTTCCTTTCCAATACCATTTCTTCCCTCACTCTCCCCCCATCTCTTCATCTCAGCTTCTGTCCGACTCTGTCTAGCTCTACACTGGGAGTAGTCATTCCCGTCTTTCCGTCTCAACATCTCGGCCTCCCGTCATTCCGCGTCATCGTTACTATGACGAGGACACTCACGGTTCTTTCTTGAGTAGCCATTGGGTCTGCCCCCTCGTTTGAACGATTCGAAAGTACTCCGAGCCTGTCCCTCGTTCTTTTTCTCTCGAGTTCTCTGTGTAAGTCTGACAGATTAGAGAGTATTGCATGTTACCCCTTTTCGGACTCAACATCACTGATAGCTTTCCGTCCCTCGTCCACGACAGATCAGGACTGTCGCTGAGTTGCAGATCGGGATAACGAACGCAACTGGAGTCCGGATTGCTGACCCATCATGACCCTCGTAGACCTCGCCTATAGACCTCGCCGGCGACCATGGATCCCAACAAGCCAAGCCCCGGTGCCCCTGACCCTACGCCACCCCGTCAGTACACGACTGTCGGCTCCGTTTACACGCCCCAGACCCGTCCTCTCCAGCCGCCCGTCCGTCGAGGCCGTACTGCCAAGGCCCTGTTCCAGTTCAAGACCGAGTCGCCCATGAGCTCGGCCCAGCTGCAATACACGCCGCTCCAGCAGAACTCGGAACGCGCCGTCAGCCCTCCCCGCGCCGTCGTGCCTTCCCACCATACCTCTTCCTCGCACCAGCCTGCCCATCATGCCCATCTCCCTGTCGTCGGCACGGCCGCACATGCCTTGCCAGCTGGAAGAGAGGCTCTCGCCAACTCTGGATTCGCTGTAGACCACACTAATGCCCATCACCATCACCCTTATCGCCATCTCTCCCATGGTGATCCCTCCAGCAACCCTTCTCCCACCTCAAACCCCTTCACCCATGCTTTTCAATCGCCGGCGACTGCGTCAACACTCTCGCCATCTCACCCTTACCACACTCACAACCCTTTCTCTGCCTCGTCGGCGGCCTTCTCAAATCCACTTGACCCATCAAACCCGACTGACTGCATTGACACCGCGATCATGTCGTCGTCGCAGAACAATCAAGCTTCCATTCATCCTGTTGCCGTGCCTGATATCGCTAAAATTCAGAGCACTGGCGCTGCACCTTCTGGACCCTCTGCGCCCTCGGCCCCTTCTGCATCCTCTGACACTCCTCCCCAGTCGCCCCCCGCTACTTCTTCACTTGTAGCGGTCTCACCTGAGTACAATCCCATCCCCTGGTACCAATGTCGTCCCAATTCACACTTTGACGCTGGTTCTGTTCTCCCTATCGGTTATCCCATGCCCCCGGCCACGAACAAAGGTGTCACCCCCAACCCTGCGCTTGCCCAGTACAACCACAAGCTTAACCTCCGCACCTGGAAGAACTTGGCTTCCTACAAGAACCCCATGCAGGAGTTTGCTCAGCAGAAGATTGCAGCTCTTTCACTTGAATCCAAGCAGGCCGAGGCTCCTACTACTTCCGTCGGCACCTACGCTAAGGCTGTCTCCGGCCCTCCTACCGAGCCCCGTGCCATGAACAAGAGCACGCGCACCTTCCCCGCCACCTTGAAGATCCCAACCGGTCCAGCTGCCGACCGCAAGCCTCAGGCCCCTGGTGCCTTCAAGTTCAAGCCCGACGCGACCCCGTTCATCCATCCTCACCACAAGACGACTGGTGTCCCCGTTCCGCTCACCGCTGGCCCCCCCGGTGCATCCACGACTTCGACCACGGCCGCCCAACTTGTCCGCCTTGGTCGTTCCAGTATCGAGTCTGAGAAGTTGTCGATCCTGTCTCCCTCGCTTGGAGCTACCATGGACCACCAGACTCAGAGTCACGCCGGTGGCAAGGTTGTCGACACCTTGTCGGCTGAGGAGGCTGCCGTGTTCTTTCCCTACGGCTTTCCCGACGACTTCAGCACTGAGACCCAGCGCCTTCCTGATAATTGGGCTGACCTCCACATGGCCGAACTTCACTATCGACAGCAAATTGAGCAGAAGCGTATTGCCAAGAACGACCAACAGTTTTACATGGGCACCAACCGACTGGGCAAGCCTTTCGCCCTTGCTGTTGCTGAGCACAAGCGCAAGAACGTCGCCCAGGCCTTGGGTGAACCGTACAAAGAGGAGCCCCTCGCCCCTGTCACCAAGTGCACATACCGCCACCTCGCTGTCGACGATGCTTCTGCCATGAAGACCTCTGAGCACGCCGCCCCCCTCTTGTCGGTTATGTACCAGGGTTTGGTCAACATGCCGGAGATCTCAGGAAACCCCAATCTCCCGCGTCACGACGACAGTTTCTTCCCAGCTTACTTCAAGAATTGAAGACACCAACATTGCATCAACATTGGCATGAGACCTGGTGATTGGCTAGGATGTAGAATTGAACGGTGGATTAGGTTGCATTTGGCCACTTGACAAAAAAGGCCCAAGCATGAAAGATAGGGATTAAGGTTACAGCACCGTTAGGGAGTAGTTGGCGTTGGACAGGACGCCGACCATTCCTACCTAGGTTAGGAAGTAGTCTTGACACATTACGCTAGTCTTGACAATAGGACACTCTTGTTTCTGACCTTTTCTTTGCCTTTGACAATCGAGGCGACTTCTATGATTGCTTCTCTACACTCAAATGTGCACATTAATTATTTCACAATGATGCGTGAATTACGCCCGCATTGCTGCGTGTCTGCACTGTGGGCTGCATAGCGATCTCACTAGGTACTCTTGGTTGTCGTGCGTCAATATTGGTATTTGAGACTTGGCTATTATCGGGAATAGCCTCTAGATGACTCGCGGTCATCGACTCGTCTCTTTGTTTCGGCATCAACTCAATAGGCCTGAGCATCTTGAATCCCTTACTGTGCAATAGAATCATGCATTCGGGGATTGACGGGTGAATCTTACGCGAGTTCAATTATCTAGCAGCGCTACTTATCTACACGTACCAATCTTCGGCACAGATTTCACGGCTGGTGGTCATTCTCTATCTTTATTTCATGAAACGGTGAGTTATTAACTGCTTGCCTGTGCTGGCATCATCATTTGCATCACCACTTGAATTACTAACTGTCGGAAATGACCACTAGAGAAAAAATTGCAGAGGCCAGGTACATACCCAAGGATTTCAACACTCCCCAGTCCGTATCACAATAATCATCACCATGATCTTCTTATGGTATATGTTCAGAACATCAAGAGTAGCAACACATGCTTCAGACGCTTCGGGCTAGTTTTCACCTATTTCTCTAGGGTAATGATCAATTTCGTATGGTTTCTGAGAAACAATGCTCCCGGGATGTTTGAGTTTCTACCTGTGTTATACTTGATTTTGACAGTGTTTGCACATCTAGATATTGAGAAGGTGGTAGTTGGTTGGTGTATTTATGATTGTCATGAATGACGTTAATAAAGCGCAAAAATGAAAAAAGAGCATGGACGGCGAGTTGAAGAAGAGACCCTCGGTGATTTATGATAAAAAAGCATGTCATGCAAACGCACGCTCTACCGATGCGCCAAAAGATTATTCGAGTCGCGCGGGAGTGTCGACTAAGTGAGTTGGCTGTAGATTGGTGACTCATCGGGTCCTATATACCTTTAAATCTTCTCATGTTTTCCGCATTTCCAGAACCTCAAAGCGGCTGATTATTCGGCACATTCCATGTGCTAATAACGTGCTGTGAATGATATCGTTCTACTGTAGTTTGTAGAGTTCATTTAAGCACACAATTGCAGAGAGGGTCTGAATGTTCTCTTTCGGCCTTTCTAACATGGGACTCATAATGGTTCTTACCTTCTGATCAAGATATAAGATGTTATAATGTTGAAGCTTTGTAGTGACTTGGGTTGAAATACAGATGAACTCGGCTTTATGTATGCTTCTTCGTTGTCTGGTGAGCAAGAGATGAAGTATCTTCACTCATCTTCCATTCCTGTGTAGTATTCTCTTATGGGCAAACGCGACTACATTGCAACCAGAAGTTGGAGGAAGAGAGCAAGAAAAAGAAAAGAAGGGAAAAGAAAGAAAGAAAGAAAGAAGACTATACATTCTTGCTTTCACCCTTAGTGTACGATCAAAGAGCATTTTCTGCTGTTTAGTGATATGTCATGAGAAGGTTTAAACCCCAGACTAGTAGCCTTATACCTCCCACTCAGTAGCTTCACTTCTCATCGGACTGATCAAGCCCTACCTGCCCGTCAATGATTAACTATAAGAATGTTTCTAACCGCTGCTGCGAACCTAAACATAGGCGTCGGCCTCGTATTTCTCAGACAATACAACTGGGGATTAATACCACGCGTTTCTATGTTGATACCACATATAACCAGCCATTGAGGTTATCGTCCTTCTAAGAGATGTGAAATCTGGCGCCATCCAGGATGCAATATCGATATCAACGGAAGCTCTGTATCTACCTCATGTTTAGGTCCCAATTGCCGGCTCCGTGGCTTACCTAATTAGATGATGAATATCAGGGGGTTTAACTACGAGTACGGAGAGAATAAGACACTTTGCCAGAGAACTCAAAGGCTGTGGGAGCCGGTAATATTCAAAGCTACAATATGTGGTTTCGGCCACATAACGCAGGACTTCTCACCTGCTGATTTTCGTCTCAAAAATAGCTGATACTGCTGTGGAAATGAACTCAATGAATCAATGGGACAACGTGTGCTTTTCTGTTTCAGGGGCTTGCAATGAGCTGACGGTAGGACTTTCACTCGACGTCTTGTTTTAACGCCGGGCTCAGGTGTTGTTCGAGACAATTATCGATTATTCACTCGTTGACGTTTCTATCATAGGCAGTAGTTCGCGGATTAAATTTGACGTGCTTTGGCATCGCCATACATTCGTAGACTACTTCGAAATAGTTGTTGATGGGAATGACTGCACCAATAAGTCGAATACACTTAGCCCCCGGACCTAATCAAACCGCCAAGCTCTTCTTTTTTTAGCCTTGACCTAATAACTCAAGCAGGGCTAGTTTCTGAAGTGACTTGGCATCGAGGCCCCACTGATCATCATACTTGCCAAGGCAATACCGGTAAGACCAGAACTTATCGTTTCGAACAAGCCCTTCCTATTAGATTGGAAACCCATATTCATACTCAACGCCATCTTACCTGTCAATCAATGTGGTAATCTACGATTTCATGTTGAATAGGTAGCCTTCAGTCCAAATATGGCGTGGAACATATCCTACAAGTTTTCGAGGTTGGGATTGACTCTACACAACGGGGAGGTTGAGAGCTGAAAGATGCCAAGACTGGGCGTTTGCAGATACACCGTCGAATCCTTCGACAAGTCCAGGTTTCTGATTGAAAATCCTCAGCCCCCTCTCGCTTGTGCCTGGCATGGCATCCTCATGCCTTCCCGGTTCTCTCTATATTCCAGATGGAAACCCAAGCAACAGATTAAGTCTTGTATGCGCCAACTAGGGCGCACTGAATCAACTCGGTTTTCAAAGAGTTTTCCCTTCGAACTTACGCGACTATCGTAATTAACTGCATAATGCAAGCACATTCGGAACTTGAGGCGACGCCAGTGGAGGGAATGCCCAGCGGCGGTCAAATAATCCACAACGGATATCGCAATGTTTACAGTTCCGAGAAAGAGTCATATACTCCCTACAGTTCTGAAAAAGAGATACAGCCTCCCCATAATCATTATGGACAGCTCGAAGGGTCGAATCAGGAACTCGACCAACGCAAACCCAATCGTCGGAAGATATTAGGCGTTACTCCCCTCGTTTTCTGGCTTCTGCTTTTCGCCGCTGTGATCATAATCGCCGGCGGTCTTGGGGGTGGTCTGGGAGCTGGACTCAGGTGAATTACATCAGGCTTGATCAAATAACGGAAGGCTCTAGCTAATCTGTATTTGCGTGTCACACAGTTCAAAAAATCGATCAGCACAAGCGTCAGAGACTACTATTCCAACGTCAAGCGAATCTCTACCTCAATCGACTAGCATGGTATCCACGTCTGTACCAACACAAACCGGGCAACCGAAAACAGTCGGCGCTTCATCATCACCAAGTCCTAACACAACCAGCGCCACGTCGACGACTTCCAGCTCTACTCCAACACCCTCAGCTACTTCTGGAGCCAACTACGCAGGCGGAGTCAACACGGACGATGCATGTGCTGAACAATATGGGACCGGGTGGACGTCCTATATCGACAGCGATAATCCTACTGCCTTCAGTTGGAAATGTGAGCAGGATGGCGACAAGGCAGGCCAACCTATCGACATGGGGGAATATTGCCGGACTACATACGGCTCTGACGCGTATGCGGACTCACAAGATGGTGGTGTTTACGATTGGGGATGCTTCATCGACTCATGACAAGCTTCTAGCGATGTGCTTCGCGAGTCGGACTGGAATATCTGTTTCCCTGGATATCAGAGCCAGGTAGCGTGGGCGTAAGGCGATGGGGCGTTGGAGCGTTGGATTGACGATTGAAGAAACGAATTGATATTATCGGAGATGTCTGCATGGGCACTAAATATTCGCATTTTTATTATTATGTTCCCGCTAATTGCTAATTGTCCATACTGACTGTGCGATGCTGAGAGCCATCATTAGAACGAGTAACTGTACAAGCACAGCCGGAAGAGGGTTGGCTATCAAAGTGGCGCAGGTTTGCAGCCCGCCTTGTACCCAGGCTCCCCTGTTGAGTTGCTTCGATTTGACGGAGACATAACGGCGGCCCCAAACTGATATCGGTGGAAAAGTGCCCATTTTATACAAGACCCTCGGCGTAGATCTGTTGAAGAAGGCAATACGGCCAATATCCACCTGCGCACGCGTGGAAATTCTGGGGACTCACGAAGGTGAGATTAGATTGATCGTGCACAAGCACTGTGTGACGCCAATCTAGCGTCGTTCAGGTATGATGCCGCCTTTTCCCTCATTTCGCCTCAAGTAGACAACGTTTCCCCTTTGAAGTCAGAAACAGTTGGATGACAGGCTTCATGTCATCGTCGGTCATACCCTCTAGGGAGGACATGCATGTACTGGGGAAAGCTAGGAAGAAACGCGCCGTGGCCAGACGAAGCTCGATGCGGGCCAGATGTTGTCCGATACACACTAGGAAGTCAGCTATAAGAGTCAGAAGTCCCATCCGCCAAAGATCACCACTCACCTCTTGCGCCCCTTCCGAATGGTACTAGCGAATCCTTCATCGCTGTCGTGGGGGATTGCCACCGCTCCGGCCGAAACTCCTCGGGTGATGGAAAAACGGTAGTGTCACGGTGCATGCTGAATGCCTGGGCGCTGACCTCGATTCCGCCGGGCAAGTAATACCCCGCAAGGTACGCCCCGTCGCTGGGCACAAGCCTCGGAAACGGCGGAGGTGCAGCACAATACAAACGCAGCGTCTCGTCGATGACCTGGTTGAGAAACTGCAGTTCCCTCAGTTCCTGAGCGCCAAAGTCGGCCGGCAGCGTTCTCAGCTCTTCGACAAGCCTCTTTCTTATTTTAGGCTTACGGCTCAGCTCCCACGTCAGGTACGTGAGCGTGATGGAGACCGTGTCGCTGCCGGCCGCTATGTAATTGAGCGCCTCATCGCGAATCTCATTGTACGGCATGGTCCCCTCTCCGCTGGCCTTGAAGACCTTGTAGAAAAGCGTCTGGGGCATGTCGGCATCAGCGCCCTTGTCCACGAGCTTGCGGTATCGGTCCAAAGAGACGACTGCATATTGCGTCATCCGCTCACCGGCTTCATGTGCCCGATTCGTGAAGGGCAACGGAATCAAACTGGATACTTTCATAATGAAAGGCGGAAGTGTGGCCCGAAGAGCGCCCACGAGGCTACCTTGCTCCAGCTCATCTGTGAAATCGTTTTTCTGTCGTGAATCTACTCGTCAGCGTGTGCGTCCGTACGCAAATGCTAGCACATAACTGGAGGAAGGCACTTGCATGGCCGAGCTCTAGCATTCGAAACGACTCGCCAAATGAGAGTTCGCCAATGATGTCCGTTGCCATGAAGAGCCACCATTTGAGGACATCGGCAGCGCCTCGAGAGGCTACTTCCTCGCGAATTCTGGATATCACAAGCGCGATACGGGCCTCGATAACAGGGAGCACCGTCTGCAGTAATGAAGACTCAGCCATTGGACCAGCCAAGAGCCTTCTGTGGCGGCGGTGAAACTCGACGTCGACGGTATTGAAAAGCCCCTGTTGATTTTCCACAGCCAGCAATCGGTAGAATGGAGACTTCCGGAACGACTCCCTTGATCCATTGATTGTCTTATACGCCTCTGTGTTCATGAAGTTGACATGGCTGGGACCAATGCGTACCGCGGGGCCTGGACAGATAAGGTCGAGAGTCAGCAGCACGACTCTCTAGCGAACACTGGACCAAGACGGCATCACTGACCATACTTGGTATGTAAGGCATGCACATATTCACACCTCGTTCCAGCGAGGAAGTGGTAATTGTACACAGCCTTGGTCCAGCTGGTATGCCATGGGCCGGGAATGTGTCTCGTTCGTATCGCCTCACGGATACGGGAGATGCTGAGCTGTTCGCCGATCAGCAGTGGCTCGTGATATGAGAAAACACGTTGAATCCTATATCATCTTACCCAAAAGGATCCCACAAGAGCTACAACAACCAGTGATATTGAAATACTACTATTGAAGGCTAAGTCAGGTAGCACGGAGTACATTGTCTTGATACGAAAAGCCAAGCAGCCTTAGTTGCTACAAAGTTGTCCCGATGTCTGACGGTAGTCGCAACAGCATTTATGGGAGAGATGACAGTCACTCTATTCTTTTCCAAGTTTTTGCAATGCCACAGACAGGCCGGGACAGAGCAAGAATAGTGTCGAGTGCTTCTGGGAGACACGTCACGACCTATTCACACATAGCCCGTAAGAAGCACCATAACTTCCGCCTTAACAACTAAACCTACCTCATGGAGTCGGAGTAGTGAAATGTGATACGTCCAAAAAGAGTAGAGATTCCAGAAATACTTTCGATTAAGACAGCAATAAGGAGGCCGGTGAGTCAAGACTGAGGGGTTGAGGGGGCAAAGGTCGCAGCCCGGGTCTGGCCGGGTCTGCAGGCATGTGGAGTAGCTGAACTAGAGGCTCTTAGGTACTGCCGAAGTACATGCTTGGTAAGGTTAGAAAAGAGCATGAAGATCGTATTAAAGCCATTTATAAGTACCTACGAACTAACCTAGATTCAGACAAGAAGCAACACGGTCTACAGAAGTCTTGCAGTGTATCATGTACAACACGATACATGATCCTAACAATGAGAATATACGTTGCGATGTTCTAAACGGGGAAGAATGGAGGGGAGGAGAAATAGTATATAGAGCGAGGTTGAGAGGAGACTCTGAAGAAAGAGAAGCACAGTCTGTTGCCAGCTAAATGTAAATATAACTGGTTACTAACTCTTGTGTATACCTGTATGTATGTGTAAAAATCATCGATACACTCAAGTAACGGGCAATGTTGTCGATAGCGCAGAGGGCAGTACTTATCGTATCGGCACTCGTCGCCGCCATCTCCATCTTTTGCTCCCAGGCTCTAACTCCCCAAACGAAACCTGCTCAAAATTCATATGTCGCGGGTCGCAACAATACAGTCCTCATCCTTGGCGGTGGCGCAAGCGGCCTGTCTAACATCCATATCGCTGCCAGTTACGGAATGCTAGAACACGCACCTCATGTGTCGCTCCATTATGCATCCTTTGCCATCAGAGAAGAGGACGTAGTCCGGATCTCATCTATAGCCGTCCGCGATTTCCCGGCGGTTGATCCGATATCATGGCACGAGTTACCGGGTCCTGACTATCTCGACTGCGTGTATCGTCATATTGGGAACATATCTGGAATGATATTCGCCCCGGGGATCAAGGGAGCCGAACGCCAGGCCGCTGGCATGGGATTCCATCTTGACCCTTGGGAGCCGAACGAATATCTTCGCTTGTACCGGCATGTCAAGAGTCTCATCACCAAAATTGACCCGGCCGTCATCGTTCTCGATATGTCGCTACGGCCGGCACTTGATGCCACCGTTGATCTGAGCCGCCGCCTTGCTATTCTATCTCCCAACGCAGTGGCAGATACCATAGGCGCCGGCCAGCCTTGGGCCAAGTCTTTATGGAAATACCCGGCGTGCGTGGCAACTCTGACCTAAACTCCAAGTCATAGTCAGGGACGTGTGTCCATTATGGTGGCGGACATGTCCCGAGAGATGGAGTAAAAGCGCAACTGACTGACACTTATTTGCTTGCTACAGACAAGGATCCGGGCTTGCTTATCCACTGCCATGGAGCTTGTTTCCGCTGAACGTCTATCTACACGTGCGTTTTGCCGTCGCCTACCTCATGAACGGAGGGGAACGCTCAAAGAGGGCGTACTACGAATCCCAGGGGATCAAGAACCACGCCCATTTCCTCACGATCAGAGATGTCCCCTGGATAACCATGACAATCCCGGAGGCTGGGATTCCACTTGCCGTGCCCGACGAGGTGACAGAATGCGGACCGATTGTTCTCGACGATGTCGCTGAAGCCGTCGCAGGAGACGGGAAGGGTCCGCAGGAGTTGCGTCGTTGGCTCGAGAGGGCTCCGACCATTCTCTTTAACTTGGGGAGTTTATTCAAGTATGACGAATTAAGAGCCAGAATCATGGCACGCGTTATTGAGCTGGTGTTGATTGAGGCCGAGTCAACGGCGCGAGACGTCCAGATTATCTGGAAATTTGCGAGACTCGGGAAGTACGACGACGAGTTCCTGCGGCCGCTACAACGATTCACAGATAATGGTCGCTTTCTCTTTAATCAGTGGCTCGATATCGAACCGCCTGCTCTGCTGCGGTCGGGACACATTGTTCTCTCCGTGCACCATGGAGGAGCCAACTCCTACCATGAAGCCATTTAGTGAGTTCTGTCTACCTTAAACCTCTCTATTTCAGCTTGAACTCTCAAAGACAGCGGCAAGAGTACTCTCCATGCTGACTCATAAAACAGCGCTGGGGTGCCGCAGGTCATCTTTCCTCTCTGGTACGACCTGTACAACTACGCACGATTAGTAGAGTTCTTAGGCGTTGGTGTCTGGCCCGGCAAGGACATTGCACCAGCTTGGGATGCGGAGACTCTTAGCCGGGGAATACTGGGCGCTCTAGACAACCCCGAGCTAAGCCGGAACTCCAAAAGAATTGCAGATGCGTCGCGTAAGTACGGCGGTCGCGCTTGTGCGGCTGCCGCCATATCGGATATGGCTGCGCAGGGGCACGCCTAGCTTTCTACATTAGAGCTCTAAGATGGAACATTTGAGTAGAATAGACTAGATGGTACTGATGAAAATATGGATAAGTTGATGAGGTGCTTCTCGGACAAGGGACAAACAGAACAATTCAAGATATGCTTCGCATGGATTCCTTCGGATCGCAGCGAAGAGGGCTGCTTTAATCGAAGTCTGGTGATACAAATCGCGCTTTCATCAGTGTAGGATTGAAAAGTGTGATAGATTCAGTATTTAACTTAGTGCCAAATAGAACGGGGCAAGTATCTTATGTATCGAGTCCGCTTGGACGAGCGCTGAAGGAGCTTAAGCATGAGCAAGTTTACAAAAAGTCCACAACGGCAAACCTCATCTACTATAACTCGTGAAAATCAGGTCTATTTACCGCGTCAAGAGCGTCAGCGTCGCTCTTGATGAAGCCAGCCGCCCGATCAGCAATGGCATACAGAATTGCCATTGGGTGCCCACTGAACTGCGTCGGTAATATCGATGCATCCACGACACGTAATCGCCGTGTCCCATACACGGCGAGTCGCGGGTCTACGACACCGCCAAGCTCTTGAGACATCATGGACGCCGTACCCATCGAATGCCAATTGGATCCAATGGCCCTGGCCGTCCACTTCCCCCATTGTGCGTAACTGCTGTCAACCGGCGGGGGCGGTTCATCTGTGTCGTCTGGTGGTAGCAGGTCACCAATGACCAAGTCACTCAAGGGGGGGGTGCTTGAGAGGCGGGATGCAAGACGGCTGGCGGCAATCTGTGCGGTCATGTCGAAGTCGATAGATAAGTACTTGGGATCGAGAGCGAATGTGTCCGCGACTGCCGAATCGTCCTTGTCGGCGTCGCGCAGGTGGATGCTGCCGCGACTGAACGGGAGTAGATTTGCTGCTGTCGAGACAACGGTACCGGCGTACGTCGTCGTGAAGATCTCCGCCATCGTCACACCTGCATTAAATATTAGATCGTGTTGGATCCGGAAGATGCGTTCGATGGCCGCGGCACCACCTGGGTGCCCCGGATTCGATATGGCTACCTGACGAGCCCAGGCACCAATATTACGCCGTGACTCATCGGCTAACTGACTTGTGTTGGAGCCGAAGAGATCCGCGGCTGTAGCGAATGAGACATAGGGAGAGCCGCCGTGGATGTCTTGCCCTGTCTTGAACATGATAGGGACGTTGGATTGGTCAACCAAGTTCTCTCCCACGCCTGGCAGATCTACCACTACCTCGATTCCCAATTCCTCGAGCAGGCGCGGGTTTCCTACGCCCGAGCGCTCGAGGATGAGGGGTGTCCGGAACGTGCCGGCTGACAGAATCACCTCGCGCGATGCAAGTACAGTTCGCAACTCATTATTGAAAGTCAGGTATTCGACACCTGACGCCTCAGGTCGAATGCTATTTGGGCCTGGATCCGCCCACGTTACCCTCGTAGCCGTGCCGTTGATCAGCTGCAAATTGGGGCGATGCTCAACAGGAGATAGGAAGGCCGAGGCCGCATCCCATCGTAGGTGTAATTCGGGGTCGAGAGTCTGCGGGCAGATGCCGAATCCTTTAGTCGACCCGCTATTGACGTCGTCGTTGGCAGGTTGGCCAAGCTCTGCCCACTAACAGTGTCGGGATCAGTTCTCTACGCAGTTTCGGAAAGTCTTGTTGTGACTCTCTAACATGTATTTAGAGAGTTCGGGTCGCTAGACTCAACTGGGGAGGTAAGAGAACTCATGCTTACTCACAGCCTTCTGCAGGGCGCCGTATAAGGAGGCATTTTGTCGTGTAAGAGCGTAGCCAACGTGCAATTCCCCGTGAAAGCCGTGGTTCTCGGGCCGCATGGAGGCACCGAGATCTACCTGCCATGACTCGGGCGAGAACATCTTCTCGACTCTTTTGAGGTAGGGCAACAGCTCATTCCAGTTCCAGCCTGTATTGCCAAGTTGTTCCCAGGCGTCGAACTGAACTTTATCGCCACGGACATAAGCCATTCCTGTTACATTCTTATTGAGTTAGCACATACGGACGATGGGAAGGAAGCAGTAGCGAGGTAGAATGGAGGATCACGTGCCGTTAATGAGAGAGGAACCACCCAAGCCTTTGCCTGAGTGAATGTCGATAATGCGGCCCGTAGCGTTAGCCTGCGAGACGGTGCGGTAGTCCCAGTTGGTGAGCAAAGACTGGAAGAGCTGTAGAGTCGGTGCCGGCTCACGGACTAGACGGTCAGAGCGAAGGTCGGAACCCGGGTCGATTACGGCTACGGTTGTTGCAGGGTCCTCGGAGAGGCGGTTAGCCAACACGAGGCCGCAAGTACCGCCTCCGACGATGACATAGTCAAAGGACTCGACGGCTGCCGCGACGGTTGCAAGGAGCCAAGGGGTGACGAGTAGTCGGAATCTCATTATGACTCCTGTGCAGGCTTGCTATCAACAGCAGTACGAAGCACAGTCGGGTGTTATGAACAGCTGTGCAGCGTTAGCATTCCACGATACTGCCTGATAAAGGTCTCCGGATATTTCTGCACAGCGTGACGCGGAAACATTTTCAACACGGGACTTGAACCGATGTGATATTCATGAAACGGCATTTGTAGAAACAGTGCTAGTGAGGCGGCCGAGAGGCGGTGAATGGCGGTATGCGCTAAGAAGCTAGAGGTATTGGTGGATGGATTGAATAAATGATGCATGAGATTGTCGAAAGCTACTACATGATAGTACTGTACCTACGATGTAGTATTCGAACATGTAGTACCTCGGACTTGCATGTGAGGTCATCTCAGTTTCTGGCTCCGTGACCCCTGCCCGCGTTGGTGAGACGCTGAGACACACCCTGAGAAACCCCGCCGTCAGCCTGCGTTAGTGCTTCCGTCGATGCTCCAACTTTGCGAGATCCGATCCAAGTCCGACGCCAGCTTCGATAACAGTACGACGTATTGTGTGGGACAGGTCATCTGCTCACTCCGATCCCTTGATGTGTGATGCATCCTGCTTGAAGCACAGTACGACAAGGGCACGAAAGCACTATATTCCACAGCAAAGGTTGACCGGACGCCTTCTCGGGCCTTAGGCGATACAATAGACACCGGTGTGTGCGCGTGAGGCAGGCCATGAACCAGCATCTGTCTAACGGCTTTGACGACGGTCGTCTTCTCGACGGTCGACCACTCTCACCCCTATCTTTGGCCTCCTGACGACTGTACAATGAAAAAGATTAAACAGTAAAGATAAAAACACATCTACATTTACTCTACACCACCACGAGGATCGGACCAAGAGCTTCTGCACGTGCTGCCTTAGCTGCCTCGTTCGTCTCACCGGTCCCGCGATGTCCCGCCTTTCCAACGTCCTTCCCGACCCTGCATCCACATCCACTCCCACTCCCACTCCAAACACCACCACCACCACCACCACGGCGCCCATAGTCACGCCTTGTATAACCCCTGGTCGTCGCTCAAGACATGGGAACCATGGGAACCATGGGAACCATGAGCGACACCGGCCGGACCGGTTGGATATCGTCAGATCCATCCGTGCTTCTGATGTCTTTCCTTCCGACCACACACAGGAAACAGCGGAAGCCGAGATACAGGTTGCTATGGACGACCTCGATAGCCCCAACGCCCGGCTTTTGCCCGACGGCACCGACCATGACGCGCCCCTTCGCGCGCGGCCCGGAGATGCACGTGAAACCACCCGGCTCAGCGCTTTCGTCATCGCCATAACTCTCGCTGCGGGAATCTGCAGCCTCCTGGCTGGATGTACGTGAGTCGGCCGCCCGGCATTGCTCCAACGGGCGCTGTCATATGTCATCTGTAGCCCGTATTGTGCTGACTTGCACTGGCATCAAAAGACGAGACAGGCGTCACTTCCGCGGCCCTCGTGTCAATCGGCTCCTCGCTCTCGGGCCGTCCCTTGACCTCACTTGACAAGTCCCTGATCACCTCCTCGACCGCCCTCTGCGCCCTCATAACCTCACCTTTGGCATCTCTGCTGGCAGACAGGACCGGCCGCACGCGCGCCATGCTGTGCGCCGATCTTCTTTTCATCGCTGGTTCGCTCATTCAGGCTTCCAGCTCGACCGTCGCCAACGCCGTTGCTGGCCGCGCTATCCTTGGGATGGCTACAGGACTTTCGAGTGTCGCCGTGCCACTGTATATCGCCGAGATCGCGCCTGCTCAGCATCGAGGCAGGTTGATCGTTGCCACCATTCTACTCGTCACCGCCGGACAGGCCCTGGGCTTCATGGTCGCCAGCTCGTTCGCCGCATGGAGTGCCAGTGCCTCCGCCTGGCGTTTCACCATAGCCTTAGGCGCCCTTCCCGCAGCGATCCAAGCTTGCCTTGTTGTCTCGTTTATGCCCGACTCACCGCGCTGGCTCGTCATGGTAGGCCGTGTTGCAGACGCCCGGCATGTCCTGCAAAGAATTCACGGCAGTAGCGACGAGAATAGAGGGGAAGGGGAGGAAGCCGAAGATGCCACTGCACTCCGCACCGACGCTTTGGTCAGGAGAATACAGAGCGAGGCCCGAGAGCTACATGAAGCACGTCAATTGCGCCAACTCCGGCAACCGAAAACCGGTTATAGGTTCCAGTGGCTTGGGCCATGGGAAGAGCTTCTCAGTGAGCGCCGCTACCGCAGAGCATTGGCGATAGCGTGTCTGCTCCAGGCGCTTCAGCAGCTCTCTGGCTTCGTAAGTTCCTGCCGATTAGTCTTCTCCTTCCTCTTTGCTACATGCAAACTGATGGGTTTTCGTGTCATTATCAGAACTCGCTTATGTACTACTCGGCCACTATATTCAAGTTAGTTGGCTTTAGGAGCCCCACGATGGCTTCGTTACTCATCGCCGTGATAAACTTCATCTTCACCGTTACATCCCTTCGACTCATCGACAGGGTGGGCAGACGGCGTATGCTTCTCATCTCCATACCCTTCATGATCACCGGATTGCTCTTGGCTGCCTTTGGTTTTTCCGCTCTGCCCGCTGGTGTGTGGTCCAGGTCAGAATCACCGTCTGTGGACCCTCATGCTGGCGCTTCTGCGGGGGCAGTTCTCGTTCTCGTAAGCATCATCGTCTATGTAGCCTCATTCGCTGTCGGACTCGGAAACGTACCTGCGATGCAGAGCGAGCTGTATCCGCTCCCGGTGCGGTCTTTAGGTACTGGTGTAGCCACGTCGCTTAGTTGGACGGGCAATTTTGCCATGGGTCTCACTTTCCTACCCTTGATGGACGCGTTAAGTCCGCCGTGGACCTTCACGTTATATGCCGGGGTGTGCACTATTGGAGGCTTCATGGTTTTCCGATTGTATCCCGAGGTGGCTGGCCTGAGCCTCGAAGAGGCGTCAGCGCTCCTCGACCATGGGTGGTTGGTACGCTGAAAGACTACCTTGTCCCGCGCTAGGGGCCACCCACTGGCCTACACATACATGAGAGAGTATGTTTACATGCAGGTCTCAATTGGGAAGAAGAGCTCAGATACAAGCAACTCAGAGGAGGCACCGCGTCTGGCAGAGTGGCGTCTTTGAAGCGGCTAGAAATATCGTTGGGCATAGACTGGATAGACACTAGAGCTGATTGTAATTGACTTCAAGGCGCTGGGACATATGAGTTACGCGACGCCCTGATTAAATATCAGCAGCAGGGCCAGTACCGCAGACATCACTCTCGCTCATACAAGAGTTGATTCCCCGTTTCTTATCTCCACAACCGGCCCCGCCTCTCGGTCTCATCAGATACATTCACTCTCTCTGCCTCAGCCAGGAACAGCTGTAGACTATGAGTCTATTTGTCGACCGACGTGGCCCGTTACTCCTACACTAATACTGCACGAACAAGGTCATGCAGCTTCGGATGTCGGAAAATATGCCTGACTGTGAGCTCTACACCAGCCTTCCGAGCCAGTCCCACTAGACTCATAGCAGCCATGGAATCACCACCGAGCTCAAAGAAGCTATCATCCGGCCCGATGGCAGACACAGAATGGATACCAAGTACCTCGCTCCAGAGGCGGCGGATTTGGTCCTCGGGTTCTGACAACTGCGCCCCTTGTTGGACTCCTTGGACTTGGCATTGAGCTTGTTGTTTCCGGTTCTGTATTGTCTTTGCCAATGCTCGACGGTCGACCTTGCCGTTGGCGGTAAGGGGCATCTTGTGTAGGATTGTGACTACTTGAGGGTGCATGTAGGGAGGAAGCCGAGCCTGCAGGATTTCTTTGAGCTCGTGCTGAATTTGTGCGTCGTGCTTTGTTTGTTGCCGTCGGACTGGCTTGTTACCAAGTGGTGGTGCGTCTTGCTCAGTTTGGTTGTCTTGATGATCCGTGGGGAATCGAAATAAAACCCTGCTGCCTTCACCAATCTTTGATGGGGCATACGTGTGAAATACGGCATCCAAGCCACCGTTCTGGGACGACTGACGAGCCCAGCTGAGCTCGACCCGGCTCCCCGACTGCTTCGCCAGATCAACCAGATCGGCTGCCGACAGGGAAGCCTCCCTCTGTGCATCTGCGTAGACCGACGAGAGCCAATCGGCATCTTTAAGGCCATTTTCTTTTGCCTTCTTATTGAGCTCGGTAAGAACGTGGCTCATGGATACCGTCCTTCCATTTGAGATATTGCTCACGGGAACAACGGCCGAAGGCGTTGAAAGATGAGACTTTAGAAGCGCCAAGAGCGATTGCCCGGATAGCTCTTGCGCTTGAAAATCAATCCACTGGGCCTGACAGAGGTCTCGAATCTCACGAGATGGCTCACTGGGAGATCTAATGTGAACTACAGCGTCGTAGCGATAGGAACTCAATTCGTTGGTGGCGCGCATCCTTTTGGGGAGGATTTCAACATGCTCAATGCTAGGCATCTGATGTGGCAGTGCGGTGAAGAACGCTGGGTCGACAAGCAGTTCGGCTTCGGCTTGCTTCATGTCATTCATGATGCGACGCAACTCGTCTTTGCTTGCCTTGCTCCCAGCTATGTGAAGAGCTCTCGTAGCCAAGAACTCGCTGTACAGCGGGAAAGAGCGAATATCTCCGAAGAAGATGGTCTTGACTCCCTGAAGCTGGACTAGATCCTCTACTACTCGAGATAGATACGCGAGACTGGGGAAGTACTGGATTACCGAGTTCAGGACCACGAGATCAGGTAAAAGGTTCAAGCTCTGGCAACGTGCGCCGACGTCCGCGGCCGTCGCCTTGTGCATACTGATCTTGGCCGCCATAGTGTGCGGCATCTTTGATTGGGCTACGTGCGTAACGAACTGAACTGCTTGGCTTGATGGTTCCAGCCCAGTGTAGCTTTTGAGTCCTCTGATGAGGTTGAAGAGGATCATTCCAGATCCAGTTCCTATCTCGAGGACGTTTTGGGGCGTAATGCCACTGTTGCGGATTGACTTGAGAGTGTCGTCCAGCCATTCATTCATTTCTCCCTTGTCAATGTCACTACCATCGTACATCGAGGTCCAGCCCATAAAGTCTCGCCCAAGGGCTTCCGGGGGCATATCTTTGAGAGTCAGGTAGTCATCGCTAAACTGCTTCTCCCACGCATCAACATGTTGCGTCTCCTCCTGGATATTGAGAGCTGTCTCATTGGCGCCCTCGTCTTCATGAATAGTGACGAAGCCTGCGAGCCACGGCTCTTCCTGTCTATATTCATTTTTGTGCAATAAGACAATCGAGTCTTTGATTTTCGGGTGGCCCCGCATGATATTTTCTATCTCCCCAAGTTCGATGCGCTGACCCCGGACCTTGACTTGGTTATCTCTGCGGCCGACAAAAACTAGGCTACCATCTTGATTATACCGTACAAGATCACCGGTCTTATAGAGTCGCCCTCTCCGTCCGGGGTACTCAGACGAGTATCCCTGAGCCAGCCAGACAGGGTCGATTAAAGCCGCTGCAGTCTTCTCTGGTTCATTGAGATAGCCAGAGCCGACGAGCGGACCCTCAAGCAGGAGCTCCCCAACTGCCCCTATAGATGGCAGTAAAGAATCGTGATTTTCGGGATCTACGATCCACGTGTTCAACCCAATACCCTTGCCCATGGATACCGCTTCATCAGGGCTCGCAGGGTGAGAGTTGATCGTGCTGTTTGGTGTACATTCGCACGGCCCGTACAAACTCACGATACGGACTTTATTCCACCATGGCGTGACATGCTCGACTCGCAGTTCCTCGCCGCCGAAGATGATCTGCTTCAAACTAGGGACCTGCTCCGGACGTAGGAGCTGAGAAACGGACGGAGTAAGGTCGATGGTATTCGCTCTCAGCGATGCGATGCTTTCTGCCAACCTGTTTTGCCGGTCGAGCTCGTTTGGAACGCAGAGGCAGCCCCCGGCGGTGAGTGTCGCGAAGATATTACATATTGACACGTCGAAACTGTATGAGCAGAAATCGTACATCCTGGACTCACTCGTGATGTTGAGGGCTTCTTTCTGGTGTACCAGGGCCGAAGCGAGATTTGCATGGGTAATGATGGCGCCCTTAGGTGTTCCTGTGCTTCCCGACGTAAAAGCAACATATATGGGCGACAATGCATCCGTAATGATGTGTGATTGTCTCTGAAGTTCTTTACTACTTTGCGCATCGTCGTCCGCGATGTGAGAATCAAGAACCATGACTTGGTTCGCAAGCCGCGAGCCAAGCGCCCCATTGACCTTGGAAGCGACCACAACGGATGCCTTGAGCTGCGAGACAACAGCGCGCAGGCGAAGCTCAGGAGTAGATGGGTCTAGCAGCACAAATGCCGCGCCCGCCTCGAGGATCCCTAAAATGGCTACGGCAGTCCACATTGACTTTTCCAAGCATATGGGGACAAATGAGCCTTTGGAGATGTCTGCTGCGAGAAGCGAGGCGGCTAACTTCAATGCGAGGAGACCAAGCTCGGCGTATGTTAAGTTGCCGTCCCAGGCACATACCGCTGGACTGTTCGGGTGCAATTCGATCTGATCCCAGACCATGTCGTGAACGCGGCGGTGTATAGTTTCCGGCACGACGGCGTTCCAAGCCCAGATCTGTCGCAGGTCATCCATCGGGAGGTTTTCTACACTACTTGCAAGCTCCGCATCCAGCTCTGCATCCTCTCTCTTGGTCGAGGAGACGAGAGGTGCATTCATAGTTTTGCCCTCAAGAGCGTTTTCAGTGGCATCCTTTAGAGACGACCGATTGTCAGTTCTTCCATGCTCGGGAAGTTCCATCATGTCAACGGATATACCGTCTTTTTGAGAATAGAGTATCACGGCAACTGCTGTCTGTGACTGTTGTTGTTGTTGCTGCCGCTCTATTGCATCGGCGTGAGAGGGCGGTTTGACACTACTGACTTGAATGAACACCTCTTGAACGAATACCTACCTACTTAGCCTTTGTCGAAGCTTCAAGCCTCGGCCGTTGGTTTCCATACCTCCTATGATCGCAGACTACGCCCGAGTACACCCCAGTACGCCTTCTCATCCCCATATGACAACAGTGCGTTGAGCTACAGCCGGCACTGGTGTCGATATGAGCGGCAATGAACGCCCCTTGTACATGGGATGTTTCGGTACTTGGATGGGACAAGAGTCGCTCTGTCTCACCGGTCGGGCAATGCTCAATCGATTAATATCCCTTGAGGTTGTATTCGAACCGTCCCGCCCGTCTTCTAAGCCCTGCCCTAGTAGCCGGCCGGGCGCGCTCATCCATGGGGCATATGCATGCACGGTACCAAACAAGGCGAGGCTCGTTTGGACTATTGATGGTGGTGACAGCTGAAGATCTGCAGCTAAAACGATTCCGGAATATGTCGACATACGCAAGATACTCCACTTGTCTCGCACGACTCCAGGTGTTGCAATAGTCATCTTCTTTTCCGTCAACTACACCGGGATGTATGCATCTCGGTGACGGGCTCCAACTTCGATAGCGGGAAGGATTACCTTTTCGAAATTGGCCATCCTGAAAACCTCTGGGACTCGGCCGCCGTCTATTGCGGTCCGGCTTTCACAACTCAAATTTAGATTGTTCTACTAGGCAAAGCGCAACGTGATGAACTACCGATGGACAGATGAGTCGTTCCTGGGCCATATAGGTTTCGGCCACGCTATAGGCACACATATTCGTCCTGTGCAGGATGAGACGGGTAAGAGTGCCGAACAGCGGAAATTCAGTACTACCCAGGTACTTGTCGTTAATGACGAGATTGACGGACGATATGATCACTCGAAATAGCGGAGAGAATGCCTCCTGAGCACGTCATCGAGATGGCTTTTTGTGCCTAACGGACGTCCCAATGCTGGCTGCAGATGGGCCGCATGCTGTTTCGTATTGAGCTAGCTAATTGACGTTCAAGAGGAGTATAGCTTCAGTTCAGAGAGACACTGATCAGCGGGACATCGTGAGAATTCAGTCTAGTAGCCATACACGCCTAGTTTTCTACCTTGTGTCTTAAAACGTCCTACGACCGTTACGTGTCACTGTTGTCTCGGTACGGGGAACGGTCCGGCAACAACAGTCCTAAAGTCTCAGTTGCCGCTGTCTCGCTGCTGTCGTGATTGAGGACAATCTGCTGTAAAGGGTAAAGTACCCTGCGTACACAGTGTATCTGCGACCTGCTCGGTACACATTTCTGCTTGGCTGGAAAAGAGTGTCGCATCATCCTTTTCGGAGAGGTACCTCGTGAGGCACAACCAGGGACGTCACAAACCTCACACATTGACCATGTTGAACTTCGTGTTAAGTAACCATCCACACAACCTGGCCTCGCAGGCGTGAGCCCGCCGGTTGTGTCTCGTTATATGCAGTTCAATAGCAACTAGAGGAGCCTCCCCAAATCATAAAGGGGGAGATCTTAGGTCAGTAACAAGAGGTCATGTTAGAACAAACTCTCATCCCTATCAGAAACTTCGGTTCTGAGCTCGACACATCAGTCGTATTGACACTTCTTGTCACGGTTGCCCTTATCTACTTCTGGCTGCTCCGCCCCTTTCTCTACGGGCGACTACACCACGTCCCTGGGCCGTGGTTTTCAAACTACTCAAGCATCCCACTAGCGTTCCAGGAGCTTTCTTACAATCGCTGCGATAAGATACTGCAATGGCACCGACAGTACGGGCCTGTGGTCCGTATCGCTCCCAACGAAGTCTCAGTGTGTACTCTGCCAGACATCAAGCAGGTATACGGAAGCAGTCATCGCTGGGCCAAGAGCAGCTACTTCGACCATTTTCTGGGGTACGGTTCCCGATCAGTTTTCGCGACCAAGCCTTATGAAGAACACCGCGCCAAGCGGAAATTGACCGCCTTGTTCTACCGCGCCACGACTGTTTACAAGTCTCCAAAACTCGAGAAACACATCCAGGAGCGCTCCCAGGCTCTTCTTTACCAGGTCCGAGACGGTCAAGAAACAGACGTCTATCGCCTCACGGACTGGTTTGCGCTCGACAATATTACTTTCCTAGTCCTGGGGCCGGATCACTGTACTCGTTCTGTGGATAACGATTGCGTCGAGCGTCATCTCTTGAGAGATTTGAAACACGACCAGTTTGTACAGCCATTTCGTGTTCGCTTCCCCCGGGTTTGCAAGCAGGCATCTTTACTTCTGGCATCGACATGGAAGCGCCGTTTCGGCTTTCTCATGGCGAATGAAGCAATAGCTTCGTGGTGTCAATCGCGTTTCCAGATTGCCGCCAACGACCCCTGTCTGACGCAGACACACTCCCTACTACGACACTTGTGTGATGCAGACGGAGCTCGTTCTGGCGATAAGAAGATCCCAGACCTTCAGTATATAGCAGCGGAGGTACTTGACAATATCAATGCGGCTGAGGCGACTGTCGCTGTAACGGCTACATACCTTATCTGGAGACTGACCGAGTCGCCACATTGGCAGCGGCGAATTCGCGCTGAGCTATCGCGGTTACCAGTTGAGGGTGATGGCTCTCTGGCGTTCGAACACGTCAATAACCACGTACCGTCGCTGGAGGCATGCTTGCGCGAGGTATATCGTCTCCATCCTGCATCCAGCGGGAGGGCAGAGCGCGTCGTTCCGCCAGAAGGACATGACTTGTCTGGCATATTTCTCCCGGAAAATACCATTGTCACCGCTTCTGTCCAGACCTTGCACCACGACGAGGAGGTGTACCCGAGATCAGATGTTTTTGCCCCTGAGCGGTGGCTCGACCAGGACGAAGAGAAGTGGAAACTGCAGGACGCCCAACTCATTCCATTCGGACACGGTGGAAGAGTTTGCTTGGGCAAGGCACTTGCCACCATGGAGCTGAAGCTTCTCATGGCAACGCTGTATCGCAGTCACGAATCTGTTATGACGCCGTCATCCTGTGCCGCATCCATGAGACAATGTAGCACGCATGACGCAGTTCCCGAAGGGTTGAAATGTGTAGTTCGGTTTCAATTCGTCGACTCGGCATCATCTTTGATAACTCCTTAGAGTTAGGACTTAAAAAGCTGTAGTGTGAAAGTATTAGCAACTTATTGTGATATTTACGATATCGCCCTCTTAGAATGCCCACATTCTTTGATATGTGCATGGTCACTCTTCTTAAGGTAGTCATGTAGATGTCGGCGCCTTGAGGACAATAGCAACTCTCATCGCGTACCGATTGTCACCAATGGAACTCACTTTACGAGTAGCTCTACTTCACTTGAGGCGCGACTGTTTCTGTTGTGTCACTATTTTCATGGAGGGTGGATAGCAAGAGACCTTGCATGCTCATGGAGAAAAGAGATATGGTCAGAACATGCAGCACGGGTCGCACACCCCGCAGTCCCCTTCATCTCACAATTTTGTTCTCCTTTCCCAACCAAATCTTGCTTTATCTTTCAATGCAGGTCTGGAAGATCATATCTTACAATGAATTATCAACGCATGACTATTGAGAAGGAGGCGCCCGAGGAAGTTGGCGCGGTCATCAAGTACAACCTGTCCGAAAGTGCCATCTCGGACCAGACACTCGAGTCTTTTGGTATTAGGATCCCAACTGACACGATCCTCACATATACGGAGCACAAGGGAAGCCACAAGCTTCGATCACTCGTGGCTCAAACCTGCGACGGCCCGGTAACGGCCGAAGATGTACTGATTACAGCAGGCGCCTCTACATCGTTGTTCATCATCAAGACCGCCATCCTGGGCCCCAAAGATCATGTCGTCGTCACACGCCCAAACTACGCCACTAATCTGGAAATCCCACGCTCCATAGGATGCGATATCTCCATTGTGGACTTAGAGTTTGATTCGCAGTACCGACTGGACGTAGCTCAGGTCGCTGCATGCATTCGCCGAGGTGCCACCAAGCTGATCAGCGTCTGCTCGCCGAACAACCCAACAGGGACCATTTGCAGCAAATCGGAACTCCGATCGCTCGCGTCGTTGGCCAAGGACGCCGGATGCTACCTTCTCATCGACGAGACATACGCCGACCTCGACTACTCTTCATCGGGAGGAGAGAGCGGTAGAGTTGTCCGAGGAGCCCAACTCGGAAGCCACGTCATCACAGTATCTTCCATGTCCAAGGCGTATGGCGTGCCTGGAATCCGCATCGGCTGGCTCACGACGACCGACGACGCACTGATGGAGCGATTCCTGGCCGCCAAGGAGCAGATCAGCATTAGCGGCAGCGTCATCGATGAACTCATCGCCGAGCAGATCTATTCTCAACGTGCCCGCTTACTGCCAGCCACGATCGCCGACATGCGCCAGAGGCGAGATGTTGTCGGTGCCTGGGTAGAGGAGCACTCCGAGCTATTGGACTGGGTCAAACCAGAAGCGGGAGTGATGTGCTTCATCAAGATCAAGCGGACCCCGGTGGAGGGCTTTGAGGCGTTCTATCAGAGACTATTAGATGTATATGGCGTGTATATTGGACGTGGCTCCTGGTTCGAGCGAGACGATTCGTTCTTTCGGCTGGGCTATGGGTGGCCGACATTGGAAGAGTTGCAGATTGGCTTGGAAGCCATAGTGGATGCGATACAGGGGTAATACTGGACCTGCACGATCTCGAATAGAAGTTAGTCTACAGATCGCTTCAATGATCTGCAACAGAGCTAATGCAACAACCCGGCTGTACATCTATCTCGATGTGGGACGCTTTTGGGAGGGGTGTGAGCGTAGCAGTAATACAATGAATGGCTTGGGTACCTTCAATTACCATCGTCGAACCCCCTCGATGTCTCCTGAAAAGAGTGCATATGCGAGCTGTCAAGGACTTGAGACAGCGATGCCAAACTATTGGAAAGCTGCATCAAGCGGTGCAAAAATTGGAGAAAGAGAGACTATGAGGGAAGATCGCCTCTTATTACTAGTCGTCAGTTGCAACCGTCAACTGGTGTAGACGCTATTCGGGTTTTGTAGGTAGAGGTAGACATCGCACCGAGCAGTCCAGTAGTATGCACTCTCCTTCGAATTCGGCCGTGAAGGTCGCCGTAGTCGGACTCGGTAGTTGCTCTCCGTTCTCGGCTTTTTGATTATGCTTACTGACACTTGTCACTTGCCACAGGCCCAGCCGGGCTGACAGCCATCAAGGCGTTGCGCGAAGAGGGTTTCGATGTTCAAGGCTTTGAGAGACGAGGCTGTGTAGGTGGTGTATGGTCCTATAGCCACAACACCAGCTATACGTCCATCGTTCCAGAAACCATCGCCAATGTCAGCAAATTCACAGTGAGTACCTTAATGCATTAAACACCTCAATGTGAAAGTAGCTCGCTAATGTCATTCGCGCCTAGTCGAGTTTCAGTGACTTTCCTGTGCCCAAAGGTGTGTGTCTCTGCCCACCAAACTTGGCAAGAAATACATATCAATCTTCGATCTCTGCGTGGTTTCCTTCCTTTCTTTGCCAATACCCGAATATCTTCATGTTCAACTAGTCATCGATCTTCTGACACTTTTCAGATTGGCCGCAGTACTTAACAGGCTTTCAAGTCGGAGAGTACCTCCAAGCATACACAACAAACTTCCAGCTGCACCAACATGTTCATTTCAATACGACTGTCCGCTTGATTGTACGCGATGATTATGATGCCGGATGGAATGTGCATATCGTCAAGGAGGATGGCGAGGAAGAAATCTTGCACTACGATAAAATCGTGCTCGGGAGTGGATCTGATACGCTACCCGTATGGCCTCAGATGCCAGGTAGGGAAAAGTTCAAGGGCACGGTCATCCATGGACAGAACTATCGCACGTGGGTGACCCCATTCGTACTTGGATTACCTACAGCAAACAACGTACTAATATGATGCAGGCCTGATAAATTTGCTGGCCAGAGGATATTGGTCGTCGGACTAGGGAACACAGCCTGTGAGGTATCCCTCAGCCTCTCTCGCGAAGCCTCGTGCGTATATAACTCCTATCGCCGCGGCAGAGTCATCATCTCGCGTTACGACGATGACGGGGTGCCCACCGACCTTGAGCCGTGGCCTAAGGCGCAATTCAAGTACATGTTGCGCCAAAGGCTGCCGCGCCTCGCCATGCGATTGGAAAGACGCGCCATTATCAAGACCATGGTGAGCGATGCCGCCCGTCACCAAGACAGAGGAATTGGTGACAGGGAGCGGAAGCAGCGCATGCGTGCAGTAGAAGAGAAAATCAAAGGTGAATGGCGCCTATTGCCTTGCCCGACAGACCTCGTGCATCCCGCGGTGCAAGATGATTTCGTCTCTGCGTTACAGTCCCAACGTGTTACGCCGACCCCGGGATTCAAGGCATTCGCAGGGGCAGACAAGGTGTTGTTAGATGACGGTTCGATAATCCGAGTCGACGCAGTCGTGTTCTGCACCGGGTATGCTCTTGACTTCAGTATCATGCCTGAATTGGAGATGGATGGGTGCTGTGGTCTGCCCTTGAGAACAGCGGCAGACGTGTGCAAAAGTCAGACCAGACGTAATGAGAAGACTGTAACGGATATGGTGAAGGAAGAGCCCTCGCTGCCTCGGTTATATCAAATGTTGTTTCCACCGCGATGGGCGTCGTCGGTGGCTGTCCTGAGCTGGATGTCGGCATTAGAAACAGCATGGTGCGTATGTGAACTGGCTGCCACGGCAGTGTCGCAAGTGTGGGCGGCGGACACAGCCCGCAAAGCGAACGCTGGAGAATTCCATCCTCCGAGATCACCTTCGTACAAGAAACCGGCGCGCCTCCCGGCAGAGAGCGAGATGAACGCTGCCGTGGACAGGTATCACGCCTGGTGGCGACGAGGCCGGGCTAGGGAGTCAGCCGCACACCCTAGCCTGATCCAGCCGTACAGCTTCTACCGCTTCTTGCACGAAGCGGCGGGCACGGGCATGTACGACCATGTTGGGCACTCATGGAGTCTTCGCAACTGGATCTTGTGGTGCAAAGACGGGGAGTTGCACAAATTTCTGACCAAAGGTCCAGCGACGGCGCACGCATGGCGCGTGTTTGACACCAACCCCACAGGTATCCCCGGCTGCGGTAGATGTGTCTGGCCAGAAGCGCGACGGGCGATGCGAGACGTGGTATGTTAAATCCCCTCACCGCAAGTGCTACTATGGTGTTGAATATTTCGCTTACGTTCCCAGTTCGAGGAGTACGAGCGATGTAAGCGTCAGGCGTCAGACTAGGTCGCTCTATCTTAGATTCTTTACTTCCTGAGTCCTGTCAGAGGGCCGGTGGAATTTCCAGCGGGACGGTCTGCTGTCTCGAGAAGGAAGGCCACCCACTGCTCACAAGGCTGGTGCTAGTATTCCGCACAACAATGATTTCACCGTGTAAAGCTCTGCTTGAAGCTAAGAAAGACCTGTTCTTATATACAGGCAAGAGACGCATAGTGCTGTGGTTTAGTCGATAGGAATATTCAAGCGATAAGAGATAATAATCCTGTATTGTAACCTGAAGCACCTAATTTAGCGCTCGAAGCCCACCTAAGCCCGCCCTCGACCATGGTAGCATAACTCTCGATTGCCTCGACGCTGAGACTGAGAAAGTCGTAATAAGTGATGATGTACGAGACCCATCTAATGCGCCATAATCATTAATACCTCCATACTCCGCAGCGGGTTCCAGACTTGCCGTGAGCTAGGTATTATGAGGGGACGTATATGTACCCAGCCAGAGCTTAAGAGACTTGCTATTGGCAGAGTCCAACGCCGCCAACCCGTAGGTACGGTTATTGGAAGTTCTCTAATTCTACATTCCATTAACCAACAACTATTATTGCATAGCTTATCCGAGCACATGCGTCCATCTTGGAAACTGTGTCAGATATTGTGATATCGTCTCTTACGTCCTTCCACGACCCGGCTTGATCTGATCTTTGCCGGCTGCGATGGCCGATAGTTCACATTCCGACGACCAAGGCACGCTTGGTGGGCGCGCCGGGCTTCCCACACCCACCAGCACAGCTTCATACTGGCATCGTGAGCCCTCAGCCAAGCTGATAGGCCACCGTACATCAATCGAGCTCCCGACATCTGCCCATGTCGTCGTAATCGGCAGCGGCATTACCGGGGCATTCGCTGCGAAGGAACTTGTCGATGGCGGCCGGAGCGTCATCATGCTGGAGGCGCGTGAAGCATGCTGGGGCGCCACAGGTCGTGTATGTCTACCTTAGTACTCACTTGTCACGAAACCGGCCCTATGTATCCATCAACCTTTCGCTACGGTGCTGGCATTCTAGACACAGGGGATGCTGATTGATCCAATTTTCCATGACAGAATGGAGGACATTGCCAGCCTGGAGTTTGGAACACCGCACCCGAAGTCGCGCGGTTCGAGCTCGAGACGTTCCACATGGTACAAGACCTAGTTCAAGAGCACAGAATTCCTTGCGATTGGCGCGTGGTTGGCGGTATACATGCAATATACTCGCCTGAAATACTCGCGACGGCCAAGGCTCAAATCAAGCGCCTGCAGCAATATCCGGATTTACGTGATAAAGCGGTATTGATCGAGGATAAAGCCGAACTTGCCGCTAGACACGTTCCTGATGCTCTGGCTGCCGTGTTCCAGCCCCTAGCGGCCCAACTATGGCCTTACAAGCTTGTCGCCTGGATTCTGGAGCGACTCATTTGTCAATACGGCGTCGCCACCTTCAATCTCCAGACCAACACACCGGTCACACGCATCGAGTACCGTAAAAGCTTATGGTTCGTGCATACGCAGAGGGGAGCGGTGGAAGCGGAGAATGTGCTTCTTGCCACCAATGGATACACCTCTCATCTGGTCCCTGGCTTGACAGGTCTCGTCACGCCTGTACGAGCACAGATCTCTGCGCTTGAACCACCTCTCGGAGCAACACAGCTCCCGCATAGTTACGTCTGGATGAAGGAAGGAGATTATCAGTACTTGATTCAACGACGCCAAGACGATACACATATCTCGGATAGCGATGGAAGGGCAGAGAACAGCGTCCTCATTTTTGGCGGCGAGAGGCCAGCAGCGCAAGGGAGGGATTATGGTATTTCCCAGGATAGTGAGGTTGATCCCGTCGTCAGCCAAGCTCTTGGAAAACACATACACGATGGCCTCAATGTGTATCATGGAGTAAACACTTCTGAGAAGTCCAACATACCATTAGCCCTTCGTGCAGCTTACGAATGGACCGGTATCATGGGATTCTCCAGTGATGATCATCCATGGGTCGGATGCGTCCCCGAGGACTTGTTGTTCGGGGACAAGCATACCGTCACGTCTCAAAATGCCAATGCTGCTCACACAGGCACGCTGTGGATGAGTGGTGGATATCAGGGACACGGGATGCCTGTGGCAGCGAGGTGTGGTATCGCAGTTGCTCACATGGTTCTAGGCCGCCTTGACGGCGTGCAAGTTCCTCGGGAATGGATGATTACAGACGCGAGAGTGCAAGCCTGCAGGCCGAAAGATTAGCCGAATTTCTTTGAGGCCCTGTCCCAGGACGTCTCATGACTGCTAGCAAACGAGACAACGAGAACAGTTCACGTGTCCCCCAGTGTCTAAACCAAAAAGAACCACCGCATCGCGGCTCGCTCCTACTCGATAGCAAGAGCTAGAGGGTGTGTATAGAGACATGCGACACGTCATGTAGTACTCTACCTATCTGCATCGCATCGCAGCCGTCCGTATCACTGCATCATGCCCAAATTGGAGCTAACTACAACAAGGGCGAGATTAGCAACGCCAGTATTTTCAGCTGAGGGGTAACCCGCCATGCAGTAGCTTGCCCCTTAGATCTTCAGCGTCCGCTATACTGCATACAAGCCCCGACAGAGTCCCCGGACGACGACATTTCTCCTGACTTACAAGATAATCGACATGAACCCGAAAATGCCCGATCTTTGCAGGAGACTAACACGAATATCGTAGACTACCTACGTATTACAGGAGCGCCCCGTGATCCAGCAAGAGAGAACCCGCGAGGGCCTAGGGCCTAAGTTGAAGTCTATCAAAGATACATACTGGGTACATTCAGTCGACTCTCGAAGTTGAGAGCAGCATGTTATCCAACGGTGATACTATACTCGGCACGGCGGCATCCTGATTGACTGCTGGACACAGGAAATGCCGAGTATAGGGACACTAGAGTCAGTCACCACAAGTCTGAGCCCTCAATCATCCAGTATCGACAACCAGCAAGGGCAACGATGGCTTCGCCGCATGGAACCTCCAAGACTTCTCATGGCTCATGGCAGGCGGTTTTGAGTGGCAATGGGCATGCATCGCATCTGACGGCGTCATCATCGCCATGTCACGGCTTTGAGAAGCATCACTTCCCCAGACTTAGCTCCAACTTCTTAGACCTGTCTTTCTCGATACTACTATCCGCAGCCTGGGCTCTCGTGGTTAGCCGCCAGGTGAACTTGGAATATGTCAAATTTGCACTCGCACCGCCGCCCCAGGGTTTGCCTTTCGAACATGAGGTTGAAAACAGCTCGACTTCCATCATCCCTCTATACGTAAACCCCACGACCACACAGACAGTGGAACAGTATCTCGCTACGCTACGGCAACTTACTCTAGAGGGAAATCATAAGCCGTCGAGTTCTGTCGAGCCCTCAACATTTCAGACGCTTCTTCAGATCCAGCCATCACACCATGTCGCTGCCCCCTTATTACCAAGTCATGACCACCACAATCGAGAGCATAATCATGATGATTCTTGGGCGAATCAGTTATTAGGCAGCTTCTCATTAGTGGTGGGACTGCGCATCGAGGCTGAGGAGATTATCGCCACAGCCAATTTTAACTCGACTATCTTTCCTCCTAGTTTAGTCTTGACTTTACTTGAGCGCTTGGGTTCTGTTGCGCTCCAGCTTGCCACGATTAACCCTCAATACCAACTGACTAAGATCAACATGGTCACTCCGACGGATCTGTGCACCATATGGGAGCGTAATGGCACCGTGCCACCAGCAGTTGATCGCTGCGTGCATGATATCTTCAGCGACCTTGTCAAATCACAACCTGATTTGCCCGCTGTATGTGCCTGGGATGGTAACCTAACATATGGTGAACTGGACAGTCTAGCCGGCCGTTTAGCAACTAAGCTCGCCGCGGCGGGCGTCGGCGAAGGCATGATCGTGCCCGTGTGTTTCGAAAAGTCCATGTGGGTGGTAGTCGCAGTTATGGCAGTCCTCAAGGCTGGGGGTGCATTTTTGATGCTTGACCCAATCTTACCTCTAGAGCGCCTTCGCTATATGATTCAAGCCATAGAGGAAGATTTAATATTAGCTTCCCCATCCACTCGAGAGTTGAGCTCTCAACTCGTAGCAAGAATCCTTGTTATCGAGGCTGAGCTGTTCACAAAACCGGACAAGCAACCACCTGTGCCTCTTTCTCCATCGAACCCGTCATCTCTCATGTACGCCGTCTTTACATCCGGCAGTACAGGACTGCCAAAGTGTGTATTGCTGACTCACGTAAATGTTGCTTCAGCTTTCCATTACCAAGCTCATCTCCTCGGGTTTAATAAGCATTCGAGAATACTGGATTATTCCTCGTATAGTTTTACTACTACAATTAGCAATTTTTTCGGCGCCCTAGCTGTTGGCGGATGTCTCTGCATCCCAAATGAACAAGACAGACAGAACAAGCTTGCACAAGCCATCAATTCGCTCGGTTGTAATATTATTGATATTACACCCAGTGTCATGCAGATTTTGGACCCAGAGGAGCTCCCTGCACTGCAGGTGATCATATTTGGTGGCGAAACGATTTCGTGGAAAGAACTTGAGCGTTGGTGGGGAAAGGTGCGACTAATCAATCTATATGGCCAGAGCGAATGCACCGCCAATGCCACTATCAATGACTTCCCGCGCACACTCCACGACGTCGCTAGCATCGGTCGTGGAGCAGGCTTAGTGACGTGGATTGTTGAGCCTGATGACCATAACAAACTGGCCCCTGTTGGCTGTGTCGGAGAACTTTTGCTCGAAGGGCCACTTGTGGGCAGCGGCTACCTTAGTGATGCGGAAAAAACGTCTGCTGTCTTTATTGAGGATCCCTTGTGGCTACTGCAGGGTGCTTCAAGTCTACCAGGGCAGCCCGCCCACCCAGGCCGGCACGGACGAATGTACAAGACAGGAGACCTGGTCCAATACAACGAAGATGGCAGATTGGTTTTTCACGGCCGTAAGGACACACAGGTCAAGATTCGTGGCCAGCGGGTAGAGCTGGGAGAAGTCGAGCATATGGTTCACAGATGCACTGGCGTGAAGCAAGTAGCTGCCGAAGTCATAATTCCACAGGGGGAGGGTTCAAGTCCAACGCTCGTAGCGTTTCTCAAGACGCAAGATTCGGTCGGAACAAGTGGTGAGCCTACAATCACCATAACTCCTGTTTCGAAAGAAATGCAGGGCTTCTTGTCAAAACATCTACCAGTTTATATGCTACCAACAGCCTTGTTCTGGATGTCCTCTTTGCCGACCAATTCCTCGGGGAAGCTGGATCGCAAGGAACTTCGCAGGATTGGAGCTACGTTTTCTGTTGAGAAGCTAGCTGCGAAACGGACGACCAATATACCAAAGACGCAGCCCAGTTCTGAGGAGGAGCGGCTCATTCAGGGAGCATGGGCCGCGATTCTCCATATACCAGCGAGTAAGATCGGCCTGGATGATAGCTTCCTCCAACTTGGAGGAGACTCCGTTGCGGCAATCAAAGTCGTCACAGATTTACGCAGCCTCGGCATTCGGTTGTCAGTCGCAGACGTCTTGGGTTATCCAGTGTTAAGAGAGCTAGCCTGCCGTAGTTCTCGGATCGCGCAGCAGATCGAAACGCTGATCCCCCCATTTTCCCTACTTGGTGACGAGTCTCACGCCTCGAGTATTGTTAGCGACGCTTCCAGCCAGTATCACATTGACCGAGCCGGCATTCGTGATATGTATCCTTGTACGCCACTTCAAGAGGGTCTCATGTCTCTCAGCTTCAAACGTCTGGGCAGCTATCTCGAGCAATCAGTTCTTGAGATAAATCCTACGATGAGCGTTGAAGATTTGTGTGCAGCGTGGGAGCAGGTTGTCAGGAGGTTTCCCATTTTACGTACTTATTTCGTTCATACCGATGTCTGCTTTCTCCAGGCAGTGGTGGATGAACCAGTCCATTGGATCGATGCCACAGGCTTGGATGAATATCTCGCGTCCGATAGAGAAAGTCCAATGACACTAGGCTCACCTCTCTCTCGTTTTGCACTCGTGAGAAATGGTGCTGGAGAGTACAAGTGGCTGGCGTGGACTGTGCATCATGCCATCTGCGATGGATGGACTGCAAACTTGATAAAGGACTCCATTGAAGCCGTACTCCAGGGCGATCGGGACCTTGCCAGCTCTGGCCCCCCGTTCCAAGATTTCATCAGCTACATCAAAAATCAGACCGGCGAGACCTCCACCAAGTACTGGAAGGATTATCTAGCAGACTACGAAGGTCTGACATTTCCGTCGGTGCCACGGTCCATCGACCTGCCTCTAGTAAATGAGACCTTACGCATCGAAATACCTCAACCTAAAGCGACTTGGAAAAACATTACAACGTCTACATTAATTCGCGCTGCTTGGGGTCTCACCATCGGTCGTACGACCTCCTCGGCAGACGTCGTTTTCGGCGTCACGGTATCCGGCAGAGATGCACCCGTTGCCGGCATTGAAACTATGGTGGCACCTACATTTGCAACGGTCCCGTTGCGTGTAAAAATCGAGGACGCAGAGACTGTTTCGAACTATCTGCGGACAGTACAACAGCAGATGATTGACATGATTCCCTTTGAGCAGACGGGGCTACAGACTATCGGACGCATGTCTCCCAGCTGTGCTCAGGCCTGCAAGTTTCAGTCACTCCTTGTGGTTCAACCCCAGGTAGTCAACGATGCGGCCCAAAGAGCGATGGGTACCTGGAAGGGAGTCGTCCAACATCAATGGCTCAACTCATATGCGCTGACGCTCCAGATCCGGCTCGGAAAGGAAACCATGCATGTCAATGCTAGCTTCGATAGCAGGGTTGTCGAGGTGCTCGAGGTTCAGAAATTACTTGATCGCCTGAAATGTGTAGTTCTGCAGGTCGATGTTGCTGACAATGCCCTGACCGTTGGCCAAGTCCAGGTCTTAACGCCGCTAGAACTCGAACAGATATGGGAGTGGAACTCCATTGTTCCAACACCCGCAAGGCAATGCGTCCACCATGTCATTAAAGAAATTACGAGAGCGCGACCCGACGCTCTCGCTATAGATGCCTGGGACGGTCGTCTCACTTACGGAGAATTAGACGCTGTGGCCGAGAAATTCAGTCGTCATCTAGTCGAAGTCGGCGTCCGACCCGATACGCTTGTTCCTCTCTGCTTTGAGAAATCCATGTGGACGTCAGTGGCAATCCTAGCCGTATTGAAAGCGCGAGCAGGATTTGTGTTAGTTGAGCCTTTTCTCCCACAGCATCGTCTGCAGGTTATTCTACAGCAGATCGGCTCGCCCGTCGTTCTTTCATCTCCAAAGAGTCGACTCGCTGTCTCAGCTCAAGCGAATAGGATCATCGAAGTCGACGCGAGATGGCTTCAAGCCACAGAGGCGACGAGTGATAATGCCGCGCCCAACCAGCCACAGTCGTCTTCCACGGTCTTATTCGCAGTATTTACATCAGGAAGCACTGGAGTCCCCAAAGGCGTCGTTATGACGCACGAAAACTTTTGCTCGGGGTTGAAATATCAATCCGAGCTTCTCGGGTTTACTCCGGATGCACGAGTGTTCGACTTTGCGGCTTATTCGTTTGACATCGCAGTCCACAATGTATTGGCAACTCTCTGCTCGGGTGGATGTCTTTGCGTTCCAGCCGAAGAAGATCGCTGGGGCAATCTAAATAAGGCTTTGATCGACACGAAGGCTACTGTCGTCGACCTAACACCTTCCGTGGCCCGTCTCCTTTCACCATCCACATTGCCTCTTCTGAAGACGCTCATCCTGGCCGGAGAGGCCGTCACTTCCGATGATGCGACACGATGGCTGGGTCAAGTTCGAGTCGTCAATGCCTACGGACCAGCAGAGTGTGGCATCTGCACTATAGGCGTCGGTACTTCGGTCATATCGGCGGATGAAGTCACCAGTATAGGGAAAGGAGCTGGAGTGGTAGCGTGGGTTGTAAACCCGCATAACCATAACCACCTACTTCCCCCAGGATGCATCGGCGAGTTGCTTCTCGAAGGTCCTCTTGTTGGCCAAGGATACCTTAATGATCAACAAAAGACTGCCGCAGCCTTTATACATAACCCACCATGGTTGTTGCGAGGTACCCCAAAGCATCCGGGCCGGGGCGGCCGTCTATATAAGACTGGAGATCTAGTACGTTACGACAAAGATGGAAAACTTCGGTTTCTCGGGCGTAGAGACACCCAGGTGAAAATCCGGGGACAGCGAATCGAGCTAGCAGAGGTCGAGCACTTCGTCCGCAACTGCATCCCAGAGGTGAAACAAATCGCTGCGGAGATCATTGTGCTACACGACGAGAACGCACATTCTACACTAGTTGCCTTTGTCGAGATGAACAGGGCCAACGAGACAAACACGGAAAAGCCTGACCCTTCCATATTGTATATCGACATCGATGCAAAGGCCGATCTTGCGAAGCATCTACCACGGCACATGCGGCCGACCGCTTATGTCTCCATGGCGGGCGGGCTGCCACTATCAACAACAGGGAAAGTTGACCGAAAACGGCTGCGGGAGATTGGCGCATCTTTTTCCAGTGCTGAATTGGCTCAAGACCCAACGCAGCAGGTTGGGAAAACACTCAAACGCCAGCCAGAATCGGAAATCGAGCGTCAGATGCAGGAGATATGGGCTCGAGTATTGAAGATCGATGCGTCTTCCATTGGCATGGACGACGATTTCTTCCATCTTGGAGGGGACTCTATAGGCGTCATGGTCGTTGTGCAAGAGGCTCGTAAGGTCGGGCTACATTTGACAGCTCGCGAAATGTTTCGCCATCCCAGCTTGTCTATTTCTCCTGCTAAAGGTTAGAGGAGCATAATGGTACCGTCTTTATGTTGGGAGCATAATGTCCACGGTAGGATACAGTTCATAGGCAGTTTTCAAGTAATGTTTTATTCTACTTTACCTCCCTTAGTCTATACCTTTCAGGATGGTTTCTAGCTATGAATTGGATAGATTGTCAAAAGATCAGTTTATTCATGTAGATCATATGGTAGCTAGGTAAAATCTATGATGCCCCGATAGGCTGCAGACCCTAAGCAATCCTGGTCATGTCCCAAGCCAACCTTTTCATCTTGGGCCCAATCCAATGATACTTGGGGTCCTCTCCATTGATGTAATTATCGAGCTCAACCTCAACTTGCCATTTGGTATCCGTCTTCTCTTCCACTTCCTCAATGAGGCTTCTAAATGACTCGGGGTTATGGATGTAGACTCCCTTGCCATTCCACATAGACACAGTAGCCTCATGGGCGCCACTCGCCAATCCCATAATCGTCGTCCCGAGAGTTCTCTCCTTGAGCGCCGCGATCCCTCGCTCAAACATGACGACTTGCTCATCCCGGGAAAAGCAATGCAGTACGAAGCTGAAATTGACAACATCAAACCTGCCTTGCAACTTGGGCCACGGCGCGACCGTCAATTCGTCAAGGACGTTCGCTTGGTACATCTCAGACGGGAGGATGTCGCGATCGCGGAATAGCTCGTATCCCAGGTCGATATATCCCTGACGCAGCTCGGCGCCCACGACGTTGTCAGCGGGTACGCCATCGAAAACCAACTTGCGGATGTCCTGACCGAGACAGCATCCCACGTCTAGGAAAGTCGCACCGCCTCGCAGCCGGAACAGGAGGCCCGGGTATATCCGGTTGCGAGTCGAGAGGACGAAGTCGAGGAACTCGAATGTTCCGAGACAGGGGAAGGGGAATGTGTCCCAAGCGCGGTCACGCTATTGGGCGTCATGTTAGGGTATGTACATATCTGTGTTGAAGGTGCCACGTATAATATTTCTGTTAAGAATGAATGCTTACAAACTCAATGACTTTGGCTACCATCTCACTTGGGGCGTAGCCGCTGTATTGTTCAAGTAGTTGGCGAGCTGGCCATTGAAGGACAGGTGTCGGGAAGTACCATGCGACATCTCTCCCTCCAGCGTCTGAATGATCTTCCGTCTTGACTGGTACATCCTGAGGCGTTGTTGAGCTCTCCATTTTGGGCTTGGGGTTGTCAGTTTATTCAACTCGGGAAGTTCGTGGAGTGTGACTAATTTTTTTCAAACGAGGAACAAAGATGCAAGGTTGGGTTGTGGCAAGCATTTAAACTCGAGGGATGCTCGTCTAGACAGTTAAATATACATTGTGTAGAAAATATATTATTATATACATTAGGTCTTGAAGCTGGAGTCTTCAACTTGTTGTAAGCACGTGCCGTAACAAATACTTGAAAGTGACAAGAGACATACCTGGTTCCCTGCGTACGGTATAATATTGTGATCCATGCCGCTATTTCGCTTTAATTGCCCATATATAGCAAAAGTTATGACGGGCTTATTATAATGCATCAGGACTGCATCTTGCCATTCTAGGACGGAATAGATCGTCGGTATGAGGGCCTCGGTGAGGGGTTGCTGCTTAGCCTGCAGGCAGATAGTTGCCTTAAGTCGTCAGCATAGCCCATTAGGCAGCCCCGTTTGAAGATCTGGCTGTAAAGTACAAATAGGTTTAGCTTGTCTTTCCTTTAAAAGTCACGCTCTCCAGAAACTGGCAAAGGGCAGGAAGATAAAACAGTCCCAAAATGGGACTCTGTAACGCATGCCTCGCGATTCCATTCGCCAACCTCCCAGACCGCTTTGAGCCTGACGCCTGGTCGAGAGTAGGCGACCAATCCGACCTGCCTCTCCTCCGCCTCAAACCCTCTCCAGATGATGGTGAGCCTGAATATCCTGACGGCTACCACTGGCATGAGAATCTCGGGGCTCTTGAAGCTTCTGCTGGATCATGCCCACTTTGCGCTCTAGTCCAACTCGGCGTTGAGGCATGGCTCAAGAAGCGCGACATGGCGTTCAGCCAAGAATACCAAGATCATCGCCACGTATTCGACCACGATCTACCGATGAACAATGAGCTCCTACTTACAAAGCGCTCGGGACCCGGTTTCCTTGTCTATGTGAAATTTACGAAGCGGCACGCCTACTTACTTGCAGGGGTAGCTTTTTGTGTTGAAGCATGTAAGTCCTCCATCCCAAGGGCTTTGATGAGGATTATGGGACATCATTGCTGATCTGAGTAGTGCATGAGAAGGCAGAACAGATAATTGCCCGGCCGCTGGATGGTGATTCAGGCTCATCACGCAGTCTGCGTGTCGTATCGGACCTTTTGAAGCGTTGTCATGATTCTCACGAGCAGTGTTCACTGGAAGAAACCCGATTGCCTTCTCGCATCCTTGATATAGGCAAGTCCGGGGAGGCAATCAAGCTAATTGAAATACATGAAGAACAGACTGGCATTTATGCCAGCTTATCTTATTGCGTGAGTTAGTTGGAAAAAGTTCGTTTTGAGATCTGGCGGAGCTGACGGCGTAGCAGTGGGGAGAAGTAGCGAATTTCACAACCTCCCAACAATCAATCAACGCCCGACGCTCGGGGATTCAGATCTCGCATTTGCCCAAGGCCTTCCGCGACGCTATCAGTATCTGCCGTCATCTCGACATCCACTACCTCTGGATCGACAGTCTCTGCATCTGTCAGGACGACGCAGAAGATTGGACTCGGGAGTCCGCCCGCATGATGGACGTTTACTCCAACGCCCATCTGGTCATTGCTGCCAATCAGACAACAGATAGTGCGCAGGGTATTTTCCACGTCCGCTCCGAGGTACCTTCTTGTGTCATTGATGTTCCAGACTACGCTACACATGTTTATGCGCAGCTTAGTATGAACCAGGACGAACACGACTGGAATCAGAGAGGCTTTCCACATGAGCCGCTGTGCAAGCGAGCTTGGGCGTTGCAGGAACGCGTGTTAGCAAGGCGCGTGCTACATTACAACGCGAGACAGATCTATCTTGAATGCGACCGAGGGGTCGTTGGTGAGGATGGGAGCTTTCAGAATACCCGGTATATCTCTCTCTCGAAGTTTCGCTCTAGAATGGCTGAGAAGGAGGAAACATTCCAAGACGATCTGCGATTGTGGAACATGCTTCTCTGGGAGTATGGACGAAGGAAATTGTCAAAGTATACAGACACAATGCCTGCTATCAGCGGTCTGGCGGCTTTATTCGGAGCAAGCCTTCGAGCCAACTATGTCGCGGGCATCTGGGACAAGGCGTTCATTGGGGGCCTGGCGTGGCAAGGGCTAGGTTACGGGAAACGACGACCATCGGAGAGTTATATCGGCCCGAGCTGGAGCTGGGCGAGCTACGATGGAATAGCTGCCACCGATCACCCGTCAAAGTTGCAAGAGATTGCTCGTGTCGTGGATTGGCATGTTGATTTGAAGAGCCAGCTCAACCCCTATGGTGAGCTGAACGACGCCTGGCTAAGAATCCGTGGCCCTGTCACCGCACTTTCTGCTTTCGACAACATTCCAGAAAAGAGCAAAGAGCCTGCAGGAGGGCTCAGCAGGGGCGTTCCTCGACCACGTGTACGTACAATATACATGGGGGAAACCCAATATTGTTATTTACACCTCGACTACAAGGAGATGGCATTGGGCGGGAAGTGGAAAGATCTGGATCTTCAGGCCTTGTTGCTATATGTGGAAGTCTCCAGCGGGAATAAGAAGGAAGATGCAGGCGAATATTACGGTCTCGTCATCAGTAAATATGACAGCCAACACGAAGAAGAAGTGATGAGGCGTGTTGGCTGGTTGCACATACCACCCGAGGTTGGAAGATTGGTGTGCGACGAGCAGACGAATTGGAGGGATGTAACCTTGATTTAAACCAAAGCCCCATCGAGCAGCTGATCGTTGTGTGTCTGGGATACACAGAGCAAGATGTCACAGGAGACAGCACGCGACGTTAGTGGCATGGGCTGGCAGCAGAACTCTACGATACTGGCATTTCGGCTGGCGGTGACGCGAAGGAGACGCCAAAGATGCATGGAAGATAGTAAGGGGAAGCCGAAGATCACCCTATCATCTCAAAAGCTGAGAACTTCGCATTGCGATGCATGAGCCCTTTTTTGTGTGAGGAAGTCTATGAACCTCGACGCCTCTAGCTGCAGAGGCGGCATAATTGGTCAGCCCAGGTACGGTTGGCCATAAGGTCAACTGTTCACAAACCGACTTTACGTCATTATGCCCACACCTACATGCATATATCGGGGGATCGGCTGTTTACAGTAATATCTCAAAGTGTTTTTTAGCTTGTATAAAGTATTATGTAGCTAACAGATTGTCAGATTTTTTATCGCAGCCTTTGCGGCTTTTACTGCTATCGCTGATTTCGTAGCTTTTAACTTCGCTGATTTTGCAATATTCGCTGACTTCGCAGCATTCGCAGCCTTTAACTTCGCGGCCTTCGCAGACTTCGCTGTCTTCGTTGTTTTCGCTGACTTCGACTTTGCGGCCTTCGCTGACTTCGCTGTTTTCGCTGTTTTCGCTAACTTTATAGACTTTGACGTCGCGGCTTTTGCTAATTTCGCTAACTTCGTAGCTTTTAATTTTATTGTTTTCGTTATTAATTTCGTTGCTTTCGCAGACTTCGATTTTGCGGCTTTCGCGGCTTTATTAAACCTTTTAGCCGCGAAATTAAAAACTGCAAAGTTTACGAAATCAAAAGCTATAAAATTAGCGAAATTAACGAAAGCCGCAAAATCGAAATCTACGAAGGCCGTAAAGTCAGCGAAAGCAACAAAGTCTACGAAATTAGCGAAAACACCGAAGTCAGCGAAAAAGACAGCAAAGTCTGCGAAATCAGCGAAGGCCGCAAAGTCGAAGTCAGCGAAAACAACGAAGTCAGCGAAGTCAGCGAAGGCCGCAAAGTCGAAGTCAGCGAAAACAACGAAGTCTACGAAGTCAGCGAAAACAACAAAGACAGCGAAGTCTGCAAAGGCCGCGAAGTTAAAAGCTGCGAATACTACGAAGTTAGCGAAGTTAAAAGCTGCAAAAGCTTCGATAATTAGTAATTAAATATCTATATAGCGGTAATCATAATAGTTGGCATATATCCATTTTAGAGGCGTATATATATAGTAAGCGAAGGCAATTGGTAGTGTGGCTGTAGTAAAAAATTCGTTTTTGAACAGTTGACCTTATGGCCAACCGTACCCAGGTCGAACGTAAGTGCTGTTCTATCGTTAGGAATCACGGAACAACAGCATAACAATATGTCGCAACGCTACCTTATGTATAGATGTAGGTAAAGATGCAAGGATCTGATTTAGCGAACCAATAAGGGGAAGCACTGAAATGTCTTGGCTTTGTATGATCGGCTTCATCAGCCTTCAAGTCAGATCTAGTACTGACTTCGGACCTAGGTCTCGTATGTAAAGCGCGCTCTCTTTACAGTGGTTGTTCTATCGAGAATGCGTCTTTTGAACGTATCCACCTTGCGTCTCGAATCCTTCACAGATGAGCGCACGGCGCCGCCGTATGCCATTCTATCGCATACTTGGGACGATGAAGAGATCTTGTTCGAAGATGTGGAGAGGCTACCTTTCTCTACCTGGACACGAATGAAGGGCTTCAGGAAACTGAACGTCAGTGCGCAACAAGCTCAAAAAGATGGGTACCGCTATGTATGGATCGACACATGCTGTATCGACAAGGGCAGCAGTGCCGAGCTCTCGGAAGCAATCAACTCCATGTTCAGCTGGTACGCTTGTGCAAAAGTCTGTTACGCTTATCTCATTGATGTGGACAAAGAGACAGCTGGCGCTAAGGGACGCCCATATCCCCGATCGCCTGGTGATCACGTATTGCCGCAGGAGCCTACACAAGGGACGTCAAGTCATGGAATTCAAGGCAGTCGATGGTTTAAACGAGGATGGACTTTGCAAGAGTTGGTAGCGCCATCGCATATTCGCTTCTATGACCGTAATTGGCAGAATCTAGGGTCAAGGGAGACGCTGGCAGGGCAACTGGCGGATATCACAGGCATCGACAGGGACTTTTTGTCGCGGAGCGAAGGCGGACCTAGGGGTTTTGGACAGACTCCAATCAGTGCCATATTAACCTCCTTTAGTGTTGCCACGCGCATGGTTTGGGCATCCAAGAGGGAGACCACACGCCTCGAGGACACCGCATACTGTCTGCTGGGTATATTTGGAGTCAACATGCCGCTCCTCTACGGGGAAGGGGAAAAGGCATTTCGCCGCTTGCAGGAAGAGATAATCAAGAACTCGACAGATACTTCAATCCTAGCATACACTGAGAAAGGCCAAGACTTCAACCTACTCGCGAGTCATCCCCGAAGCTTCCACATGTCGCCTGCTGTCTGGACATGGGGCAGGGAAATGCCACGAATGCTACTTGGGCAACATCAGATAACCGTTGACATGGTCATATGTCCGACATTCGACGTCAAGTCTAGGCGCAATATCAAACACATGTATTTTGGTGTGTTTGACTGTACGTATGCAGATGAGGCTCTGTTTCGGCCGGCCATTCTCATCCAACTTTTAAGCGCCAACCCATTGACATTCATGAGACGGGAGCATAGTGAACTCTTTTTGATCGGTCCTAATTCGGATGTTGCGTTCACTACGGCTCTCTATTGGGGCTACACGCAGCTATCTGGACTTGAATATGGAGGTGGGTTTGTTATAAAAGACTGGCCAGACCCTTGACACTGACGCGGCCTACATGCAGTGAGGACATCTGAAGCTACTCGAGCAACAATAACGCTCAGAGCTCAGTCACAGCGCTCTGAATGGTGTAGCTTGCCGACTCTTTTCATCCAACCCTTGTCCCAAGACCTCAACCACGAGTATTACGTCGACGACTCGGTGCCCAGCCGGAATGGCATGCAGATTGCACATGAGCCCGTATACAGTGCCCATGGAGTGACTGATATCACGCACGGCATATTGTCATTCTTTGATGGACATCATAGCCGTTTCCTCATGACTTGGGGCACCACAGGTACTTCGCCTATGTCTCAAGCCCCCTGGTGTAAGCTATTCTCGCTTGAAGATGTGATTCCCTTCGCGGCACCCAAGGAAGGGGAGCACTGGGATTATGACGAACCAAATATCGAGACGCGAATTCATAGGCTCTTTCAAGACTTCCGAGAACTAAATCAAGGGCGTGATCTGGCCCCGGACCTGGAAAATATAGATTCACTGGAAGTCTGGGACGAATGGCCGCACACTGTTAACGCCGAAATAGGCAGTGCATCATTCTTGGATAGCACAACATTTGCTTTGAGTATTACAGTGACCCCACTTCAAATTCGCGACGAGCAGAGTCTGGTGCACCGACCTAGGAGCTATTCAGCATCTACATGATAGCGAAACGACGAAAGACTGATGTAGCTTCTCCCAAAATTATGTGGAATCCTTGTAAAACTGATACCCCGTCACGTCAACGAATCCAACCTGCAACGAAGCCCAAGATAATACAACAAACCGCGCTCGTAGTTGCTGCGCCACGGACTTTCAGCTCCCGGAAATATCAAGCTGGCCGGGCAGCCCTGTTGAGCATCTAAAACGGACTAACTGTTGTCTCTTCGCCGTTCCTCAACACTGAACGGAGATGCTCATTCCGAGCTCTACTGCCGTCTACGAAGTCATCTACTGGCCTGGGACTGCAACTCCTCGCGGACACTCGCGCCTCGCTCTGGAGGGAACCGACGCCGACCACTCGGGGTTTTCCCACTTAAACAACTATATAGCGACTGTCGCCGCGCAGATGAGACAGACGTCGGCAAAAACCGATCCGCCACCTTTTGCACGCCTGATACTGAAACACGATAGCATTGCCATATCATGGATACCTAATATTTCAATGTATCTCAGACCGAGATGTGGCTTAGCTGACTCAGGAAAAGCAATTGATGTTTATTGAATCAATGCCATATTCTTCGCGGCATTAGATACGCTCATCAGCAATGTCGACGTGTATCACCACTCAGTAGCCAGGCAGCTTAGTCACGAAGATAAGAGAAACAGCATTTGTAGATCCAAAGAATGCGTCAATAGCTGACAACCGTAATATTTGGGCTTCTTTGACAATGTCCCTTATGGCTAGGCGAGCGGCAATGATCCAAGAGTGCGTTGACCTATCGATCTGGTGTCATGCGACGCGAGTATCCTTGTTCAGTTGACTTTCGCCATCATACAGCAATTACCTGAAGCCATTGCTGCCCAAAGACCAATCTCGTAATGCAACAATTTTTCAGACTTTTCGCCTTTCATGCTGTCATCACCACGGGCAGAGTGTGTTCACTAGCATATGATTTGTGTTTGCATGGCACCATGTACCAGATTCCCAAGGCGTGCGACTTGGTCAACAAGGCAGGACGATCGACCTGAGAGAGTTTCTGAGCTGCACAACGCTGTTAGGACCAGGCCTAATATTGTAGCCTACCTGAGTAATAGTAGACGGGACAATGCAATGTACCCAGGTAAGCACCTATCGTATTACGCAGAACTCGACGTTGTCCCGAAGTAGAAGAAACCGCTGAAGCTAGTCGCGCAGGGCCCCGTATATCACATCGTAAATCTACTTGCTATGCAGCGATCCTCATGTGAACATTGAATTACTACGTGAACGATCCTTTCATGTTTGGGGCAGACTTTTCTTTGTGGTCCCTACGCTGTTTGTGTCATGCCGATAGCTCAACTAGTCTCCCGGGATGAGAGTTTTCTCCACGTATATAAGGCAGGAGCTTGAATCAACTGGCGTAGGTGGTAAAACATAAAGTGATTGTAACAATCGGCAAGAATCTTCATGCCTGCTGATGATGATGGAGAGGTTTGGTGACCATGGGTGGCAACAATCGGTCACCCACATTCAGCCGCCTATGACAGATCCATTTTACGTTCGATATGGACAAACAAACCTGATCATCCCCTTTGTCAGCAACCTCACCATAGTTCAGGCGCAGCTTCTGCTGAGCCCAAAACGTCACTATCCATGGACCGTTGTGGTTCGCCAAGGTGGCTCAGGGCATCTTCCTGATATATCCCCGTTGGCCCGTTACACCCCGACCCCATTAACCTGACAACAGGCATGTACTATTACCTTATATGTTGGTGTTATTCAACTTTCACCCAACACCTACAACTGCCGCGTGCCAGAAAGGTCATCTCTGCCTAGCATGCGGACGAACTGGGAACGCTGAGAAAGGGAGGAAAGGGAAGGGAGAGAGATTTGGCTTGGGAGTGGGGAATTATATATCAGCGTTACAAATACAGCACCGCGGGCTCACCTTCCCGCAGAAGCTGACCAAGCTCAGTCTCCAGTTGTTGTCCTCTGGTCCTGCTATTTGAAGGTCCGAAAGTCGTCTACCTTGGACTAGTACGCTCTTTGAGGCGAGTCACCGACTGCGGTACAAACGAGACCCCAGAAATTCTGGGCCAGTGTCGGAGCCAACGTTCCCAAAAGACGGCAGTTCCGCAAGAAAGTCGCCCTTAACTCATTCTGACATTAGGCTTTCTACTGCATAGTCGGTGATGATCAACACGATCGCCGCAGTCTTGCGTGAGGGCTTTGGTGATGGTTTCTCTCCGGTCGCTATCCTGAAAGATACGTGCGCCGCGAGAATCCACCTGAAACTTTCCTGGGAGAATGATGATGAGAGTGGGATTCCCATTGTAAGCAGGTGCTGCTGTAATCTGAGGATGTAAGGTGATGCATCAGGTGCCTATCCTTCCAGTTAGTGAATATCGGTAGGGTCTGTAGCCGATCTGCGCATGTTCTTGACATAAAGTGCTGTAAGGGCGTTCATCTAACCACTCCACAATAAAGAGCTTCCTATGAGTCTTTTCGTCCTCGGGCTCCGGCTCGCGAGGGCGGAGTCTAGACCGTCGCGCATGCGCCGTAGGCCCAGAACAGAGCGATTGCTCGAGGTGGCAGCCCGTTCAGGAGATCGGAAGATGTCTCTTCACTATACGTCATCAGACGAATGACTTTTTCGGATAATCAACTGATAACTGCTCGTGTAATTAGCCCATTGATGTGTGATCTAATAAACGACTGCTAGTCGAGCATATTCGCGAATTGACATCAGTAAGCCAAAATGGATGTCAAGTTGCCCTGCTTGGTTATACTTACTTTCTGAGGGATAAGTTATTTCAAACTGCTCTAAAGACGTAACAATGTCAACTCAGATGTTCTGTCCCCAAATTTCTTATTCTCCAGTGTGGGCTTCCCTGGCAAAGTGTCAACCAGCTCCCGCGATCGCTTCTTGCTATCTACCCGCTTTTAACATGAAATGTGTGTTTTGCAATAACGTTGTATGAGTCTGTTCAGGTTATAGTATTCAAATCTCTCGACTGCCTAGATCAAGCGAAGAATTCGAGGCGAGGACAGACGAAGAGTGGCTATCACGAGTATAGAACTTTTCGATCTTACCAGAACCAGGGCATTACTCCTTCTAGGGCCTAGAAGGCCAAGGACTGACACAATCTAGGAGTGCATCAACAAGGAAATGAAAGAAACTACGGCGGCCGACTCGATACCGGAGTCAGCGTCGAATGGCTTCACTGGCGTGCCAACTCGTATCTCTGGGAGAATAGCTTCTCACAACCATGGCGCTGTCACGCCCACCAACTATGGCTCAGATGCATCCTCCTCTGCAAGCTTTTATTCACTCGCCCTATGCTCCGACAACCTTTCTGAATGCAACCTTAACCCATGTGTAGATAGGATCAAAATCCCACATATCTGTCCCACGAATTTCTTATGGGCTAGGCGACTAATAGCCAAAAAAAAGGCAAAGGCAAGAACACTCGCGGGCCTTGGGTCCTCATCAAGCTGGGCTGCACTCAGTGCGCCCGTTACCTGTCTCCGGAAAAGATCCAGCTCATGGACAGGCACTGGAGGATTACAGCACTGGTAATCGCACCGTGAGGATTAAGACCAATCACCGCTGCCATATTAACTTTTGTGTGCGCGCACAAAATACACCCTACTTAAGCTTATGAGCCTGTCTTTTGCGCTTCAACGAGTCGAAACTCCACCTGGTGCCGAAGACCTTCAATCCTACCCGTAGGTAGCTCCTGCGTTGATTTCCCGAGCATCATGATAGTCTTGGTTACTTGCTAATGCCAAACTTCGCCATATTCTCCTCCAGTTACGCTTACTTCGAACTCGAAAAAGACTCAGGAGTCTCTAGCGGAGTCCAAACACTAATTGAAGCGACAATGTACTCATATAGGCTCATCGCCCCTTCGTACACTTCTTCTACGTCTTAACGACCCCTGTAGCGTTGTTATAAGCCCTGAGTCGGTAGGACGCCAAACCTTGCCGGCGTCGACATCAATTGCAAAGAAGTCTTGGGGAGCGACTTTCGACAAGTATGCTGGCGGGTCCTCCCAATCTTCGAAAAGGGCGCCCGACATAATAGCTTCGTCATCGTTGGCGTCAGGGATGTGGTTTTCAACACAGAGTCCAAAGGGGTGTCGAATGATCGTGGCGGACATGGTACAGGAAACGCTTCGTGGAGTGTTCGTTATGTAGGTAGATCAGCTTCTAATAATAAATGATTGCCGCAAAAACGGATTAAGATAGATGACAATTAATGACGGACGGAGTGGACATGATGAACCTGAGGGACATGATAGCAGTAATTGATGAGACGATAACCAGCATGATGCATTCATGAGCAGGAGAACAACTTATCCATGTTAGGGGCTAAGATCATAGTACTCATCGCCACTTCGTTAGGGGGCACGGGAATCCAGCATTTTTCCAGGGCCTTCTTTCAGGAAGGTCTTGTCGATCCCACCCAGTCGGCCTTACATCGCGGCCTACCAGTCGATAATTATAACCGAAAAAGATCTTTTGCTGCTAGGTGCTGATTGAGACGATGTGGTACAGAGCAAAGGCGATTTGTTGTAGCTATACGATTAAAGTATACGGGCGGCTAGGCTACCGCCTAGATCACCAAAACAAATATAAAATATCGGATCGCTTATGCTAGCAAAGTTTCTTTTTATGCACGCAATCTTTCTATCTTTCTTCCCAACGTACTGCTCAGACTGGGTGCTGAATGAATTTTACTACTATATTAGGATGCTTGCTTTCTACTTTACTTAGATATAAATACACATGGGTTGCGTAAAGGAGCAACAATCTATAATCAACCACAGATAGTCGTATCGTGGTCAGTACGGGGTCGTGCCCGAGAAGTTTAGCAAAATCTGTGTCTGCCCGTCGTCTTAAGCCGTAAAACGTCATTTCTGCAGCATATCCGGCTTTTCTCCGTCTTGTTTGGAGATAGCTAGACAGGGCCTATGCCGAAAGAGGTTTGTTTAGGATTGTTCTGAGCCCCTGATGCGTTCCCGCGAGCAGTAGCGGCTTTACTGTCTCCTGTAACCGCAGCTGCGTGAAGTTGTTGGCCTTGTTTCGGGCGTTTTTGGCGTCGCGGTTTCGGTTCAGTATACGCCTCCCGTTGGCTGTGAACCTTCGCCAATTGCGTTCATGGCTGGGTTAGCCTATCAGGTCAGCCCAGTTGATTCCATCGCGGACGTTGTTGAAGATCTCCTTTTAGATTTGTCATAATGCGCAGATGGATTGTAGTAGTATTAGTTCAAGATTGGGCTAGCAGGGAATTGGGCAACCATATGTCACAAAGTCGAAGAGATGGGGCTGTCGTAAGCCAAGCCAACCCAGCCATGAGTAGACGCGAGAAACTGATCACCAGTCAGGTTGGCTGCCTATCTATATGACTATCCAGAAGCACCACGGTACACCTCACTGATGAATCAACTCCCGAATAATCAACCGATAACAGCCCAAGCAGTCCTCTGTATAGACTAAAGAGTGCACAGTTATAACCGATGGAGGACCAAACCCCATAGATACACGTGGACCAGCAGGAATCAACGACACTGCCAACTTTCAAGATAGGGGTAACCTTCATGACATTACTCCGAAGGCACAACAGTGTCAACTACGACATTGGCGGAACTCACTTTCTCCTCGAGCACGACAAACTAAGACGCAAGTCCCCTTACTAAGACACCCATCACCACTCTCCCCTCTCCTCTTCCCAGCCCTCACCCCACCTCTTATACTCTGCTCCCTCCACACAATATACCACTATACCCCCCTCCAATTCACAAACACCCCGCAAATCACAGTCACATTAAATCTCATGCGAATCAATAGTAACAGAAGAAATGCTAACATTTTATGGTAGTGTAGCGTACCTAAGCCTCGACAGACAGACAAGAAGATATGCGACTGCGGTTCTCGTTTCTGCCGGGAAAGAGAGAAAACACATCATCATCAACACAAAACCTCTCAGCAGACCACCTTTTCTCTCGTTCGTTCTTCGTCCCCGGCACGCAAGCACTAGGCCGGATCAATACAAACATGCTCTTGATCAAAACATACCCAGAGCGCGCAATTCTTTCCTGATCTCTTCTCATACCAACTTCCGGGTCCGTATTCCACTACTTTACCAGGGTAAAGCTAGTAAGTCAGGATGCAAAAGGGATAGGCATTTTACGTATTCCACACCGATATGTGATTCAGCCAGCGCCTGCGAGGGCCAGTCTCTTGCTCAATAACCCACAACAAAGAAGAACCGAAGTACAAATGCAAAGTTGATACAATCGTCCAAGGTAGAGTCAACGTGAATAGCGTACGGGATGACAACGAATCGAGGGGTATTTTGTGTCAAGGTCGCAAACAAATCAGAAAAGGGGCGGCAAGTCGAGCCCAGTTGGTATTAGAAAAAGTAAACAGACATCGCTAGACATGCGGTATGGTGGCGTTGCGGGCAGAACGTCTCAGTTGTAAAAACGGGGAAAACCTCGCGAATCCCATCGCATTGCCTAACGGCGTCGATTCGAAGGTTCGCGATGCTTCAGTCGACTGGTCCGCCAGCCCTCGTACCACTGTTCGCGACTAGCCTCTCGCAGCTCACTCCGCCACTCGGTAAAGACGGCATCCTTGAGGCGGGTGAAGTCACAGTGGGCAGGGTCGTATGGGTTTGCGGTGCCCCACGGGAACTTGCGATCAGTCGCACCAGGTTCATAAAGGTCGGGGCTGATGATGGACATGGGCAGGAAAGGAAGCTCATCTGAAGTATCTGCGTCGACAGGTTTGACCGGGTGTTGCGAGCCGTTGGATTTGCGTTTAGTAGTAGAGGACAAACGACCCGCAACTTCAGACTCGCCGCTGTCTCCAATACCAGAGACAGGCGTAGGCTTCTGGACTGCTTCGTCCTCCTCGTCCGACACGGCAGCTTCGTCATCTGGCTCTTCACCCTCGTCAATTCTGCTGGAACCCGCCGAGCTCTCGGTGTCATCGTCCAGGCCCAGCACCTCAAGCGGATCAAAGTTGGCCTTCTTCAGACTAGCCCAGACGGTTCTCTTCAAGAAGTTCATATGAGCTGTTGTCACGGTGTCTGCCTTCGAGATGACTGGGATAACGGTTGTTTTGCCTTGCAAGGTACGCATGACTTGTAGGTCCAAATCTTCGTCCAGTCCGCCGAACAGACGAGTCGCATCTTGCACGTGTTTTCCCGAGTAACCGTTCAAAGAAGCGGCTTTAGCAGCAGCAATGTTGCGGTCGAGGCGAACAGGGTCGAGTACGAGAAAGACGGCGTGAATGTGCGTATCCTGTACGCCAGGGGATCGAATCACCTTCATCTCTTCTGCAAATGTCTCCTCAAATTTACCTTCTAAAAACGTAGACATCTCGCGTAGCTGGAGATCCACCACGTTCTTCTCCAAGCCCTCAGAATCCCAGATGGTCAAGCCGATACGCTCTCCGTCAATTTCGCTCTCGAGATAGTGCGGAATGAAGTTGCCCGACGGGGTGGCGGATGATGTGACCTCATGTTCAATCTCGTTGTGTCGGTGAGAACGCTTTTTAGCAGGCAGAGCGAGAGATGTCTTGAGGAATTCAAGAAAAGACGTCTTGCCCGAACCACGAGTGCCGACGATCAGAATGCTACAAGCCAGCCGTTAGAATCTTGAAAGGCATCACGACAGAGAGACATGGACGACGTACTTGAATGGAGTAGGATCCTTCCTTCTACGAACCCTTCTAGGGCTGTTGATGGTGCTGATGGCGCTGCTCGCATAGCTGTATCGACCACGGTGTGTCATACTCTCGGTACGGGCGTAGGGATCGACCCACGCACCGTTGGGAACTGGTGGTACAGGAGGGGCGCCAAAATTTGATGACATTGAGGGGCGTCCAGGGTCAATGGAGGGCCGGGGAGGATGATGGTGAAAAGAGTGGTCAGCTTTGCCGGTAGCTATAGCCAGAGAATCCGGGCGAGTATCACCTCCAAACTCCTGTAGGGGTTGGGGAGATGAACCATTGTAGAGAGCTGGGAGACGAGGGGGAGATCGGGGGATTGGTTCTTTGGGTTGACCCTGGGAGGCCTTCCTTCCGCTTTTGCCAAGATCGCCGGACTTCGTGCGTCTAAGTAGGTTCCCAAAGCTGGAACGGCGAGGGGGTGGTTGTTGGCTCATGTTGACAAGCTCTCCGAGAGAGGGCGCAAACGTCCACAAGCTAGGTCAAACTGGAGAGTTAGGCAGGCGTGCTGTTCGGCACAGCGGCAATGGCAGGCTGCGGTAATCTACCTACTTTGGCGGTAGGAACGACTCTGGAAGCAAGGACAACGACGAAACGATCGGAGTTTGGGAAAGTACGCTTGGTGGATTGGATGAAGTCAACTTGGAAGCTACTGGGAGCCGGTCGATATGTATAAGGCGCGTCACGCTTTGTTGAAGTCTCCTTGCTCCACGAACACGACCGCTTCGCGTAAAACGGGATATTGTTCTAGAGGGATGGGTCGATCGCAGCTTTCCAAGCTTGGAGGCGCATATGCAAAAACGAACGTAGTCAAGACGATACAAGCAATGCGGCACTCAAAAAAGAGCAGCAGGTGCGTTTATCGGTCGCAGAGAAGTGGTTGCTCGGGAGCGTACACCTTAAATTGGATGGCGGAGGTCTGTCGCAATGCAGTTACGCAAGCTTATGCGGCGATTCCATGAAAGATTGAATGTGATGGGATGGTTGTACAATTGCTTCTTTGTTGCACCCGGTGAGCGAGGAGAGTCAGAAGGACACCGTATGTTGGCAATTTCTCCAGAACAAAGCGTTGTCGATATTATACGTTGGGACTATGCAAAGAGCCAACGATATCTAAATGGGTTTCAAAACGGCATTGTCAGTATCATTGATCAGAGCGTAGTCGAGATGGTCCAAAGCCTGAGTCCACCAACAACTCCAAGTACGAGATAGATTCCTTAGCAACTGAGTGGTAAATGAGTGGTGACTAAAGCGAACGGGGAGCAGTGTGATGCGAAACAATGGCGTCAAGATGCACTGGCGGACGAATCAATTACAATGGCTGTTCGAGCTTTGTCGTCCAGTCATCATTGCCGCCCATGAATGCAGATTGGGAGGCATGGACTGTGGCCGATTGCCGATGTTCAATCAGGCCGTTCCATTCCCGTGGCCACCATCATCTTTGCCCCAAGTCACACCAGAACAGACGTGCTGTGTAATGATGGGCAGATCAGGTCACAGCCTGCGCTTAAGCGCTTTCTCTGGGCTGCGAGACAGCAAACGGGTGGAATGTGCCTGGAATCGCAGCAGCACGTGGAGAAGCACGACTAGTAAAGGAACCGAAAGAGATCGTCTGTCCCGAGCATGGAAATCCGGGTTGCGACAAGGTTCGACGACGCAGAGAAGACATCAAGAAATCAAGAAAAAGTGATAGAAATGAACCAACCTGAATCTTGCGACTTGAACGATACGCTGCCAGAAGCTGCCGCGGTTCTCTGCAGCCAACTTGCGCGATCCGAGAAAGAGTGTCGTTTGCGGTCGATGTCGCAGGTTGAGGTCTTAGACACGTCTCGTTTGGGAGGTTCGGAAGGTAGGATAGACCTCGCTCGTGTCGCAAAGAGAGTTGAGGTATGTGGGAGAATGCTCTGCCTTACTGTCCCAACTTAATTCAGGGTCTCACTGGGGCCAAGTAGTGTGCAGCTATGGCGCGGATTAGTACCTCGTGGCGGTGGTGGTGTCGCATGAAGCTTGAGATTGCTCCTAGGCAATGCGAGTGAAAAAGAAAAAAGCAGCGACAAAGTCACTGCCCGCAACAACACACAGAAAAAACGAGTGAGTGATGACGAAGAGTCAAGGGTGTGTGATATGGGTTGAGTCAGGGGAGCTCGCAGGACGAAGACATCGACAAAATGTAGTGGAAGTCACGGCAGCTCTCGCGACGGGACAGACTGGCGCGGCCTGGAGGGATTTCCTAGGCCCTGCAGAAGCGTGTTTTGGCGAGTCTAGCGGCCTAGCAGTGGGATGATGGGTCTGGAAGGGGTCTAGATGCCTGTGCTTCGGGGGGCCTGTGCCCATCTCTCCACTGGAATTATTGGCGTGAAAAGGGGGGATTTAGAGTCGAATCGCCCTATCCGGCTTAGTGGCTGTTTCCCAGCGTGTGGGCCAACCATGCCAACTGCCTTGGCTTGATATGAAACATTCTAAACGGGGCCGTTTCCCTGCCACGCTTTTCTAGAATGAGACGTGGAACGCCCCACCGCAGCCCCACGCGAAACTGCACCTCATTTAAGAGCCACCCTCACCAGAGTGCATCGACATTTTTGGTCTTTCTGACGGAGTGAATAGTGAATGGCAAATGGCTGAAAGCACGGTAATCCTCCCGTCTAAACACTCAACATGATACTCGTAAACATCAATCTGTGTTCCTTCGCAAAACCCTTCTCTTCGAACTTTTACCTTCCAATGCCCCTCTGCAGCAAGATTTGGATTATATATGTCTGTGTCTATGTCCTTTCATGATGATCACGGTGACCAGCAGGCTACCTGCCGATCCGTACAAGTTGCAACTTGCAAGCTGCCGTCAGGAAGAAATTCGCCATGCATCGACGGAAACCCCGCCCTCTGCCCTATGCCTGGCCCAGCGTTAGGTTCCACGGCAGTAGGTGAGGCCATCAATCATAATATATTTGTTTCACATTCCGAACGCCCACTGTCATCCCACCAACTGCTTAATCGGCGTACCTCACTATGTTCATTTCCTTCTTTCCCAGAATCGCCAATGAGCTATCACTGTGTCTCTGGTGGAAATGTAGACTAGAAGCTTCCATTCACTGATTGAAGAAAAATATAAGTGCACATTCAAACGCCCCTTTTTCGATAACGTGATGGCTGCATCCAATTCCAGTCGTTGCAACCCTCTATTGGCCTATGACCCTTGGACCCCGTGGTCCAATTAGTGATGAGCGTCGACTTCCGGATGCGTGCATCAGCGTAAGGTAGGGTTTGTATCCTAAATCCGCAAGCCAACTGAGATCATTCGCGAGACGTATGAGAGAGATACTGCTGATATCCAGTCTGAAAGTCTCTATGTTGAGCTCAAATTGCGCCGCTGCCTTCGCTAAGAAGCTCGGCAGTCTCGAAGGTTAGGTTATGCTAATGCCTTTGCTGGACGACACCAGCCGCGCAAGGCCATGCCTAGTTGTTGTAAGTGCTGCAAAATCGGGCTATATTTCTTTGAGCGTGTGTATTGGTAACCCTAAAATACGCATTATCATGATTGAAGAAGTGGATTGGGGCGCACATATAGGAGTCTGCAACGAACACAAGACTAGTCTTCTCGACCTAGTTTTGCGATTCATGTGGCGAGCTAGTTATGAGCTCTATCGGCCTTGTTTTGAGTGCTGATCCAGACACCTTAAGACTGATGTGGTATGTGAGAATCGGCAGATGACAAATTGACAAATCGAGTGCGCTGGCAATATACACGTGTGGCTAAAAACCGAGAAAAGAATCAGCATTCTCGTCTCTTTCGTGAATGGGTCATTGAGAACTGATAGCGTCGAGCATACTTCGTCTGAACGTAGACTTTCCAAGGAAATTTGAGAGATTGCTTATGAGTCCGACAGATGCCCGGGTGGTCATCACCCTTCATGTTGTTCGCAGAGGGTATGAGACGCTCACAGGCGGAGATTGTCATGTGTGTAGGTTGATCTCATCCAGTCGGGACATCTCGTACCCCTAGCGGATCGTGTACAGTTGGGATTCGACTTAATCCACGTGTGACGATGGTGAACGGGGTGTGACCTCAATGTAAGTTCTTGTACGTCGCTTCGCAAACATATACAACAATCCGGAGGCAGGCTTATCAAGTACCTGCGAAAATACATCGGGGATGACACGGATGTGTCAGGATTCATTCGCTGCTATGCATCGTCACTCCTCTCGTCCACGTATTGGTGGCTGGTTACGGCAGTCGGTGTTTTGATATCGCCGTCAGGAATGTGTCAAGCGCGCCTAAGTTCCAGGCATAGTAGGACAGCTCCATCATGTGCTGCGTGCTGGCCACGGGTTTCTTCTTTAAATACTGCAGTTAGGTTAGCGGCCTCGATCTAACTCAAGTGTCAAGTAAAAAGTGCTGACTTACTCACGCAAGGCAGAATCCGTAGGTATCCACTGCCCAACATGTGTCCTTTGTTTGTACCATCAACACCCTACTGACTTTTAATAGAGACTCGGCATCGCCGAGTATTATATAATGACCAACGTTTACTTCGTAATCTTGTTTCAAGGTGCCGGTCGAGTCGACCAAGCAGAACCACCCATCGCCAAAGCGCCTGTGGAGGTTCTTCATGAAATCTTAAAATTCATCGACGATCGAAGGAGCTTGAAATGCGCTATGCTCTCGCATCGCCTATTCAACGACGCTTTTCATATCAGCCCAGTTGCAATAGTGTGGTCAACTATCCTCCGAGAAATCTCTCCAGACGTCCTTCCTCTAGCAATGCGCATGCGTCGCATCAAGTTGCTTCCCCGAGAGATGCCTGTGTACGCCCTCCCTCGAGGGAAGTCTATGCATCCAACGATCTCAAATCCACCGAAGACAACCGCCGATGACTTCTACAATGCTGCTACCTTTACATTCGATAAAATAGAATCGATACGCACTTACAAGCTCGAAAAGCTCAACGATGCTATCGCTATTCTTAAGTTCCACTCCGTTGTCGAAGCTGTTGCCGAAATATTCTCGCCTGAGTTTCTAATGACATTGAAGAAGGAGGAAGGGGAAATCGAGGAGAATGAGGCCTCATTTCGAGAACAGAAACTGAATCGCGTAAAAGGCATGATCTATAAGTATGAGATCATCAGCTGGCTGTATACGGACCCGGGAGCTCGAAACAAACCTGCTGCCAAGGCAAGGGAAAGATTTAAAAAGTCTGAGTGTCAGTACGATGGCGGTGGAAGCTCATCCCAGGGAGCCTCAGACGATTCAAAATGTCACCGAGAGTTAGAGAGACAAATCAAAGCAGGTAAGTGTTATTCTTCTATTAAAATCAATCAGTGGAAGTCTCCGTAGCTAACCTTGGTCACCCTTACCCAAAGCATGCCGAGACTTTGGGTTTGTATGCTCATGGACGACCAATCTTGACAATCCCTATGAAGACGAGGTCGACATGTTACGCGCCAGAGGTCTGGAGAGTACTTGGAAGTTTATGAACGCTAAGAAAAGGACGGAGTGGCTGGATGTACTAGGTCATTATGCTCATGGATCCTGTCACAAAGATTGCGGTTGTTCCTGGATGTGTATGATCAATGCCGCTGGTGGTTGATGCCAGATGGTAGGAGAGGAACGATGGCGGAACAAAAGAGGGTAGAGAACATACCAATTAAGAATGCTACAATTGGAGATTAATAAATCAAACCATCTTTAGAATCGACAGCCTCGGTAGCTTCGACTAGGTCTCGAGACGACGTACAAGTGAGTATCCTTGCTGTGAACGTCGTTTCTCTCCCCGTATCTATCCATGCAGACGTAAGGTCTTGATATGTGAAATAAGATCGTTACGGGCCTCACAGCAATTGCTTTTCAGCTTCCGGAAATGACATATATATATATATATATATATATATATTTGTTTTGGGAATGTAGTCATTGCGCTGCTCGGTCGCAATGGCTTCAGCTATTGATAGAAACCGATAACGTCCCTTTCTTATCTTGGTTAAATCCAGCGCTTTCGGGATTATTACGTACATAAGATCAGAATCATCAAACAATGACCATTGGTAACCTTGGTTTGTTTGAGATGGCATCGTCTGTACAACCGGATCCAAGCGCACGGCTGAGTATAGTGATCAGCTTGCGGCTGAACTTGCTTCTTCGATGGTGATTCCTCTTAGGTGTGCCCTATGAGAATTATGGGCGTTGGTTCAGCCTAGTTTGTGTCAGCCTCCACTTTATATGAACATTATGCCTCGTGATATACTTGACGATCGGCTCGAAACGCATTCACCGAGTCGAGAAGCATTGCGCCCATGTCCTCGATCGAAGGTATCGCTTTTAAGCAGGTTCTTATCGTAGCTATATACGAGGATATGGAGCCTAGAGATGTCGTTAGGGAGATAACCTCGTAGCTACATGTCGTTCCTGCGGTTGGCCACGGGTCCATGCCTCCACTGCTTCCCCTCAACTCAATGCGCGTTGAGTTTATTAACTTCTCTATCGTTTGTTTGACAAACATCATAGGGCCGTAGTTCTCTTCAGCAGGATGAGTGTGGGATGTCAACACGGTTCAGCTTTCCTGGGGTTTTACATTAGTAATACAAATTGGTACTCAAATCATTTTGCCTACACTTATCTCAAATCGATGGCTAGTAGGCGGGCAGGTCAACAAGTACTTAAGATTTCCGCGAATCTGTTTGGCCTTCTAGAAGTAACGGGTCCCTCCTTGTCTTTGTGGAACAGTATGTATGAGAAGAGCTCGTGTACTACTTCCCTACGGTACAAGCACACAGTGCTTATGACAGTAAAGAATATGCCGATTGACCAATTGAATATTATGAAAACTTGAGGATGATCAATGTGAGATCTTGGCAGTGATTCGTCAACCGCATAATATGGCTCTGGAGATGGTGAAACGCTGGTCAAGGCACAGCCTTGTGTTTCGATACCGTAAGGGGTGAGCTGCGAGCGAAGCAGACATATTTACGACGCGGTGCGAGTAGGCGCAATAGAACATTTCATCCGTTGGGTGTTGTAATACTTTCGTTATTGAATAATACGGGCTGATAGCGATTTGGACCAAGATGTTCCTGTTGTTTGGATGTGTGCATGTGGTGTGTGTGGGAAGGACGCGGCACGCATCCATCATATAGACGATGACGTCGTGCGCGTACGAGGTTTCAGATAGTAGGCCAACCAATCCTGAGCACGCGCGATAATTCCAAGACCATGTCTTCAGACATTATGCAGCCGCAGAGCCCTACACTGCAGATAGATTTTGTGGTTTTCGCGACGCGAAATGCATCTGCAGCGCTCGGTGGTTTGCTGACGTGGATCCGGCTCGTGCTGCTCGACGCATCCGTACCTGCCACCCGCTATCTGATCGTATTAGAAGCAGGAGATTAACATATAGTTCGTACACGAAGTTTGGATGAACGTTCAGTACGACGAACATTTAGGTGCTTATGACAGCTCTGCTGAGTACGGTACCTTAAACTTAACCCCTTGATACCTGACTCGAGTATACTGTACCTATTCTACTATTCTCGAAAGGATGAGAGAACCAGGGAAATGGTCCCACAACCAGGGAGCTGGCAAAATGGGTTTGGGCCGCCTTGAGTCATGGAGTTCGGTATTTTTAGAAGAGCCAGGACTATGAAACCTAACATATGTTTGAATCAGGATGGGAAGCGGTATCAAAATAAAAAACGCATGCTCAATCAAAAATGCCATTGTCAAGGAACGATTTCTCCGTACCTTAGGTGCGCCAACTCGTCTTTAGCAGGCGAGGCAGGTTGACCAAAGTCCAGAACCATGCCAGATTAAGCGGGCACGCCGCATTCCGAGTGAACTAAGCTTTTCATGGTCAGGATGGTAAGAGATCTCATGCTTGGCTCATGATGGCGTAGGTCTTTCTGGTTCCTACCAGCATGCAGTTGAGAAAGTTTGACGCATTTGCTTTCCTCGCGACAGGACACGAGCAAGAGCAGTCAGGGAAAAGAAAGACAAAAAAACGTCAGAGGCAGCATTATGAGACAGCCGGACAATAAAGTTTCGCGTGACTGACCAACGTACAGTTATAATATGATGTCTCACAAAGGAGAATTGATTGCATGCGTGGTACGAGTTCTGCTCATGCAAGGAAATCCGACAGCGAGGGATGGATTCAGGAAGCTAGGTACCAAGATAACGGGAGAGCTGAGATTGTCTTGGTCTAGACGACCTGGCCCACTGCATCTGCTTGGCCGAATCCAGTTCAATCGCGGTGCCATTCGAAATGGATCTGCCATCTCGTCTACAGGAGTAGTGCTGTAGCGTGCGTCTATTCCAATTGCGCTTGACGGAATAAGTTCATGACAGCAGTCGGAATAGTCGCAGCGCTACTCCAAGAAACTGGCAATCTTCAGGCCTCCATCTTCCAAGTGAGATGTTGTCAACGCAGCCCTATATGTAGGTATTTCACACAAGCATTTGCGTCGCATTGATCCTATCAGTCCCCAGTCGCTCAGAGACTGTTTAAAACAGTGCATTGGTGGACGTTGGTCGTCTGCAGCTGCTGGCGCAAGTAATAGTCAGCATGGGCCCCCTATCTGCATTGTGGACCCGGCATCATACCTGCCGGCCGATTCCAGCACTATTGGTTTGTGAATAACCAGGTGGCGCTTCCCATGATAAGCTGCAGGCACAAAGGCGTGGATGATAGTTGAGGTCTTGGAGCACAGCTCGATAAAGATGTTGTCTCCTTTGCCTCATCAAGTTTCTATCATAGCAGTCACAGTGGTAATAGATTGACGGGTTAAACTGTGGTCCAGAGACAATGAGATAACCTCCCAGGCAACCCCTCTTGCGGGATGACATGCAGAGGACATGCTCTATCTAAAGTGCAACCTACCTACTGTTTTGAGGAGCTCGGGGGCGTTCCTGAAATACTGTGCGGGCGAACTGTGTCGCAATCCAGATTTCAGACCAGAAAACGTGCTGCTGACCCCTGCAACTGCCTCTAGCTTGTGTACTTGCAATTCACCAGAATCCACATCCATCTCATAGCCATGCACACTGCCCGCGCATGCGTACGACCTCGCGACGAGTACCTGGCGTCTCTCCCTGTATCTCTCCCCATCTCTTCAGCCATACGTATCCCTGTCTTTGTCGGTTTATCTCCCCACCAATGCCTGCACAGGCGAGTGCCTTAGCCCGTGGTAGTAGCTGTCGTCTTCCAAGGTTGTATTGGAACTTGTAGTGGCTGCGCCCGATGCCCGTCTGAACCAGACTCGCCCTCCACCAGCCCGAGACCGTCCTCCACCTGTCTCTCCTGAGTATTCTCCTCCCTCTCCAAACTCCCCGTTGAGGTTCTAACCTCGAGTTCAACGGCCATCGCTCGACTGGGATGCAGCCTTTCCTTATTGTATTTGGATGAAGGCCCGGCACTGCCTCCCTCCACCGTCGCACAACCGCCACCACTCCTCTTGCATTCGCACCTCATCCATTGACTGCCGTTTACTCTTCACCCTATCCGTCACTCATTCACCGACTACAATCGTTAATTCCACCAAGTCACTCACATATTATCTACCTCCTTACATAAACCTCACCTGTAACCCACGAACCACGAGCCGACCTTGACGGATTGGATTGGACTGGATTGGACTGGACTAGCTGATCGATCGATTGATTGGGACTCGCTTCCTGGATCGCTTCCGAATAAAACCTCCTGAGGTGTCTGTCTTGCGCTTCTCAAATGACTGGGTACTCGTTGAATTAATGCTCCCATTCACCGTTTTTGAGACCGTTCCGACACGACCATAAATGCTACACATGTCGCGGACACTACCGAAACTTCTAAACCCGAATCGAACACTATCCCGACGACTGAAGTAACACTTCCGAGAGACGACGATACACTACGACTCCATTTGCAGTACCAGCACCAGTTCCCAGCGTCGCGGCTCTCCTCGAGCCGGCGCGCTGACGAGCCGCCATCATGCTACGGCCCGCCACGCCGCTGGCGGTCTTCCTCTTCATCGCCTTCGCCTTATTACTTCTCTCGGTGCTCTCCACCCCGATCATCCAGGCCATCCCCCTTGGAGTTTACGATGACAACAGTCTCGGCCATATCGAGTTTGGAGTCTTTGGATACTGCCACACCAGTGGCTGCAGTGGCATAGAGATTGGATATGACACCTGTATGTCTCTGATGCTCTGATCATTCTCCTCAGCACTAATTAGTTAACCTACAGCCATCTTCGTACCCGCCGATGCCTCCGAATTCGATCTGCCGCAGGCGACGCGCTCGACGTTGTCTGCCATCCTAATCATCCACCCGGTTGCTGCCTTGCTCACGCTTATCATGTTCGGTATGGCTGTCGCCGCTCACTTTCATGCGCCCTCGCATTCGTCGCGCTACCTTTGTGGGCTGTTTATCTTCGGCATCATCGATTTCCTCGCTTGTCTGCTGGCCTTCCTGATAGATGTTCTACTCTTCGTTCCCCACATAGCCTGGGGCTCTTGGCTGGTGCTTGCCGCGACTATCATCGTATTGCTAAGCCTAATTGTCTCTTGCGCAATGCGCCGTACCCTCGTCGGCAGGAAAGCAAGGAAGAAGCGTATAGCAGAAAACGCCGAGATGAGCGGAGAGAACTACTACAACCGCCAAGCTCAACAAGACGAGGCTCTCTCCAGCGGTGCTCCATTGAGTCATCAGCCGACCGTCCCCAGCGTCAGCGGAGCCAATGGACCAGCCGAAAGCCTCCCCACCTTTGCCTCATACGAGAAGACCAACGATCAAAGTAGCGACGAGCGAATTCCGCTGACTGCGAGGACACCATCTGAGCGATCTCCTAACAACCCACCTGTTGATATGCATGCATCGGATCTACCCAACGGCCGAGCGCTCAATGGATCGACAGCAACCCTTCCTCGGGATCAGTACGGAAACCCGATTGGCCAGGGTGTGGATGCTTACGGAATGCGAAGGGGCCCATCTCAAGAACGCATGAACAGTCGTGGGCGGGGTGGACCATCCGCAGGTTCCAGGGGACGGGGCGGATATAATAGGGGCGGATATGGAAACGGATACGGACCGCCACAAAATGGCCGAGGCGGGTACGGGCCTCCAGGTCGAGGTGCCTATGGTCCGGCGCCAAACGGAAGGGGGGGCTACGGACCCAGGGGAGGTTATCGCGGAGGAGCAAGAGGCGGAAGGGGTCCACCGCCGCCAGGTTATCCAGGTGGTGCGATGGCATATGACCGAAGGCCCTCGGCAGGATCCCAAGGCGGCTACGGACCCGACCGACAAATGACAGCCGACCATCCAAATGGTCCATATGATGCAAATCCTAGCATGCCAACAATTGGAACGAGCGGCGCCGGCTACGCAGCATATCGCCCTGGCCAAGCTGACGACTTGCCGCGTGCCGAGTCTCCGCCTCCCCTGCCAGGCACTGAGCTACCCATTGGCCAAGCTGTGGAGATGGACGAGAGGACCGGTAGTCCCGCAAGATTTGGCCAGTTCAACAATAACCCAAGCAACAACATTAGGGATAGCGATACGGACGTCGCGGGCATGTTGGCTCTGCAGGAAGCCAGGATTCCTTCGGCTCAGAGGGAGGAACATATGAGCGAGGGAAGCAAATACAGTCAGGAAATGTGAGTGGTAATATACATGATAGAGGTAGCGTGGATCCTAACCTAATACTATAGGCCATATGTACCGGCTCGACAAGCATGGAATCAGGGACCAGGACGGGCGTCGCCAAGTGTCCCATCGCCTCTACATGTTCCGCAACGCCCCCAGGAACTCACAGGTCCAACCCCGCCAGCTCCCGGGAATTACTACGAGGATGTCGACCCTCGGTTCGCCGAACCAGCACCCAGAGCTCTACAGCCACCGGCTGACGATCTTCACCTAGCACCAGGCGCTCGCAGCCCCACGGTGTCGGAGCGGTCAGGGTTTACCTCAGTTTCGCAACGGGGCGTGAACCCGCGGTGGAATCCGCCTCCAGGCCAGGGATTCGGGCAGCAAATGATGCCGCCTCGGCGGCCTGTTAACCGTAATGAGCCGGGTGTCAACATCCTGAACAGCAACCCGGATTTTGAGCTCCCGACGCGGCGACCACCGGGAGGCGCTGTGGCTCCTGCTCGGGGTGGAGCCGCTGGCGGGATGATTCCTGATTCAGCATATCCAGGTATATAACGACTGCCTTGTTATTGGATGCAGATGTCTTCATTTTCAATTTGGGCGAATTCTACAGCCATGAGACCACACTCTCCTTTTCTTCAGGGGCAAAGTTTCGTGCTCTGATGTTGATAAAGAGCCGCTGCCGTAACCCTTGACTTCATCTCCACAACCTTTCGATATACCCATTTTCGGAACAGCGCCTCGATTCTCCCGCCGACCCCTCTTTTCTTGCCGGGGCGCTGGCCGTTGTGCCTTTATGTCGGATAGACTTTGCGTGCACAGCGGCAATCAATAATTGGCCGTCCTCGACATATTCTCTTACCGCCGATGGACTGGCGTTCGACGTATAAAACTCTTCCTTTTACTTGGTCATGGCGTTGCTGCATCAAATGATTGGCTGTAAGATGCAGATGATTGTAGGCACGTTGAGATGGGTGTCACAACCTGTCAGCAAATGGATACGTGCTTAGAGATTTGAGAAGGGGAGAGTAGGGACGTTGCAGTGAGAGGCTAGATAGGCTAGCAGAAGTCGGCTTCGCGGCCGATGCTGCGGCGCCTGACGTGGTGGTAATGTCAGAATTGCAGATACGGAGCGTATAGGTAACAACTGTACTGCAAACTCAAGGAGGAGGAGCTCCATCGCTCTCCTTGTCGGACAAACAATAAAGAAAAAGTGAAAATAGTAATGATTGACGAGATGACCCAAACCAAGTGTGAAACTTTTCAATGTTGCAGACTGAGCCCACATATGGTCGCTCATGGGATGCGCGGGTGTTCTATTCTGACGTTGGTCATTATTCGAAGATATGGGTGTAATATGAGCCTTGATAGATTAACCTCTCAGCACGCCTTGGTGGCTAAGGAAACCCAGATTGCTACAGGATTTCCTCGCTGGGAAGATTGGTGTTTACAAGGGATGTCCATCCGGCCTCATCGCCAGTCAGAGTCTCACCATGAAGAAATCCCCGAGGTAATCCGTACTACGGACTTCCAATTATGGTAGTGGATAGGACGGGCATTATCGGACCCGAGACAAGCCGCACTTGGGACATCGGGCGAACTCCATGAGCCGAAAGAATATGGATCTTGATGAATCATACTCACTGACTACGACGCTCTCAGGCGTCTTTTCGACTCGTCTTTGTAAATCCTTACCGTCAACAGAGAATCTACTTTACGTTTTTTTTTTTCGCCCACTTGGCGGTTCAAGGTTGCTCCTTCCGCTGGCAGTTTTCTTTGTATGACGTCGACCATAGAATTTCTGTCTTGACCTAGCATAGTACGCTTACGCTAGCCAGCCAGCCAGTGTTACACACACACACACACACGCGCGCGCGACCTGACCTACAGAGGTACCTCTGCGACCCGAGGCCGGACGCCTCGCCTTCTGCTTCTTCAGTTCAGTGCCATTGGATCCGCAAAGGAATACAAAATCAGATGCTCCGCACGCCGATAACGAGGCGGTGCGCTGCCCGGTCAACATGGCAGCGCACCAGCACTACCATCCGACCTCACCGACTCCCTAGGCCAACCGCAAAACCCTCGTCCACTCGATCCCTCACACACTCCGCGCCACGCAACCAATTCATAAACGCAAACGACCGACCTTTCTCCCCGCTCACCCCGCCCTCTCCCTCCTCCCTCGGCAAACCGAAGACAGCGCGCGACTTCAAGCGCAGTCGTCGCTGGGGCCGGCGACTCCTCATCTTCGGTCTGACGACAGGAACGCTCTATATTCTCGATGACCAGCTATTCGCCTCGGGCGTCGCAAGATCACTACGCACGTTTGGGAATGGACTGTATGTTGCGCTGGACTACAAGATCAATTTCCGCGCCGAGCCGTGGTGGGGGGAGTCGATTACGGATTTACATCGCAGGAGCGCGGAGCGGCTGTTCGATCTGCTTCGTGCAAATGGGGGGTTGTATTTGAAGATTGGGCAGGCGATTGCTATGCAGTCTGCTGTCTTGCCTCCCGAGTTTCAGCGTATGTTTGCGCGCATGTTTGATGATGCGCCGCAAGATGAGTGGAGGGATGTTGAGAAGGTTATACGGGAGGAGTTTGGCGGGAGGAGTGTCGAGGAGGTTTTTGGTGTTTCGTTCTCCGGTGAGGAAGGGAAGGGACTCATGGAGAGGAGGGCGAGGGCAAGCGCTAGTGTTGCGCAGGTCCATTGGGCGAGGTTGCCTGATGGGAGAGAAGTCGCCGTTAAGATCCAGAAACCTGAGATTGCGAAGCAAGTTGGTTGGGATCTGTGGGCGTTCAAGGTCGTCATGAGGGTTTACACTTGGTGGTTTGATCTGCCGCTTTATGGTATCGTGCCCTTCATCACCGAACGACTGCTCCTCGAGACGGACTTTGAGAGTGAGGCGAGGAACAGCGAGGTTATGCGGAATTTGGTCAACAATGAACCCGCCCTCAAAGGCCGCGTGTATATTCCAAAGGTTTACGATGAGTTCACGACCAAGAGGGTGCTTGTTACGGAGTGGATCGAGGGCGTGAGATTGTGGGACAAGAGTGCCACCGGCGGGAGATGGCTGGGTGGCTATGGGAACGGGAGTGCTGGTGTGCATGGGGCGAAACTGGCGTTCACCGCGGAAGATATGGAGGCTGCAAAGCGGGAGTTGCGGCAGAATACCCTCAAAGAACGACTTAAGCCCGATCGCGAGACCTGGAAAGGCCGCAACGGAAAAGGAGGTTTAGGTCTTACGAGCAAGGACGTCATGACTACTATGATCGACTTGTTCTCCGCGCAGATCTTCAAATGGGGTGTTGTACATTGCGACCCGCACCCAGGTAATATCTTCATCCGACGGCTACCCTCCGGCAAACCCGAACTCGTTCTCATCGATCACGGCCTCTACGTCTACATGCAGCCCAAGTTCCGCCAGCAATACGCACTATTCTGGAAGAGTCTCATGACATTCGACAACGCCACCATAGCCGAAATATCAGAGCAATGGGGAATCAAAGCGCCCGATCTATTCGCCTCCGCGACGCTCATGCGACCCTACGAAGGAGGAGATGGTAGCACGAAAGATAACTTGACGAGAGAACTCTCCGGGAAGACACACCAAGATCGCCACTACGAGATGCAACAGCGCATGAAGCAGGGTATTCGAGACGTGCTAGCGGATGAGGATAAGTGGCCTAAGGAACTTATCTTCATCGGAAGGAACATGCGGATAGTGCAGGGCAACAACCAGTTTATGGGGAGCCCGGTGAATCGCATCAAGATGATGGGGAACTGGGCGAGTGCGTCATTGTATCAGGATCCGAACAGGCCTCTTCGGGAGAGGTTTTTGAACGCTTGGAAGCATGTACTCTTCAAGGGCGTGTTGTTCGCGTCTGATATTGTTTTCTATACGTTCAAGGTCAGACAGTGGTTGGGCTGGGGCGGTGGCATGGAGGACGAGGTTGAGAAGAGAATGCAGGTCATGGCTAAGGACTTTGGCGTTGAGTTGCAGCATGAGGTTTTCGAGGGGTGATGATACCATTGTATACCTATTGAAAGGATAGACAGGATAGATAGACGGTTAGATGTGGATACGCTACTTACTCATTTGCACAAGATCGGACATGAGGCTAAAGATGGCCGGTGTACTGCTACTTACGTAAGGGTTTCTTCTGGCTGAATTCTTGGTCATCAGGTCCGTAAATGTGTCTACCTTTTTGACATGCAGTAGTACGATATTGTGCATAGGTTTACACCCAAAAAGAAAAGAAAAGGTGCGAAAAGGAAAAATAGAAGATCGGAGAATATGGCCAAAAAGTTCTCCCGAGTGTGATTCGAACACACGACCTGTGGATATCAATAATTGCAATTACAGTCCAACGCGCTACCAACTGTGCCATCAGGAGTTCATTAATAATAAGCCGCTTTTCAAATATAATATCTCAACACCACGCACTGTGTGTCGTGAGCCCTTCTACCTACTTGTTACACCTGCTTAGGTATTCTGACCAAATATAGTTCATTGCTTGCCCTTCTGCTTACGTGAGGATACTAGCTGCGATGCGTACGTGTCACTTTAGATACGTTCCTGTTAGATGGGTAGGTATAATCGATTGGCCTCGGGTTTTCTCATCGCTCTCTCCCTGGAATTTATGCCTTTCTGGTTGTCGAATAGACTGTTGAGCTGACAGCTGACAACTTGATGTTGTGTCATGCGACGCCTCTGCCCGCTGACTGACTTACACTACCGGCAAATATAGTCATGTGCTGTATACCTATATGTAATTCTAAAGAAGGTGCCTGGCAGCATCAATGTTGTTCTCCTTGCCTTCTCTTGTTTGGGAAACCTAGTACCACATGGCTCGAAGGTAAAGTGGTCCAAATGCTTATCGGTATTTCAACTTTCAAGTCCAACACAGAGTAATTTCGCGAGGCTGTGAGATCTGCGGCCCGGCACTCACACCTACATTCCTGGCAGCACCATAAGCACTCAACATATGAGATCAGGCGCGTAAGCGAAGAATGATGATTCATAGCAACGGGTGTACTGGCACGTCAGAAACATCTTGCAGTAGTAGTATATCAATCTTGTCTAACGTGGTAGCTCGTAAGTATGTAGAAGCCCTTTTAGGTGTGATATCTTGACAAGCCGACTACCTAGGTTCTAATCAACCGGGGTATCCAAAAGAATGAAGGAGAGGTCATGAGGGAAACGCCTCCAGGTCCAGGCCCAGATCGCGGGTGCATGTCTTTCTATCTCGCCTATCTCGCTCATGCTCAAGATGAACAAAGAGAATACCTCCCACCAGCGCTGAGGGTGTGCGACGTTCAGTCCGCGTATACACATTCCTGACGAAACTCATCATGACCGATTGCCGTTACCACCCGACATTATGCGGACACGAAGAATGATGATGCATAGCAATGGAGATGTATTACTGCGTGCGGAACTATGATGTTGTGGTATCACATCCAGATCGAAAAATGCCTACCGACTATTGCCAAAGTTCGTTGCATCCCCCTCACGAACATATCTGGACTCCTCCCTCATCTCGGCTGCGAGAGCAATACGCATTCCGTCCCTGATGTGGTCCTTCCACATTCCATGACCCTCCTTCTGTTCACCGAGAGTCATCCCGACTCCTTGACACGACATGCCGGCCGTTCTCCTAGATACATACTTCCAGTCGAAAAATGCTCTAGATACTCGGAGCTAAACAGAAGCTTCACCAGCTGTGACCTTCTTGCAAAGCGCCTTATGTGTCCCTTTCCAATCAACCTTCTGACAGTCCTTGCTGCAGTAGAACGGCGCCTTACAAGAACCGCAAGCATTAAGCTCGCTCAAGGGAAGCGGGCCGAGCTTCGGACACTAGATAAACAAACAAAGTGATCAGCACCGAGACCCCGAGTTTGGAAAGCCACGAACACAAGTAGAAAGTGAAAGACCACTTGCTTACCTTCTCATTACTGCAAAGCAGTCCCCCCTCCGCGGCACCTCTCAGTCTAACATTCCTCGCCTCCTCAAACCGTCCCTGCGCCTCTCTCAACGCGCCGATATTCTCCCTCGTAGCAGCAGCATTCAGCTCCAGCGCATCCGCACCTACGTTATTCTCCTCTCGGTACTCAGTCGCTTCTCTCTCTCTCACGCGGATAGCCTTCTCGAACAGCTCGTCAGCTTCATCGAGCTGTCCGACTTTAAGCAGAGACTCGCCGAGTGCGTTGTAGGTAAGAGCGACCTGGATCGAATCCTTGTCGTGCTGTGTGAGCTTGAAGGCAAGTGCTTCGCGATGTAGGCGGATGGAGTCTTCGTGACGACCCTCGTTATAAGCCTGGTTGCCCTCATTATTCTTGTTTACCCCCTGCATGCTGCGCTCGAGATCGGCTTAGGCTTCGTCACGAGTCACGCCCAGTGGGGCCATCCTCAAAGTGGACTGGAAGGCGCGCCGTTGGGGTGGCATGCCGTCTTGGTTGTGGCCCATGGTGAAGTGCGCTGGTGAGATCGGTGGGCTGGGGTGAAGCGGAAGCTGGAGATGCTGGTGGGGTGTTAGCTTGAAAGTGAATGAGCGTGTTGAGTGGTTGGAATTCCCATGCCTTTGCTTGATAATGTATTACACCACAGGCATCCACTTGCTGTGCAGACTGCGGGATGTAATTGATGTGGCAGAGTTTCGATGCTGTAATGATAGAAGGCAGATTGTTGGAGCTTGAGACGCAGATGAGAATTAAATACCTACGTACGGTAGTTTAGGATGCCTAGCACACCTGGTTGCCAGGGCATCAATTAGATGAAAGAACGAGCTCAACTGATCGATGTACGCAAAGGGTGCTGCAAACGAAAATGCACAGTTCAGAGTGACAAACACTTACAAACTCGTGAATGATTTACAACCCCCTAGACGCTGGAAGTTACATCGGTTATACTAGTGCCTCAAAAAACGGGTAGATGCGTACCTAATGCATATGTATAAGGCATCACTAACACTATTTCCCAGATGTTTGCCAGTTATCTCAATTGACAAACAATGAGCAATAGTGAGTTTTTTTCTGTTTGTTGCGCATGAAAGACGAGTGTGTTATGTACGTGGCGCACGCTATGGATACAGTGTAGAATAATTAGTACCTTAGTAACCCCTGTCGAATGCAAACAAAACTCCTCTGCAAACGCCCGTGTATAGTCCGGGTATCAATAATCCTATGTACTCCACCCCTAACCTTCTCGATCACGCAAGTTCCTCAACTCCATTGCAGTGCTCTCATCTGACGGTGGTCCGGTAGGGAGACCGTATCGCATACGAAGCTGATCGAGAAGCTTACCCATTGGGTACAGACTTTCCCGATTCTCGTGGTTGGCACAGGGCGAGGGACGAATGGGCAGCAGCCAGTCAATGGGGGTGGTCCCCATAACAGATATCCAGTTGCGCATTGGGCCAACATCCCATGGATTTTCTCCTTGCCGAGTTTCAAGGATCGCAAAAGTGCGCATTGCCAAGTCATCACGGCTTGTTGCAGGCCCTGCAAACTCTTGGTGATCTCCGGTTTGACTGCTCACTGTGTGACTGCTGCCCTCTCTCGGGCTCTTATTTGAGGTAGTTCCAGGTCTCGGCCGAGGATATATAATGACACGAAACTTATCAGATCTTGTCTCGCGGGGAACACGAACAGCTAGATGATAGATCTTGGTCTTGTATGATAATAAGTCGACGTTCGTCATGTTCTGATGTATATACCGCATCGATGTGAGAGTCATCAAAGAGGCAAATAGTCCGAAGAAAGCCGCAATGATGAGAGCGGCCAATGATTCAGGCTCGGCGGATATTCCTTTGCTTCTGACCACAGGAGCAGTTGCGCCTACGACAACGGCGCAGAAGAAGGTCGCGTATGCGGTAAACTGGACGAAGTATTTGAATGCTACGCATTGCATCATTAGAACGAGTAAGAACGATGACTCCAGGTAGAAACTCACAGTTTTCACCAATCATACCGCCAACCCACGGACAGTAATGATCCATACGATAGACGCATCGGTCTATCTCGCTACTGTGATGGACGCGGTCGTGTTTCCAGTTGCAGCATTTGGAACACCATCTAGGTCTGCCATCAGGTTCCGCAACGAATACATCCCGCGTGTAAAATTCTTCCAGCCCCGGGCTGTCGATATCAGCGTTGGGTCCAGCTTCATACGCTCGGCCTTCGATGTCGTCCGTCCCGTTCGGCTGGTTCGCGTGCTTCTCGTTTCCGTTCTTTCGGTGCTCGACTGCGCCGGGGCCGAGGGGGACGAGTCCAGGGTCGAAGTTCGCTGTGTAGAGTGTTCGCAGATAGGTGATTATCATCAAAGAGAAAAATATGAAGTATAAGACCAGAATGGCGATGGCTGCGCCGGTATCTTGTTTGGCTTTGATGAAATAGTCAACTGCATAACTCGGCATTAGTCAGATGCTGCTGCAATTCCCACGATATATCAACTGGAGTACTGACCACTGACCCGGGCAACGACGACATATGTTGCGTAGGCTACAGCAGCAGCAAGAAAGAAGGGAACGATGCGAGTGATCCACCGCGAAGCGGTCCTCGTGCTTTCGGTTGCTGGCATGTCCGGCGCATCCTGGAGACACTGTCACGGGCGGGAGAGAAGCGAAAGACCGTGGTGGGGACTGCGATCCCAGGTACCCGGGTTTAGATGCTTAGGTAGGCTCTCGGCACCATGCCGAATCGCACTCGGCAGCACTGTTGGCATCCGGATGGGTTGACAGCTCAAGATGATGCTCGGGGAACCACGGGGATTGCTGCGCTGGCTGCGTTTAGATCGACGTCGGGACGGACGGCATTATGTCAGCGACCCGCGCCTGTGGGGGGTTTCAGGTTTTCAGCTCTCTTTTGGGCCGCTACGGGTTAGGCGTATTTGCATCATCAACGAGCAGCAGACCTCATGGTCGATATCATGGCACCTCACAAGATAGCCCAGTATCAATGGTACATTTATTTGCGGTGTACGTTATTGGTTGTTGTGTTGTCTGACAACTCACAGTGGCGGTTTATGTTGAGTCAGTCTACCTACCTGTCAAGAACATTGACTTAGATGTACGACGACAAAGGAATAGGTGCTCTCAGCTGAATCGCAGTCCTTTCTCGATTCCTGTGGCCTGGTTATTCGGTTTACCTAACAGCCTCACAGCATATTCATTCGTTACTACTGCGATGCCACGGGGCTTGTTCGGGTCGCAGGCCATCAGGTTCAATTGGTTTGCCAAGATGGGCCATCTTACCCAAGGTACCTATCTACTAGCATTGACCCAATACATCTTGACAGACTTCTCGGTGAGAGACAATTCGGGCCGGGCTTCACAATGTGATTAGTTGGGGACAAAAGCAATTCCAATCAGTTATTCTGGAGCTGAATTCACAGTCACAGCGATACACTGATGCCGCTAGGGGGAAATTAAGGCATTCATCGGCGCCCCCCGAACTTCTGCGCCACCGCTTCAGGGAAGTGTGCCCAGCTGATGCTCGCAACCTTGGATTCCGGGCGCACAGTCGCTTCAAGTTTGTCTTGATCCGGCTTTTGTGCTCTAGAAGGCGTAGTTACAAGGGAGTGTTTACGGGGATCGTCATGTGTCTGAGTGGCTGCCACGCGATCGGACCGATCCGTCCATCCATGATCCATCTGTCTTGGACTTCAACTGCCGGCCTCAACATCAGATTGCGGAGCTGCGCCTTTGCCTCACCGCTGGAGGAGCCCGGCAGTAGACGTCTGATCGCCCCCAAACCGGAAATAACCCGACCTCATTGGCTCGGGTCTTACCAGACTATGTGCGCAGCGACGCACGACAGACATCTCGCATAGGGATTTTAGCATGTGATAGTAGCTGAAAGACAAGATCTCGGGTTGGGACGAATTTCAAGGCGAGCTTTGCGGCTGTGTGACGATCTACCTGGCTTCAGCTAACGTTGTTAGAAATCAGCACATTTGGTTCCATTATCAAACGCACGTGGGAGGGTGATGTCATAGTACAGGCTCTAGTTCATTGAGGCTCTTGGAGGCTCTTCCACATCACCGAGTATTTGATTAGCTCAATGCTCGCACTAGAAAGCCTTAGACCCATCTCTTCACCGAAAAACAAGCCTCGCCTCAACCTGAGAATCGGGGTCAGTCCGGAGGGCGAAGATATTGAAGACGCAAGGTGGCTAAAAAATCTATTGAATCGAGATGCTTGCTAGAAGCTCCCTCCAAGTAGGTACATGAATTGACAATCTGGAAACTCTACCCCCGTAGTCTAAACGACAGAATGCCACCTGAGTCTAGTATGATATGACAAAGAAAACCATTTCAGACAAGGCAAAGCCAAAACACATGCCCGTGGTCAGTATATCCAAAGAAGCGAATGAAGAGAGACAATCAGCCTGTGTTGGCGGATTGTGACTTCCAAGCTGAAATTGCCGAATGTCGTGTTCGTTTCGGAAAATCGGTATGGAGGAAAATGAAAGAGAAATGCGAAATTGCTTGAATATGCCATTTTCTGTTGGCAAAGTGCACTGTCGATTTACCTCGCTCAATTGCGATTCGTGTAGTTGACGAACACAATAGAGAAAGTACTGTTGAAGGAAAGACGGAATCGCTGCTCAGGGACGGCCAGCGCCCCCTCTGACCAAGAAAATGGGAAGAAAACAGTCGTCGAATTGTTGCAATGGACCCTCATAGAAGAGATGGCAATTCGCAAAGGTATGTCGAAAATCTTTCTTCGGTGCGTCAGGCTAATAATTCTGTGGATTTTGAGATTCGAAATCAGGTGACGACTTACCTAGCTGTTGGAGCTCGTCCGAATCTTTTCCCATCTACAATAGTCACACCGCATACGCCCGCAGTCTTGACAATGATCTGTGACCGCAGGGTTCCAAGGTCCGTGGCCGCAGCCGCACTTTGGTTATTGTGTTAGAGTCGATGGAAAAGTTTTGATATCGCTGGTGCTTACGCAGTAAAACATGTTAATAGTCCTCTTTGGCATCTTTGAAGAGCTGAAACTTGTGGTATTCTAAGTGTTGGATTTTCGAGAAATGTGTTAATGTTGTCGAGGGAGACGTATACTAGTGCCGATGACTCGATGAGAGAAAATAAAAGATTCTTCACAGCAGCGGAAAGCTTTAGATTTATATCCCACAATTCTCTTGGATTTGGACCATGATGCTGAAGCGTAGACTTCTGAATCCGACTTTGTCATCTAAGCCATGCCATACCAATGCCACAGAAATCCAGGGTTGTATGTTGCGCAAGGCGAGTTTCACGATTGGCATTCGTGTAAAACCATGGTGGCAAAATCCACGAATTCTTTAGGATTGGCCCCAGGCAAAGAGCAGCCGTCTCGTCTTACACCGAATCTCAAGGTGCATGGCCAAGCATCGAAAGTAACTGAGGCCAGAAATCAAGACCCATTTGGCGATATCCAAGCCGGCAGGAACATCACTGGCCTTTCCCCGTCTCTGTATTGGTCTGTGTACGTTTGCACCGCCATAGATGAAACAAATTTGCTTGATGTGTGACCAGCATTATGGTTAGCGGAACCAGATATTAGGAGCCAACGAATATCAAGAATCATGCCGGACAGAGAAATGGCAACCAATTTCGAGGCGGTGACGTCCCAAGCAACTCCCAAATGGTTGCGAACCGAGCCATTAGTGGACGTCGGGCGTTTAAATCGGATGCCTTGTTATTAGTAACAATCGCCTTATTGCCGAGGCAAGAAAAATAGGGTGCATCTTAGAAAGCCTATCCAGACGTGAAGCAAATTTGCTAGCCGCTCGTTTCATCGTCTCCTCCTTTTGGGCGTGTTTCCATCTCAATATCATTGGACTCTCACATTTTTGACTCCGGTCACGGTCCAGTACACCTGAGTACGTTTTGGCCGGTAATTAGGGCGGCAGTCGGCTGTGCAGAACGTGAGATTTCGGTCAGCCAGCTGCTTGACGTCGAGTGATTTCCCCACGGCTGGCTTTTGAGCATGTCGCAACAAGTGGCAACACGCAGCTGAGATTTCTGCCTTTCGTGATTGCGCGTTGCGTAGATAGGATTCACAAAGTGCCACGGTACTCAGGTACCTCGTTGATTACCTAAGATGTGTTGACAAGAGTGGGACAGCGCGACTGTCAGCAAATGTGCACAAATTCCTCTCTACCTTCGGAAAGGGGCCGGAAACATGTGCAAGTAACATCTAGTGGACATTAAAGAATGAAATGTAGGAGAGATTTTCCCAGTGGGAGTTTCCGTTGTAGGTAGTAATTACGGTACTTATCGATGATGGAGAGACACCCGGTCATGATGTCGGCTACAGAGTGTTCGATCAGCCTTCAGCCACAGCTAATTTAGATGGGTATCAAGACGTTGAAGAAGTTACAATACAAATTCAATGCGGGGGACAACAGTTATGCACACCGTAGTTGTGAGCCACTTTAGGTGACCTGTGTTAAAGGACGATGATATGTTGGAGACCAGAACCGGTGATTATCGTGAGACTGCACGACAGTTTGATGCATCCGATATGCTAACTGTCTGTTAACGCAACTCGATACAGGACTTTATACAATGACTTTCGAGGATGTAGGAGAGGTTTGGGCTTTGGCATATGGCAAGGTGGGGAAGGACGTCTGTTTATACTTCTAACGCCACCAAGCCGAGCGCAGAGCCTCATGTAGGCGTGGGGGTAATTGGAGATAGCCTCGAGCTGGGTTGCCCAATAGATATGGGGAGAGCATACTCCAGATCTACGTGGAGCAAAACGATTCATGAAAGTCCTATTTGATGCTGAGGCTGCATTCGTGTGCCGCTTCTACAGCGGTGCTCTAGAACACAACACCGTATTAGTGTTTTAGTTTTAACCAGTTGAAAGGAACTGAAAGTTGTAAGGCTAGTACAGTCTACCCCTTGGTTCGTAAGGCTCGTGGACTGGGCTTACGAGGTTTATTGCTGTACTTTAAGAAGGCCAAAAAAAAATCCCATTTGCACTGTTTTCGTTTATCAAATGGGAGGTTATGTCATACTAGATCATGGAGGAAAATGGAACAGACAGCTACAAATAATGAGGATACGTTTGTGGTGAGATTTCACTTCTTTAGAAGTGGATTTCTATGCGACCTGCCGTTGGTGGTTCGCAAAGCTATGGGCTTAAGGACTTTTTCCACTTGGAGGCTTACAAGAGAACGTTGCCTAACGTTGGCAGATTGAATTTAATGTGGATGAATGACACCCGATATCTTGCCTCATTCTAGACAGCCGAGAAACTAGCGAATGTCGCCCAGCCGGGCGGTTGATTTTGGGAATTTGACCTGAATTCGGGGGTTTGCCTAGTATTAACAAAAAGCATCGCACAAGTTTACGCAAACGAACCACCAGATTGTTGTCCATTAACTCCGTAGCGTCACTTTTACTGCTACTATAACTATGTACCGCTTGAGAAGCTTGGTTTAAAGAGGTGTAATATAGAGTGGGCAGTTCATGAAAGTTATAATTAGTCCGGCTCGTATTGTTCATAATATGAATTTTGCCCCGTCTGCGCTGCCATTAACGCTAACCACTGGGTGACTGGGCTGATAATCAGCACTCTGCGGGCTCATGGCCCGGATAAGTCACCTTCTATGGATATCATAAACGCTACGTTAGGCTACGTATCTTTTAGTCGCTGGGATCCTTTATCTAGAAACAAGTACCGGATTCTGTGATACAAATGCAAGCACCGTATTATTGAGGACCATATTTGCAAGGAAGAGTTTAATATTGCTGGATCATCCGCCCAAATTCAACAGCAGGTCGCAAGGAGCGGTGAGTCGTACATATAGTCCTAGTCCGTTTCAGGCCACCCCAGTCCGTACCTACCTATGCTTGACAAGGCAGCTATTTCTATCGCATAGTTGCTCAGCTATGGGCGAATGCGTACAGGGGACGTATTCGAGTCTTAATTCGACAATGCAAGGTACGTTGGACAGCATACGGTATTTTGTGCTACACTTGATCTACGGCCAATAAATCCCCACTGCGTTGCAATAATAGCCATTGTGACCTGTAATAGGTCAAACGTCAGCCTATGATAGATCCTGTTGTTTCTGATCCTACCTCACAGTAGAGCATATCTGCCCGACAGGCCAGATTCACGAAAACCCAAACGCAAATGGGCGGGATTGTCAATGCATGAATAATCCGCCCCATGCACACATGAGTCATTGACAGGGGCGTCATGTCGATGGTCTATTATCTTGCGGGCGTTCCCTGGGCTGATGACATAGCTTAAAGTAATAATACAAGAACCGATGGTATGTTAAACTGCACTTGAGGCTCAACTCGGGACCGAGAGCTCCTCCCCGTTCACTGCCGTATTTTGATGGCCCAGTGAAATAGCAACTGGCGCAAAGCAGCACTGAACTCTGCCGTTCACTGGAAACCTGTGATTTCATAAGCCAGTGAGATGGCGTCTTCGTCACGTTTGCGTTCCATGTGGGTAATCAGACCGGTAGAGGCAGAGCTACGCGAGATATCAATTCGTCGATGATACACTTCCAAGGCACTCCACGAACGGGCATAGCTAGCGACTGATTATTAAGGACACCGAAATATGTCATATTCCCTGCGTAAATTGTGTATTTCAACTTAGAACACGTCGGGCGGAGGGTAATTATGCACGAAGAGCCTCATCAGATAAGAAAATACGTACCAAGCAGGCTACGACGCCCTTCGTTGGGTGCCCTGAAGCCTCAAGCGAAGGACTTATAAGGAGGAAGTAGTGACTTGGTTATTACGAATGCTACCATTACCTTGGTAGTACCATGGTTGTCGGCAATGGTCACTATCATTTGTTTCTATAAATGTTCTCCGTCTCAACCTAGACACAACAACCTACAGATTGAAGTCAGTCACGAAATAGCTGATGATCCTCCTTCTTAATTCAGACCGAGTTGTTCGTTGGAACCAACGACGTCAAACCTAGGCTCAGAACTTCGTATTAGTCGTGTAGTCTGTCTTCCAGATACGGCCCCGAAATGAATGTAAGGATCGATACAATTTCTTAGAGTACTGCATGTCTTATGATCATATGCAGCTGACATGGTGGTCTTACATTGGCTGCAAACAATAGTGCGTGGGGGCTACGATGCGGCTCAAGTTCTACCTGGCCTTGCTCGCGGTTATAAATATATGCCCTTTATCCCCTATCAGCAATGTAGATCCTTTTCGGTCCCGTCCTCTACAATCTCAAAACTCCTATTGCTACTTAAACTACCAGCGCACCCCATATTTATCCGCTCAAAGGCATCAAGTCGCCTTTACGAAGAGATCAGTCGAACCTGAAACATGCATAGTGGCCAGATTAGGCTTTATGTTACTGCGTAACATATATAACACCGGATTCCATGATTACCTTGATCGCATAAGCAGGTTCGTAACGCAAGCCATTTCACATTGACCCTTTCAAATTCAAAACATCTTAGGCTCAAGCGTCTGATATCTGTTGCAACAGATTCTTTCTTACTGCCAATCATACATCGTTCCTCAAGCAAGGAAGCTTCATAGGTGCTGATACAGTTCGTCATCACCGACAATACATCTAGCGGCCTATGCTAAGCCGCGATACGACATCGACTCTACAACACCTGATACCACAACGTGTAGGATAGCGCATTACAGGAAAGCGTCGAGAACTCGGCTCCGAATGCACTAATCATTGCGCATTTGCGGTATCCAGCTTGGGGCCGCTCATTTGAGTTGGGGGCCAAGACCACATCGCCTTGGGCTGTGCCGTTAATGTGCATTTCTTTCGCAAGGGGGGGGGCGAGACATGAACCACAGGCATTTGACAAAAACAACCACACACACCTTCACATGGTACAATTACGGAAATCCAACGTGCTAAATTGCGGAAAATGAAAGAGAAACGAAATTAGCATCAAATTTTCAAGGTCATTCCCTTTCTGAGGCCAGGTGGCTCATCCACACCGACGGAGGGCTATGCAATGGCCGCCCTAGTCATTTTGCCTCGGGCGTAAGTACCTATTGTCACACTGACAGAAATCTGTCCTCTCGCACGAGAAAAATCATCATTTCATAGTTATGTGTTGGTCTGACCGCTAGTTGATTCCAGAAATACAAATGCCATTGGGCACAGAGGGGGATGCACAACTCTCGTTGCTGCGAGTTCGGAATCTTCATATGGTGGCAATATAATTCAAGATCGAAGTATGCCAAACGCATGACCCAGCAATGCCACAGGGTAGAAGGCTCAATAAATGATTGGCCTCTGGAGGTTGTCTTTTCATAGCGGCCTGCTGCTCATTTGTTACCTTCCCAGTGACAGCCCTGAAACAGATTTTGGATATCGACTCTGACACAACTCCTTCATCTCATCTCACGAGATCCTACCCATTGCTCGGGCTTGAAGATTATACCATACTTCGCCCGACGTCTCATTCAGGCGGTGTCTTCGTATGACAGCCAGTGGCAAACGGTGCCTCATCTGGCCTCAAGCGATGGCCAAGCCATCGCGGCCTCATCGGAGTGCACATTCGCAAGAGTCGTACTTCAGTGGATTTGGCCAGTGTTGGAATTTTCAAGGCGACTGGACACCCTACGTCTAAACTGTTTCGAATCGCAATAGGGTGGCATTGTCAGTACCAATTCGCCTCAGTTACCACTTGCGCCTCGATTGCAAACTAGAAATGACCTGAAAAGATGAACCAGGTTCACGAACGCTATTTATTTCTGGGCTACAAAATCATCACTCTTTCTCTCTCAATCTTTGGTCATTGCATCGACACAAACTACAAGTTCGAGATTCTACCTAGGCGAAAGGATTGCTCTACGAACACTTTTAACAGCTAGTATCAGGCCAGGCTCTCTCCGTCCCCTTCAATCTTCTCGACCCTCACCATTATGCCCAAAGTCAGCACTCAAAAGGACCCTATATTCGCCAAATGCGGCAACTGTGGGATGGAACCATGGGCTGTTCATAACTACGACCATTGCCAAAGCTGTGGTCATGAGTTATGTGGCTGCTGTACATATTACCCAATGCCCAAAAAGACCAAGAAGAAGAAGAAGAGCAGCAAACCTTAATAGTCAGTTCCCATCTATGGCCCACAAGCTCTTCGTATAGAAGCACTACTAACACAGAGGAAGCCCCTTGCTCTCCAACGGTACTACTGGCGGGCAATGTGCGATCGGGAGCGCCAGATTTGATTCTGCAGCGCGGGCTCTACTCGAATCCTATTTCTTCCACCCGCTCCTCCAACTCTCCACGTCTCGCAGACCAATACAGTCCATCCTATTACAACATCCGGCAATACGGTACGGTTTGCATGAAGCATCTCGTTTCGACCACAAGGAACCCAGACCACGGCTTCACTGTTCACTTGCAGCATCTTATACCAACTATCGTGCGCATAAGTTGGCATGTTCCTAGAATTTACTCGCATGGCCAATAAATAGACTTTAACTTCATTCATGTATTAGTTTAGATTGTAATCATATTTCGGTCAACGTCCAAGCATTTTCTCCATTGACTGTAGATAGCTAGTTTCCCTATGAATATCGACAGACATTTTATATCTCCTTGGTTCATAGGAGTTTTTGTGACTTGACTGTAATGTCGCTACCTGTCTCCTAGTTGCAGTGCACTCTCTGAGGATGATCATACTTGCCATGATCACTACTGCATTCTTCAATCAAATGGTTGCAGTGAATCCCAAATTCTAGCCCCGTAACAGAGGACATAGAAAGATGCAGCAGCGACAGCGCTCTAATTCCTTAGTCATGCCCATCCTTGAGAGCATATCCAAAGTTATGAGCGATATTTTCTGCATTGATTTTACTTCTTTTCGAGTCAATGAGAATTAGAGCGGTTGTTGTATGACGATTGTAATTCCAGGAACCTAACTGGTATCAAGGGGCAGTGTGACCTGAGTTACAATGTGTGACCAAATGCGAAGAGAAGTGGAGACGCGTGGCGTTACGGCCGATGTCCATTGCTCAAAAGCAACCAAGGAGGTAAGCTCCGAGCGAGCTACCGTCCATTCGTGCACAAACAATGTTGCCCTTCTTGCTGCCTTGCCTTTCACCATCTCGAGCTATTCTTCCAGGCAAAACGCCCGAGCATTAAAGAGTCGCCTAGTCGGGAATATCCGGTGATCGCTAGACGCGTCGCTCGCCGAGACCCGCCGAGGATGCGCGTTGAGTGCCTCATTATCAGGGCGACGCCAAATCGCAGGGGCTCTTCATCACAATCTTGACCGCTCGATCTCAATCCCAGTATATAGGTACCTTACATCTTCTCATATGCTTCATCGCTGATATGTGCAATCATCGCCTACATACACGGTGACCGCCTCGCTTTGGAACACAGCCTACTTCGTTTCTGCCCTATTTGTTTTGGCATTCGATGGAAACAATGTGTTACCGTTAAAGGCAAGGAGGTTGACAGTTCCTTCGGGCACACCGCTCACCACATTCTTTGTTGCCATGCTCTTAATGCGCTGGCAGAGGCCTTTGGCATCATTGCCAAGACCCAGGAGGTAAGCACCCAAACCGGCAACAATAGGGCTGGCCGCAGAGGTACCGCTAGCAGTCGCCTAGAAGACTGGGAGTCAGCCTGAGCATTCTATGTCGCCCGAGGTGCAAATGGAATGATTTGATCGACTTACGATGCCGCCCATGTACGAGGTACTTGTGATGTTGGTTCCTGGCGCCCAGATGTCGACAACAGAGCCAAAGTTGCTATAGCCGGCCTTAGCATCGTTTTGGTCACTCGCAGCGACCGTGCAGACGGACGGCTCGGATGCGGGAGAGATCCCCCTGGCATCCGCGTTGTCGTTACCTGCAGATACAGCAATAAATATTCCAGCTTTCACGAGTGCAGCAGCGGCATCATTCGTAGCCTGATCGTAGTTTCCTCCGAGAGATAGGTTGACAGCGTGTCCCCTGGGGCAGTTTTTTCGGATCGGCGCATCAGAGCCAACCCAGCTGAGGGCATCAATAAGTGCACTTGCTCTATATCGTCCGTTGTTGTCCGCGACCTTGACGGCAATAAGAGTTGCCTGCTTTGCAACACCATACGTCGTCGACCCCGCGATGCCCGCTGTGTAGGTTCCGTGGCCCTGTCCGTCGTGGTCTTGCGAGTCGATCGCATTGAAGCCCCAGACTGCTCGGCCATTGAAATCGGGGTGACCGATATTGATACCCGTGTCGATCATGTAGATGCATGTTCCAGCACCCGCCGAGGAGTCAAATTCATAGTCACTGTGGCCCTTGTCTCTGTGTGAGATTCTGGCAATGCCATAGTCGGCATATAATTCAGCGACGGTCCTCTGCAAATGGGTCAAATAATAAGACTGATCCTCTTTGACATATTCAACCTGAGTTCACGATCAATACGTCTTTCTTCCCACACCTGGGGTCCCGAAAGTTCCTTACCATAGGATTGTCCCTCAATGTCGCAAGTGTCTCTTGGTCCATATTCTTGGCAAAGCCCTTGAAGCTCGTTGAAGTGTAAACACGTTCGGCGGCAGCCACGTGGGAGCTCAAGTGCAGATCCGATTCGAAACCATCCTTCATCTTGACAATGTACATGCCGTCAATCCGATGCTCGTCCGAAGCTTTCAAGAGAGGCGCTGGGCTACTGCGCTTTGGGACTGCCTTTGCCGAAGCAATGGTAGCCAAGGCTGTCAAGCAAAGAAGAGTCCTGGAATACATTGAGAAGGTACTGAAGTACTATAAGAGAAGATAAGGATGATGTAGCTGTCGACAAGACTGGTGATACTCTTCTATCAAAGTGAAAGAAGCCTAGCCGGGCGAGCCCTCCTCTTTATACATCGCAAACTCGAGCCATGCCCCAGATACCGCCAGTTCTTTTACTAGTATGTTCATCCTCGACCTCTACTTATCAAGTTCCAACACAGTTCACGATAAACGTCGCAAGGGTTCAAACACGCGTTGCTATACTGTCGACCACGATGGTTGCCCAGTATTACCGACGATTCGCTTAAGTGTTATCGCGTGGCTATGTCTCCTCCCTAGACAGGACACCAAGATCTCGGCGCCAGATGGACCACCGCCCCCGAGGCTTTGAAATCGCACATTCTCTTCTGCAAGGGGTGTATAGTACTTATTCTTGACCATTCAAGAATTCGTATACCTCAGCCCCGTGGCTGGCAAGCAATGCCGAAAACGGAGCTGCCTAGAGCCCAATAGATCGGAGTGAGATCTCGTAGTCGCATTCCTCATGATTTCGAAGAAGTGGAAGATTCGAACCAGTGGAGCTCGCCATATCATTTCAATCGCTCAAATAATATGTGTCTCGAGAATATAATTTCAGAGTATGAATTCTCGATGTGAAATGTCAATGACGCTAACGTCACCAGCTTATAGCTTCAACCAGAAGTCTGCTTCGAGCCAAGAGGCTTACAGGCTGATCAGTGATGTTACCGTCATCTGACCTTTACCCAAATGCGTGCATGGCCCTGAAGATCTCTCAGCCGCCGGGCATTTTGTCACGATGGCTTCGAATTCGGCATGGTTACGTACTGACAAAACTTTCAGGAGTGTCTCAGCCTTAGCTATTTTCACACGTTCTTCACCGCGCCATGGTGTCACTTCAAAAATTCGCGCTTGATCCAAAGTATCGGGATAGGCTACAACAACCCGTCGAAGATGGGCTTCTTGGGCACTGTTGTAGGTTGTATACCAACAGAAGGTCAAAAGCGCTTTGACGGTGCTCTGAGTAGGCATCTCATTGACAAGGGAGAATGAGCCACGCAAAGCGCGGCTGCGCAACGATCAAGGGCAGCTTTTGGAGCCGCCTCGTTGTGTGTTACGATGCTACTAACCCACTAGAGCCACCTTGTCTGTGTACTACACACAGTCAAATTGACCTGTCAACTTAGCGTGGCAGTTTGGAGAAATATCTGAGAGTCCTGCTATTGGGAAGCCTGCGAAGTTCAGCTCGCCCCCAGGCTTCTTCTTCTAATGCGTGAAATGGTGAACGAAGACCTAGCTACACGATTCACTCATAAAACCTTCCCTTTCGAACAAATGCAACGTTCCTGCTTGCACCCAATGCAATGCGCCCTGTATCTCCATCTGCCATGACATCCCCAACTTTAACTTGAACGTGTTTCAATAAGCGCAAGCGCTCATCCGTCCCAAGAACAGACCCATCTGTGGTCAAGCCCATATCGCGATTATTATACGTTAGTCCAAGCACAGCGTCAAAACGACTAGGGATTACCACTCTTGACTCGCACCATATGCCTATAACTCCAACAGCTATTACAGTCAAAGAGCAGAAAAAGCTTAAGGTAACCCATATGGGATTGACCTTGTAGATCTCTGTACTGGTACTCGTTTTGGCGATAGCTGTGGCAGAGCCGTAACCCCCAATGACATATGTCAAGTTTCGCCTTTCCTCATAGTACCGACGAAGGTCTTTCCATACGAGTGGCAAATCCGCCGAGTGTGACGCGAGCTTCAATCCACCAGGAGGGGTATACTCAGGGCCCCAAATATCTTGAGACGTAGCAACACGCTCCGCAGGGTAATCTCTAGAGATATTCAAAGGGCGAATCACCGTACCCCCGAGGTCAAGCTGCGTGAAGATGTTCAAGATCGCTCCTAGCCGTGACGAGAGCTGCTCTGACGTGACATGGTCAAACAACTTACTGGCATTGACCGACCTTGAGGGGTCCGGCACAGGGCCGTACAGATATCCAAAGATGGGATCAGCAATAAGCCTGTTAGTTCGTTCATTAGTGAGGTATTTGGAAGCCCAGAAATCCAATGGTGTAACAGTCTCGGGGCGCTTGTCGTGCTGGGAGTTTCGAATTGCTGTGGTATAGCACGTTTCACCTTCGCATCTGATTCTGGCTTCGACATGTTTCTGGAAGACTTCGCAAGTACTGTTCCAAGAGGTATGGACTCAGAATTGGTCAACCTCATCCGTAACATTGTCGTTGGCCGTTGTGTCATCAGATATCCCAATGTCAACAAGAATGCTTAAAGGATCAGAAATCCTTGCGTTTAGTGCTCCCAATCCAAGAAATGCAGCTAGTCTACTGCACCGGTAATCCTCAAATCCTACGATGTTGCAACGTCGGTCTAAGTCGACATTCCAGACGGGACAGTGAGGACATGATAGTCGGAAATGAAACCTTGGGATGTCTAGACTATCGGAGCTGGTTCCAACTTGTCGTAAAGTAGCACATGAAGTACTGATATACGACGCCTCAATTGTCAGATCCTTAGAGAATGCAGATGGGAGCTCATGGATGGCAATGCCGAGTGGAGAAGAGAAGGAGTCTGGACCATTTACAGCTGTGGTATCCCACCATTCGGTAGAATCGCTAGGAACATTCAAGTCTTCTATGCGTGGGATCTTAGCATTGCCCCAGAAATCCCTTTGACTCTGAAACGTATTGTAGGGCTGTGCCATCACCGTGTGAAAGTCGTGCTCGAACTTATTATTTATAGTCCATCGAATATAGGAAGATCCTTCATCCAAAGACCAATGTAAGAGCGAGTGTCGAAGAGGGCCGGTATCTAAGTATCGAAAAGTTGCGTTTGAAACCTGGAGTTGCTGAGTTGTATACAGCATCCGTAAAGATGCCTGGCTTCCAATGGGGGACAAGGCCCATGACGCAATGGATAAGCCGATGAATGGAGATTGGTGGCAACTGCGCAAGCCCGCAGTTAGAGCATCGCCAACGCTCTTTGCGGTTATTAAGTAATGAAGATCCTATTGCAAGGGGAGTGGTGAGTACCTTATCGATGCTTCGAATTCCTCGGGGTGGACTTACCCCTATGGCAATTCCTCTCTCAGAATGGAACCGGCCTATTGACTGAAGGCCATGACTACAGACCAAGGCATATAGAATGGGATACACTGTCGGAGCCTTGATATGTAAACAGATAGCTCTCTTTCACTATGACATACTTACAAGCTTGAATAGTTCGCCCAAAACGAGATATTCCGAGTCGGGAATAGGCCGACCATTTAACACCAACACCACAATGCCGAGGACTTGTTGTATTTGTTAGCATAATGTAGTAAGACTACGTCCCCGGTCTTATTGATATATATGCTTACCAATGTAGAATGAGAAGAAAGCCAATGGCAACCATGTGCGCCAATGAGGAGAGGATGCTCTCCCGATTCGCCGTGCACACGTTGGCCAACCTTGCGGGTCCTTCATTTCGAGATTGGTGCAATTGTCTATTTAATCTATAGAGCATGGGCGGGCTAGGATGAAATTGGGGACTTGCTGTCCGTTAAGTATCTATCTACAATGATTAGATGCAATATGCGAGGCGTGAGTCCAAGGCAAAAAGAAAAAACCGAGTCAGTAATCGATGAATATGCCTTGCAGCTACTGGCTTAGCCAGGCTGCATCGACACAGTTCTACACACTATAAATGTCGTTGACGCGGCCCGGAAGCGACCCAATAGCGTTTGCCAGTACCACCCTCTTTGTTTCGCATTGATTAACAATCAAGTTGCGAGGCATATTCGGGATGACTGAGCCGCTCCAGATCGCGAATGACCTGACACACATGTCATAGCGAAAGCTAGGCTCAATGGCACAAAGCCAGCGACACCAGTCCTGGCGAAATTGAACACATGGCCACAAAGCAGACTTAGCAGACTTCCTTCTTCTATCACCGACCAAACATTATAAGAGACACGTCATTTTCCACAAGCAGATGTCATATCTGGACTTGAGCATACTCTACGACTCATGAGACCACGGAAAGCGGCCATTCTCAGCGCCTGCCCACTTGTACGAGCTAGGACTCATGTTGTACGACGACCGCGCCATATCTGAAATTCTAAATAAAAGAAAGGCCGTCAAGGCGGCCCGTTTTCTTCCTATTTTACTACGACAAGGCATTATATAGACACATCATGTTCAACAACACAATTGTCATTTTTTGACTTGATCATACTCTACGACTTATGCAATTACTAACAGCGTCCATTCTCAGAGCCTACGCTGCGATTTACAAAGCCCTGTCACATGTCTCTGGGAGAGCAAAATTCGTGTCTCTGACGCGGATGCTTCAGCTCTTGTCAGTTGTGCTTTGGCGTTGCGCAAGCATCGAGGAGTATGTACGCGAATCTAGAGATGAGGCATGAAGCAATGCAACTTTGATTAAGCGTTGTTGGCGTAAGTGTCCTCTCAGCTCTGGAATATTGACCTATCAGGTTGTTGGCCGCGCATCTCCAGCAGCAGCTGAAGGATAAGGGATGCCGGCTGTGTTCGTCAGCAATACTACCTACGCACTTTTCAGAATTGATAAGAGATTAAAGTCGTTAACGCCTTATAAACGGAGCATGTACGCACATACGCAGATGTCGCATGTACCGACGAACCGCTGCGCCGCTGAAAATGACGGAATCACTGTGATGGAAGGGGCAAGAGTTATATTTGGAACAGCTCAAGCTAAGCGCTCTCACATCCCTGTGTCGATTTTCAACAAGCACTTGTGCAGTTTGCTTGGTATGCTGCATGTAGCAATTTCGCGATAGAACGTCTGATGTGTACTTTCGAGTATATCTCTCTATCCTCTATCCCATAATTCCAACCGCCGCAAAAGCGATAGATCATTCTAAAGAGTCCCTCATGATCGCTATGGCTCTTTACTTCAAAGTTCAAATCCCAAGCCCAAACCCAGATCCCCCAGGTCCCTTAACTCCGATTCTTCGCTGCAAAGGACTCAACGTGCCGTGTGTGGAACTCCTCCACAGCGGGAATAATCAGGCTCTCAATCTCCATCTCGGGCTCACCCTCTGGAAGCGTCGCGGGGTCCATCGGTTCGTTACCCAAGCTCTCCAAAATTCCACTGCCACCTCCTTCTCTTTCTGCAACGCCAATCAAATCCTCCACTCCGCTACCGCTGAGAGTCTTTTTGCGTCGCGAAATCGGAACCCGAATCCATTTGTCGTCGTTCCCGGGGCTCACAAAGACGACCTCCCACTTGCGCGTCGTGAGTAAGTTGCCAATGACGAGATGGTGCTGGTACCGATCCAGAGAGTATTTCGCCTTGTGCACAAGGATCTTGGGATCTGTCTCTAGCTTGAAGGATACGATCATGCCTTCTGGCGCCCAGCCGTCAACGAGGTTCTTCAGGAATTTCGGCACGGGGTCCAAATCCACGATAAGTCGCTTGCTCCGCGGCACTGTTGGAGATGAGTCGAAGTTGTCGAATGCCTCTTCCTCCTGCTCTCGCTTCTCTGCCGTGATTGTTGTTGGGCCTTGCTTTTGCTTGAACTTATCTGTCGCGTCTGTGCTCTGGATCTTGTGCTCTGCCATGCGCTCAGGCGGGACGAAGAAGTCGCTCACTGCGGCTGCGAGATACAAAAGGCCATTTGGTCCCAAGGGTCGCATGAGCTGAGCCACAGCTCGGAGTTCGTGTAAGTAGTCCGTTATCGTTACAAATGGTAACATCAGCAATGTGTTCTGCCGCTTAGCAGTGTTGTACTTGCGTAGCACGCGCATCATCTTCTGCTGATGAGCAGGGTTGGCTACGACGCTGCCGTCGTCACTTTCGTGCATGAAGTCTAAAAAGCAGTCTGTCGAGTGACTGTAATGCCTACTGTATGGCAGGAGACTGAACTGACGGTGCAGGAAGATGACGGCGTATCCAGACTCCAGGAAATACTCGGCAGACGTAGCACCACGTGTGCCAGCCGAGAAGTTGTCAATGAACCGCACCGTTTGCTTTTCCAATGGCACTGTGGTTCCTCCTGAAGTCACTAACACCACGCGGCGGTTGGCGGCAGCATGTTGATTTATGAATTCTCTGGCAGCGGCTATGTGTTGCGGCAACGCCTTGGGGGGCGGGTTGGAGTCAAAGTAAGCATTTTCCACGACCTGGTATGAGGAAGCAGATGTGTGCGTTGAGTGACTCGCCATGCTGTCTTGTGAAGAGGTAGATGACACGGAACACGACCTGGAAGCTGGCCGTTTATTCTCTGCGATATTGAAAGAGAGACTCAGCGACGGGGTTGAGTTCGGTGGCCCCTTATTGGGTGATGATTTTATCTGAGATGCCATGGTGTTATTATACAGGTGAGGTTACAGGAGGAGTACAAGGCGAGGACAGAGAGAAATGGATAGATGGTGGTACAGAATGAGTCGTAGACGACTAAAGGGGGGATGGAGCGAGTTATTAATAAGATGAGCGAGATACTTGTAGCACAGATCCACGGTCGAGGCTACCGCGCTTTAAGTTTAGAAGTAGGTACTTAACCTAGTATTACGCCATACAGCAAATAGCTTAGTACGGATAATGCCGAGCGATGGGGAAAAGGGTCGTCAAGACAAGACTTGTCAACTATGCGGTATGACGGGCAGTAGAATATACCTCGGTACCCGGAAGCGTGGCTGGCAAGCTCGGTGAATCAGGGATTACCCACATGAGAAATGGATCATCCGCCTGCAGCTCGGTAGACGGTAGGCATGACAAGAATCTCATTATTGGCGTCTTGTCGACGTTGCAGTGGCTGAGACACACTGGTGCTCCGAGATGCTGCAACTGGGGAGAGATGTGTCGGACAAAAGGACGGGCCACCCACTTTGTGTTTCTTACTGTATCCGTCCAGACGGCGCCGGGAGACAGAGATGCAGGAGGGGTCCTCTGGGGTATGTACTCGCAGTCAGGCAGCAGGCTGGCGAGCTGCTCAAATCAATTGTCTGACGGTGGCGGGCGGACCACCTGGGCTGAAGGGGCAGGTCTAGTCAATTGCTGAGACGCTGCTATCTTTATCTCGAAGGATGCGAAGGTGATTTGCGATGGGATGCCTGCAATGGCTCAGTCTCTTGCGTCGACGAAGTCATACAAATGGGCGTGATGAGTGATAAGCCGCAGCGGAGCTCTGTCATCTACGGGTGAAGGGAATGATTGACTGCAGCTGTGTCATCCCCCGCCACGAGGGGCAGAGCCGAGTACGAAACAGGTGCAAAATAATGGATCGCTGATACACGAGCCACTCCAGATGGCAAACAAGTTAGGTACATGTAGGTAGTCGGGTAGCTGCAAATGAACCGAACCTTGGTTCCGAATACTTTGGAGCAGCCAGCAGATGAACCCTCATGATTAGACCTTGTTATCCCCTGGATTGACCGCCATGCTGGTTGAAGCAGCGATATTCAGGATCCTCAGGGAGGTGACCCCAAAGATTGATACGGTGTGAGATGACGTCCAGCAGCAGCATGACGATCCCAAGAACCCCCAGGCGGGATATCCCCGAACGCCGATAGGGGGCACAGCTACAGGCCCCCGTGTCAGCTGTGAGGCCCTGCAGTCACCGCGCGAAGGTCCGCCCACCAGCTGGAGGGGCAACCTAGCTCGCCTAGGTAGGTAAGCCCAACAGCCCACTGCAACTGAATGTCCAGCGACCCCAAATGAGATCTTACTACACGTTGAAGAATTTCGGGACAGTTTCCTCCGAAAATAATTCAAAGCTGCTGATAGAGTTGTAGATTTGGACCAGCTCGTGTATTCCAAAGTCCTTCCAAGCATCAATAGATGAAGTTTAGCTCGGCGGCTCTCCCGCATGTGGGCGAAGCTGACTGCAGCTCCTCGGGCTCGGCAAATGCTATCCAACACTGCCCAGGTGATATTCGAAACCGTTGCGCTTCTACATTCCGACCGCATACACGAGTATTGCTTCAAGAATACGAAATAATTCACCTTTGCCCTTTGCGTCTATCTCATCACTTTCTCATAGGCACATCCTCTGTAAGAATGTCGCTTGCTCGTGTTCTCAATCTCACCTGCAGCGTACTGAGGGAACATGTTCAAGCTTACGGGAGTAGCTATACCCACCCACCCTATGTACAGGTAGGTAGCTCACCAGGAGCAGGACAACGCACCGGAAAGCGAAACAACCCAGCTGAAAAACATGTCATCCTAGATGGCCTAGTGGTTCAATCGTTAGATTATACCATATTAAAGATAACCAGACCACAGGTTCAAGCCTCACGCTCTTAAAGAGGTTCGTCGAAGTTGAGAGGTGCATGCCGAGCTGTATTGGTGCCGTCACTCCTAAAACAGCACCCACATACGGGCTTGTTTGTTTTTTTCTTCTTTTTTGGGGTAACTGCTTCACCCCAAGAACGTCTTGCCTTTCTCTTCTGCGCGCAATAATGGTCGTATTACAATCAGGGTCGTTTAAGCTTGATTCCCGTCGGTGTTGCGTATGACAGTCTTAACTGAGCGTAACAGTATTGGCACAGCATGGCAAACATGCGTAAGGTATCTTCAGCTAACTAGAGAACTCACGAAGAATCAGGCTATAACGAAATAAACTCGTATCTATTCACCATGTCTCCATTATCTATAGTCGTGGAATAATAGCTGCTTCTCTCGCTAGCTCATAAGGTGGACTAACTAACAAAATTTGGTTTAAGTTGCACTTTTGATATCGTCAAACATGTCTGTTCTTAAACACCGTGTGAGAAGTTGAAGAAGGCGGGTGTACGCTGCGCTTCACCTCACCAGCGATCATGTATGTGTCCGGTTGCGCTACGGCGACTTTACTCTGTTATGAGCATTGCTAAAGAGCTACATTATTAAGCGCCTACGAGAGACGAATTACAGGCAACATGTACTAGATACGGTATACATAGGTGCATATATATGCATACAAACGGACTTACTTACAAGAAACGGACATCGTAGACCCCCTCGGTACATCTGGATTCTCGTCCGTTGCCTCGTTTGGACCAGTTATGAGGTGAAGTGGAGAACATGGCAAAATTAGTAGCAATTTTGCGGACGAGTTGAGATAACCATTCAATCCGTGTCACCTTTGCGAACAGTAGCTATGCTCTCAGACACTTAAGTACGGTATTATAAAGCTAACTCTTTCGAAGGGAGGCCATGGACACTTGTGTCTAATAATATTCCGGAGTAATTAAAGGCAGGATTCTTCACCTTCTGAGTTGCATTTCTGCCGATTTCTTACATGAGCATAGATAGTCTGCTAGCTACGGAGCTTTCAGGACATACTACCAGAAACTCGAGAAATGTCTTCCTCAGCTTTAATACTAATCGTTCAATATGAAGTAAGGATATCAAAAGTTTCCACGTCTGCACCTGACACGGGGCAAACGTTACTCTTGGCGTAACATATAGTGGTAAACTGGATGTTTCCTCGGAAGAACTCTATAAGTTGCAGAAGCAGTGAAATCTCCACGCAATGCCACCAGAACAGTACGTTCTATTACAACCTTCACACCTGAAGCCTACTTCCCAGGTCAGAGATTATCAATACTAAAGCCTCCTCTATCGGCGATACAACTTCGTGGCAGAGAGTTTATGCCCAATTCATCGCGCTCAACGAATCTCACGCTTACGCCGTTGATTATCCATTAATCTCATCTTCGTGCCCTTTTGAACACAGACATACAAGACAAGCTTAGCGTCTTTGTGAAGTCAGATGAAACATGGGTCTCTGTTGAGTTCAGCCCACGCCGTCTTGTTCACTAAAAAAGGATGAGTGACTTTCCCATTATATCTGCATTCTTTCTTGCACATTTGCGTGCTCCATCTCATGTGTTGTCGCGGTCTGATTAGGTATAGCCTACGGTTATAAGTAATCAGTTAGCCTTAACTCGGCTTGTGAGGCCGCCTCATCATGCCCCTTCACCACGATGCCCTCACTGTTCACTCCTTCCATGCCTTACACAACGAACATCTCTCCCGGCGGTGCCCCTCTGCCGCCGGTACCCCTCTTCGGGCGATCTCCCCTCATCCTCACGATGTTCCAAAGAATTAGAAACTGCCCTGTAGCATTACTTCGCTGTTTAAATAAGCGGGACCATGGCCTCTGATAGGAGAAGGCTTAGCAAGATCCCACACAAGTTTCTGGTGTTTCGATCTTACCTGCCTTCCTTCAATTTTGCTGCTCCATGCTCAGTCCACGACGTACACATAGCTACCAAAGGCTTCTCAGTCCCATCTTTACTCGTTCATCTTACAGAATAGCTGTGTGCTGTGCTCAGAATCGATTCATCGTATGGCGGCACTCTTCGCGATGAATTCAGATGAGGACACCGGGCTCGGCTCGCCTAAAGTTGAGCCTAGCCCAGCTCGCGAACCTCTTGGGCCCCTTCCGTCCGATGGCAGTCTGAGCGACAGTTCACAAGCCGAGGACTATCCTGACTCTAATCCCGATGACGACGATTACCAACACGATGATCTCTCGCCAGAGACGGAGTCCTCATCTGATGTTGAGTGGGAACATTGCAATGAGTATGATTCCGAGGCCACAGCCGAGTTCTCGCGTAAGTGATTCCTAAACATGAGGTCACGGATTATCCTAATATTAATGCACCGTAGATCGATCTTGCAAAGCCACACCTCGGTGGTTGATTCGGGGTTTTGCTGATGGCTCGGGAGGCGAATACGCTCCTCTTCTTAATGGCCCCCACGGCATCATGCCACACGCCTTCTGTGTCCACGGAAATCCGCACCTCAAACCGACCAATATCTTCAACATTGGTAGCCTTTGGAGGGAAGTGGAGGGCCATCTGACGCAAAAGCGGGATATCGACACCCATTTTAGCTCTTGGGCGGTAGACCCCTGGGTCGCATACCATTTCTGTGCTCCATGGAAGAGAGAAAATCCTAAGCTTGCCGTATTGGACATGACTCAGCTTGAGACCACTACCCCAATTCGAGTATATCGTGCTCCGGACTTGCACAGTTTCGCTTCAAACAATCGCCGAACCAATCGTTTTCACGATGAGTATCTCGTGTATGGTCCGTTGCCAGTAGGGTCGGAGTTGTATATTGTCGACATAACCAAGCAGATCGAGGCCGAGTTCAAGAAGCTGTCGGATATGCTGTCATATACTCAGCCGGACCTGGAGGCTTTGATTGCTGGAATGAAGCAAGCTAAAGAGATCGCGCACCTGCTTCAAGATCCGCGTGTTAAAAGCCCTGAGTTTGTTATTGCTATGACAACTTCGCTTTTCATGCAGAATGACTGGCGGGACTCTCCCAGTCCCTGGCTCTTAGCAGTCGACAAGAACGAAGATAAGGTCGTCGAGGCATTGGAAAAGCTTCTCCACACGGAGATGCATGCTATCGGCGTGAATCGACGGCGTCATCCTTCGCAGCGCTACAGCCTTGTGAATCCTCATACCTGGGTACCAGGATGGGGAACCACCAGGTCCGTGGTTAGTATTCTCGGAAAGCTTGAGGCTAGAATCGGAGAACCCGCTCGATGTGTATCGACGCGGTTCAAGGACAAGAAATCCGCTCAGCAAGAGGAACGGAGTGAATAGATTAGGTGGGCTGCTTGAACCTTCTAAGTATACGATACACGCGCTTCAGCCATGCTAATACAATACTAGGATCTTCTGGCTAGCGACCTTGGATATGTCGTTAAAAGACCCCCTGTCCCTGCCGACCTGAGACAGATGCCTTATTGGTGATGGGAAGAAAATACCATCATCGGTTGGAAACTCTACGGCCTGACACACCGTAGACACCAGCCACCGAATAAACCGAAGGAAGACGTTGAGATACCGGCGGAAAAGCAAACCGCCATACCAAACTCCGAAGGAAAACGTAGACAACCAGCTCCTGGTCTTGACACTCGCCGGAGCAAAGAATGGATCTACCGATATGACGACCGTTCGACTCGGTGAAGTCCAGAGCCTGACGTTAGGACGGCTCCTTCGCCGATTAGGTCTGCCGATAAGACGATCCATCCCCCTCGTGGGACCTCGACATGTTCATACCCATGTGCGCTGGCGAGCGCTACGGTGTCGGGGATCAGTAGCGTTTCACCCTACCTATACCGGTATAGGAACAGTACTTACGCGAAATGTGAAGCTAATTGAACGAAAACATACGAAATCCAAAGCTTGAGATTATGAAGTATGCCAACGAGGGCATGGCAAAATGGACAACGGGTTGCGGTATAGAACTGGCAAAGCTTGCTGCTCTGTAACGCATCGGACGATGTTAATCCCAAACTCAGTCGATGCTGTTGAGACTCCTGAATACCGGAAGGACTAGACAGCGAACTGGGCCACGAGGCTCTACTTCGGACAGGTCATTGCAAGCTGAGCTGGATTGGCGGAATCGCTGGCATTGAGGATGTGTAAGCGGTGCTGAACTGGCATCACTTAATTGATCCACCGCAGTTAAAGCCAGGTGCCATTCGACGCCGATGCCAAATTCCACCAACTCATCATCTGGTCAGGCCAACCGCTTGAACCTAATCAGCATCATCTCAATCTCGCCCAGTCGATGTTATAAGTCTAAGTCCGCGCTCTGGGTCCGGCTGAGAGGACGGCGGTAACAGTGAATCCCAACGTGTCTGGCTCGCCTGGCCTACTATCAGTCGAGCTTTGCGTCTCGATAAACTGCTCTGGGACACAGTTTCGTAACGATGGGATGGGTTGGCACTATTGGATGGCAACCAGACGGAGGTGATCACGAATCACTTCTAGATCAACGGGGAGAGGCAATCCGCATTGGCTGGCACAATCGAATTACACTCAGCGATGCCGCCAACAACGTATCGCTAAGTCGACTTTGGTACTCAACTGTAACATGAATGACGACGTTTTCCTAACAGTGGTCTGCGGAAGAGATATGGGCAGCTGGGCCACTCTCAGATCGTTTTCACCGCACGAACGTATACTACGACTACAGCTGTGGGATGCGGATTTATGTAGTCTCGAGCTCGGTTCGTACCTGCTCCTTTATCGCCTTCGTATTCCATCAACACGGTGCCTGCGCTCTCAGACTGACGAGCGTAAGACGACGGAGATCTCGTGTCGCGACAGTCTCAAGTACCTTAGGTATTTACCGTCGAGTGCATTGGCCCTCATTTGTTAGCAGTCATCAGTGTAAGTCGACCAATACGTTCATCCACAGTCTGAACAGAAGTTGACGAGGTTAGATTACCAGTACACACAATGTGAAATGGCTATTCAGTATTGCTAGCCTCCAAGATTCGACGAGGAAAAGATCGCGACCCTCGACACAACGAAGCTCCCCAGGGATAGCAAAACTTCGAGCCTATCATGCTCCAGCACTATATGCTCATGCCGCAAAAAACGAAAAATACTACCGCAATTGGCACGAACATCTCCTGTATGGCATGATCGAAGGGCCAGCCATGCACGTTGTCGACGTCAATGATATCACGCAAGGGTACTACTGGGGCCCTGATTTCGCTTCAATGAAGAAGAATGGGCTCCTCGACAGCCTCGACATCTGGGTCTTAGCTGTCGATTGTGTGAGGAACGTAGCGCTCGTGATGCAAAACAAGAATCCACATTGCAGGACACCTGAATTCATCATCTCGACTACGGTTGTGCTGCTGTTTCAAAAAGGCCATGCTTACAAGGAACACAAGATGGTCTCATGTTTCGTAGCACGGTCCGGGATGAATGTGATAGATGGATTCGCAACTGCTTTACAACGTGAGATGGAGGCTTGTCGACAGGCGGTACCTGCAAAGTGCTCAACGTCGCCAGCTTGTTAATCCCGCCATGTGGGCCGGAAAACGTCACCTGAAGATTTTCGTTCGTACGCTACGCAAACTCGAAAAGCGAATTAATATGTCAGTTGACGACCAAGCATAGGGTGGGACGATGAAGAGCCACAGGATTTTGTTCAACAGGAGGTTGAAAAAGGGAACATGGGCATGACATCAGAAACTGCGGAGGTTTCAACACACAATAGTAGTGATGAGCACATCTGAGATGATGTCTTTAAGCCAGAGTCCCTATCAGGAAAAGCATAGAGAAGCCGAGTTGGGCGTCAGATCATTCTTCGCACGAGAAGGTTGCACTCCTAATCTCTGCGGCCAAGCGTACGGCAACTCATTGTAATAATTTAGAGTAATTGATTGCTGCCATTTCACTCCTTGTTTCATTGAAACAATTGACCGAGGTAGATAAATATGCTTCACAGCGCCCCAGCCCTGGAGTTCAAGTGCTGGATCAAAATTGATAGCTTTCTCGAGAATCAGTACAAACCACCGAAGGATTTGGGCCAAAATCGCCATCTTAACGATGACTGTTGCTGATCTCTTGTGAGCATGATGCTCTTGGGAAGAAGGAACTCCAAATTGGGGATCCGCAAGCTAGTCGCATAGCTGTCCCGGCGAGCTTCCGAATAGCGTCGCGACTTACGCAAGGGAACAATGATAAGAGCAGGAACCAATGGCTAGCCGTGCGGCGTAGCCCATTCAGAAACATGGGACTAGCTTCTTTAATTTGCGCACAAAGGCAAGGATCAAAGAACACCAGGCACGTAGGTTTACTGTCACACAATTCCTTGCACAGAGAACACACTGATAATTCTGGCACAACGCAGCTTCTGGCACTTCAATCGTTCTTCATAAAGGTATGTTACAAATGCAAAGATGGTAGATAATCAAAGACGTTGTCAAGGCAGACTCTAGGCCAGAAGGTATAATACTATGTAACCTGTTGTTTCGAATACACGGCGAATAGACTGTCGCCAACACATTTGATTACAGCATATGTGAAAGCTTCGAATTAACGACCGCGTTTGCATTCGCTTCGACAGGAGGCGCTCAGTTACTTTGCTACGCCCAGAATATGATGGCAAGGCCTTCGCCGCCGGAGAAAGGGTAGGATTATGAGCACAGGCCTGACAGGGAGCCAGTGTTCTCGACTCCAGAAGCTCATGTTGATGGCAGAATCAACCAGGTAACTATCGTACGCCAGGAAGGTCGACCCTCAAATCTGCTAAGCTGTACCAATATGACCATCAATATCACATAAGCACCCCACAATGAGGGGATACTGCTCTCGTTTGTCGTCAACCTGCACGCTATCCGTGAATGCTCTCCTCAAACATGTTAACAAGAAGTTTCAGGCCACGGACAGGAAAAAAGAGCTAGGCAAAAGGCAGCATCGTAAGGCTAATTGGCTGTTCATTGTTAATTCCTGATCTGCCTTACAAGCGACGATGATCTTACGGATGAAATGAAATGCTGGGATGCTAATTCGTACTGCTAAGTCACAATCAATTAATGTTCTTATTTGTTCTCAGCTTTTCTATGTGCGATCTTTCTCGCTTTCGTTCTTTGTTCTAATCCCCCCTCCTAAATCGCGATGGTATTTAGGTTATTACAACATTTCACTGTCCCAAGAACTACAGGAGTCTATATGTCATGATACTTGTTTCATGTGCAGTTGAGACGTATAGCGTGCATGGAGCCAAGTTGTCTGTTGTGATGAGCATGTAGATAAAGAGCAGTTTCTGCAGTGGTATAACACTAATTGACTAGCATGTGAGCCTGTTTAGTTGCGCGGTTGGAATCTGCGCGGTCTGAAACCCAGTGACAAGAGTCCGAGTGCTCCGATGAGTCGGCAAAGGGATCATCCGAGAGGGTGATCTCAGAGTCAGATGGCGTCAAAAGGCAATCATCGTCCTGAGTCGACATCTGTTCTAAGAGGAGCTGGTCGGTATGTAGCTCGCAACCATCGAACCGGCCGAAGTCCGTCGCCTAATCGCAACTCTCGAGAACTACATCGACACTCACGACACGGCTATAGCTGCGCTAGCCGATCTAGACCAGCAGCTACGCGACAAATATAATATAAACGAGCGTGACGGTATTCCGTACCTCGTAGTCAACTTCTACGCCACTCGCTTTGGCTTTATTAACGTGTTCAAAGACGTCGAGATCCTTCGCCACCGAAAAACGGTCCGATACGAAGCTTTAAAAGAACTCGTTCTGGCTGTCGAGAATAAGTTGCGCGAAAATCGCACGTTGGCTTTTGACTCGGCTATTCGTGTGCTTAGATAGGCCGCTTTAGGTTACATTGCTGCTATCTCCCTGGCCTGGATTTTCGCGCGCCAAATGTTTTGACGCGGGGCTCATGGATAAGGTCGAGGGTGAATAAGGTTCAGGAAGTCTAGCTTCTGACAAGAAATCAGACATACCGATACAAGGCATTCATTCAACTTGCTCTCCTCTTCCTTTTAAAACAACAAGCTACGCCTCCCCATCTACACCGTCAACATCGCTAGATGTTGAAGCACCCGCAAGATTCCAGCCACCACTCAACAATTGCCATTATCGAGCCTCTGCTTCAGTTGAAATGAGTATCCAAGCTCTGTACCACCGTCTAATGAAGGCTGTGCGGAACTGTCCGTCGGATGATCCGCCGCCCCCTTACCAACAAGAAGCTGTGGAACTACCTCCTGGTGACCGACACAATCGACCTCGAAGCCTCGATCACAAAGCAGAAGACATAGTCAGCTATATTCGCCCATTTTTCAAAGACCGAAGCACATTAATGGACGACTATCTCAGCCACTACATCTGGGGAGAAACCACTGGCGAGGACGAAGTCTATCTCGATGCAGCATTGAACGAGTACGAACAGATGATGGTCTATGTGGACTTCCTTGTCGACCTGGCAGGCCTCACTCGCCCAGACAGAGACAATTGCCCTTGTTGGAATGGGCTCATTTTTGTTCCTCGTGGACAGCCCGCACCGTGCTTTGCAGAACTCGAAATTACCCTCAAGGCCGTCTCTGCAGTAATTTCGTACCCTTGCCTAGGTACGCCGTTATCTCTAGTGACTATTGCTTGTTTGCAAACCTCCTAAATCAGAAAAGCCCAGAAGAGTATAATGAGGCTGGATACTAACAGCAATTGATGTAATAGGTATTGCTCCAAAATTGGCGAAGCCTTGTTACTACTTGGTAGCTTGCATATATTCCACGGTGACGAGTAGCCTGCATCGCCATGGCCTCATTCGTGTACTTGAGATCGTCAATGCAAAAGCTGTTTTGATACTGCTTCGTTGTCGCCATGAGACTGGCAGCGCTCATAATTTCGCATCAAAGCGAGTGGGCAGAAACAGCGTTTCCAACTTCAGAAAACTTCTCGGCGAGGTTCAAGCTACCATGGAAAGAGAGGAACACTGCGATGAACCGGTATTGGGCATCGGAGACGTCGTGGCAGCCGTAGAGAGAGGCGCATCGAGGGTAGGTCCCAAAGGCAGTCGTTGTGACTGCTCTGGATGCCACATGACATCCAAGTTTGCACAGGAGGGCAGTTCTATGGAAGAAATGGGATTGAAGCATTTGCCTGGGCATGCTTTAACTGTCTTCAACCCCCGGACAAAGAAAATATCATGTATTCACAACTGGTAATCATACCATACTAAATAACAGCATGATAATGGAAAAAAGGATAGCAGACAAGGTATTCAAGTTACATAATGGAGGACTCCAAGTTAAATGATATGAGATGACTGGAAAGTCACGTAACCATTGTTGCTGGACCCCGCCACGCAGCGTCCACCGAGTCTTACCCACTTGCAATAATGATTTCATCCAATCATTACGAAACCACGATGAAGAGTTAATAGCCTCAGAATGATTCTTGCAAAAAATCGCCTGCCCTGTTCGCATTATCGATCTCGACCGAGAGAGCCAGGTCCTTGACTTCGTCGAGTTCTTTATCCACGGAAGCCACTTCGGCTTTGAGGATATTCCAAGCGCCCTCGGTCAGTGGGAGCCTCATGGGGATAGGCTTAGTGGCCGCGCGCGCCACGACCTCATACATAGCGCCAGCGACTGTCTCTGACGGCGTCCAGGTCTTTTGCATGTTCGGGTCTTTCACGTAACCCTCGAGAATTCTTGACGGGCAGTCCGGCGCAGTGTAGGCGGGGTGGGCGGGCATCCAGTCCATGCTGCCAGCGCTGGCGAAGTTGGAACGCGTGCCGCCCGGCTCGATGAGACAGAAGTGTATGTTCCACTCGGGTCGGACTTCCTTGCTGATGCTCTCGGTGAACCCCTCGACGCCGAACTTAGCAGCGTGGTAGAAAGCGGTGCCGGGGAAGCCGGCAAAGCCACCCATGGACGTCACGTTCAGGACGACACCACCGCGCTGTCCGGTCTTAGGGTTTTCGTCCCGGAATACCCGGACGGCCTGCATGGTCAGGCGAAGCATCCCCCACAGATCCGTCTCGACGACGCGGCGGGCTTTAGCTTGGCCCTCCGGCTCCAGCATTGACTCGGTGTCTCCCATCAAGCCGTACCCGGCGTTGTTCACCAAGACGTCGATGCGACCGAACTTGGCGACAGCTGCAGCAACGGCAGCATCGATAGCCTCCTGCGATGACACGTCGAGCTCGACCATGAGCACCCTGTCCTTGCCCGCGAGGTCCGGGGCCAGCCTGGATAACTTGGACAGCGAACGGGCAGTGGCTACCAGTCTATGCGTCGGGTGCGCAGCGATCCGCTGGGCGAGGGCCAGACCCATGCCGGACGAAGACCCAGTGACTTGGCGGGTGCCGAGGTCAGTGACCGGGACAAACTACAGTGCGCGAGGGCAAGCTTACTGAACCATACGGCGTCATCCGGTTGGGTATACAGATGGCCGGGCATGTTGCGGTATACAGCAGAGCGAAAACGCTCTCTGGAGATTTGTGTCTCCGTGCTGGCCTCAAGAAGCTGCGATGAGAGAGATGGGGTGGCTTGCGAGCGATAAGCTGACCATTGGGGCAACCTTCACGATGTTGGTGGACGATGTGCCTGGTACTTATGGACGGGGCACACGAATGGTCCACGGATATTTCACGATTTACGAGGGAGTCACGGATGGATTCCGGAGGACCCAGAGAGCTGCAGTAGCTATATATGTAAGTACTCAAGTCAGCGTTGTCACAGAACCGGGCACTGCGCACTGCATCCTAGCCAATCTGTGAAGCGGCCACCACAATAGGCCGGGTCGACCGGCCGGGGCGAGGCTTGCGATTCAAGGGCCGAGCAAGGTAGGAGGGCATCTAATTGGCACAGCGACCCTCGATACAAGCGCCGATTGCATACCGCCTGCACTCGCACGCTGTTGCTCAGGGGCTTTATTGTTCCGCGGAAAACTATGACGAGGTGTAGTTCACATGGGACTGAGTGCATCTACCTAAAATCAACTAATTCCAGGTCGCCTATAATAGCGTTGCCGGGGAGGGTCGCGCCGTCGCGGGCCGGTCAATCCAAGCCACTTTGAGCTCTGCCTGAAACAAGTGTCCGCTTAGATAGTGGAACATATGTGATACCTTAGCTGGTAACCAAGCACTGTGAAGAACCACGACTTACGAATCCCGCGGATCCGGTCTTTCGATGAAGGTCGTCGGCCTCGTCGTAGGGAATATGGCAATGCTTGGAGGGGTTGACGCGGGGGCCTTTTGGTGCCGGCTGGCCGGGACTCAACGCGCTGGCTCTGATTGGGGCTCATGTCCGGGTAAGCCAAGAATCATCCCGTCTCGACGTTGGCAGCGGTCGCGGCGAGAGCCGTCCAAGCTTGCTTGCCCCTGCACTTGACTCTGGCGATGGCGCCGAGCTTCTCCGGTATTTATGACTCTATGTTTACCTTGATGGCACTGAATTTCTTCCACTCCCCGTCCCTGATAGTTGCCATTGTGCCATCCCACGATCATTTCCAGTGGTGACCATGCCGGAAGCATTCGGGAGTCGCTATAAGGCTTTACATGCTTAAGGTGACAGGTTAGCCAACCAGTTGCGGCTCGGCACACCTGCTGACCTGCACTTCTTAGTTGTTGGTCGTCATCTGCATATACCCTGGCAGGGTAAAGCTGCAGAACCCCTGTTATGTTCTGCAGGGCTGTATGTACCTGCCGTGTAACGGCTGCTTAGTTGCATGCCACTTCGTAGCTTCTCAGATAAGGTACCTACAAGTTGTGCCGGCGACTAGGTGGAATGCATGGATTAGTTATCATGCATGTCATCGTCAAGCTTGACATGACGACAGTCCATATTGTTTTTGGCGCTAGTTATTGATCACGTTCTCGAAACAAGTGAACAGGCCAAGACTTCAACAAGATGGAGAAGTGTCGTCACTACTCGAGGTCAATCACCTTCAAACCCAAAGCTCGATGAGAGAGACTTGGGCTCGAAGATGCTGTGCGTTTATCCCACTGTTGCAATACTATTCTCAGACATCCTGAGCGTTGCGATCTCTTTTTGGGCATCTAATGTCATTATGTTAGAGATCGGGATCTTCGCTTGCAAATGTGACAGTTCTGAGGCCTAATCGACAGAAATCTTCAAGAATCCTCTGTTCCTACCTGTCTGTGTGCCCTTGAGACAAGCACCCATTGCAGAGAAATGCGTTAATCAAGGCTGGCAAGAGCGACGATATGTGCGCATTTCCGATTCATAGTGATGTGACCATCTATTTGGGATATCACAGACAATACTGAGAATTGGCTTGTAAATACGGGCTGAAGTTGTTTGTGAAGGAGCTCTGGTGTGCGTACCTTGAGGCGGTAGACAGTCAAACATACCTCGGTGCTTCTACCCCGCATACGCCCCTGCGCATCGCCCACCGGTATCACTCGACAGTAGCGTCTAGGTGACATAAAGTAGAAGCTTGGTAATTTAAGGTAATCTAGAGGGGGGTTATTGAGGAAGGAAAAATAAAAGAAAAAGCAAAAAGCCAACATTCCACGCCGAGTCGTCACCGGCCCAAGTAGGGACTCGGGCTTACCTGGCTTATCTATGGCCAGACCCCGCGACGTCTCAAGGACATGAATTGTTGAAGCTTCGAAAGTGGTCGAGTTATTGAAGCCTATATCCTTAGCTGCACCTGCGCCAGTAGTAGCCTTTCAACACCGTGTTCACCGAGCCGATGAGAAGCTTCAAGGAGCGTTAAGTCCCACCCTGTTTGTCCTATCAAAGTAGGACACCTTGCGTGTACCTGAGGTGGAAACGTGCTTACCTATGTAATGAATATCTTGCAATTTTCTGTAGGGCGAAGTTGCTGGCAGTTCTGTTCGCACCAGTCAAAGCCTCATCTTGCCGATCAGGGATAAAGTAAACTTGAGAATCCCGACTGTTAAGACACAGTGTTATATACACCAACTTCCTTGCGAAAGCTCTTCACTCGGACGTAGTATAAATGAACAAGCAGCTGCCGGATCTCCATTCAGATACAATTGCAGACTCGTCGGAGAGGAAGATCAATATGGTTTCTCACCCTATAAGAGCGTTCGGTTCGTCTTCATATGTAGGTGTTCCTCAACTATTGAACCGTCTTGAATTGACCACGACCTGAAAGTGTCACAGAAATGCTACTGACCTAGATACTGTAAATTATATCAACGTTATGTGTCCAGTAGATGCTTCTTCACGAAAGTGTAGTACTGCTATTCAAACAGGAGGAGCGATACTCGGCTTCTTTATCCACAAGACTGCGGGCCGACACGAACCACATGCTTGAATGAATCAAAAACAAGAGAACAGAAAAAAAAACCTTCTAAACACTCACAAGCCTCTCTCAGTCCCCGTATTCCCACTCCAAAGTCAATAAATACTCAAACCCCAAATGCAGCGCCCATCGTGTGCTTAAATAGCAAATCTTACACAGTTGAATTCCATTCTTCACCACAAGCGTTCCAACTACATGTGACATCTAGATCGCACAACAACGCGCTCCTTGTTTCGACGAGGATCATAGCAGAAGACGAGCTGTTTCAACCCTGTTCAAGAGAGTGCGATGCGAAACACGTATTTGTGTGTAGTAACCATGGTCGACAGACTCCATCCACTCTGAGTCAAGGGTCAAGTTGTACTGCGAGCTACCGCATAACATCGCTTCATTTTTACGGAGAATAGGTCTCCGAGTCTAGGCAACGCTCATAAAGAGCAACTCGTCTTATAAGCTCACGCATATGTTTCAAACATGCAGAGAGCCACAATGCTGTACTTTCTTATATCAAAACCCGCACTCTCATAGCCCGCCTTTGGTACTGACATCGGCATTGGCAAAACTACCACGCATTGAGGAGTACTGTACTTCATAACATAAACATGTTTTTTTACCGAGTCACCGTCACTGGGTCTTAATAAGATAACAGCTTGTCTACGTTTTGTCACTACAGCTTAACGTGTATGGACAGCAAGTGAACGATGCAGATTAGTCATGACACTGTCATGTATCCGCCTTACTTTGACTTCACACACGAAGCGAGCGATGTTGTTACCGAGATGTCACCGAGTGGGAGCCATGCAAACATGGAGCAATTGCCAGAATTTTGTTTCGTTCTTGATTTTAGGGGCGTAAAAAGCCCGTCATACGAGCGCTTTCTAAACACGGCTCCTGGGGCTAATCCCAGCGTTCATGATACCGCCAGTCAGTAGGCCAGCCTCATTCCATTACGCCGGTTTTTCTAGTAAAAGCTGTCGTCTATGTGTCTGGTTTGGCGACAAAAACTATAATTTCCCCGCAAGTAAATTGTTTCGGCGGCTGTTTCATTACGTCGTGCAAGTAGCAGTACAACTCGTTGTTGCCGTCTATCCATCTCCGGGTTTTTCCTTTCAAAGCTATTGAAGGCGTTCATCTAGAACTTAATCCACGGCTTCCATCCAACCTTCGCGACCTTAGCCGCATAGATGAAGAGCAAAGCCGCTACTTGTGTCGCCCCCGTGAACACAATCAACCACGTATAGTTACCGTTAGTGGCGGTAATCACGGCGCCAGCGATCGGGATATTAACCAGACATGCGACAGACACCACGGTGTAGCAGGTAGCATAGTATCTCCCATAGTGTTGTGTGTGACATAGTTTGCCAACACAGACTGGTGTAATGGAGATGTTGTTGCCGGTCGAGAAGCCGAACAGGACAGCAAAGACGACGAGACCGGGTGTAGTGTGACCAAAGGGGAGCCATATTGCGAAGCAGGCTATTATTGTGAGAAGCATACATGCCATGTTCGAGTTGTACGGTCCGACGTTGTCAGCCCACCATCCGGGGATAACACGCCCTAATACACTCCCCGCATTCAGGATGGGAAGAATCTGAAATGCGAACGATTCGCTGAAGCCGTTTGCAAGAGCGTAGCTCGAGATATAGGTAAGGGGTATAAAAAGTCCAAACTCGAGGAGGAAGACGCCAATGGTCAAGAGGAGAAAAGCGTGGTCCTTGAAGATGCGGATATCAGGATGAGGGCTCAGGTTCTTCGGTGCCTTTAGCCTTTTCTTCACGAGCAGATTGGAGGGGATCAGCAACACCAGTGATAAGAAGCCTAAAGCACGTATCGCCCATCCCCATCCCACTTTCATAAAGAGAGCTTGGAGCATCAGGGGGAAAACTATGCCACCGATGCCACCTCCGGTGCTCGCAACTCCTGAGGCTATACCGCGGCGTTCGCGGAAGAAATGGCCGATGGCTGCAATGCTAGGCGTGAAGAGAAGGGAGTCGGCCAACCCAAGGACAAGGCCATAGACGACTACAAAGTGCCAGTACTCTAAGGCATGGGGTTAATACATGTAAGTGGCACTGCCATGGGTAAGGCTGAAACCTACCGGTGCAAATGCTGAAGAGCATGATACCCGCAACGACCAGGATCGAACCGGGCCCAATAAGCCAACGAGGTCCGTATTTGTCGAATAGGGGGCCGATGTAGACGCCACAGAAGAAACAGAGAGCTGTATTGAGACCGAAGATCCAGCCTATCGTGCTTTCACTGTAGTCGGCAAGTTGATGTTGTGAGATATATGCCTGGAACGTGCCGTTGGTATTTACCAGACCCAGAGAAGCTATCAAGCCACAGCACGAGCCGAAAACGACAAGCCATGCCTCTTTGCCCCCTTCTGGGTACGTTTCGTCGCCAAGGAGAGTCACCGAGCGGGCTGATTCAACTTCTTCCTTGTCATTCTCGAGAGGAGCATGAGTATTCTCCACAGGGGTATCATCACCAGCTTGCACGACAAAGAGTTGTGGATTTGGGTTTGTATTGTACGTGATCTCATGGCTGCCAGACCTACGAGAGACCTCGGCCCCGTCAGACATGTTGAGTGCGGTAGAGTAGATGCTATCTGAGAAGGGTGCAAATTATCAACGTTCAGCGGCCGCAAAGTGAGGAATGTGGTGTAATATAGTATGAGATCTCATGACGATGTAGAGAAGGAAGGGGCTGCTTAGACTGGTTGAAGATGCCGGCAGGTCACAAACGGACCGCTTGCTTGTAGACACTAGTGACTGTCACTCTAGATCATAGCCAGCAACAAGAGTGAGGTCATGAGAATCGTCGGTACAGTTGACTCAGAGCCAGCTCTGACACTGACTGCACTACTCTGATGGGCGGATTCAAATTGCTGTGTCCCGAGGAAGAGACGAGTTGCTGTTCGTAGTGCTCGGGTTTTTGCCGTAATCGGACAAAATCAGCGGTTAATAGCGTGGAATGCACAGAGTTTTGAGCCCCCCACTAAAACAACCCCCGAGCGGGCACTGCTCCGAGTTGTCCCAGTGACAAAAATAGGTGCGACTCCAAATTTGACAAACTATTACGTTAATCTGGGGATGACCAGGAACTTTCGAGAACCCACTCTCGCCACTCTGGGAGCTTGATGTCTGCTCCTCCATGGCAGAGCCAAGGACCTTGACTAATTCCTAGGGCGCACACGAGATAATCTTGGAGCCTGGCCAACTGAATTGCCCGTACCGAAGGAATGAAAGCACTCTGAGGGCGCTCGTAGCATGGGTTCTGGCTACAAGTAACGGCGGGTCCACAGGGCGAGGAATTGTCGGGTACGAGCACGTGGTGGAAAAGGCGAGAACTTGCATGCGAAAGGAGCATACAGGGCATATCCATAGTATCTGGAAGCTTGTATCACAGATCAGAACGAGAGTCTTCAAATGCAATCGACTCCAAGTACTTTGAAATATAAGGAGGGACAAGGGTGGAAAGGTAGCTTGCCTTGCGGACAGCGGAAGACACATACTACATTTTAACGTCTTCCCATGTTGATAACGATGCTTGTCAAACAAGTTGTTGTTCAAGCTGTCATGACGATGATCAGGTGGTTGATCTGCATGTGGGATCAGCAAGATACACTTGTAGCAGTTTTGTTGAAATCCCATACCACTCCACCCTATTTTGTCCGTTCTAGTAGTCGTCGTCTTCCTCAGCCTCCTCCAGAGTGACCCGTCCAGGTCCCGCAGCCACAGATGCAAGATCTGTTCTTGTCTGGGTGTCAGTGGTTGTCTTCAAATAGCCTTCTTTCTCAAGTCGGTCTGCCTCCTCGGGTTCCATCAATCCGCCTTGGCCCTGGCTCTTGTCCAGCTTCATGCGAACAGCAGTAGGCACAAATGCACTGGCAGCCTCTTTTCGCAGATCGCGGACCTGGGGTTTAGCCTCGTACACTGTTTTGGCTTCGACGGGGGTCGGGGCAGGTGTTGATTCTTGTTGAGCGGAGGGCCGACCCTCGCGTTCGCCCAGCGGTGTATCGTTTGCGTTTCTTGAGGCCCGGCGTTTGGCGTACCATTTGTCAAGCACATCTTTCGAGATGGGAGGGGGGGTGTCTCTAGGCATGGGTATGCTCTTGACATCATCAGGGACGTTGTCATCGTCGCTCGAGTCGTGTTGGTAGCCTCCTCTCCTCCTCTTGCCCAGCACACCATTATCCTGCCCACCGGCCCTGTTGCCACCTCTGCCGAAGGTGGGCGCCCTGTCACCTAATGCATCTCTTGCCTTGTTGACTGCTTTGAGGTCTCGTTCTAGGCCCTCGAGGACAGACTCTTCGTGCTTGGTGAGCTTGCCACCGCTTGCGGTGATTTGCTTGAGGTCATCGATCTGTTTCTGCAGTCTGTCGGGGTTTCGATGTGCTAGCTTCTCATTTCTACGCGCGGTAACTTCAGCTCTACCTAGAGAAGAGTAATCATGAGCATGGTGTTGAGGTGCAGAAGGCTCGAACAAGTGGTGGCTTACCTTTCTTGATAGCCTTGGCTTTATCAGCTTTCCGCTGTGCCTGAACGGGGTTGAAGTTGCGTTCTTTCGGCATCTCTCGAGTCGCGCAATGTATGCGATTCAGGTGATGCACAGTTTATGTGTTGCGAGAGTGAGGATCAAGCGGAAAGGAAGAGATTCGCAGGAATGGGCGGGAGTCTCGTGATGTTGAAGCTAGGTGGTTTTGGGTCCAGTGCTTGAAGCTGGAAGCTGCAGAAAGCACTGCGGATACCAGCTTGAGTGGATGCGACTGATACGGGAGGCACAGTATTCTTTCTCGTCATACGCACGGTAACTCATGTAAGCAAAACTGCACACAGCAATAACAGATACAAGCATCAGAGGCCTTAATTCTAGATAAACGTGTGTCTTCTGCTTAACAGGCTTAAGCCATCGGCAAACCGTTTTTGGTTCGACCTTGGAGCACAGGAGGGAATTTTATTTCGTCAGACTGATGTAGGTGCATAAATGTGCTTACAAATTAGGGTAAGGAGGTACCTACATCGGCAACATGACTCTTTGCAATAAGCCTTCATGTTTGAGAACCACTATGTCTGGAGCATTCAAATCATTGAGCAAGTCAGTTCAGTAATTATTCAGACAACCGGCAGAAGAATTGGGTGCTTCTGTGCGTGGTCGTATGCATTCTAATCCGAACTGGTAAGCGACATGTGCAGGTGCTTGGAGAGTGACTGCTTGCTGCATGGGCTCCTCCCACTGGTATCAATCCCTTAGATGGAGACGCATTGTGTTCTTGATGTAACATAATAATACATGGGAAGAACACTAAAGAATTATAGTCAAGATTCAAAGCAAGATCTCTTCCAGGTTGCAACTCTGCACACAATACTCAACCAGGCACTGTATAGCTCCAGGGCTCTGGGACGGAACCAGAGCATTGTCAACCCGTGTCGGTTTCAAGTGTAGAGGGTCGATCTTGCAGTAGCGGCTGCTGGGGTGACGGCATTGTTGATCAAGACGACCCCGCCAAATGCCAGTCGCGCCCAGAAGTGCATCGCCCAGCGTCGTGGCAGCCCAATCGCAGCCCCCCATCTTCCAAACCCAATTGCAGTTGAGTCCTCCAAAGTCAACACCAGCTCGCCTGCGTCCTACCGCATATCACAGCTCCTGTCTTGTAGAGAGAGACTGAGATCTGTGTTTTCTGTCTCTGCAAGGTACCTACCTCCCTTCATCCCTTGCCATTGCTTGGCTGGCACCATAAGCCACCAAGCGCCGTTTCTGCCCTGTCCTACAATCTTCCATTCGGCAACAGCATTATCCAGTCAAAGTTTGTACTCTCCACTGCATCAGGCCGAGTCTGCTCGACGCGTTGATTGTTTTGGTTGCATCTGTAAAGCTGCCTTGCTTACCGCACTCTCTGTGCCCTCTTCTTTTTGTTGAGCTGCACCCGCAGCCGCCGAGTCATTCCTGACTCCCATCTTCTCGCCGCCCCTTAGGAATCACTCCGATCGGCGACAGTCACCACAATGGCGAGCTTCATCTCGGGCATCTTCAGCTCCTCCCAGGGGCCCAAGGACCTCAAATCTCCCACCTCAGAGAATCGCCCCCGCACCCCAACCAAACCCACCAATTCCTTCGTCGAGCCTGTTGCCACTCCCCAAGGCAGCCCCAGCAAGAAGACAAAACCCCCTGGTGCCCACGATCTCCCTGCTGCCTTCGACAATAACCTCAGGCTCAACGCTCCAGTTCTCGAGAGCCCTGTCAAGCTCGGCAGGCCGCAAAGCAGTGGCAGCCCACTCTCCCCTACAAAAGGCAATGTCCAATCCCTCGACGATGGATACTTCAACACCCCTTCCGCCTCCAATATCGAGGAGAGTATCATACACAGGACTACCCAACAACCCGAGAGTCCTACCAAGAAGCAAGGGCAGGAAAACAACCCACCTACTCGATCCTCACGCATCCCTATGCCCAATCTGAGTCAGGCCGCCCTGTCACGACAAGAGCTCTATCAACGGGATAGCAGACCCCATACCCCCGCCGCGGCCACTACCAACAAGAAGTTCAATACGTCAAAAGGCTTGACTCCCGAGGAGATGGAGATTCTCAAAAAGCCCTCTGTCCGTCGGCTGGTCAACGTCACTCAGCTCTGTAAGATGCATGAAGGAACGTCTACGATCCGATACTAACAATCGGCCCAGATTTCTTGGATTACTACTTTGATCTTCTCACCTATGTCGGCTCGCGCCAGGCGAGGTTGGATGCCTTTAAGGCGGACGTACCGGCCCCGCCGGAGACCTCCCAGGAAGAGTATGACCAGTTGTGGCACAAGTATACTGGAAGGGAGCGTGCCGCTCTGCGCAAGCGACGAGTCCGTCTTCGTCACGGCGATTTTCAGATTCTTACCCAAGTGGGCCAGGGTGGTTATGGCCAAGTTTTTCTCGCACAAAAGAAGGACACCAAAGAAGTCTGTGCCTTGAAAGTGATGAGCAAAAAACTACTCTTCAAACTGGACGAGGTCCGCCACGTCTTGACGGAGCGCGACATCCTCACCACCGCTAACAGCGAATGGTTGGTCAGACTCCTATACTCATTCCAGGACGACAAGAGTATCTATCTTGCTATGGAATATGTGCCCGGAGGTGATTTCAGAACGCTCCTCAACAACACTGGCGTCTTGTCCAACCGTCATGCTCGCTTCTACATCGCCGAGATGTTTTGCTCCGTCGACGCGCTCCACAAGCTTGGGTATATCCATCGCGACTTGAAGCCTGAGAACTTCCTGGTCGATTCGACCGGCCACGTCAAGTTGACCGACTTCGGTCTGGCCGCAGGTAATGTCGCCTCGTCCAAGATCAACTCAATGCGCGCCAGACTGGAGAAAGCCTCCGAGACTAGTGTACCCTTCGGTAAGGCCATGGGCGACAGAACGCTGGAGGAGCGGCGTGAAGGATACCAGACGATGCGTGAGCAGGATGTCAACTACGCCAAGTCCATAGTAGGATCTCCTGACTACATGGCACCCGAAGTCCTTCGAGGGGACGAGTACGACTTCACTGTCGACTACTGGAGCTTGGGCTGCATGTTGTTTGAGGCTCTCACCGGCTTCCCACCATTCGCAGGCTCAACTTCGGAAGAGACATGGCGAAACCTCAAGTATTGGCGAGATGTGCTCAAGCGGCCCGTCTGGGAGGATCCCAATTACTTTTTGAGCAACCGTACCTGGGATTTCATCACAACGTAAGCTGTATTTCTGCTACTATAAGTCAACTGCGGAAGCTAACAAATCGTAGGTGTATAAACTCGCGATCCAAGCGTTTCTCTGACATTCAAGACATCTACGACCATAGCTACTTCGCCGAGGTCGACTGGGCCACGTTGAGGCAATCCAAGGCACCATTCGTGCCCGAACTGGACTCGGAGACAGATGCCGGATACTTTGACGATTTCGGCAGCGAGGCCGACATGGCCAAGTATAAGGAGGTCCACGAGAAACAACAGGCGCTTGAGAATATGGCCGATAGAGAAGACGAGATGGGCAAGGGGCTTTTCGTCGGCTTCACTTTCCGCCATCGCAAGACAAACACTGAGGATGGCAGCCCGCGTAAGCGGATTCAGACGGACGGGAGCTTCGGAACGATGCTCTAATGCTGTTGTTCATTTTGTCACTTTCAGATGACGTTACGTTATTTTTCCTTGTTGCGAGCATGGACGAGGAATTGGTTTGTCTTGTTTTATGACGATAAAACAGGATCGGAAGCATGGGTTGGAGCAGTGCACACGTATATTGTTAAGAGCTGTCGCTTCCCGCCACTGAAACAGCTGTCCTTAAGCTGGAGCGAGATTGCATTGCGAGGCTACGACTACAGCTTATGCGGCACGTTCGACAGTCAGCTCGAGCGGGACGAAAAGGGCATCATGAGAAGTGTTCTTTCACGGGTTGGACGAGGGACACGAGATACATTGTTGTAATAAAATGGGCAGCAGGACAGCCTTTGTAAAACATTGTTGACTAGATCATGTTGTTGAGCAGGAGAAACAAGATTTCCCGTTCGTTTAGGTATTGTCGGGCCTGTTGCATACCTACCTACTTAGGTTGTTACCGTAGACAATCCATTGACACAACTGAGAGCATTTGGGATGATCTCCGCCTGATGTTCGAGGTCAGTGGTAATGACGACGAGGCTGACTGGCTGTTGACCTCAAATGTGACTACACCGCAAGGGCGAGAGCTTAACTCTCTACCTCTTGCTCTGGAGCTATCGAGTTCGAGTAAGGATCTTTGACGTCATCGCTTCGAAGGCTCTACAGTCGGACAACAGTTTCAGATACATGAAGGGAATCGCAACGAAATTGTATTGCCTGACCAACAGAACGAAAAGCGAATGATATTCAGACGCGTACGCCAGGATTCCAAGTCGTTATTCGGTCCCGGGGTAATTTCCAAGTTGCCCTTTCGGGGTTGTGCAGGGAGGTATGGCGGGAAGTGATTGGCTGGACTCTGGAGGGCAAGGTCGTAGATCTGCCTCCGGATATCCCCAATGCTGATCCCCGCATTTTTGACGATCGCAGCTTTGAACGTACTTGTCTTTCCACAAGACAGGGCATGACCCTTTGTATGTCTTTTTGTGCCTGGTAAATTTGGCTGCTCCTCAGCTGAGTTGCCCGTAGCATATGTGTTGCCGTTGAAGATGGCCAATCTCGATAACTTCTCGAGCTGAGGTCTTCAGGGGCCAATGTAAACGATCTTCCCAACTCACCCTCTTCCAATTTGCGAGCGCACTGGTAATTCTCTCACAGTTCATATGAGACGAGGCTCTCTTGGTCCTAATCTATCTACATCATGTCGTGCAACGCAAGACACGTAGTCTGACGAAATGTCGGTAACTCGGAGCTTTCAACGTGGCTGCGCCTGTAAGACAATAATAGTGATGAAGTCACAACAGTATCCAAACTCTGTGTTGCAATTCAACGGGACCTGGTTGGCTGTTTTTCTTCTGCCTTCCAGCCTCAATCATACTTCTACAGGAGTCTTCTCGACGCAAGGACGCGCGGCTCAATCACGAGACAGTGAAGCTGTCAAGTTTTGCGAGTCTTTACTCGTCATCCCGTCTCATCTATCAATGCGGTGTTACTCTCTGTATGTGTGGAATGGGAATATTTGGAGTCTAAGCCCGAGTTATCTCAACTCTATAAGCACATTTCTCTTCGGGCTGACATAAAGTGATGTGGACCAGTGCCTTATTCCGAGCTCTACATACCGTAGCTCCAGCGCTCGGTCGATCGCCCACCACTTACACCCGTCCCAAGCCACCTCAGGACCTAATCCAAGATCAGCTCTTCGCATTGTAGGTGAGATAGTAAGTTAGTACGTCCTGCTTCGCCTCCTACGGATGAACTCTGGAGATCCCATCCCGTCAGTACCTAGGTTGTCTCCTGCGATGACGAGTCGCTGGGACAAATCCTCCGAACCTTGTTCCATGACACATGCGTCTGCCCTCCCTTGCAGCCTTCTACGGCGCACACGCACGTACACGGCAGAGCCCGATCTTACTGAGTCCCGCCTCGCCGGCATCAGGACCTTGGTGGGCAATATAAGTGTATGATATGTCCTGCGGCGTCAACTCTTTTCGCTATTCAATATTATCATCTCTTCTTTATTTTTGTGTTAAAGCCTGGATTCTTCAAATCATATATCAGTGTCTTTTCCTATCACGAGACCAGAAAAAACGTCAATGAAGCAAATATACAGCATGAAGTCCTTCGCTGCTATCGCCGCCATTGCCCCATCCCTCGCTTCGGCGCAATGGTACTTTGGCGCTCCTGAGTGTGCTGTAAGTCAACCTCTCCTAATCTGTCACATTCCATCTCTCTCCAACTCTTTATATTACCCTGATCACCAGCAACTAACACACATCCCCAGCAATCCTGCCTATCAGAAGCGTACACCTCCCCCTCAGGCAGCGTAACATCCTGGTGGCCGCAACAGTCAGAGTACTGCGACTCAGATAAGGGCAAGTCAGTCCACGACTGCATCAACAAAGGCTGCAGCGCAACCTCCACAGTCACAGAATCCTACAGCTCTCTATCCTCGTCTCTCTGCTCAAGATACGAGTCTTGCACAAGTGCAGGCAGCACAGGAGTCCAGACCATCACCTACCCTGGCGGGCCCGTGACTTGGGCCGCGCCGGGCGGCTGGGGTTCTTTCTTCGGCGGGAGTGGGCCAGGTGGTTATAAGGGTCCAGGAAATGCCGGGCAGTGGGGCGGTAGCAACGACTCTGCTTACTCTGCGTACTGGTCTGAGTGGGCTTCTGCGTATTCCGGCTCTGCTACGTGGACCGGTGGTGTCGCGACAGTCACGGGCTGTGCTTTCGAAGGCTCGCCATGGTTTGTTGGTCCTAACTGTGGATGGAATGGACATGGTGGTTTCAACGGCTGGGTTGGCTGGGGTGAAGGTTGGTCTTGGGGACCTACTTCGACTCAAGTCGTCACGGTTACGTCTCTGAACAGCGCTGGATCCCAGGTCACGCAAACTGGGTCCGCGACTGTCGCTGTTGCTGTCAGTGGCACACTGACTACGTCATCTATCATTGGACAGCTTGCTGTGGAGACGGGGAGTAGTGCTGCTGTTGCTTTACCGCGGATTGCTGGACCCGGTGCTGAGGGGAGCGTCGTCACGCTCTTCATGGGTCTGGCTTTGGGTGTTGTTGTTATTGTTGCTGGGTTGCTTTAGGTGATATATCTAAAGCACTGCTAACATATAGCACGACAGTCCAAGGCGTCACATGGTGTCGCTGCAGATTTTGGACAATTTTAGCCTTTTTGTGTTGCGAATGGAATGAGTATAAAAGGAGAAGAATGGCTTGGGACTTACGATGACGTTCTCTCTTAATCAGGACCACAGCATTGGAGCATTTAGAATTGTATACATATTTCATACTGACGTATTTGCATATTCGAGCTTTGACGCTGTTTGGTCGCAAAGTGAACTGTTTCTATTATGGGTTTATAGCAAATAGTATCTCAAGTCATATGCGTAAGAATCAGTATTGGGTATTCAGAACATAGGACTATATACACCACGCACAACCAGCCCTCGCCTTTCACTTTGAATCAATATTTACACACATATAACCCCCCCTTCCTCTTGCCACTCTCCGTCTCATCGATGTCTATCAAACTCACTAGGACTATAAAGAATACTAGTGCCCACACTACTCGCACTCTTTGGTTCCCTATCCTCGTCCCTATCTCCATCCGCAGTTCTCCCACTGCTCGTACTCTCAGCATAAATCGTTCCCCTCCAACTCTTCGGGTCAAACTTCTCACCCGGTTTCACTGGTGGTAATATGGGGATGGTCGGCTCCCTATTTATATCTTTACTGGTGTCTTTCTTAGGCTTAGGATTCCCCCATTGATCATAGGCGGAATCTAAATACCGTCCGAGGACAGGTGATTCCTCGAAGTAGTCCCGCGTTGGAGGGCGGGGTTTGGAGATCGAGCCGTATCGGCCTAGAGAAGGGGTAGAGGTGTTCGCGTGTGACATGCCGAGTTTTGATCCTGAGGTGGAGGGGAGACCAATGCCTAGACCGGTGATCCCTTCTTCTGTCGGATAGTTCTCAGGGAATGTCATTGTGTCGAAGGAGCGCCGCGGGCGTAAAGGAAGTCGGGCAGCACCCCTTTGAGTAGGATGCTGAATACGACCTCCGGACACGCCGGGCTTCCGCATAGGAGTCGGCGGTAGCGGCGTAGTTGGCGGCCCACTGGGTGGTCCTCGGCGCGCGGCATTCTGTTGTGCTTCCAACCCGACTGGTATCCAGACACCAGGCGGTGGAAATGGCGTGGATACTTTCCGCCGGTGCCACGCTCGTTCCCCCAGGGAATCGACCTTCGCTGATGGTGGTGGACTAGCGATGCCGGTGTTTTGAGTTGAGATGGTTCGTCTGTGAGCTGAGGGTACGTTGGACTTGTTGTTGTAAGTGTTGCTCGTTTGTCGCCATTGGACGCCTGAGCTGGAACCTGCGGGTCCGGCGCGGACTTCGCCTAGGAGGTTACCGTAGAGCGTGTCTTTGTCGGAGTCCTTTGACTGTGGTCGTTGAGCTCCCGCATTCGAGGGGAGACCGGCAGCTGAGGTCCGGCGGTGCAGACCGGATGGGTATCTCCCGCCGGATTCTAGAGCGGGTGTTGTAGGGATCAAGTCACCGTCTACGGTGAGTCGTATGTCCTTATCCTGGCTTCCTGGCTTGGCTCGTCTCTGAGAAGCAACATTCGCTACGCTGGTGTTGGTATTCGCGTGTTTATCGGCACTGGAGGTCAGGATTGGGTTTGGAGCTGGGACGCCGCGCCGCTCGAGCATGTTTTGGACGTGCTCCTCCTGTATGCGCTTCTTCTTTTTGCGCCATCGGATGCAGAGGAAGAATCCGGCGCCGATCACAATTGCGCCGGAGAAACTTCCGGTGATTGCTGCAACGGCCGGGGTTGAGATGGGTTTTTTGGCAGCGCCAGGAGCTGCAGAATCTGGAAGTGTGGAGTGATGTGCTTCATCTGCACTTCCCTCACCTTTGTCGTCTACAGATGATGATACTGGGTGCGCAGAGTCCGTAGATGATTGTTGAGACTTGGTTTTGCTTGAACCCGTGCTACTTCTCGACTCACCGGCCGATTTGCTTTCTCCATCTCCAGCGATGAGGCTATATACAACAAAGTTGTCTTCTCCGCCACAAGAAAGTTTCCCATCGCCCGGACATGGAGCTTGGCAGTCCTCGCTCGTCAAATTGGGGGTATTCTGCGGCAGCTGTAGACCGCATATACATTCACTATTAACAGTACTCAGCACATGTTACATTTGACATGGATCGTGGGTGGTTCGACTTACCTCCCATTCTTCAGCCCGACATATGTATAACGCCCATTCTTCTGATCTTTCGGTGCTAACGAAGCGCAGCCGTCTAAACACCCGTCGATCGTGAGATTCTCCGGAGGGACCTTATCTGAACATGCATCGTGTTCTTCTGTGCCAAAGATATGTCCCCCATTCGAGGTTGGTTGTGCATAGCATCCTATTAACGTATAGTTCAAGTTTCCAGGCGCTAATGTCGGACTATACGCTATCGTTACCGTAACAGTTATCGTGGAGGTCGTTGTCGAGGTCGTCGTTAACGTCGGCGTTCCTATTACCAGCAAATCTGATTGCGTTCCTCCTGGCGGTGGTGTATCGTCGCATCGTGACCCCAATAACAGCCCACTCCATATCAGGCTCCGGAACCATAATCTTTTCGTTTTGGAATTGGATGGAGACATTTTTGATGTCGTATCGACTAACCGTATAACAGGTAGATAGCCACCGCGAACCCCGGCTATCGCTCCGCAGAGCGTGTCTTGATGTTTTTCTCATTTCGTCGTCTTCGGTCACGTTATACAAAGGAATAGTCAGGTCGAAACACATAACAAAGCGAGCCTCCTCGAATGCGGCTTTGAAGCCGAATTCGATCATTGAGGACCGCCATATTTTGTCAATGCGACTATCGGCACGACTATTGCCACACTTTTGACTCGAATGCAAGGTGGGGGCAAGAGGTGTGTCTTTTCGATCACGAGGAGTCCTGCCATCTCACATGGAAAAGAGAGCGAGGGAATGACTTTGGATTTATAAGTGGCTTGGTCCATATCAAGGGCCAAAACAAAGAAAAAGGAAAATTCGGATGTTGAAGCCGATTAGTGGCTTGGGTTAGTGTTATCTCATCATTCGTGATAGAGCACCGAGAGATAGCGTCGCCATCTTTAATATGACAGGCCACGACCATTGGCATTCACCGACGCCCTATCAGCGGTTACGTGCCGGTGAGCTGGAAGCTCGGGAGGGAACATGCAGCTTCATGCAAGATCGCACAATCGGTGTGTGTGTTCATCATTTGTCGCAATGACGGGAATACCCACAGTAGGGTGCGTCGCTGAGACTACCTCTCGACTGCCTCTTACCCAGTGGATTTCTGGCAGAGGCTCTGGATCGTGGTATCTCTATCGTGGTAATCCTTGAAGCCGTTGCTGAGGACCTGCCACTTCTAGTACATCGGTAGAGATGGAACAGATAAGAGCACGGAGCGCTTGAGCCTCATGGCTTTCCCCCATTTCTATAATAATCTGGACAGACGCCGTGTCTTGGGCAGTTATTCTGGTCCAAGGCAGATGTAGATTATCGTTCATGTGGCAGCAGCTATCGCTGCAGATGCATGAAAACTCACGGTGAGTGAGACGATGCCCTTCGATGACGTACATTCGATTCCCATCGTTTCGTCAGACATTTGATATGGTATTCGATCTGCAACAGAAGCACACTGCAGAAAACGGTAAATGACGATCTTGATGCTGCCTACGCAGATGGTATCTTGATCGAGGTCGCCGATGAGCTGACGATCGAATTGGCGATCGAGTCCAACAACGAATCACACGCGTTTCACGGCGGACAACTCGAAGCTCGGTCGAAGATGGCGCCGCCCTTGGCACAAGCGCTGACGGGGGAGGCATCGGGGGAGGGACTCGAGCACAGACACAGACACGACTTGGCGTTTCTCCCCGCACTTTTCCTCATGAGTCGGTTGCTGACCCTTGATCTCGAGACCCTGCGACGTGTGGAGATTCTTGCAAACCCCCACGCGCGGTTTCATCTCGTCTGCCCGTATGGCACAGATGGCAGTTTATTTCTCGACAGGCCCAGAGCAGGCCTGCTGCAACGGGCAGTCAGCACCGAAAACTTGAGGATGCGCCCACGTTCATCCCACCCGAGCCACCCTCCGGCTGGTCGAACCTGTCGCTGCGAGCAACGCAGGACCAATCGAACGGCACTGCTCACTCGTTCTCCTACATACCGAGCCTAGATCCCAGTCGATTCTTTTGTATTGCGGACGCTTTGTGGATGAGGACTTTCCGCACCACCACCGTACGCGCAGACACTGTCAAGATCAATAGCCGGTAGGCGAGAGAGTCGGCTTTCTTCGTGCATCAATAATAGCCCATAGGCCACAAGAGTGCGTCAGAAAGGCCAGGTCGTACAAGCACAAGTATGTTCCTAAGCGCGTGCAATAATTCAGCCTAAGGGACTATGTTCGCCGTGTTAGTCCAAAGAAGACGGCCCTACTCTGCCTGGCTGGGCGACGTACGAATAGAACGCGGGTGTGAAGCAATCTAACCTAGCCTGGAGGGCTTAAAAGTACTGACTCGGTCTGCTCCGAACCAGAGAAGACAGGCTTCCGAATACACCCGTGTAGTGGGAGAGCACTCCATAAAACTAAATTGACCCTCTTCCGCGCATTTCGCCGCGCGTGGTTTGCTGATTTGCGACCTACCTGAGTCCACAAGAGAGATACTACGACCTCACCCGCCGAGCTAAAATATCCATAAGGCGTTCATGCCTCTTGTAATCCATATTTCCGTCGGACAAGGCACTATGAGGCGTAACCTGGCTCGCATGGCCTCGCCTAGCTTGTGAAAAATCGATGTTTCCGCGTTATGGTCCTGGCCCAATAACCCACTGCGGCCATATTTAGAACGCCCGAACAAGTTGAGGGTCACAAACTATCACATTAGTGTTGTAACCATGAAGGGAACCGCTGAATTCCAGACCCGAAGCAACACGCTTTGCACATGCTTTTACGGCCAGAATGTTTCGAATCTCCGGACAAATTTTGCATGCCATCGAGAATATTCACTTCGCCGCCCCTAACGAATGCTTTGTTCCTCCGCGGCGAAGGAAATGAACAAACCGGATCATGTGCCAAGGATTGCTTCGTCCCGAAGCCAATGTTACACCAAAGGCTTCTGCATGTTATTCTCTCAGATCCCAGCAGCTACTATAGAAGTGCCAGCTGTTCTCTGGTAATAACTGGGACAATAGCTCAGTACACGGCGCTTTCAGCAGCAAAGGTTTGGAGTGCGAGGGAAGAGTACCGGATTTACTGCCAGCGGCCCTTGGCAAAGTGTGGGGGTTTTTGCACGTTTCCAACAAGTCGAGGTCTTCGCACTGTTATGGTACTTCGGACGGTACCGACGGCGCACTCTTTCGCCTGCCTCCTGCTTGGTGGGCAAGAACTTGCTGGATTTCAAATGCAGTCGGCGTTATTGATTCACAGAAGGGGTCAAAAGGGCCAGGCGAGCAAGTACGCTGCACTAAAGAGAACGAACAACCGCTTGAGCCGCGCCCAGGCGACTTTGTATTCTTTCACTCTACGGTAACCCAATAACGTCAGCTGATCGTGAGGTCTATGTTACAAGGCTTGCCAACTCGAGACCGCGAGGGTATTTTGACGGCGGATTTTGATGGTCCATATATCATATTGTGAACGCGGCTACTCCCTACTGAGTAACTTGTCGGATTACTTGGCTAATACAGAGCCAACCCGAGGATTGAGTAGCAAGTCCATGATATATCAAGTCTAGTTCAGTCACAAGGTGGCCCGAGAAAACCATGACTTCGAGTCCGATATCTATTATCTTTGCGCGTTGTGGCCTACAGGTCTGCAGGATGGTAGTTCAAATTTGCCACCTCTAAGCCGAGGTGAGTTAGCATGTATTTCACCACCTTAATCAACCTGGATATACATGATCGTAGGCCCTTGTTTTTTGAAGTACGCTAGGTACAGAAGCTTAAGAGAACGCTGCTGTGGCTCCTTGTATGTATATATGGGCGGAGTTTAGGTGGTAAAGTACGGATCAACGAACACTTCTCGAAAGGGCTTTAGTGGTGGCAAGTTTGAACTACCATCCTGCAGACCTGTAAGGCAGTCCCAGCACACGCTCTCCAAAAGCAGTTACATACAACTAGGGCCGACAAACTATGGGGACCGAATTACACATGCAAAACATATCAAATCGTTACCTCCGCTTGGGATTGGCATCCCGCACCCAGGTATTTGGGTTGTTGCTCAACTACATATTGTAAACTACCTACCTACCTAGTTCAGCAATTCAAATCCCACGATTACATCAAGACTATTTCACCATCCCACTTCCAGGACGACCAGGTATTGGTGAACCAACAGAAAAAGGTTGGGTCCTGATGCACAAGTATACTCGACTTTCAAGCCTTGCAGGAAAAGTTCTGGAAACTCGAGCTGAGCTGGGGCGGCTGTTAAGACTGCATGGCCATAGCCAATGGGAAGTGAGATTCCACGGTTGTCACGAGTCTTGTTCTGCCTCGATCCAGGGACGATGAGCCGAGTTTTTGAACGCGACAAGTTCATTCGCTCGGCTTGTTCGGAGCAGCTCGTCCATTCAAGAACCAAAAGTCGATCGAGAGACTCGGTTGCATTGGCTGCTAGTCCAACTTGAATGCTTCTTAGATGGTTCACAGCCCATTTGCGTTTGCCGCTGCTCCTGTCATAATATCCAGATGATGATAGTCCACATCGCACCATCTCAAAGAATACACTAACTATGTCAAGGCGGGGGAGAAGACCGGAAGATCGTCGGCTATAGTTGAAGCATCCCACGAGTCAGATCTTGGTAAGAATTAGCATCGAGATGTATACAACCGCGGGGTGCCGGATGACATTGCTCTCCCACCATTGTGGTACTGTAATTAATTGCTTCTTGCCGTCAAACGACCTGGCGGAAGTATTTTCAGGTGAGGTTCGCCTACATGAATTCATGCAAACCCCACCAAGCACCGTTCCACGACAGGATGCCATTGATACCTACTCGTAAACAAAACATCTAATAGTGTTCCTGGAATTGCCATCGGAGATACGTGGTGAATCCGAAGCCTTCGTGGCTTCATTATACTTGCCTGCTTTCGCCATAGATATATTCTTGACCAAAAACAAGACCGTCGATAGCAATAATATCTTCAGGAACCAAGATCCAAATGGTCTACTAGCTGAGATCCCTCTTGCAGGGTGACTCGCGGACGGTGTTTTAGAACAAGCCACTATGCAGACATGTAGCCATCTTACCCAATTGCATGTCTGCGGGAAACCTTTCTACACTGCTCTCAGCCTCAGAATTCCTGATTTAACTATACCCAGCTTTTGACCACGACACGAAGCTAGAGCTACCGCTTCAAGATCATACTCATTGTATCTCATTAGAGAGAGATACAGACAAATTCATCTACTCATGAACATTGACTAGGTAGTAATTCATAACACAGAATGGCTCAGGATCGGATATTCAGATTGGACGAGGTACAAGTTAGAGGGTGTACCGTATGGAAAGACGGTCCCTCACATGCCATTGGCTCGCTGGCTGATCATGACGCCAGAGTTGCGCCGTTGATGGATTTCCTGGCCGTCTCCGACAGCGTTGGCGTCGGTCGAGCTAAACTTGGACAGGCCTGTTCCTTGGCCAGGCATGGTGACCCCCCACTGTCTTCAATCCTGCAGTAATTTGCTGCAGATCCACCCCTCGCAGCTTGTCGCAAGCCATCCTCGGCCATCCTCTGGCCCTCCCTCGCCAACCTGGCTGGCCCGTTAGCGAGCTTTGGGTTGGGTCCTCCACTTCGACAACCACGGCACGAGAGGACGGGAAGAGGTAATAGGCACGTCAACATTCACGGAGGGACTTGGCTGAGCTTGAGCGAGCCGGGGAACACTACGGCACACTACGTCGTAGTGTAGTAACGAATAAACGAGTATACGAAGACACATGCTTATTAAACGCCCCAGCTGAGGAAGAGAAGTTGACAGCGCTGAGCATTCATGGTTGGAGACGCTTGAGTTGAGTTTCGTAAAGGTTCCTCGACGTCAACGGGGTCGCGGGATGAGCACCGCTACATACAGACTCTCGTCGTCCCGGGTCTATCAACGCCGAACCGCGCCGCATTGAACCCAAGGGGCGTGTGAATGTCTGCCCATACAAGCAATTCGACGACGGATACGGAACACTAGTATGTAGAGTCTAGAGGTCAACGCTCGGCGGAACCAGTGATTCTGGGCTACTATTACGGAGTCAGAGCTGTATGAACCTTTTCCCTCGCGAATCACTGGTCCGACCAGTTCACGGCCGCGTCCCAGTCTGTTTTGTCCCCTGTCGCCTCGGGGCCTAGCTCTCAAACTACCATCTCCCAAGTGGCTCCCTTCACGAGGCAATTGCGCAACCTGTGGGCGCGCATCTCTTCCCTAGGTGATACACACAGGTGGAATGAACTGAAGTTCACGAAGGAAATACCCACGGCGTGGCACTGTAGCGACCCTGTCGACCCTGTCCGCCACCACGGCATCCACCCACACATCCATGTCTCCCAGCCGAACCCGATCCAAACTGCCTGCTCAGTCTCGACTCTCGTCACTTGCAAGCTGCCCACTCACACGACCTGCTCACGCACCCTACCTGCAGCCGCCGGGGGGGTCTTTGCAGCCGACTCTGTTAATACTACTGTGCTGCCGCTGCTGCTGCTGCTCCTCCACCCGCCACAGCTTGGTCACTCTCACAACGAGAGGGGACGGTGACAATACCTCTCCAATCAAGACCACTACTACTACATCATTCACATCCATCCACTCTTTGCATGCTCCGGTCCTGAGGCGCATTTATCATGGACGGCCTGGGTTTTTAATCCTGTTAAGCTCCCGCTCGGTTATCTTTGCTTGTGACAACTCGCGGTATTTTAAAGCCCTTGGACGTAAACTCAGACCAGCCATTTTCCCGTTCGAGTGGCCGAAGAGCGGCTGCAAGCCGAACCTTAACCCAGGACGTGGGGAATCTGGGCGACCGGTCACACAGGACCAGCAGCGAAGACCACCCCGTAAACCACTCATCCGCCCGCGCGCAAGCGGAGGACAGAACACCTCGTCTTTTCCGCCATAAACGGTATACACACGCAGTCGCCAGCATCACGGCCATTCCAAATCCCTCGCCGTAGCGGCCGCAGATCCACAGAGCAAATATGAACCCGACGATAACAGAGCACGACTGGCGCTTCCCCAGGAGGCCCTTAGGGTCGACTGCGGGCGAGGATGGAAGCAAAGAGGAGGCAAGCCCCGGGGACTTGCGCATGCGAGAGCTAAACCTAGATATTACAAAAAAGAGCAGCGCGCTGCAAAGCGACCTGCTTGATATGTCGTTATTCCCTCATCTCCAAAATGACATGTCCGACGATACTGTGGATGAGATGCAGGCCAAGGATCCGTTGGCTGTACAGGTATGGAGGTTCTACAGCAAGACGAAGCAGAACTTGCCGAGACAAGAACGCATGGAGAATTTCACATGGCGAATGATGCACGTCAACCTTCAAAAACACCGGAACCAGCAAGAACTGTCACAGAATGACGAGCGCATCCCTGCGCATGGCGAATCGACTAATAACCCGACTTCCCTTTCAAATGGCCAGAGCGACCCAAGTGCCGATTCCACCTCTTCTTCAACCCGTCACGATACTCACGCAGCAGTGAGCGCTGGCAATGCACCGAGTGGTATTGCTCAACTGAGAAAGGCGAATGACCAAAATGCGTCGCAATCGGATCCCATGAACCTCGACGACTTCATTTTCCCCGATGATGTGGCTACGCCCGTTGGCTTGACACCGTCGCCTGAGACAGTCAAGCAGGAGAACGACAAAGCAGCCAACAACGTAGCCGCCGCTATTCCTATCAAATCCCGCAAGACATCGACACAGCATTTTGTTCCTCAGTCCGTACCGGCACCTCCACATCAGCGAAACCAAGATGAATTCGGCTATGTCACTCGCCATCATCGCAAAACCAGCATTGACGATCGACGTGTGAGTGTATTTCCATTCCTTCTTATACAATGCCTCGCATGGAGGCATAAGACTATTGACTTCAGTCCGTTGCCACGTTCTTCTACTGTTTCTGCGTCACATCTTGCCATATGTACCTCGACTGACGATCAATCCAGACTCGTAATTTGAAGCGCCCAGCAAACTTCTCTCCTCATGTCTCTGCTCTTAACAGTAGTACTGCCAATGGCAACGAGCTGGATGCCGACTCTGATCTTCATGATTACAGTCTTGACATACCTAACATTAACACGAATCCTCACATACCCCAATCCTCAAATAACCCATTTTCTCTTGATGCCTTCCAAATGGAAAATGAGCCTATTCTCACCTCCGCGGGCCCCTTCCAGCAAAACTTCATGTTCTCGCCTTCTACTTCACCCATGGTTACTCATGGCCCTTTCTCCAACGTCTATGGCCAGCACGGAAATGCAGTGAACGCCAATGACTACTATTCGCCCCCAGGCTCTGCCTTCCAGTCAACCGTATCTACACCACATCCCATGGCCGAGAACGAAAATATGTTTTTCGGGTCCATGGATGCACGTCATCAGCGTCAGCAAAGCTTTCGCCAACCACCAGGCCCGTTTGGAAATCCGATTGGCCACCAGTACATGTACCCTCCTAATGGCAGTTCTGCGTTCCCTACCACGACCGGTGCTGACCCATCTTCCGCCTTCCCTGCATCAGCCCCCAGCTTTGGGCACATCGATCCTAGCCAAGTGTTTCAACACGACCATCCAGCTCGTTCGCCTGGCGTTGGGATGATGCACGACAATATGTTTTCTTTTGGTGCAGACTCGGACAACGAAGAAGAGGAGGGTGGTGCATTTGCTGATCGCAACCTGAGCCTGAATTCGGGCCTTTCGCCGAGCGAGGACTCGGGAATGGATGTGAACAGTGGCAGCACATTGGGATGGGATGCCAACCTTCCCGGTCAATTTAGCACTCACGCAGCACGATATCCAGGAGGACCGCCGCGTAAACAGGTTACAATCGGAGGAGCCACCACAGATTATGTTGATAACAGCGATTGGAACGGCCCTGGTGGCCTGCCTCGTTCCCAATCGTTCCGCAACCTGGGAGATAAACGACAGAAGATACCGCGCAATGCTTCAACGCCAATGGGTGGTAGTGGCAACCCATTCGAGAGAATGGCCCAATCCAATCCGAACTCTCCACCTGCAGACGGAGCTGGATCGCTGTCGGGCTTTTCCTCTGTTGCACCCAGTCGTCCTGCATCGCCCCCCGGCTCGAAACATGGCTCCACGAGTAATTTGCAGGCAGCCGGCGGCGGACAGGGCGACGGAAATGCTCCAACAACTTGTACAAACTGCTTTACGCAGACGACGCCTTTATGGCGACGCAATCCCGAGGGACAACCTCTCTGCAACGCTTGTGGCCTGTTCCTGAAACTGCACGGCGTTGTGAGACCACTCAGTCTGAAGACTGATGTCATCAAGAAGCGCAATCGTGGGTCAGGCACAAGTCTTCCTGTAGGTGGCAGCAGTACCCGATCCAAGAAAGGTGGCAACAGCGCATCCGGTACCACTTCGGGGCCTGCGTCGCGCAAAAACTCGACCTTGGCTATATCCACCTCTAGCAGCAGCGCGCCAGTAACCACCCCTCCCGCCACGAACCGAGCTGGCAGCGTCATCGAGGGCGAGAGCCCAGCCAGTGCTGGGGGATCTGGCGGTAACACCGCAGGTAGCACCCCCAGCTATGCTGGCTCAACATCGGGCGCTGTCGGAGCCAAGGGTGTCGTTCCGATTGCGGCGGCTCCTCCCAAGAACACCCCCGGCCCAGGCGCCGCCTCCTCCGTTCCTCGCAATGTTGCTGCTGCTTCTGGCTCTTCCAAACGCCAGCGTCGCAGTAGTAAAAGCACGATTGCTTTGACCGAGCCTGTTGGTGGGATGGATGTTGATAGTCCCGAGAACTCGACTGGCTCCAACGAGGCTGCCCGCTCCGTCGGCTCCCCTGGTGGGTTTATGTCAATGCAAACGCCGGCTAACCTCGGCATGACTCCCAATTTTGGCATGACCCAACGACCTATGGTGAGCTCCGGCATGATGGGAATGACGGGTCCCCCCAACGGCATGATGGTTACCGGCTCGGGCAATGGCCCTCAGGAATGGGAGTGGCTTACCATGAGTCTTTAATCTATCCACTTCGTTATTCAAGATGGTACTGGAAGTCTACGCATTTCCAAGTCAGTGTTCACGACTCCAACACTGCATGTTTAAGGCATTTATAGAAGGGAACATTTATTGGTTGGTGCGGAGTACGACTTGGCTCATAGTGGGCACTGCGGCTGGACATGGGATGATTCACGATGGCATGCTACACATAGTACGGCGTTCTCCTGATGTTTCTTCTACTTTTGATACCATGACCTGTGTGCCCCACGGGCTTTTCTTCGTCTGCGATCTTAGTCGGGCATATGATCTTTGGGACCTCGCGCTGGATACTCCGCTTTCTGATCTAATGGGATTCGATGCTGTAAAGTACCTTAGTAATACGAGCCCTGAACACGGCGTATATGCTGATCGACGTCCGTCGTAGTTTTGTTCTGCACTGTGCGTTTTTGGCCGATCCAAGCTTTGTGACTTCATGCCAGGGCTCTCGCGAGGTTTGAGAACTGTTGAGAAACTTTCATTTGCTGGGCAAGAACCACATCGGTGGGAAAGCAAAGCAGTCTTGTAATGTGTTCGAGGTACTGTCGTTCACCTTGCCCTTCGGGCGGCTTTTTGCTTGGTTATCTGTCACTTGAATTTCGCTATGAGTCTCTTTCTGCATTGAACGGAGGATAGTACGGAGCATTATGTTTTTACTGGTTTTTATTATCGATTTGCGGTCTGTTGCATTGTACCTTTGTACCTGCAACAACGTGGGAAGGCGGGCATGCGAGATGATTTGGGTTATGGTTCTGAAAGTGTAAGCTCGTCTTCGCTAGTTTCCTTGCGACGGTTAAGTTAGTATTTTTTTCGATGGGCTGATCACGCTGAACGGTTGTACTCATGTTGATATTCCGATCGATTCGAGACTTGTAATACTGAACGTCTGCTGACTTTCTACTAGAAAACAATGAGACCATGGTCTACCGGAATGTCCGTCACCAGCACATGGGACATTTAACAATTATCATCTGCGATGACAATCTCTGATCCATTATTGTCGCAGGTTGTTCTAAATCATGTCTCTCGAATATGATGTCCTGGATGTAATCAATCTTGCGGTTCTTCGGTGTTCTAAGCTGATTATACGTCATTCGCGCGCGCCATCGATCCTAACCCTTCTAGAAAGAGCAAGTGTTTGTGGGAAGTAACTACTATGATAGGCATCAGTGAGATTTTGCTTCCTCCGAGTCTGTTGGCGATTGCCATGGAGCGAGGGACGCGCCTGCAATAATGCGAGGAACCGACTGACGCATTTTATCTGATTCTGGCTTCTGATCTGCGTTCCTTTGCTTCTCTCCCCATCTTCCAATTTCGTTCGCTCGTCTACATCAATGACATATCGCCTCATCGGCGTTGCTCGTTTCATTTGTCTATCGAAACAGATTTCGAAGTTATCCACAAAGTCCCCTATCCCCTTTCGTACTTTCAGGCGAAACCATGTCCACAGCAATTTTCTCAGGAATCGCAGATAAAGAGGACAGATTGCGTTCCCTCAATGAATTTTTGCGTGCGCGAGGTTTAAATGAGTCGTACCGTGACTACCGGGTTTTCTTATCCCGCGAAGATCGGATCATGTTGCAAGCGAGGGAGAACTTGCTCTCCCAACCGCAACGTATTCTTAACACGCTGAGCGAAGCATGTTCATGGTATCCTTACATAACGGAATACGACCTCGAGTCTCAACACGCGGTGGCTCCTGCTGGAGGTATGTTTTGCTTCGCTTTCTCCAGACGTTCGTTTTGCGGAATACTGACATACACTGGCAGTATGTTGCACGTTTTCAGTTTCATTCGGACTCGATATCCTACGAGATACTCACATTTGACAGTCTCCAGATTGGTTTGCCAAACTTTTCATCTTTTCTCCAAATATCCTGCCACTGGCACAAGGTAAACTCAGTCTCGAACGTGCGAATATTATTCGAAGCAGCGCAGTAGTGGGACCACCGGACCAGCACTGCCCTGTGTCACAAGAGCGCGGATATCGAGTTGCGGGAGACGTGTACATGGAGAGCGGTCTCTACCATGATTCCGGCCAGTGGGCCGCAGTGCTCTATGTTCGGACCTACACACGAGCAACATTGGACACAATTGGACTAAACACCATAAGCCAAATGCACATTCAGGCGGTTAGCGTTTTCAATAGTGGCCACAGGATATACCGTTACCACAGATTGAACGTTCATGAGAACTTCAACGGCCTACTTCCACAGGTGAGAGGAGATCCATTACTCAATTATCAACGTCTTCAGTTAGACATGGAAGGCTTCTGGCCTCGCCACATTGTCTATGATCATCTGCAATGGTTGCATGACAAACACGAAGCCGAGACGAGCGGTTCGAGCCAAAAGTGGAAATGTATCAGGCGAGGAAGAATTGTATGATCAAGGGGACTTAGATGACGAGGATAAGTCAAGTAACGACCAGCTCAAAACGAGGGGAAGCGCACCCTGCAGTTGAAGGGACACCTGGCGAATGGGACGGCATTAAAGACATATTGGCGAGTTGCATTCCACCAGTAGTTATGGAGGTTGTTGGACTAGAGCTTGAATGCATCGGGTTCTCTTCGATGCCTATTACACATTACATTAGAGCCACCGTTTATTCACTTCCGTATAGGTTCGAGCAATAGACCCCATGATCACCGAATCCCAGCCCCCTTCCCTCCATGGCTTCTCGATAAGCAAGCTACATGCTCGCATTCGAAGAGTGATATCTGGGGCCACCATAGCAACTTGATAGAGGGCCGGAATGAAACCACAGTGAAATGCTAAAAGCGGCACGACACCGAGATTTTCAATTGGTTCAAGAACATCTAGGCGTTCCAATATGGTAGGAGGATCGACCTGGCGAAATATTTCTTCGCATATACTTAGAGTTTCTGTCGATCTTCTAAGGGTCCGCAGGTCCACGTCCGTATCTCTAGGCGCTGCTTCGATCGCCGGGTCGCGTTCTTCTACCTTGATTGTGTTCACACTCATGGCTGCACTGAGATAGCACACACGTAATAGTGCAGACCTATGAGGATCTGCACCATCCTTCTGCACTGCTTTCGACGTTGCGTCGTATAAGAGTTCAAGTCGATGTTCCAATACAGCTTTTACCTCGTCGGCATTCTTGGGCAACGACCCAGAAGCTCGAGCCCGCTCCACTAGACAGCGGAATGTCATAATGTCGTGATTGAGGAGGGCGAGCTCGTATTTTAGCGATGTTAGGTCTGAGCCGAGAGGCAGCCTCGGTCCTGTGTGTAGGATGTCAAATGATAGAGGTCCTTCGGATATGGTTCTGTCGAGGCCAAGCCACATAGCTGATAATGCGTCGAGTTGCTGGAGGAGGGATAGAAGGTATTGACTGAGATTGCTTGTTGTTCCGTTCAATTTTACAGTCTGGAATCCTTTGGTAACGTTAGATAGCAGAGCGACAGGTTCGCCTCGTAGTAGGTTGAAGAGACCGAGCAACAGGCACGTGGTTAATATCGACTCGGTAAAAAATGGTGTAGTCTCGGATTGCGCAAGATATGAAGCCAGCTGGGCAGCAGCTTGGCCATGGTGAAGAAGGGCTTGTGAATGGAGTACATTTGCTTCGGGGCAACTGTTGGTGGAAAGGGGGTTCTTCTTGAATCTCCTAGTCAGAACGCCAAGTGCAATAAGACCGTGGCGCACAGAGACGTCCTGGTGGCCAAGTTGGAGCACTGGGGCCTTCCATTCGGCACTCTGCAAGCCGGTGGTTATGATAACTGATGTGACGGATTCGAAAAATCGGAAGCCTTGGGCTTCGATCTGGTTCCTAAATATGTGTGGCGAAGGCGTCCGGAGAATCGATGCTTCTGGTATTCTGGACGAGATCCTTTGTGATGCATGGCCGCCGAATGTCTCGCCGGTATCAGGGTCAATATACCCATCGCATAGCCTTCCTGTGCTCCCGCAATTACGGCATATTGGCTTCTCTTCGTCACAGCGCTTATGGCGTGTCCTATGTTGCATCGACGGCTATGTAAGTGACAAAGACCTCCTCATTGGGTCTGTGTAAATGCAGGTACGAATACTTACTTGCAGGTTCCGCAACCGGTTCTTCTCTTCGGCCGGCTGGCACGTGTTGGCTTTGCTCTCTTCTCTGTGCTACTGCTCATAATATCGGTTGTTTGCCCTACTAGGTGATGACGAGTAACGAGTCTATTGGTATTAGGATGTGGAGCGCTCTGAGTCTGTACGCGTTGGCCAATGGAGTATGAGATATGAGACGATCACAACGCCAGGCTCGCTGCCTTTTCATACCTGTTGAACCAGCCAAGACATGGTTGGACTAAACTCTTGCGGTCCACTTCCTGTGAACAGGGCTGATTAAGGGTCTTCCATTCTTAGATGAGAACCCTACCCGGTCCCCAGATTTCTGTGTAGGTAACGGCAATTGATTCGACAGATGGATTGCATCCTGGCTTTGGTACGCGCACACCAATCAGAGCCTCGCAATGGACCCCACGATTGCCTCGCTGCGACTATTCCTTACGACGTTTCACCGGGATCTCCATGAACGTGCGAAATGAGGAGGAATATCTTCACAGCAATGCCACGATTAGGCACGTTCCAAACCCGAGCAACGGGACCGAAGTATGATGTCGAGGTACTTATTGGACAGGAAGATGGTTTTCATATATATTTGATCCTCGCAATCACAATTTGTTTCTGTCGAAGGGAGGGATATTTCGGCATCTCATGAGCATACCTTACGAAGTATATCGGCTTCAGTCACGAACATCGTCATGTATCCTTCAATGACGCTATTTGGTTTCACAACAGCCTTCTTGGTCGCAAGTTCGGGTGCTTCGACAGTTTCAGTATCCAATCAGTTACTCAGTTATTGCCCACCTCTCGGAGCTGTTCTCCCATCGCCCAAGGATGCATCGTCCCACCCAGCCGTAAAGGAGGTCGTTGAACAAGCGCAGGGTCTTATGTCAGAGCTCGAGCAGCTTCTTGGAAATGCTACTGGATTGTCTCTCGGCATCGCATCGGTCCACGAAGATGCACCTTTGCTGAATGTGGCTTACACTCCTGACATATATAATGAGACCGGGGTCTCGAAAGTCGACAGCGACACAGTCTTCAGGATCGGGAGCGTGAGCAAGGTTTTCACGGTTATGGGACTGCTTCTTCTTGGAGACAAAGTCAACTTGGCGGATTCGATCACGAAGTATATTCCAGAGCTCAATGATCTAAAAAAAGAGCAGAGCATTATCAGTCCAGTTACGACTGTGAATTGGGATGCGATAACTCTGGATGCCCTAGCTGCGCAGCTCGCGGGTGTTGGATATGACCGTAAGAATTCCCCATTCGACCCAGTTGCGCTGGGCATATACACTGAATCTAACATAACTCTAGTGGGAAATGATTATGCAAACGACCCGAGTGTGGACCTTACGAAATATGGACTGCCTGCTCTGACAGAAGATGAACATTCGGAATGCGGAGCAGCAAGTCCATCGAATCGACCTTGTACTTGGGATGGTATGTCGCAAAGTTCTTCTATTGTCCTTGTAATATTTGACATTGTCTAACGACCGCGCTTCCATAGACTTCTGGACCAAGTTCGGCAAACGATCCCTGACCTACGGCCCATACACGACACCAGCCTATAGCAATATTCATTATGATCTCCTTGGTCTTGTCATCGAACGAGTTTCGGGCCAGTCGTACGCAGACTATATTCAGGACACCATCTTAACACCGCTGAATATGACGCGAACCTTCTTGACCAAGCCCGATGACGACAGTATCGGGTTTATCTCAGTAGGAGAGAGTTTCTGGAGCAACAATTACGGATTTATGCAAGCGTAAGCTCTACCTTTCGCACCTTCCTGTAAAGATTTTAGCTGACCGAACTTCTTTAGTGACGGCGGTTTGTACTCCAGTTCCAATGATCTTCTGAAATTTGGTCAAGGTATTCTCGGACATAAACTGCTCGACGAGGTCACAGCTCGACTTTGGCTGAAGCCGCGCAGCCATACATCATCACTTGGTCTCTCCGTTGGGTCACCTTGGGAGATAGGGCGGTCGTATAATCTGACCTCAGATGGCCGACTGGTAGACGTCTATACCAAGAACGGAGGCATACCCGATTATAACGCGATTTTTATCCTTATCCCCGACTACGATATTGTTGCGTCGATCGTCTCAGCCGGTCCTGCCTCCAGTCTGAGCACACAGCTAGAAATAGCAACGATTGCCCTAGAGTCATTCACACCAGCGGTCGAAGCTGCAGGGAAATCCGAGGCAACCACATCATTTGCAGGCACTTACGCGGACGAAGCCAGCAATAGCAGTATCACAATCGCCATTGACGATGGTCCTGGTCTAGTCGTCAAGAATTGGACTGCAAACGGATTTAATGTTTTCGAGGTATTCCCTATCATATCGTCGCTTAAGGCCGAAGGAAGCGCACAGGGCCAGCCATCTGACTACCTGTCCATACGCTTGTATCCCACAGGTTTGCAGAGTAACAACGAGTCAGCATGGCGCGCAGTGTACGATACCACTTCTCCGAGTGCGGTGGAGCAGTCAGACCAGCTTTTTATTATCCAGCCTAGCTGCCAGACTTGGTCTACCATCGACAACTCCGTGTATGGAATGCGCGGGTTCGATGACTTTGTGTTTGGCATTGATGGTTGCACAGGAAAGGCAACGACGGTGTCTCCGAGAGCTTGGCGCCAGACTTTAGTTAGGGAGTAGAAGGTTTCTGGCCACGGTATCTTTCCTCACGCGTTATCACGTCAAACTTTACACAAAAAGATTGGATATAGTATAAGATTCGCTAAATAACACCGTATATCGCTGTCGTATATCATTCCCATTTCACATCACGCTGGACTAAAATGCCCTCAAGCGGTATCAGATCCGTTTCCGACGAATTTGCTTTTGAAAAACCTTTGCTGCTGGTTATGTATGTACTCCGTTCCGTCCGCTCCTTCGCAGGAACTAAGACTGATGTGTCGTAATCGCTGAGTTTTTGGAATCGGGCATCGTTCTCGTCGGCCTGGGTCTCCCTTGGATTCGACTTAAGAGTACGCGATATCCTCTCAGAGAGTCTCGACTTGCGGCCGCCAGCCCTCGTTCCGCCGTCTGGTAGTATCGGCGTCTCGTGTGCGTATTCTGTGATGGCCTGGCCGGTGATTTTGTGATATACTGGTCCCATGATCGGAAGACACGATCCGATAAGCGCGACGTAAATCTCTATGTCTAATGCTGACCAAAGTAGTATGATAATGGCTGACTATGGTTAGTCACTTGTAGTCATCGAGATAGATTGAATTTTGGCAAAATGAACCTACGTGGAGTCGCGAACTCTGGATGTACTTCCACGAGTACAACAGCAACGAGGCGCGCCAGGCTAGCAGTTGTCGCACTAGATATCTGTCAGATGTTTTTACTTAGATGTCGATAGATATAGAGAGTGTAGACCTACAGTCCGCCAACGAGAAAAATCCCCATAACAATGCGTTTTCTCGTTTTATCCATGTTAAGTTGTGAAACCTCGTAGATCGGCAACGCCACGCTCACGACATCAATTAGGAAACCCGGAAAAGCCTGGAAAATCGTAGCAGCCTTGCCATCAATGCAACGACCGCTGATTCCGTAGTTCCAAAACGCTTCCACCGGGATACAAATCGCGAGGGTCGCGGCCTCGCTGGCAATGAACCAGCCAATGCAAATGGCTCCTAGAACATAACAAGTTCGCCGCGTAACAGTCGTAGGAAAGAGCTGTAGATAGAGTAGGATGACTGAGTATCGTATCGCAAACGAAGAAGCTGCGTAGATGGCCGCGACGGTATAGGTTCCCTGAGGTTGTTCGAGTTAGTAATGTAGAACCCCAACTGGAGATAGCGGCACCCTCACTTTGAGAATAGCAATTTGGTCATAAGCATCCAATTTATCGACGCTCCAGCCCAGACCATATCTCACAAAGCTCGAGAAGATAACGATTGTTGTCCCATACTCGAGTATCAAGGTGGCAACCACCAACCAATCGCTGATCTGTAACCGTACGCCAGTGAGATATCTCGCATAGATTCGAAGCACTACTGCGGCTGAAGCCAGGAAAGTGAGAATGGATAGGATAACTATCCAGACGATGGCTCCCGGCCAGAGCCCAAGATGAAACATCCTTGACGTGCCTTCCCACCGCCCGTAAGCGTATGAGCGAGAGAGGGCTGGTTGTGCTCGATTGGTGAGAGTTCGTATGGTATCCCTACGAATCTACGAGCAGAAGCTCATGATACAGACAGGATTCCGACATCAAGCGAGTCACATCCCATTCCGGCGGGTTTGTACTGATGGCGGTGACCAAGAAAGGTCTAAGATGGAGTGCAAGACTCTGTGTTTTTGACTTTCGCACCCGTTTCTTGTTTCCCAACACTCGTCATTAGCCAGGTGCAATCCGCAACTTGGCAATGCGAGGATCGACCGCTTATCGCCCGTCTCGGCCCATCATACCAAATGGAGTATCGTGTGCACATTTGAACGCCAATTTCGTCGATTGGTGCATGACTCCCCGAGGCACAGGGTCGGCCTTGTTTCACTTGTCCCAGCGCACCAGCTTCATCCTGCAAAACAGTAATTCACGTCTTAGCTTCGGAGGCGAAGGAAGATGGGCGAGCTAGAGCCTCTATGTTAACTCAACACGTACTAGTGTCAAGTCATTAGCTCATCATGATCTTGGTTGGGGCGGGTAGAAGACTGGAGTTATCGAGATATTGTGCAGCCCCTGCAGGAAGTACAGAATCTAGATCCTTTTTCAGCCTCGGCCGCGTAATGGCGGGAGTCCCAAAGCTCTGGTAAAGATATGTTCGACAACCAACTTGGAATTAGTCTGACCGGGCCGTTAGGACTTTGTCGATATGCTAAAGGACATGGTGAAGCAGTCTCGGCAGGTAACCAAATGCGAGAACTGTAGTTTTCTTCCAAACATGGATTCAAGCGTTTTGTGCCGCCGAGCGGAAGTCTTCCGCAAGCTCAAGACCTCAGAAAATCGATTGATCTCGTCCCCTTGTCTCCTGCCTTTATGAGCAGTAGGCCTATGTAGTCTGGGCTTGTTTTCTTTTGCGACGACCACATACATACATGGTGTAGACAATTATTCACAATGGCTCCACGGTTGATTGCGAAGCCTTTCGGGCCGGCTCTGAGCTGGAAGCTGGACATCACAAAAGACCGGAAACATACCAGCTCACGACCCTATAATCTAGGGGCTGGTCCCGAAAGAATGCGTCGGTTATCATAATGGTCCTGCTTTTACAGCGCAAAGTCAGTGTACGATTGAACCATACAACATTCTGCCTCATACCCAAGAATCTTGGGTGACACCATAGTTCCGATAGTAATATCTTGTTCTGTTTCGAAGCAAGTCCTACTTGAAGAGTGAGCCCTACCCTTCATCCGTGCCACTAAACACAGGTTTGTCGTTTGGGAATGGGTGTGTACCGAGGATGTATTGCTGTTGTCAACCTACTATACCTTACGTATGTGTCAGGATTGAGGGAAACCCTCTTACATTCACATCTGCGACTTCTTTTACGAGGAAACATAGCGTAGCAATAGCTTGAGTATCCCCAGGGCCTATGTTATGCATTGGAACTCATATGTAGCACTACTGATGACAACACTTGCTATCCTGGGTACTGGACTGATGATGGATCTGCGAGTGTCGGTCCATGCCGTGTGGATACAAAGGCATATTTCGGTAGTGGTTGCCATTATCCACTGTTCCGGGACAGAACCAGATTGATTGTTGCTCACGCCTCCCAAGAGTGGCCCTATCACGACTTGGTATATATTGTCGGAGAGGAGCTGGGCCACATGGTTGCCGCAGACGTCCATTATTTCGGTTCAGGGACTTTAGAATTTTACTCCCGAGCATGTCTGTCAATACAATAAGCAACAAGATCCGGATATCCAACTAGGCGCATCTCAATACCAGAGGCTAGCATTTATATCCAAAGCTGACGTTATCGTCTGAAATACTACTGTGTTCGATTTTAAACTGTCGAATAGCATCGATCGCTCAATTATGATCTACTATGAGTCAGAATGATAGCTCGGGCAAAAAGACTAGTCATGCCCATAAGATGTGTTTTGAGGGTGGCGAAAAAGGCTGGAATTTTGGGTGGCTTTACAGTAGGAACATCAAAGAGAGCTGTACTGGACGCGGGTAGAGGTGTCTACGAGGTAAGGCATGGCGTGAGATCAGTGTAGGCGTGACAATTGAAATAGCCATAGCACAGTAGTGCATGGAGAATCACAATTGTCAGAAACAAGAAAGTTTATGGTAACAGCCCAGCCAGGCGTTATCTGCTACGTGGCTATAGACTGCCTCAGGCACTCGATGGCTATTGACCAGCCCTGAATGATGCCACCTATGACTCCGGAAAACAAAGCCTTTTGCGTTGTGAATCCCACCATGATCACATGTCCCATTCGTCATCCATACACAAATAGAGCAGGGTTGTGTCAAACGGTTGCCTGACACAAGCCCAGAGGGTGGACGCTCAGAGCATAGTGATGATCGATATCGCTAGTATGGTTGCCCGTCCATCGCCATCCATTTTCTCCAGACCGTGTCGTTGGCTGCTCTCGCGAAACCAAGTAACGGTATGGCGCTTAAGAGCCGGGGTTGGGGTTCATCTAATATGGTGTTAGATATCGTGGGATGTTTAGTTGGATGTGTGGTATCCTAGACATACCTTTCTCTTGCCACCGGTGAGGGTGACGTTGACGAAACGTCTGGTGTATTGAAGTCTCTTCTTGGCACGGCCCTTGGGGACCTTGGCCTTCTCTTGCTTGTCGACCCTGGGGTTAAAGGTTAGTCTTTGTTTATTCATTTATTCAATGGCACCGGGCGCATCCTGACTCTCGAATCCGGGCGAAGAAGCATTGACGGTGCGACCATTTCGAATCATCGGCGTCGCGGTATTTCTGATAGCATAGCAGACCGTCGAGTGTGTCGAGCGCGTTCCGTTGTGATCGCAACGTTGTCAGACATGTCGGCATCATAGATCCTGACCATTTCCGTTTCACGGATTTGCGTTCGTCCTCAGCTGCTTGTCGGCCACTCGTCCGTCTGGTATTCCATCGAATGCTTCTTCGCCGCGGCCGTCGCTCGATGGTCTGGTGCTGTGGGAGTCGGGAGGCAATTGCGGCGAGTACTCACTTAGGGGTCTGGGACTTAACCTTGCCGGCACGGGCGAGGGATCCCTATTCTATCTGTCAGCACTTCATCCTCTTCTCCAGCACATCAGGAATAGACATACGTGAACTTTACCCATGTTGACGAGTTAGAGGGTTGTCGTGTGATTGATGGGCGATGTTGTCGTAGGTGCAGAAATGCGGGAGGCGACGGGATGGGTGGAAGGGCTTTTCTGGGTTTGGGGTGGGTTGAGAGAAGTGTGCGTCGTTGGTGGGCGCTAGTTGCCCCATCTAGGTCATGTGACGTTCGCTACTTTTCAGGTGATGACTCTTCTCCAAGATTGCGGAAGGTGCATATTTGTGCTTAAGCAGGTACTATGGGTCGCCACTCCCATTGTTGCGCTATCGGGTTCTCGCATCTCGAGGCCCGTATCTTATCGATACCGCACACTCTGATCTAACCGCCTTCAGCCCAGGCTCCCACTTCAACAGCAGGCGCCAAGTCGCAGGGGACCGAGGTTACACGATAGCTCAGCAGAGCTGCATCCAGTTCCAACTTCCGGGCCCTTATCGGAACGCAGTGCATCTCCACGCCATTACTGTTTCACTGCTCGAGCTTGTCTCCCCTGCTCTGGAATGCTGTTTACTTTACACACTTTCTTCTAATATCTTGCCCTCACACTCAAACTTGTATATGCCCTCTTTTTTTCTCGTACCTACCTAAGCACAGCATAGCAAAGCATAGCATCATCACCATGAAGTTCAACCCCACCACTCTCCTGCCCCTCGCAGCCTACACAACCGCCTCCGAGCTATTCACCTCCGAACCCTCACACATCTTCAGCAACCCACCATCCTCATCCTCCTCAGGCCACCGCATCCCAACATCCTACGAATCCGCCGTTCTCGGCCGACGCATCCTCGCCCTCACCCCACTCGGCAACATTGCGACAGTCTTCCCATCCTCATCCTCATCCTCCGATGTCGACACGCTCGAGAACAGGCCCCCAGGCCTAGGCGGCATGCCCCACGCCCTCATGGAATACGTAGCAGACTGCGAAGGCGACGGGAACCCCACCTTCCTCGCGATAAACATCGAAACTTCGTTTAAGAACGTAAGAGATGGGTCAAACGTGAGCTTGGCGCAGCAGTGGACACCTGTTTTCCCGCCTGATAAACGGATCAAATCTACCTCTACCCCTCCTACCAGCACCAACAACCCTCTGAAGAGACTACTTGACTGGTTGACTGGCGGGCATGGTTCCGATGACGATGGTGAAGACGACGATGAGGGCGATAAGGAGGCTGTGCCCTACAGCGCAGCGAACCTCCCGCGCTTCAGCTTGCTAGGCTACATCGAGAAAATCGACACTTCATCACCATCCTCGCCTACTTCCGCGGAGTTAGCGAAGTGTTTTGTCTCCAAGCACCCTGACGCGAAGTACTGGTTGCCTGGAAACCGAATCCATGAGGCGACGTGGGTGAGGCTTGTAGTCCAGCATGTGTACTGGGTTGGAGGCTTTGGCGATCGAGCGTACATTGGTTGGATCCCTACTGAGGAGTGGAAGAACGTCACGAAGGGTGAGTGGGAGGACGTTAGGCTTCCTGGGGAGAAAAAGGGATGGAAGGAGTGGAGTCTTGAGAGTGCGGGCGATTTGTAGGGCAGATTGGTGGAGGAGTTGTAGAGATGTGATCGAGGCGCATGAAGTCGGAGTTGGCGTGAGGTTTGCTGGTCCTTTGCATCGTTGAAGTTTATTCGGCCTTTGTTATACCTACCATTGCAACAGAGGCGTTACTTGCTGCTTTTTGTGCTGTTGGGCACACAATACGATACGAGAATGCATGGCGTACTTCATTAGCAAGGCATCTCGAAGTGATATGCTATGTCTTTCGATTCTATGGTATAATGACATCTATCTATACAGTAAATGTCTCAAATTTTAAGACTTCCCAGCATTTAATCGCCATGCTCTCAAAGGCAGGGCCTGGAGCACCATGACCTTCTTCTGTATGTAAAATACAAACGTCAGGATACCGACAACAACACAGAGAATGTTGACGATGTAGTATCCGTCGTGGAGAATCTCGCATGTGCCGTGACCGGCTGTGCAGCGCTCTTTCTCGGACTGGACGGCGCAAGAGAATGGCGCGGTGATAAACGGGCCGGCTAAGGAGTCGAGTTTCTCGAGGGCGTTTTGGGAGGGTGGGTGGCACGTCGCGGATGTGAAGGCGTCGACGAGGCGGAGGACGAAGTAGCGTGGGAATGTTCCGCCGAGGTTGGACACACTGGGTTCGAGGTTAGCGGGTAACTGGAGAAAGATAGAGACGTAGCGAAACTTACGTTGCAAGCAGAGTCATGTAAGTACCGCCAATGACAGGATCAGCTACCTTCGCGTGGAACGCAGAGACGGCGACGAACATGACGGTGTTGGTGAAAGTCGAGAAGACGTGTTCGCCGATGACGAGAAGCATGTACCACGGTGTGACCCCGTCAGCTGGGAAGATGGCGACCGTGAACTGTGCGACAATCGCGGCGAGGAGACGGCCCATGAACCCCCAGCACCAGAGGCGCATGGGCGAGTACTCTTGTGACCATTTTCCTGCGTAGTATCCTAGACCGATCTCGAAGGGGAAGTCGATGAGGACTGTTAGAGCCATGTTCTCTTTTCCGAAGCCTTTCTCTAAGAGCTTGAGGTTTGTCACTCCGTCGTTGGCTTGGAAGCCGATTTTGGAGATCAGGTGTACGATAATGATGGTCTGGATGTTCTTCAGCTTCAAGACATCCCACATGATCTTGTAGACGTCCCAAATTCCGTCTTCATTCTGCGTTCTCTCTTCCTTTTTCAGAAGCGCAAGACCGACAGTAATGGCTATGTAGGCCCAGCCCCAGAATGTCAAATACCCGCCGAGGTTCATCAAACCTCCCTCGGCTGGTACAGAGCGCCAGTACTTGTTCGCGAAATCCTCAGAGTTGAAAGCCAGGAACACCGTGTACGACAAGAAGTGGCCAGCCGTGAGACCAACAGTCTGCGCCGTCGAAGCATACGACACGTTTCCGGGTGTGAGCAAAGTCAATGCCCACCCGTCGACGGCAATGTCCTGCGTAGCGCACATGAAGACGAGGAAGAACCACCAGCCCGTGAAACCCCAAACTGTCGGACCACCTGCTTTACCCGTGGTAGCCATTAGGCTCTCGATCTCCCCGCCGAGCCATAACATGCTGAAGCCAGAGATCAATTGTATAGGTAAGATCCAACTCTTTCTCCTACCTAGCTTTGGTGTCCACATGGCGTCGACAATCGGGCTCCAAAACAACTTGAGGGAGTATGGGTATGAAGCTAAGCTGAAAACACCGATTTCGCCAAACGACAAATGTTCTTTCAAGAGGAATGGCACGGAGCCTGTCGCTAGCCCCATGGGCACACCCTGAAGGAAGTACAGCAGGACCAGCAGCATGAAGTTGCGCTGGTCGGAGCGAGGCAGCTCGAAGAAGCCATGGTTGTTGGCGACGGGGGTCTTAGGCACCTCGTTGTCCAAGGTGAAGGAGTCGCGGGAGACGAGGTTTGCGGTCAGCGAGGCCGAGTCCTGGGGAGCCGTGTTCTTGCGCCGCAGCTCGACTTGACTCATGGTGCCGTTGGGTTGATCGGAGAGACTGCCTGTCTGTGACGAGACGGACAGCTTGTCTCGGTCCGGGTGGTTTGACCGACGACTTTTGGCACCCATTCGGATCTGTGGTGATGGTGGAGGGAAAGAGAGAAGGAAGGGTTCACGCAAGGTTCGCACGGGGGGTTGAAATGCTGGAAAGGCGCGAACGCGGTAGCGCAGGCGCTATCTGGGACTGTCTCGACTGCAGGATCAAGGGAGTACGGGCACAGAGCTAGGCGAGAGTAGGTTCACTGAGTGGGCTGTTCAGTGCTCAGGTACGAAAGGATAAAGTTGGATGAAAGTCGGGTCAGCCCCTCGTACGGTGTAACGAGGGGGAAAGTGGTATGAGAAAGCAACAAATCTACAAAGAGTCAAAGATCGACTGGGATAACAACAAAAAGATAAGACCCAAGGTGTTGGGAGTCGCACTACTGACAATGTGAGGCAGGGTTGTTGTTATGCAAGTAATTTTCAGAGAAGGAGAATATGACAAGTGGCCCTGGCTCTTGAGTAGTGGCACGACAGTGACACACAACCAACAGGGGAAAGAAAGCCTGACAAATCCAAGGTGGGTGTAACGGTAATTTAGGATACAAGGCAAAAAGCGAGTCAAGGCACAATGCCAGATCCTCCCATCTTCTTTCACGATTCGAAGGCCAACTAGAATTCGAGAAGTGTTCTCTCACAATAGCGCCGAATGTGGAAGGCGAATAGTCGATACCCGATTCTGACCTGAGTCGGATAGTCGCAAATGCAGGTCAAGCTCAGCTAGCCTCAACATCCCTGTCCCCTACGTATCCATTGTTGACGTGCCCTATCGCGTCGGCAGCATCCGAGAAGAGCTGCAACCTGGTGGGATCATCATCAACTGGACGGTAGCATCTCGCAACGCGTCGTCGCATGCACAGCGAACCCAGATTCAAGCTGTAGACGCATTGGCCCTCTTAAGTTCACAATCCATCGGCATCAAATGGCCTCCCGAGAGTCCCTATCGCCCGAATTATCTGTGGCAGATAGATTGGACGATGAGATCGCCAAGCTCAAGGCTCAAGGTACATACTCGGTGCCCATTCGTGGGGGCATTTGTTTACCTTGGAAATCAAGTAGAAATGCTAACAATTGCCCACTCTAGTCGAGAGTCTAAGAAGCGATATCAAACTACAATGCTCAACATTAATGCGAGCAGAATCAACCCGTCAGATTCTTCAAAACCAAGCTGCCAACGGACAAACCGCAGCGACAAAGGCAACCGCAAAGAAGCTCCTCGGACGAGTCGATAAATACACAGCCGATAAACAACAACGCCTCTACCAAGCCTGCGCCTCCGTCACAACATTCAAAATCCAGGATCCCGACCCCAATGCCGTCGATAATGGCAAAGTCCTCGGCATGCGCTTCGAAGTAGCCTACAAAGGCAGATACCTCCGTCCCTACTACGTTATGCTCAACAGACCATGGGGACACAAACGCTGGCTACGCGTTCATCGACATACCGTGCCTCAGTGTATACCCTTGTCTGCTCTAGCTGCGAGACATCTTCCTGCGCCGAAGGAGAAAGACGAGTTTGGCAGACAGAAGAAACAGGATCTGGCGCAGTTTGCAGGAGCAGTGAGGAGAGAGATTGTCCGATATCATAATCGGGAGGCTGTTATCAGTGACCTTAAGAAGGCTGCTGGACCGGGTACCCAGAAGAAGGCACAAGAAGAGTCGGAATTGGGACTTGTGGATGTGCGCGCCGCAGATGCAGAGGCAAAACAGATCAGCCTGCAGTGGCGCGATGGACGATCTGGTCGTTTGGTCATGGATGATGATGGCGAGGTCGTCAAGATGGTTGTCCAAGGTCACAATGGGCAAGATCGCGAGACTGTCAGGCAATTTCTTGGAGGCAGTGTTCGAGTCGAGGAGGTCACGAAACGTCTTGGCGATGGCTGAATGAGGTGGTACAGAAGAGCTGGGTTTTGATCTCGTGCCTCGGCGTTCAGTCGAGACGTCTATCACTACAGTGCTTCTTATTGAAAGTGTCAGTACCTTTTGGGGACCCAGCACATTTACGAGATCAACCCACTCTTCTTCTTCGGTCATTCTATCTATACATGATATCTTCCCCATGCAGAAGGGCAAACCCGCGCTTCTCGGCATCTCCGTTTCGAGGTAGGAAATAGCATGCCACCTACGCTCCCTCCTCATCATATCAAGAAACGACCGAGGCGGTCTTTTGGGGTCTGAACCATTGTTTCAGTCTCTTGTAGAAAGTGGTCTTTATCCAGTCCTTCCGAAGGCGTGTGGCAATCGGGTATGCTCCAACGAGCCTGCTTGTGTCACCGAGGCCACCAGACCCTGGATCGTGATGGAAGTGCTTGCGGCCGTGTCGCAAGCAAAGTACAGTGACCTTTCTTTACGTTCTACGACTTCCACAATGATGCGTGCATAGAGACACGGAGACTAGGTGGACTGGACTACACGCTGGCCACAGCGAGGCTCGTCTCGAGTCGATCATTTATTATAACTTGCGTCTGCCGATATTACGCTGCAGCCCAGTCTCAGAGCTAAACACTTGCCTGGTCAGTCGAACTGGCACTGCTTACGATAAACATGTCAATGTGGCTCAACCCAAGAGGAGTATATTCAGATTGGTTGACCAAGAGCCTGCCCGCGGGAATGATAGCTGCATAAAAGCAGTGTTCTAAAGAGGTCCGTAACTCGGAAACGTCCCGAGATACGGCGCAGTCGATCTTGGTACTGCCACGACGGCTGAGATACCTATCTGTGGGATCTATATCACTATCGACCTCGCTATCAGTCAAACTCTACGTGTCTGAACTATCCTTCGAGGAGAATGTTAAGACATGGTGCTGATAAACTTGGCCAGCTTGCCCAATATATAATGTATGGCCTGCAATAATCAAAGGCGTAAAGTGCTCAGCGCGTGCCCCCGCTCGCCGCGCGTTGGATCCAATCCCGAAGTTGGAAGAAGTATCGTTGGTGTCGGCATCATCATCAGCAAGAGTGTCGTCTTCAGCGTCGGCTCGAGCGACTACGGAATCTCCCTCTTCGAGAGTACCCTCGATGGAATGGTTGACTCCCTCTTCTACGCAAATGCGGCGATGCTTGCGCCCTGACGTGTCGATATCGTCGTCATTGCTAGCGTCTATGAGACGGGAGCAGAGGAAACAGCTGCAATCCAGTCTTCGATAAGCAGCGGGCAACCATAACAAGATTAGAGTGAGAAGCAGATGTGGAGGACTAGCGTCAGGAAATGGACCGCCTAACAACGTAGAAATTACGCGGCAGTACAGTGATGGTTCTTCCAGAGACTCCGGAGGTCAGAGACGGCCCGCGCAGAAGTTTTGTTGTCTAAAAACTGAGCCCGGACACGACCAAAGCACGCCGCGAAGATTCGAAAAAGGCACCCTCCAAAAGGAGAGCCAAATGAGAGCACAAGGCACAAAACGAAGAAGAAAGCTGCTGTTACCATCGAGGTGCTCGATGACCGGTACAAATAATCATTGCTGTCGCATACATAACGACTTCGTCTGAAGTGTTCTCTGGCGGGTACCTCACACTGAATGATGTACTTCATATTTGAGGCAAGGGCCTTTAAATTTATGAGTGCGGGGGCCTCAAACTAGGTACTCTAGCAACAATCCATCACAAATCCTAACTGTCAAGAAAGCCATCAGTATGCACATTATTCTCCTCCGGCGCCTCCGCAAGCTAGTGACCAACTTGAAAGAATACCAATCGCCTCCGCCATAGCACCACGTCTATCAGCACGACGCCGAGGGTTTAATCTTACTCACTTCTGCGATAATTTGTGAGCGGTTCAAGGCGGAATCATCAGATGTTCTGAGAGCCATGCTTCGCGGCATGGGTGGTGAGTATCACTTTCCACTGCTCGTCTTCAATTTGAACATATACAGCACGAAGGTGGGAGATGCAGGCTTGCGTTGCAACGATGGGGTGTGATAGTGGGATTCTCTACTTTCCGTGTGTGTTGCATGTGTTCCTAGTGTGTGATTTTCGAAACCTTTGAGTTGTCTAGCCATGCTTAGGCAGGTATACTTATACTTGGAGAATGTAATATTGTCAAAGGCTTGGTAGCAACTCAACGGCTTGATAAAATATGATATTTGGCCAGTCTCTTGATTTTGAGTGAAAATTTGAAGGTCGTTGAGATTAGTTTGTTATTCTGTTTCATCATGGTATGTCTACCAGATGTCGTGCCTATTACATGGCTGGAAATCGGCCAGTCTCCGAGCAGGGTGTATTAAACCGAGCCTGCCAACCACCACTTGACGCTGACATTGGGATGTGGATAAAAGCCACTGCGACAAATGTATCTTTCATGAATGTAAGTCTGTGTTTTTGCCGTTGGAACTTCTGGGTCATCAGTCTACATTCTACCTACATGCACCTGAGGTATACAGTCGGGCCAGTTATGGCAAGCCTTGGTCAGCGAGAGGCTGTTGCTGCAAGGTTGGCGTACCTACCTAGGTAGGTACCTACCACAAATGGGAATATACCTTGTCTCCACCTATCATATTACCACCAAAAGTGCGAGCAGAAGGCGCGATTACTATTTGATCCTTAAGATGCTTCGGGGAATCAGACTCGATGTGTTTTAAACGATTTTCCAAACTCATGTGGTATATCTACCAGGCGTGTGAGTGATTGTGCCATTTGTGTCTTCCTGGCTTAGCTACTGTGTACCTAAACCACTGGCAAAGGGGCAAATCGACGCCATTCCCAACATCAAATGTTCTGGGTCGCATGTAGCACATTCCTCTTTCACACTTTTGTCCTTCACGATCTATCTCTGTCCTTCACTCAAACTAGAGTTGGCTGGGAAGTAGCTATCCATAAGTTGAACGCCATACATGCCTGCTGTTGTCATAATGCACTCAACTTTGGGTAGCAGTGGTTACAGCTACCTAGGAATGCCCCGGGTGTTTATTTCACCAACTCAGCTACACGTCCACACGTACCAGGTACCTATTTGCTTCGCTTGAATCACCATCCACAACAACAAACAGCTTCACATTCTCTCAATACAGTACGATAAGTCTGTTAACGGAAGTCGCGACTAGTGTGCAAACCCAAGCTCAGGACGAGGCATCATTCCTTTTCATCCACTGCAAGTTTTGCACGCGCCACTCTTTTCACTGCAACCTCCCTCACCACACTCGTTTGCACTACAGATCGTACCTTGTTGTCCCATCCTCTTTGTCCAACACCGAGGCCGCATACAATCACTGCCACCTAGGGTTTCTATTCTCTTTGTATTGACAGTTCTGGACTCGGTCGCGCACTGGCTGCAACCTTCCTAATTCTATCCATCAAATCGCCCGCCAGACACGCTGAGTGCGCCCAAAGACAATCTTGCCGTCGCCGTCTGCTGGCACGATGCCAACTAGAAAACGCAAGCGTCCCCTCCCTTCGCAACCTGCCGGGCGCACGTTGCGAAGCGGCAGAGTGTACCTGTCAACATCAAACACCGTCGTCCCGGCATATGAGAATGTCATCGAGATTAGTGATGACGACGAAATCGGCGAAGACGAAGGCGTTGATGATGACGAGAGTGGTGAGAATACTGAGAATGGCCACGCTACGGAAACTACCAATGAGACTCTCTCATCTACGGGAAGCAGCGCTGTGATCGAAATTAGTGATGACGACGACAGCAGCGACCTCAGTGATCTCGGCGATGAGTTTGATGGTTATATGCCACTCGGTATCGATGATGATGATGATGATGATGATGATGATGCGGAAAACGATGATGAGACTCTCCCGCCGCTGAATAGCTCAGTACCATCGAAAGAGGCGTCGTCATCCACTATCCCTTCGGGCACAGAGCACGTGGTATGGAGTCATGCACCTATGCCACAAGGCTACATATACCTGAAGAAGGGGGATGCATACCTGACACGCAATTGCCGGCTACAAACCAAGAAAGAGGGCAGAGACCTCTATGTTGTCGTTGGAAGGCTCCGTGGCTCGAAGCAACAGCTAGGCATTCGAGTTCCTGCTACAATTTTTGCATCCGTTATGAAATCGGAAAGAGAATCTCGTCGAGACAGAGCGGAAGCCGTCCAGAAACGAGACGACAAGCTGGAGGAGAAGCTCCGCGACGAGATTCTCCGCCAATACCCCAAAATCCCTGCCGCTAATCTTCCCGTGCTTATGAAACACGCAACGATGAAGCATAGTAGGCGAGTAGGACGCAGTGGGACGGTTGATGAAGTCGAAAAAGCACGTTTGGCTGTTATTGCCCATATTCGACACACCCAGACAGACTACGACTCCATACTACGAAACGTCAGGAAGACGGGACGAAAAGATGCAAGGGAATTTGCGAGAAGATCGGTGGCTCAGACGATCAATGGCGTTCTGAAAACCTGGGGCAGTTCTCATGCTGTCGAGAGTCCATGGCCGCGACAGCGCAAAGGCCGCGACAAGAGCGCCAACATTGAGAAGACCAAGAAGGCGAACCAGACTAAAGCAGCTCGCCCTACGATCTCGACAGCGCCAGCCCGAAAGGCAGTTATCAAGAAGGTCAAAGCGAAAGCTAGGGCAGTGGCTAGATCTCACATCACGCACGAAAATGCAAGACCAGAAACGAAAGACTGCGACGGTTCAGCAAACAACGAGAACGCGACCCAAGGAAAAGCCCCCTTGCCTGTCGATTCAGCTGTAGAGACCTCAAAGAAGGAATGGAAGAAGGCGAGATTGGAAAAGAGAAAGGCGAAGCGGATGAAGGGTTCACGCCGACAACAGAGGAAGGGAAAGTGAACACCCGCTGGAAAAGGTCAGACGAGCTACAAACTTGGAGACCAAATCAACGCATGGGTGGATGACATCTCAACTAGCCCCGTCCTTACGAAAGATGGACGGAAGACCAAATGGCAATTAAAGGCCGAAAAGAAGGCGATAAGGAGGATAGAAAAGATTAGGGTGAGGGAGGGGCGCCAACGCCAGATAGAGGAAACTGCGAATCTCATTGGCGCTTCAACTGGGTCGACCTTGACAAAAGCTGAGCGAGAGGTGAAGGCGAGACAGATTGTCGACAGTCAAAGGCAAGAGAGCAAGGCTCAACGACGCGCAGATTGGGAAGCGAAAAGAGCCAAAAACGAACTACGCTGCCGAGCTTACAAGAGCATGTTGAGAAGTTATAGTCGCGCCCTTATATCAGAGGGAAACACTGAGAAGGACACGACGGTTGTGCCACTTAAGGCTGACCCTTGCGAAGATTCGAAGATTTGAATGAGAACGAGGAGGCTTGACACGGGCGAGGGCAGATACAGATATGATACCCACACTGCTTGAGCATGCTAGGAGATTCTAGCTACGACATTCAAGTTTGAGGCGTTGGGGTACCAATGATTTGCAGCACACCTTTCTAGATTCTTGCTCGAAACAGCTAGATATACTGCTAACATGAGTGTGATGTGCACGACGCATTTGGTGATCTAATATGTGATGCACTACATTTTTGAGGTGACATGTTAATAGGCGCCAGGACATAGCTATTTTAGTCAAGCATGTCGTAATGCACAAATCATAGTGAAACACACGAGGAATGACAATCAAGGGTGGTATTGCTGATGACTTGGGTCTTCGTCTATATCAGAAATCTTGAACACCCGTCTCACCCATCAACGGCCTCTCAATAGTAGCTTTCGCATGACCGTCGGATGCCTCCCGGTCCTCATCCTCCTCAATCCAGCTAGGCTCTTCATTCTCGATCCAAGCATCCTCCTGTTCCCTCCGCTCGAGGGCGTCATACTCATCATCTTCATCGACTGTTCGATAATTAAAATCATCATCTCTCCCCGCAACAAACCGGCGTCGCAAGTACTCATTCCACCGCGACCGTCCCTCCTCAGCATCTTGCGGCGGCGGCTTATCCAAATCATACGTCTCTACCTCATCAACCACCTCCGGCAGATTGGCGCCCGTCCTCGTCAGCGAGGCACTCACATCTGGCTTCTCATCACCACTCTGCGCCGCCGACCTCCCAACCTCACTCGTGCGCTCCACATCCTCAGCCAGCCGCTTCATCCGTGCCTCACCCCTCAGTAAATCGACCTCTAGCACGCGCCCAAAGCCCTTGACGCGACCTTCTTGCTCGCGCTGCTCGTGAGATTGAAAGCGTCGCACTAGTTTGTCGTACAGCACGGGGTCGGCTAGCTCGTGCTCTAGGGATTCGAAGTATGATTGGTTCCTTGTGAGCCATTCGCGACGCCTGTTGCGCACCCGGATCTTGGCGGCGTGCGCTGGGGACCTGGGAGGTCGCGGTTGGGGCTTTTCGTATTTGATTGAGGGGATGGGTGATGGCATTTTGGTAGGTGATTTGGGGTTGGAAGGGTTGAGTCTGATGGCGTTGTCGGTGGTCTGGTTCTTCATGGAGGTGAGTGAGCTGGGTGCTGTTGCAGGGTGGGGTTTTAGTGCCCTCCGGGTGTCCTTAGGGAGCTGTAGTGATGCTGTTTGCGCTGATGGCTTCGTACCAGACAAAATGATTTCGTCTTATTGAATAGTTATAATTTAGAAGTATCAATGGATCGTTTGTTTGAGGTTTCGTTTGTCACTCACAACAGAGCCTTTATAGTGGCAAGATTGAGGAAATAGCATTGGTAATCAGCTTCTTGGGTAACCAACAAGCTCTCAGGCAGGAGACTAAATGAGTGACATAAACGACACAGCGCATGGTTTTTGTTCTTTAACCCACTCGCCATTCAAAATGTCCCTCGACACTATTCAATTTACGTGTCCCAATGAGTTCATTGGGGAATTATGGTGCTAGTGGCCGTTGGATGTACAGGTCAGCATTTCCTTTATCAAATTGCCTGCCTGCCTCCTCCTATTGGCACCGACCCATCCATGTACATTCACATTTTCTCTGACACGGCCAGTGCAAACAGTTTAGTACGTAGCATGTTAACGAGCGTGAGATTGATACATGATTGAGTAGAGCACTAGATAGTAATACAATTCTCCTAGTTTGTGTTTCTGCTCACTCGGGCCAGTTCGAGCATTTAATCCCTTTCTCAGTACCGAACTCATAGCTAACATGGGCCACAATGGTTGTAACATCAGCCGCTTTACCAATATCTTGGAGGAGCGCTTGTCGAGCGCTTGATCCCTGAGCTTTTTCAAGCTCCTATTGTTCTTGTCAATAATGGCTCTCAACTGTTTCTAGTACATGCGCATGAACACGGGCTTCTAGACTTACGGCATCGCTGGTGTACAAGCCAACAGCTGCGATCTCCTTTGGCTCCAGGTTGGTGCTGCTTCCGACCACAGCCTTTGACGAACCGAGTATTGCAAGCTGTGACTTCAACTGGTGTAGAACGTCCTCCCCAGTAGCATTCGAGGTATTCCTGGGCTTGATCACGAGGTACTCAAGGACAGGATGCGAGGCAAATAGTTGAGAAGGGTTCTCGGCGTCGAATATCTTGAGCTCCGTGGGACCTTGAACGAGTCCCTTTGATTTGAGGAGACCTATAAAGCCCTGGAAGCCATCAGAAGCCACAAAGTTGTGGAAGTCTTGAATTTCTGGCCACTCTAAGCCCTAAAATCAGTTGACTGCTAATCTAGATGTAGGAGCATTACGCAAACCTAGAACCAATATCTCCCTGAAGTCAGCTTTCACGTCTCTGCCGTTTTCTGAGACAATCCATCCTCTCAAGCCATTGCGTGCCGGCGATGCCTTGAGCAAGTTGATCACAATGCGGACATCTTTCTCGACTGTCTTGATGAGCTCCGCGTCGGGAGTCAGCTTTGGGAGGGCAATCTCGAAGACACTCATTTCGATGGAAAGGATGAAAAATTGTGTTTAGTCGTACAGTGATGTTTTGAGATGGCAGGTAGATGATGAAGGATAGAATACGACTAACATAAATGTCGAAAGACTGTCTTATATAGATCGAGTCTTCGTGTAAGTATCGCTGTTCATCGCACTAGATTTGTCTCATCTCTCATGACTCACGGATGAGGCTGCTTGTACCGAAATCTTGACTTCTATTGCTACCAACTTCCGGTGATTGGACGGGAGCTTCGCAGTTGACCTTGTCTTGAGCCTTACCAAGCACTAGTAGAAGCTGTGTGGAAGACAACCGATATTTCCCATGAGTCCCATAAAATTCCGTATCAACATGGAGCCAGACATATACTCCAATCCTCGCTGATGGCGTCTTATCCATAGCATAGTGTTGATGTAAAGAGACAGACTTGAATATCGGTGTTCGGAATATCAAATATTCGAGAACAGACCTTTCCAGTCGCAAACCTACCTTATGCTCGGCATCCAGTGCTGGTTGATGTTCGGTGACTGATGATGAGGATGCTAAGGTAAAGTTGCTGGCTTGAGCATCGGGACTCGGAGTATCAGACACCTCCGGATCCCAGCTTGTTTATTGACAATACATAATATCTTCACCGCCGTGAAATTTGATCATTCTCCTAAAGAGGAAGCATTGCGCGCCAGAGGAGCCCGGCGATAGTCTTACGTATACCGAACCGTGGAGTTCCGTGGCCATGTGTGAGTCAACGTTCACGATGAGAGTGCTGACAGCAATAGGCCAATAATTCCTCCATAAGAGTCTCATTCGCCGTACAATATCGAGCATTTTTCTTGTAGGTTGTATTTCGGAGGTTGTCTTTGGGGTATACTGCAACCCGGTAAGCCTGTAATATACCGTAGCGGGAAAATATGGGGCCTAGGAACCGTTCTTTTGCAAAAAAACCGTTTTCGCCAGATATGCGTTAGCCACTAAAAAAGCGTTCCCGGCCTTTTTAGTTATTAATACTTGCGACAACCTACCTACTAACTGCTACAGCCTACTAACGTAAACATTACTATTTATACGCGTTTTAAACAATAAACAAATACAAATTGTTTATATTAAATACAATAGATTAAACTATTTATAGCTAAGAAGCTAAGCTTTATAACTAGTAACTAAAACTATTGTAGTTTTTATTCGTTTTTTTATGTTTTTTTAATATAATAGCGTTTAAAGACGAAAAGTTAAAAAAGGTCTATATTTGGCCGGGTAGCCAAAAAAACTGCAGCGATATAAAAAAAACACAAACACTTTATTTTTAGGTTTTATGTTTTTATAGCGACAGAGGTAAATAAAGTCTAAATTTTTAGCTATATAGTTAAGGACTATAGTAACAAAAAAAAGAAAAAGATTCGTAACGATGCCTTTCGGTGACCGGGTTATAAAACGTAATAATAAAGCTTTATAAAATACCGTAAACCTTAAAAATAATATCGTAAATATTTAAGTCAAGACTATACCTAGTATATATCTAGTTATATACTTAAATACCAAATGTTTAAAAACTTAATAATAACAGGCTTTATATAAGGAAGAGCGTTTAATATATTTAGTTAATAAAAAAAAACGATTATCGTTTTTTTTAGTTTCTTCTTTAAAAGTGCTAATATTACTAAAGTCGGTCGTATTATCGTCGAAAACGCTATCGTAAAATATAATACGTTTATTATTAATTCTTTAAAAACAAGTATTAACGTTTTTACTTTTATTGCTTTTACGACTACCAAAGCTAATATTCTAAACGGGCTTATTTAAATTACTATAACTAAGCTCGTCCTTCTTTTCGTCTTCGTTAATAATAAAACAAAGGTTATAAACGCTACAACAATAAATTAGCTTATTACTAAAGCCGGAAAAACGTTAGGCTTTTGCTTTACCTTTTTTTTTATTAGTGCTAAAACTAATACCAATATCGTCGGGTTATTTAAAAAGCTAAAGGTTAACCGGGGTCTAACGACCCAAAAACGAGGTAAAACTAGACTAAAAAATATCCCGGCTAAGGAAATCTTTAAAGCTATTTTAATAGCTAAAAAAAAAAGATTTAATAATAAGATTTTGCCTATTAACAATAATAACATATATAATATACCTAGTATTAAAACGTCTAAACCTACAAAAATACCCTTAAAAATTTTATAGCCTATATTACTTAAAGTGTTTAATACTAACTTTAACAACGTAAAGCCAAAATTACTATTAATATATTAACGGCGGGCACCGGAAAAATAGTATAAAAACTGGCGTAAAATAAAAAAAACCAAATAACGAAAACTAGAGAAAACTTTCGAAAACTATTTTAACGGCAAATTCGGATATTAATCGCTTATTATCTTTAGGTATTTCGCTAGCAGCAAAAATATTTAAAACTTATTTAAATTTATTTAACTCGAACTTATTAAAACGTTTATTAATATATATAAAATTAAAAACAATATTAATAATATTTTTAGCGGTTTAGTCTTTTTATTAACGTTTAAAGGCTTTTTTTTTTCTATTTTAACTAAAAATTCATTTTTTATTCTTTTTCAACAAGTAGCAAAAAGTTAATTACGCAATTCAAAAAAGTTATACATAAATACTATACGCCAAAAATATTACGACCTAAAAAAGTCTTATCTATATTAAAAAAGCAAAGGGTATTGCTTTAAAGCAGTTTCGCCAAATTTTTATTAAACGCTTAGCAAAAAAGTCGCATTACTAGTTTTTATTTATATCTTTACTATTAAACTCTCTAAATTTTTTGCCAAGTTTTACTAAATAAATCTATATTAAATATAAATTAATATAAATATAAAAAGTTTAAATATATTTAAAACTTATAAAAAGCTTTTTATAAAAAAAATCGTACTTTATATTTTAGATACTATTTTATAACCAAATACATAGTTTATTAAAAAGCCTAATAAAATAGTCGACTTATAGAAAAAGCTTTTTAATAGCCTAACCTACGTTTTTAAACGTATTAAAAACAAAGAAATACTTTTGCAACTTAATAATAAAAATTGCTTTTATTTATGCAAATTATTCGTTTAAAAAATTAAAGCCCTTTTTTTACGGGTACGTTATATAGTCCGAAGCATATTTCAGATTATTAAAGTTATTAAATAAAAGCTTTATATTAATTTTAATAAGCGGAAAAAAAATACCCGAATATATATCTTTAATATTTATAGCCGTTTTTTGTTTTTTAATTATTTTTTTAAACGTCAATAAAACATTAAATATCGCAGAAAAAGCTATACTATTATTTAAGGTCGATAATCCGGCAAAAACAGAACTAGGTACAAAAATACCACGATAAAAAGCAGCAAAAAATACAATCGACTTAAATTAAAAAATTATCAATATTCTTTATATATTATCCGAAGCAGGTAGAAATATTTACGCCAGTTATTGCTGCTAAACGGTATTTAAACTTAAAAAAAACAAACGTTAAAAAAACTAACTACGACCTTTTTTAAAAAGATCGCCAAAATTAAAACCCGATATAATTACTTTTAAGCTATAAATTTAATTAATTATTATCGGATTATCGTTAAGTTAATATTTAATAATTATTTAATAAATTATATTACTAAAATATAAAAAAATAAAACGTAAAAAATCTAGCTAAGAAAGTTAGTAAAAAAAAATATCCTAAAAACGAAACAAATATACGATCGAATAAAAAAATAAGAGTTATAAAAACTTAAGCTTTATTTTAGAAATAATTTATATGCTATTAAACAATAGGTAATCTGTTTTAATAACCGGGTTAAAAAGCGCGAAAGATTTAAAACAAAAAATCTTAGGATATTCGGAAAATAATCGAAAAAAAAAAACGTAGTTAAAAAGCAAAATTTATTCGTAGGCAGCTTTTAAACAAACAATAATAACTTTATTAAAAAAAAAGCCTCGGTAACTGCCTGCTTTATCTAAATAGTTGCTTAGTTTTTTAGTAAATATTTTACTAGTTTAAATAACCGAATATTATTTGTTTCCTTTATTTAACGCGTTTAAAGATAGTAATAAGTAGTTTTTAAAAAGATTACGCGTTAGAAACGACGGCGAGTAATATAATAGCGTTAATTAAAAAACTACGTATAAAATAATAACGCGTTTTACCTTAAACAAAAAAACATAATTTCCTATAATTAAAATAAATTTTACGAATTTTTTAATATTAAAATCTTTTTTATTTTTTTATATCTTATTACTTCCCGGTTTTAACCAAATTTTATTATATTTTTTACATTATTATTTTTAATATTTAATTATTTATTAACGGCTAAACATTTTAATTTTAAAGTCCGTTAGCAATTATACGAAGTTACGTTAGTTTTAATCTACGCTTTTATTGTATTTAATTCGGTCGGTACAAACGTATACCTTTTAAAGGTAAAAAAGGCGATAAATCTTATAATATCTTTATTTTTAAAGCTAAAAATACTTCGTTTAACCTTAAAAATACGTCCTAAAATATCGGAAATATATACAAAAACACCGAGCCTATAAATAATAATAACGTCGACATAAGCAAAGCCGATATTAATATAATGAGTATAAAAATAGATAACGTTTTTTTAGCGCATTTAACGACGATTCCATTAATAAAAACGATTATAATTCCGATAAATCGTTTTATAAGCCTAATAATATATTAAAAAACCTATTATACACGTAATTCAAACTTTCCCGTAGTTTTTATTAAAGTAATATATATTTAATATATATTAACGCCAAATAATAACGATTATTAATTTTAAAGATTTTTAACGCTAAATTATTACTATTATTAAAAATCGTATTATATAGCCCGATTTTAATAATTTTTTTAACGCCTAAAAATATAATAAAGCCACTGTTATAAAACAACCTAAATTAATAACATTTAATAACGTTAATAATAATGCCTAATTTTTAACTAAATAAAACGTAGCCGAATAATCTATTATTAATTAAAACATAATTGGTTAAGCTTAATACGGCGTTAAAAATATTTTTATCTTTGTTTTTATACGTTAAAACAAGTTTATAAAAACGTTTATAATCGAAAAAGCTTTTGCTATATATGCAGATTTATATAGTATTAATCGTAATTAATAAAAATTACTACGTAAAATCTTATTTATTATTAAAATTAATAATAAAAAAACTCTTATAATATTTAATAAACTGCTTAAATAATTATTTATTTTAATTAATCATTTCTGCTATCGTTTGCTTCTCATAAATATATATAAAGCAATAATCTTTTTTAAAACAGTCAAATTAGGCACTAAAATCCGTAGTCGTTACATATAATTCGTAAAAAATCTGCGTAAACGTTTTTAAAACGTAGAGAATAAACGTAAAAATAAAAAAATAAATAAGGCCAAAAATAAAAACAAAGTTAAAGCCATTATAACTATTAGTAATAACACCAAAAATTAAAACGATAACCCGGATTTTAAACTTATCGCTATAATAAAATTAATTTTTTTTAATTTTTTTAATATTACTAAAATAGTTATTACGTTTAACATTTATATTAAAAACATATATTAAAGTTCCAGTTTATACGTCGATTTACCTTCTAAGTTATTTTATTTCCGAGCTTAAATTAGTTTTATATAAGCTTTAAACAATATTTACCTTTATTGTTTTACGTTTAATAATGCTATTTTTTTTAAAAACTTTATTTATTACCGATATGCCGTAAAAAACTATTTCTATACATTTATTAAAAATAAAAACGAAAATACTATAAATTTGTATATTAGCCAAATAATTAAGTTCGAATATAATATAAAATCTAATTTGTATACTTTATAAAGCGAAAATATCTTAACGTTATAGATATAGCCGGCTATTAAATACGAAAATCGTAAACAGCTTACCGATATCGTTATCGATTTCCTGATAAAAAAAATAAATTAGTTTTAGACCATAATTTAATATTAATTTTTAAATATAACGTATTTGCTTTTATTTTTGTTTATAAAAACTATATGTTTAATAAATATTAAGTTAATCTAACTCCCTTGCCGAAAAAAAAGCAGCCAAATAAAAAAAGCCCTATTTAAAACCCGGTCCTACTAAAGTACAAAACTAAAGATATTCTATTTTCTCGGAAAACAAAAAAGCAGTTTTATTTTATTCGCCGCGTTATTTGCTTTTTCAAAAACATTAAAAATTTATGCTTTAACCGATACTATCGTTAAATTAAAATTTATATCTTTTTATTATATTTATCCAATCCGTAATAAACTAAAACTAAAATATTTCGGTCGTTTTATATTCGATTTGCTTTAAGATTAAAAATAAAATAATAAATCTATATTATTTATTGCTTTTTTTTCCGTTATATTTTTTATTAATAGATTTAGTGTTTTTTTAAACTTTTATTGCTCTTTTTTCGGCTTTTATATTATTTCGTATACTTTTAAAGCCAAAAACCGTCTTCGGCCAAATAACGTTCTTTTTTTTGTCTTAAATTTATATAGGTCTAATTTCAATAATATATTAAAAAGTCTAAATATATTAATTAATTTAAACAATTTTTACGGTTTAATTTATGAAATTAACGATATTAAAACGTAACTAATAATATAGACTATAGTCCTTATTAGCGACATATTATAATAAGCTATAAATTTAAGCTTTAAAGGCTTTATTAGTTATAAATATTATTAAAGTTATTATATTTCCAAAAAGTATTTAATATATAAAAATCTAACCTTAAACGTTAAATTCGACTGCGTTTATTACGGCCGTTTTTATTATTAAATAAAAATAATGCAGCATATAATAGCAACGTAAAGTATTGCTTTTTTAATAATAATATTTAGTTTGTAATAAAGAATGACTACGCTTTATTCGGCTATTATAATAATCGCCTTAGCTTTCGATATTATTTTATCCCGTTTTTACGATATAGCTTATTTAAAGTATTAAAAATTATTTAACTTAGCGTATAATTTATTTAAAAATAATATTTTAAACAAATTAGCCATTAATAAATATGTTTTTAAGCTTTACATATTTTAGTTCTTTCCGGGTATTTAACGTTTATAGTCGGCTAAATATTATTTTTCTAGTTATTAAATATCGGCTTATAATATTTAAGGTATTAATATTTCTTTTTTTTTACGATAATAGCTAAAACCCAAATATATTCGAACTGCTTTTTTTAATAAAACAGCTAAACTTATAAACGATTTTATTAATTTTATTATTTCGTCGTTTATCGATATAGCAAAAAGTGCAACTATTTTAATAAAAATAAATACTTCTAAAAAAAACTATAAAAATCTAGAATTTATCGTCTATAAAAATAAAAATTTTTTTAACTTTTTATATTATATTACTTCCGTATTTATAGGTTTATAAGCTAATTTACGAACTAGTTTACAAACTAGTTCTATCGTGCCCCCGGTTATTAAAAATAGCAATTTGGTTTAAAATATCGTTATTAGCCTAAAATATATAAAAAAAACTTAACGTCCGAATATTTATATCGTAATTTATTATCATGATTTTATTGCCGAATATATAATAGTCGTTAACTATAATATATTAACTAATAAAAATTTATATAAATAAGTTTATTTTAATTAATCTTTAATTTATATAATTTTAAAAACTTTAACGTTATAACACTATTTATCGATATACGTAATCGTAACCGGGTTACTTTATTATTGCTTTATTAATCGCTTATATTCTACTTTAGAAAATTTCTTCTAAATTTTACGTTTATTTTAGCTATATCGTATATCTTTATTAACGTTAATTCCTTGTCGCAAATAGTTCAAACAAAAAATATATAAAACTAACTATTTTAATATAAAAAAATACTTTTTATAAAGCTAAATAGCTAATTAATAATTTATTTAATTTTACGTAACGTTTTTACCTATAATAACCTTATTTTTATAATTAAAATACATTAACTTTACCGGAAATATCCGAACTTTTTTCGTTACGCCTTAGTTCGTACTAATCAAAACGAATTAAAAGTTTTTTAAAAACAAACGAAATTTATCTATAACGTATCGCTATTAATTAATAAAATATATTTAAACGCTGTTATCGTTAATTAAATTTTTACTAAAAAAATTAAATCCTTATACTATAAATTTTAAAATAATAAACCGTTACTTATATTTAACGAAAACATATTAACGCATTTTATTAAAAAGCTTTAATTAGCTTACCATTTAAATTACGGTTTCGAACCCTATTATCCGAACGCTTAAAAGCTTTAAACGCTAATTAAATAAGCCCGAAAGCTAGCTTTTAATATATTTAAATAAATAAATTTCCGTTAACGTAGTTTATAATATATCTACCTTTTAACCCCGATAATCGTCTTTTAGCACTAGTTTTGGTTTATTCCTAAATAAGGCCATCGTTATAGCCCTCGTCGCAATATATCGTTAATAATCTAAATAAATTTTAATACACAATTTTAAGCTATATATAACATATAACCGGGTTACTTTTTCTATTTCGTCACTGTTTTTTTAATTAATTAAACATTTATTTTAAATATTATTTACTTTTAAAAAATATAATAATTAATTTATTATTGTAGTAATATCGCTGATTATTTATAGATAGTAGTAAATATTTAGTTTACAACAAAATAGCAGATATATCGTATAAAAAACTAACTATTTAAACATTATAAAAAAAATAAAAACCGTTTTATCTTTAATTAAAGTAATTTTATTCAATTCTGTAACGATTAACAATATAGTTATATCGACCAAATTTTCGTATTAAATATTTGGGGTAAAAAATATATTTTCGTAATCGTTACCCTATTCTACCTAATTAGCGATATTAACCCTGTTTTATAGTTTTGTTTCGTAGTCGAAAAAAAAAAGCTTTATTATTATCGGCCTAATATTAATTACTTATACTAAGCCTTATATCGTTAATCTCGGTAATAAATATATCTTTGTTAATTAGGATATTAAATATATATAATATATCGTTATTATTATTATCATTATTGCGGCTAATTAATTTGCGACGATTAAAATTGACGAAATTTGACTATTTTGCTTATAAAACCTTTTAAGAGTTTTAACAAGTCGCTTATTCTTTATTATTATATAGGACTATATTACTAACAGCTCAATTTTAAACACGGTCGGATACTATTTAACGCTATATATATAATATAACAAAAAAGTTTATAGTTAATAAGGTTTAAACAATAAATATTGTTTAAAAAATTATTTTTATACTATATATCGGGCGGATTTCGTTTATTAACCAAAATGTAAGCAATTTTACTAAATTCCGGTAAATATACCACTTAATTATATAATATACCGTAATTAAGTACTAAATAGTTTATAAACCCGCAATATGCGGCTAACGCCTAACGCATTTTTAGTGCAAGAACGTTTCTTTTTGCAAAAACGGTTCTCCGCAAAGAAACGGTTGCTATGTATCACAACGGTTATTATACAAGGCAACGGTTCTCGGACAAAAGAACGGTTCTCTCTTACCCTAAATTCCTAATACGGTATGGTACCCTTTGCGCCCGGGCATCCCCGCCGGTTTTTACCGCTCCTCCGCATCTTTGCGACCTGTCACCAGCGACTGATAATCTACGCGCGTATCCTACATGATGAGAAACCAGGCTGAACTGGGTAGTATATACGAGTGGATATAAGCTTCCTTCATATTTTCCACAATCATGAGCCCAATTCCCGACACACGTTCGCAAGAAGGGCGCCGTGAAATTAGGGAGCACCTCCTCGCGACTAATGATGAATTCATCGCCAAAATCCCGAAAGTCGAGCTCCACGTCCATATAGAGGGTACCCTCACCCCACAGCTCAGATGGAAGCTGGCGAAGAGAAACGGAATTGAGGTCCGGATGGGGAGCAACGCTCCGCGTGAACTGCCGTCAGTGGAAGAGGTAGAGCGAGCGTATGACGATGTCATTTCCAGTGCACAGCTGCCTTTCTATGCGCATCGCCCGCCGTCCGAGGTGCCCGCGACATTCTTCGAGGCCTACTATAGCGGCTGTGAAGTACTCAAGACGAGACTTGACTTCTTTGACCTCGCCTTCGATTACTTCCAGCGCGCGGCATCGATGAATGTTATGTACTGCGAGGTATTCTTCGACCCGCAAAGCCACACTTCTAGAGGAGTTTCGTGGAACGACTTCATGGAGGGGTTGAGAGAAGCTCAACAAAAAGCTGCAACAGAGCTCAATGTAAGAATACCTATCTGAGATAGAAACTGACTGTTGAGATTCATTTCTCTCGTTTCAGGTCAAGTCTGGATGGATCATGTGTTTTCTCCGCGACTCGCCTCTAGAGTCTGCCCTCGAGCATTATCGCGAAGCGATGTCATATAAGGACATCATTATCGGCTTTGGCCTCGACTCCAACGAAACCAACCATCCGCCGTCCTTGTTCGATGACATCTTCACAATGGCACGGAGAGACGGCTTCAAGATCACAGCGCACTGCGACGTGGGTCAAAAGGACACGCATAACAACATTCACCATGTCGCGTCGGCTCTCGGAGGCGGTGGTACCGATCGAATCGACCATGGACTAAACGCCGCAGATACGGACGAGCTCACTAACCTGATCCTGCAGAGGGATATTGGTATGACCATTTGTCCATGGGCATATCTGCGACGATGGACATATCAGGATGTAGCGGGGCGGATGCAGGTACTGTTTAATGCCGGCGTGAAGGTATGTATATCTAGCGATAGCCCTGCATACATGGACTCTAGCTGGGTTTTGCACAACCTCTTGATAACGAGGAAAATGTGCAACCTGTCAGATGGCGATGTATTCTCAATGATGAAGACTTCGATTGAGATGATATGGGCAGCAAAGGATATCGAGGCGGAGCTTCTACGAGAACTGCACGCTTTTGGGAATGCGCATTTACAGTGAATATAAGTAAATGACACTCTACTCGGAGCTTTTATCAGTTATATATAGACTCGCGTATTGCATTTTATGGAAGGACTCGCATTTTCGAAGGCGTTCGGTTGAAACTCCGTGGTGTACTACTCTAAATTCTGCAACCAAAACTAGTCCACCTCGGGCACAGGCAAATGGTCAATCAACTTCATCCGCATGCCTAATTTCTCGAGAGCCTCCAAGGCGTTCTGATCCCTGAGCTTTTGCGTCTCCTCCTCGCTTGTCAGAACAAAGTCATGTTTCAAGATCCAATCGCCCTCTGCCATGCCATGCTCTTGAGCCGTTACTTTGTCCATCTTCGTAGGCTCTACAATCAAGCTCTGTTTCACGCCAAACACAGCGTCAGATGTCTCGTAACGGTCGCCGCGCATGTATAAAGAGCTGACAGAAGTTAGATTGGCATTTGAAACTCTCTTACGTGACGGCTTCGGTGAAGAGGTGCATCGATAGACTCACGTGATCAAGTGATCCCATCCCTTCTTTTCGAACATGAAATGCAAATGGGCTGGTCTCCAGCAATGCCGGTTCAGCCTCTCCAGAAGTTTGCCGACTGGGCCGTCATGAGGAATAGGGTAGCTGACGGGCTTGATTCCCTTGAACCAGAATCGTCCCTCTCCGTCGCTCTCCATGACACATCGCTCACTTGGCTCACCGCGATCCGAATGCTGGACGTCGTCTGTAGAAAATATTAGTGAAGTGTTTCATATTGAAGCTACACATCATGTTTTGCTGAAAGGAAAGGGAAAATTCACGAAATCGTAAAGGTAATGACACTATTCTCACTCACAATGCCCCGTGCTATCCGTTTCCCAAATATCAATCTTAACTCCTTGAATCGGCCTCCCAGACGTGTCTTTGATCGTACAAATGCATATCAATGGCTCGCCTTTAGGATCCGAAGCCATGTTCGATCCAAGAGGCAATGCTGGAGCATCATGTGTATGGAATGGGCCCAAAACCGAGCCCTCCGTGGACGAAGGAGGTTTGGGGTGATTGATGCTGTCGACCAGAAGTGACAGTCCTAGAATGTCTGAGAGAAGAATGAATTCCTGCTCATGACCTGATGTTATTACTTGTCCCTACCGATCCGATTCGTTCTTCGCCAGTCCCTCGAGGATGGTGCGGTGACTCACTTGGCGGACGTCGCTGCTGATCTGACCACATCCAACTAAGAACTTGATGGTTGCCATCCACTCGTCCGTGCTGAGACGCGTTTCCCTCGCGAAATCATGTAAGTGGGTGACCAGACGTTCCATGAGATAAGTCAATCTCCTGTCATCGCTTTGTGAGTTAATGCGCACGGTATTTGGCGTAATGTTGTCGATTGTCAGATCCAGCAAAGCTGGAGCTTCGTTTGAAGATGCCATGATACGATTGACGAATATGCCGAATCAATGTGAATAGGCAGGATCGGGATTTCAGAGTGAGGAAGCAAAGAACCAAGATTGTAGCTCCGATGGTCCCTCACAGAAATAAGTAGATGGATATTACCGTCACGGCGAGAGAATGCCAGGTTTCACCTCATTCCAAACTCTTTCTTTGGAATCCATTAATCACCTTATGTAACCCTGTGTAATCATTCCAAGTCCACTTTTCCCCGGCAGTTGAAACGGGCAGTGGTGAGGTAAACCATCTCTCCTATGCTGCGTGGAGGTGATCAGTGAGCAGAATCCGCCTTTTACAAATAGTAAAAACATAAAACAATCTTAGATCAGCAAGTCATCATACTCGATGTGTCGGAATGGAACTCGTCGTACTACATCCTGTATGGCACCTCACGGTCCTTCTGGATCTTCTCATCTGGTACTCAGCCAGGGAGAGATGGCGGGGTATGTATCGCGGAAAGGGGTGGGTGCGGGGCAGAGGTCCCATTTCACCTAACCCACTGCCAAGGCACGCCATCTGATCCAGAGTTCAATACGCATCGTCATGGAAAAGGTGACATTGAAGCAGATTATATTCAGATTGCAAGTTCAGTGTTTCGCATTTTAGGGGTTAACCTGTAGTCCTAATAAATTCCATTTGTGAAGTTCTCTACTTGCCATTTCACCGTGACGACTGTCTGCCATGTGCTCGTGGTGAATCTGAATGAAACGAGGGAAGCAAGGCAAGTTCTGCATCAGTGATTCCTCTACTTACTACAATTACCTATCCTCTACGGACCAGCCTAGTACCATTGGGAGCAAAGGTCGTAGAGGATTTGCGAAGGCTCGTTTCCTTCTCCAGCTCAGCGCCCCTCTCAATGCTTTCCTCTGTGTTCTCCAAGCTCAGGGATTGAAGGAGCTCTGCAAAAGACGGTAGTTTCACTCCTTGTGCTGGAGAACGTGGAAAAGCAGGACCAGATGGGCGTACCACTTCATCTTGATTGGGGCCCCTATAGGAGCCGCCATGATGATTGTGCAGCAGGTTCCCAACGTCAAAAACTCGACTTTCAAAGACGTGCCCCGTCATCGGTGGTAAGGCTGGTTCAACTGGCAGTGGACGGCCCTCATGGCCACGTTCATCGGCACGAAACTGGGGTTGTAGCTGACGTTGCCATTGAAGTTGTCTTTCCTGTTTGATTTTCCTCCGAGTTTCTTCAAAAATTTGACGCGCAGCCTCAGTCTCAGAGGCTGAACTACTTTCAGCGTCACTACTAAGGACAATAGGGTCAGTTGCGTTGCCGCAGGTATTTGATCCCTCATGTTTAGCACGTTTAACAGAAGTCGGAGGATACGATACCTGTTTCCTTTTCAGACCCTTTACAAGATTAGGAGCTGACGCAGTTTTTGCGCTGCTCTCCCCTCGGGCAGTGGGCGAAGAGGGGTGGGCAGCCATGGATCTTACCTGCTTCTTACTCGAAATCGTGGAAAGAGGTTTGCGAAGGACAGATTTTTGCAGCGCCTTCTCGCTCATAGCTTTCTCTAATCCAGCGTCGGCTGATGAGCTTCTTGGGTCCATATCTCGCTGTTGAATGCTTAATGCAACTGGGTTTGACTGCGTTTTGGGTGCTGCAACCGTCTCTTTTGGTTCTTCATCACGACTGTAACGACCGCCTTTGACACTTTTCGGAGCTGCCACTGAAGTCTTCGCCTGTTCCTTCTGGACGCCTTGGCCACGACTAGTGAGTCCTGCTCCTGCTCCTTTGTGTTGTTTCTTGTTGCTGGGCTGTATTTTTTGAGTATCCGCTGCCTGTTTGGCCTTGACGCGCTCCTGGGTGGTTTTGACAAGCTTGGTACGTCCGAGTTGACGCAGAGCGGCGCGGATCTCTTCGGGGGATTGTGTTGTCGATTGTTGTTTCGTCATACTCGCACGAGATTGGCTTCTCAAACCATACCTTGCCATATTCCCTTGTATAAACAAGCGCAACAGCGGCAGTTGTACTCTTCTGTGGTGCGTCTTTTGTAAAACTCACATGGGCAGCATGGTATTAATTTGGCTGCCGAGCCAAAGGCATTGTTACTGAGACAAAGTGTCAGTTCTCATCGGTCAAAGACCTGAGGATCAAAGACGTATCAGCGAGGAAACAATGGTGATGGCACTTCTAGTGCGATTGAGAATCAAAAAGGATAGCGGGCGCATGACCAGGAGTACCGCGAAGGGAGATCTAACAGCTCAGGCTTAGCATTGAAAATATTTAAAGGGTATTCTTGCCACCGTATCCCCATAAATCTAACAGCCTGATGTAGTCTCAAATGCCACAAGTTGAGTCTCCCGTACTATACATTATCGTAATGCTTCGGACCACTTCGTGAACCAGAAAACTCCATTGCCCTTGATATCGCCGATCCCAACCCATAATGCTTAAATGCCTAGCCCATTCTAATTGCCGAACGATCAATTTCGCGAAACTGAAACAGTAAAGTCTGTCGAGACAACGATCCCGCCGTTCTGCGGAGGACTACCTCTCGGCATCTCATGAACCAGCCCTTGCTCTGATCCACTGCTGTATTCGACATCTGCATCAAGACTCTTCGACGAAAGTTGGTCCTTCAATCGGCCTGCGAGAGATCTCTTATCGGTTGTTGAAATCATGATTTCCCGCCTGTTGCTGTACACGTTGTCCATTTCAAATGGGTCCGGCTCAGTGGTTGTGATCTGGTTGAAATTACGCTTAGTCGGGTCGACGCGACGTCCGAAAGCCGATCCGTAGGTGTATGATCGTGTATGCGGATTGGAGCTGGGCACCTCTGTGCCGCTCTTTTTGAACAACCTCGCGAACAGAGTGTAGATCATCGGAGCGCTGACGCACAGGATAGTGAGCGCGGGTTCGAGATCTGCTAAAAAGGTCGCAGATACGCTATAATAGGAGAAATCGTCGTGGTAATTAATTGTAGCAATATAGCCTAGGCGAATGATGGATACTGCCGTTACACTATGTTTTCGAACGTCAGTATTCATAGCGACATTGTACATTATCACGGAGCGCAACGTACCTCAGGCCTACTCCAAACAATGAGGAGAGTCTGATTCTTGTTCTCATGTCCATTTTCAACTTCCAGATTGCGGGTATAGGCACAATCAGGAGAAGCAAGTCCGTGAGAATAGACCACACGCAAACTAGAACATATAATGGTTTCTGAAAAGCGTCCTTTGTCAGCTAACTGCCCCGACAACGAAACACCGCGGGATCAATCATGCAACTGGCAAAGTAGGTACGAATGCTCGCAAACTTACGCGGTCGCCACAGGTTTCAAGGCCATCCCATTTCCACATGTCGGCCAGCGGATGGCAGAAAGTGAACTGGTATATGAACAGACCCGCCGTCCCGATGCAGATGGCAACAATGCATCTTTTCGTCTGTTTGGCGATCTCGTCATTGTTGAAGAGTTTCAGGTAGAAGACAAGAGCGCTGAGTTTGGCAACATTTAGGCCGACAATGTGTAGCACTTCGAAGGAGAACAGGATCTGGAGTATCGGTTAGTAAATGTCGTTGTTCGTTCTTGTTCCCACTGATTTGGGAGCGCACTTTTGGTATGCTGAACTGATTCGGCGCAGGAACTGTGCTCGCGACATGGCCTAAGCCGCCGAAAGTCAAGAGTCCATAGGTAGATGTCTGGCCAAAGGATATTATGGAAGCCACGAAAACCAGAATATCATCCCAGCCAAGTTTCATGGATATGTAGAAGCGTGAAAGCACTCGTAGAATGAGAGCAATGAAAACGAAGATGCCAAAGAAACTGCCGGTAGCAAACAATCCAAGACCCAGCCTAGTCGGCTCTACTATCACATACGTCGGACCAGGCGGAGGCGTAGGTATCGCCGTTTGCGTGGGTAGGCTAACGAGCATTGCCTTGTGCAGCTGCAATGCGGCAGCCGTATCCTGTCAGCCAGAGCATCTAGGTATGTCCCTGTTTTTCGACTCCCAAGAATGCGAAAGTCGTTCCAGAATAAACTGACAAGTTGGGAGAGAAATTGGTTGTACATATGTTTCTGGTCTGCAATCAGTAATGGGCATCGGTTTGCTCTGCAGGCTGCGTGGCGCACTGCATCATCTCCACCCGCAATTGTCACAGCTCCTTGTTACAGTAATAGGAGATGCACTTTAACGAGACCGGGAAGGGATCTACCCAGCTTACCAGGGGGGCCACAATGACATGATCCTACAGACCCTCTCGAGCCTCTGACAGACCTCTTTCGCGCTCTCGCATTCACAAACATTCCTTATTGTGGCTAGAATCGCTCTAACCGTGTGACGCAAGTGATAGTGCGGGTACGAAGGTGAAGATCAGAGGTGTGATTACCCCAGAACAGCAGCAAGTCACCATTTGATGTCGGGAATGAACAGTACTATATTGTACTACGAGCACGACCTGTCGTGTTTTCGTGCAGGACGGGAGTCTGAGAATAAGTTCCAAGTAGGTCACACAGCATATACAGGAGTTATACACTAACAAGTAAGAACTTGCGATCGCAAAATATCTACATTTCCTACCTACCGTTGATGTGGTGCCGTTTGCGTACAGGATTCCGTCAGGGCCATCGCTGCTGCTGACGTGATTGCGCTGACGGGGCTTGGCAGGTTAGCACTAAAGAGGCGTCTCGTGGACATCATCGTTGCCCATTGACCGACATTGATACTAGAGCCCTGCGTTTGACATGTGCTGCGCATCTATTCCATACCAACGCCCTCCACCTGTCCTCTAGTCGCTTCATGAAGCACTTCCATGTTCGCTTCCCGTGCGTCTGATGTCAGGTCACCCTGAGGTTGCATCGCTCAGCGGCCCGTGTTCTTAGCGCACCGTTTCCGCTGTCCCAAACCCTCTAAAAATAGATCCAATCGCGTGGAGAAAGTGATGACAGCTATTGCAATCATGCTGGGCAACCCTTTTATGCCTTCTGGAGGAGTAGTAGAATGAAATGATTCTCGACCGTTTCACTCTGACGACACTTCACGATTGTCTTATTGAGGTTAATGGAAGGGAGGCTGCGCATTTAGTTATGCTGCCACACGCCCAGACTGCCGCTACAATACCCCCCAGGCCCGGGGTCTCGGCAGGGTCGGAGGTGAGCCTCCACCGCCTCTAAGTTGCGATGGCAGGTGGCTTGCCTCGATCTTCGACTGCTGAGCGGTCTCGCTACCTATACAGGTCAGCAGGATGGTAAAAGGCAAAAATGGAATTATCTCCACCCCCTTATCTTCATATGGAATAGTTCGCCCCTTAAATACCGTAGCCTTTATTTTGCACTAAAAATGATTAAAACGGTATATATTTCAGGAATTTTAGCATATTAAGACTAGTTAATTGTATAATTATAGTAATTTTAATATTTTTGTTACTTTTTACCTTTATTAATCACTTTTCGAAGCTTTTTATATATCGATTTTATATATAAACAAATAAATTCATTTAGTATATCTAGTTAAATACGATATAACGTATTTTTTAATTTAGTTTTGCTTATAGTTTATAAATTATAAATACTTTTTAAATAGTTTTTTATTTAGGCTTAAACGTTTTTAATAGCATTTAAATTAAAGCTTTAAAAAGGCTATAAAAATAATTAATGCTATTTTTAGCTATTTTTTGCCGTAAAAATTAAAATCGATATAACGGAGCATTATTTTATTAAAATACGGCTTTAAAGATTAATTGTTAATAAAATAATTTTACTTATAAAATAATAAAATCGTAATATTTTTTAGAGTTAATTTTGCCGTTATTTTTAGGCCAAATAAAAAAAAGACTTTTTTTACTACTTTAAATCTGGCTTTAAAACATTTAGCCGTTGTGACGTGGTGACCTCCTGGTAGCCCCTCCGGGTGAGCCCTGGCCACCACGTCGCCTGTCAAGCCCTATCACCTGGCTACCACTTGGCAGTCCCACTCGGTAATGCATTTATCAGTCACCACCCAAATTGGCTGGCGCACCATTGTACTTTTCCCTTCTTCACCTTGTTGATTTCATAGCTTAGGTAGTAATACTACGGCCCTTCCACCCGTATACCCTCCTACTGCTAAGCCAATTGTTACAGCCGTAAAAGCTTTGTTTTTAAAATAATTTAAAAGTTATAAAGTTTTTACAGTTATATATAGTAATAAAACGTTTATAATAAAGCTTTATTATAGCGTATATTTCGTTAAAAATAATAAAGCCTAATTTAAGCTATAATTCGAAAATAAGCTAACGATTTAAGTAACGAATAATATAAATAATTTAATAAGCTTTATTTTTAAGGCTTAATTTAAATTTAGTACGTTTTCGTTTTTATTTTTTAAATTTAAATTGTTTTATAATTTAATTAATAGAGCATTTTTTATACCTTGATAATTTAAGCATTACTAAAAGGATATTTCGTTAAAAAACTAAGCGGTAAAGTTTATTTTTTACGAGAAAATTTAATAAGGCTTTTTTTTAGCTATTTAATAGTAGTTAAAAACTTTTTTGACTTTTTTTTCTCGGTATTAAAAAGCTTACGAAAATACTACGTATTTATTTCGGTATAAAACTAGTTATTTTTAATATTTTACGTACTAAAAAGTCAAAAAAGTGTTTTTATAGCGTACGGATTTTAAATTTATTTTATTTATTAAAGTTTGGAGCTTTTTTTTAAAAAGTATTTTAAAGTCGATTGCGATAGTATTTTTAAAAAGATCGGTAAGGTAATATAAAGCTATTAAGGTCTTCGAACGTAGGCATCGGAAAAAAGGTTCGAAAAAGTCGAATTATAAAAAGAACGTTAAAAAATAGTAAGTTTTTATTATAAAAAGCGTTATTTTAATTACGTTATTTAATAATTAAGTTTTTGAAAGCTTTAAAAGCTTTAAAATCACTTTTTTTATAACGTATTTTTTTATTTAATAATTTTTGCTAATATCGATAAAAATCGACGGTATTAAAGTTTTTATTAAAAAGTAATAAAAATTTTTTTGATATTTATATTAAAAAAGGCTTAAAAACGAACAAAATAGTATAAAAAACACTTTATATAATTATTTATAGTAATGGCGGAAAAGCTGTAAATATTACTACTTTCAAAAGTAAATTCGGGCTTTAATTTAGGCACTATTGCAATATAAAAAAGTCGATAACGTAATCTGATTATAAATTTAATAAAATTCGAAGACCAGGTACTAATTAGGCCACGTATAGTGCAAAAGTACGAGGCCAGAGGATGGATACCGATTTAGATTAAACGGGTAGATAATTCTACTTTTGCCTTTTACCATCCTGCTGACCTGTAGGTACCTGTCACTCGGTGATTAGAGACCGAGGCACGTCTGAAGACCAATTCACTGCAAGGTACTTTCGGCTCCCTCTGTGTTAGGTATCAGCCAATGGCATAAGCGTTGTCTTGGCATTTATTCTTTGGGCACTACTTCTGTGGGCGCTAACACACAGGCTAGGTCCTTGAAACTTTGGAACAACTTTGGAAGGTCAGAAGAAGCTGCTAGTACAGCGCCCAAGCTTGGCTACTGCATGAATTTACTACAGTAGAATCTTCAGACAATCATGGAGCAATGGTGTGCACGCGTTACCCATGGGTTGGACTTGCCTAGTATAAAGGCATGGTGATCTAACCTTAGGGTTCTCTCAGTGGGGACCAGTAACTCAAGCGCCACTACCGTATAGTTTTGACAAAGTGGCCTTTTGGCAACTCCACTTTTAAAAGACACTAACGCCGTACGGAATAGCCGAACGCGGGGAATTTTGTTACGTAATATTTTTTAGCATCGCTGAATAGTTTTTTGACCTATAGTAAATAGCTTATTTTAATACTAAAAAAATACCGTTAAGTTTTTAATTATTTATATAAACTTTAATTCTTTATTTTCCCGTAGTTTATTTTTTATTTAACGTATTAATTAAGTTTTATTACCGCTAATTTGAAAGCTTAAATTTTTATAAATAGCAAATAACTTTTTATTAATACGTTAAAATAAAGGACTTTAAAAAAATATAAACTTTTTGATTAATTTTATATTATTAAAAAGTTTTATAGTAATAAAAATAATCGATAAATCGTTTTTTTAAACGCTGTTTACTAGTATAAAATCTTTTAACGCTTTTAAAATAAACTTTAATTAGTTTTTACTTAGTTTTTTAATTTAGATTAAACGATTTTCTGTTAAATTAAGCCGTATAAAAACGTTAATATATTAAAAGTTTTATTTAATTATTTTTTTATAAATAAATTTTAAAAGTTTTTTAATAACGTTTTAAACTAAATAAATAGTCTTAATACGTTATTTTAAAATTATAAATTAAAAAATAAACTTTTTTAATGTTAAATATCGGTTTTTTTTTATTAAAAACTAATTTTTTTAAATTTTTTTTAAAAATTATTTAACTAATTTATTTATATAAATATTTAATATTTATAAATAACTAATTAAACTATTTAAAAGTAACGTTAAAATAACGTTAATAATTTTTAATTAATTACGGATTTTTATTATATTATAAAAAAACGCTATATTTAAAACTAAAAAAATTTTATAGCGTTAAATATATTTAATTAATTTAGTATTAATTTAATTAAATAATAATTTCTTATTATTATATACTGTTTGTGACAACCTGATCTACCTAGAGATTGGTTCAGTAGGGTTTTGATTCGGCAAAAATCGCAGTAGTAGGATTAGTAGTTAATTATCTTCACAAAGTTATCAGGAGATTTCTTCTATTTAATTTTAAAAACGAGGTAAATACTTAGATTAAAAAATAAGTAAAAGAATGACTAGATATATGGAATTCCTTTCCTTTTTATAACATTCTTTTCCTTATAGTAAATGTAGTATACTTTAATATGCTTTCAAAACATTTTTAATTATAATTTTTGCTGCTTTGTTTTTTTTTTAAAGCACTTTAGATCAAGGTTACGTAACTTATGCCTATTCCTTAAATATGCATTTTTTCGTTAATCGTGCTTAAACCACTTATTTTTCGCTAAGCCTAAACAATAAGCTAGCTAGAATGTTAGTTCGTAACATTATTCCTTTCTTTTTATTATTGTTGTCCTTAACAATAAAAAAGTGTAAGTATTTCGTCCGCTGCGTTCTGATTTTTTCCTTTTAGTCTTTAACTAACTTTTTATTATGTTAAACCGAATCTAGAAACTTTGCGCGAAATTTAAAAACTTTACTACTTGTCGAATCGATTTAATAATCGCTTTTAACGACTACAGATACGAAATTATGCTTTATACTCGTTGCGACCTTTTCGGCTTAAAGTATGTAATAATAAATAAGATAAAAAAATATAAAAAGTGCACTTTTTCGAATGTTTTTTGTAATAAACGAAACGTGCTCTTTTTTTTTTTTTCGGAATATTAATTCCGAACATATTCGTATTAAAAAAAAAAAAAGTTTAACCGAAAAGCGTTTTTTTCGAAGCTTAACGGAAAATAACCGAAATGTAGCAAAAAATAAACAATATTTTATCGAAACTGCTGCGTTTTCGCAAACAAAAGGATTTCTTTCGAAAACGTAGTATAGAAATGGTTTAACGAGATATAAATACGCTCGACGAGTTGAATAAAATTGAACGGATCGAAAAAGAGCGGCAAAAAGTAGTAAAAAAACAATCCCGCTTATCGAAGTTTTTTACCGTTTTTAATTTCGATTAGTCCTTGCTCGATTTTTTAAGTATCGACTTTTTTTTGTTTTTAATCGATCTAAGTTCTAGCGGTAAAAACGTTTAACCGCTTTTAGCGCGTTTGCTAAAAACTTTTTAAGTTTTTATAAATTTTCCGTATGTAAATAACTTTTCTATTTAACTAAATACTAAAGTTCTTTTTTATATTAACGTAAATTTAGTATATTTTCGACTTTATATTCGTTTTAATCGATTTCGACTTCTAGTTTTATTTAAAGTTTAACGTTTTTTAATACTGGTTTTAATAATAAAATATAAAAAACTAGGTATATTTTCATTCTTTAAAGTAATAATAGTCAATAGTTTAAATTCAAAAGTTTTTCCGAAATTTTAAATAGTTTAATAAACTTGTACCTAAGTTTCGCATTTAGTCGTCTTTTAGCTTTAATGTTTTTTGTTAAAAGATAGACTTTATCTCCTTTTTTAAAAGTCGGCTTTAAAAACTTTTTTTTATTTATATAGCGCTTTATACGTTTTTGCAAAAACATCATTTCTTTTTATAAGTACTAATATAATTTTACAAGCTTGTCGGCTTTTATCTCAGCTTTCGGTGCTGTAATTTTGTCCTAAATAAGTTGCCGTAAAACATTTAAATTATAACTATAGTTTGCTTTAAAAAATAATATGCCTATATTTTTATTGTTTAAACTGTTATAAGCTAGTTATACTGTAAATAACTTTATAACCTAATCGTTTTATTAATAATTAATATAGCATTTAAAATATGCTTTTAACATTTAGTTCAATTGTTTGTTTTATTTATTCGCTTAAAAATAATATACTGTCGTTATTTTATATTTTGTGCCGATAGCGTAAACTAGTAATTACTAGTATTTCGAGGCCATAGTTCTTTTTCGATTTGTAATCCATTTTTTAAGCTATTTATAATCAAATACTATATGCTAAATAATCACATAAGCCATATTTTCTATTAAAGTAGCTTCTCTGTATAAGATAAACAACCTATACTTTATTGTTTTATTAACAACAATTAAAATACTATTATAGTATACTTTTGTTATAAGTTCTTTCGATTTAAGAAATTTCGTAATAAAGTCGAATGCTACCTTTAACTATGCTTTACTTAATAGTAATATTAGCTATAACAAGCTATAAAGTTTGTGTCGCTATGGCTTTGCTTTGTTGCAAAAGTTATATTCTTGCAAAACCTTTTTAACTACTAACTTTGCTTTTAAAAAGTCATAATTTCTTCGTAAACGAGTAATAGTTTTAAACCATCTTTAATGTCCTGCAAATAGATATTCGTGCAATTCTTTAACTAATTCTTTTTGCAGTTCTAGTAGAACATAAAACTTGTTTTTATATGTTACTATATAAGACACGCCGTTAGTGTTTTGTTAATAATAATTTCGAAATTCCGTTTTATCTAGTAATTTCGATTTCGAAACTTTACTTAAATAAGCTGCTAGACGTTTTTCCTATTTTTTATAGTTATTAATCGTTATTGCTATAATGAAATTTCCGGTCTCGTTAGGTTTTAAAACAACATAGTTCTTAAATTCATTCTAAATCTTATGTTCTAGCCTTTTACTTAAAACATTTGCTCTAGCATTTTCAGTTCTTTTAACGTAAATGATCTCAACGTTAAACTGTGCTATAAATTCTTACTATCGAATTTGTTTTCGATTAAGTTCTTTAGTAAATAAAAACGACGTAAAGTTTTTATAATCAGTAAAAACTTTTACCGGCGCTTTGGCTCCGATAAAATAATGCTTTTATTTTTAAAAAGCATATATAATCGCTATTAATTCTTTGTTGTAAATAGGATAATTTAGTTAAGGTCCGGCTAGTTTTTTTAAAAAAAATGCAACTAAGTGCAGTTTGCCGTTGTTATCTCGTTGTTTAAAATGTCCTCCGATAGCAAAGTTTAATGCATTTGTTTCGACTTCGAACTTTTTGTTTAAATCTAGAAGTTATAAAATAAAGTTACTAAATATTTTGTCCTTTATTTTTTTAAAAGCTTTTTGTTCTATTTTTCCTTATAAAAATAGAACATTTTTTCGCGTTAAGTTCGTAAAAATTGCTGCAATCTTTCCGAAATTTCGTATTAATGGTTTTATATAATTGGTAAACCTTAAAAATGCTTTAACTTCTTTAATAGATTTCGGTAGTTGCCATTCTCAAACGGCTGCGATTTTTTTTCTTTTAAATCTAGATTTATTTAAGCGTTATTATAAATCTTAAAAAATCTACTTCTTGCAAATAAAACTTGGTCTTTTTAAAATATATTTTAATCCTTATATTTTATAATGTTTAAAGTACTAATCGTACGTGTTTTGTATATTTTTTTTCGTATGTTCGAATATATTAGAATATCGTTTAGATAAGTTACTACGAATTTTTTTAAAAACATTTATAAAATATGCGTAAAACGTCGCTGTTATAATGCTAAAGCGTTTGTTAAGCTTTCCTATATAATAAAATATTTATATAGTCCTTTATCCATAGCGAATGCTGTTTTGTATTCGTAGCTTTTTGCTATTCGAATCTAATGAAATGTTTTTAGTATATCAATCGCCGTATACTATTATGCTTTATAAAGCTAATTTCGTAAGTTATTAATTTTTGGTATCGGTTTTGCGTTTTTAATCGTAATATCATTTAACGCTTTATAATCGATGCAAAGTTTTTTTGCTTCGACTTTTTTACTATCGATTACTTTTAGTACTTAAAGTAGTTATAATCGTGCCGAAAATGTTAAAGGTTTAATAAATCTTTTTGCTAGATTTTCTTTAACATATTTTTGTTTTTTGCGCTTTTGTTTTACGCTTTTAAGTCGAAATCTATAAAATAATAGTTTAGCTTTTTCTTTTAATAGTATTTCGTAATTTTATAAGCTATATTTTAATAACGTTATGTTTTTTTTTGTTCTAAATAGTCTTTAAAACTTTTAAAATTCTTTTAGAATATTGAAATTAGTTTCTTTTAACTCTTTCTCAGTTATAAATTAAATAAGTGTCGTTTTTAGTCTGCGTACGACCTTCTTTTAAAATGCTATAAAAGCATGACTACTTTTTAATATTTTTTACTAAAGTTGATCGGTTTTTTAGTTAACTCGTAAGTTGCTCGTTCGCAACTAAAGTAACTTTAAAATTATTTTATACTAAGATATACTTCCAATATTAAAAAAAATTTGTTTTTGTTTTTTTTTAAATTTTTACAGAAAGTGCTGCAGTTTTTCGTAGTATTTTTCTTTAGTCGTATATACTTAAACTCTTATTAAAAGTTGTAAGTCCGTAAAAGTCCTTTTTCCATACCTACGGTATGTTATACCTATTAACAATTCGTAGTAATATAAAACTACCGGTTGCTTCGGTATTAATAATTGCTTAGATCGGATGTTTATAATACGTAACTATTGTAGTTAATCGTTTGTTTTAAGTTAGAACATCTATATGTAACAGAAGATTTATTTCTGCTATATTAATCGATTGTACGTTTTTTACTGTCGATTTTCGATGTTTTTTAACTACTTTTATAGCTTGTTAAGCTTGTTTTTCGTTTGTTAATCCCGTATTATTTAGTTTCGTTCGATAATCGTTTTATACGCTTTTCGGTACAATTTTTTAAAACTAACTTCTTGTTCGCTCGTTATGTTTTTAGTCTATTTTTTGATCAATTCTAAACGTTGTTCCTATTGTATTAAAAGATTTAAAGCTTGTAATTGCGATGTCGTAAAGCTTTTCCCTTTTATAAATCGCTGAAGTTTTTTTTAATTTTTTTTCATTTTGAATTTTCTAACAATTTTAGATTTTATAACTATATAGACTCGACACTTATTTCTATAGCAATTAATAAAAAAGTTGCGGTTTTGTATGCAGTTTTTAGGCCATTTAAGATCTTTTCTAAATATTGCATAGCCCTTGCTGTACTTCGTAACAAGTACTACCTTTTTAATCTCGTTATCGAGATATAGAAATAGAATTAGTTGTCCGTAGTTTCGTTTTAAAAACTATTCGTTTTTAAGTTTGTCTTCTAAATGGTATAAACAAAAGTCGTAAATGCATAATATTTACGAAAAGGTATCGTAACTTTTAGTTATATAGCTTATTTCTTTTTTGTTTTTTTTTTTACAGCAGTTTTTTCGCTGTATTCGAAATACGATGTAATAATTGCATTAATTAGTGCTATATCGTTATAAGACAGGTCTTTTTTCGTTGTTGCGAACCAATTTCTTTTCGTTAAAGTTTTTTAAATTATGTTGATATATTCTTAAAGCAATTACGGTTCGTTCGAAAACTTTTTCAAATCTTCGGAATCGGTAATCTCTTTTTATAACTAACTCTGTTTTAAAAACTCTAACTGTTCAAAAGCTTTACGCTAAGCCTTAATTACTTTAGTTTTTGTTACGTAAATACTAGTTTTTTTAATTATGTCGATATTAGCTTAAATTTTTTTTAAGTCTTTTTTATTTCGGGTAAAAGCTCGTTCGAAATAAAGGTCATTTAAATTTTATCGTATAGCTTTTTTTGTCATATCTTTAAGTTGTTTTTCGTAAGATTTATGTTAACATTTTTTATATCTGTACTATAAAATATACTCGAGGCATTCTTTGCTTTTTAGCTAACCGAGGTTTTTTTCCTTTAATAAAGTTCTAAATGTTTTAATGTTTTTTCTTTTTTTTAAAGTTAAAAAGTGTCGTTTTATTATAAAAACGTTGTTATTACTTTTATTGCTTGCGTTATTTGCGGCTATTTGTTCTTTAAATACTTTTTTAGTCTTAGGCTTAGAACATTTGTTAGCGAAATGTCTTTTTTCTTAATAGTTATAACAAGTAACTTTGTTTAAATTAGTTTTGTCTTTGTTTTTTTTTTGTTACTAGTTCGACTGTTTTTTATTGTTTATATCGATTTTTATTAATCCGGATTAGGTTCCGTAAGACGTATTGTTATTTCTTCGCTTCTTGCCCGTATTAAGATTAACTCGTTCAGTTTTATCTTTTTTTTCTAATTTTCTAGAATAGTTACGATTGTCAATTCGTATCGCATTTGTGATATAGGTTTCGAAATTTTTCAAACGTTCCATCTTATAGAAATCGTTTTTAACCTTATCTTTAAGTCTTTTATAAAACTAATTTATAAAAACATCTTCATCATCCCAATTTATATATAAAAGTAGTTGTTTAAACTTAGCTGTATATTTAAAAGCTAGTCCCTTTTGTTTTAATCGCTTAAATTCCCGAGCCGCTGTTTAAGCTTTTTTTAAGTTATTAAAAAATTTTTTAATCCGATTTTCGAAATAGGCGTAGTTTAAAAACATCCTAATAGTTTTATCTTTTCGCTGATCTTTTGTGTTGTTGAAATAATCTCGCATAATCGGCTCGAACCACTTGATTACGCTTCCTTTAAAGAATCTAGCAATACAAAAAATCTTTTCGGGTTCGGTCGGCATGCTTTGCTCGTAAAACAACGTATAAGCTTTAGCTTAAATAAAAAACTTTTATATATGCTTACTTATACCGTCGAAATAAATAAAAATAAGGAACTTATATCTTTTGCTTAGTCGTTATTTTTTTATAGCCTGTTATTGCATATTTAGTTGCTTATTAGCATTTTGTAATTTCATAATATACTATTGCATAGCCTGCATCTACTGCGTAATGTTTGCTATAGTTACCGTTAAACTAGTAATTATGCTGCCATTAAGTGTTAGAACATTTGGTGCCGTTTTAAGATGTCGTAATTAATTACGCAGTTAAACTATTGCAATAAATTAATAATTTTTCAAAATGTAACAACTTGATCTACTTAAAAATTGGTTTAATAAGGTTTTAATTCGGCAAAAATCGCAGTAATAAAATTAGTAGTTAATTATTTTTACAAAGTTGTTAAGAGATTTCTTTTATTCAATTCTAAAAACGAAGTAAATACTTAGATTAAAAAATAAGTAAAAAAATGACTAGATACATAGAATTCTTTTCTTTTTTATAACATTCTTTTCTTTATAGTAAATGTAGTATACTTTAACATGCTCTTAAAGCATCTTTAATTATAATCTCTGCTGCTCTATTTCTCTTTTAGAGCACTTTAGATTAAAGTTACGTGACCTATGCTTATTCCCTAAATATGCATCTTCCCGTTAATCGTGCTCAGACCACTTATTCCCCGTTAAGCCTGAACAATAGGCTAGCTAGAATGTTGGTTCGTAACACTGTTTTATTAAATAAAACAATAATTTTAAATATATATAATAAATATTTTAAAACATATTTTTTATTATTAACGTTATAAAAAATTAGTTTAAGCTATATTTACCGTTAATTAATAAAATTTATTAAGTTATTAAAAAATATTACTTTAAAAAGTTAACTTTTATCGGCAAAAACATAAAAAATTAAAATAGCTTAACGTTTATTTTAACTATTTTTATTATTTTTTACCGATATAATTTTTAAACTAATTATATTGTAATTATAACCGTCAAAATATTTAAATAAAATATGAGGCCCCGCTAGGCGGTGCTAGGTCCCAAATTTTAAGGTCTATAACACCTCTTTTAGCCACCACAGCCACACTTCCAGGCCCTGCAGCGATAACAAGGCCTACAGCGATAAGGCCCTGCAGCACCTCCAGCACCTCCAGCACCCCTTTACAGCCACACTCTAGCCACCCCGGGGTCCCGGGGTCTCTTAATCAACTAAGCCACAAATTTACAGTGCGTAGGCCCCCTAGGCTTGTTCATAACATTAACTAAGCCACATATCTACAGTGCGTAAGCCACTGCCAGGTGGCCTCCGTACGCGCTTCGGTTCGCTGCCGCTCACCTCAGCGCGCCCTGCGGCCCCCTGTGACGTGGCTGGAGTGTGGCTAGAGGGGGTGCTGGAGGTGCCGGAAGTGCTACAGGCCTTATCGCTGCAGGGCCTGTTATCGCTGTAAGGCCTTATCGCTACAGGGCCTGTTATCGCTACAGGGCCTGTTATCGCTGTACGGCCTTATCGCTGCAGGGCCTGTCATCACTGTAAGGCTTATCGCTGTAGCCAATTAAAGGCCAGCATTTTCTAGGCCAGAAAATAAAACGACCCACATTACAAGACCTGCCCCACTTATCCTGCCCGTCTCAAAAATTTTTTGACCCACATTGGCCCTTCGACGGTTTCGACGGCTCAGAAGGCCTAAAAACGACTAAGGCCCCCCTGTCACGTTAACCCTATTAGGTATAGCGCCCAATAAATCCGGCCCTCTAATTGGCTGCACCCACCCTGACCAACAAACTCCTGGACCCACATCGTTTCTGCGATCAGATCTAAGCAAAGCCCCTAAATTAAAATTTAGGCATAAAGGTTTTATTTATATTTAATATTTTATTAAAAAAAAAAACGACGTAATTAATAAAGTAATAATTTTTTAATAAACTTTTAAAAATTTGGAAATAATTAAAAAAATAATAATAAACCAGTAATAAAAAAGTTATAGCTTAAATCTTTTAACGTAAAAACTTTTTAAATAAAAAAAATAAAACATAAAACGGCGTTAAATACGTTTTTTAGCGTTTTAATTAAATATTTAATAATATAGCGTTAAAATAAAAAATATTAATTTAAAAAGTTTCAAAACTAACCGGTAAAAAAAAAAAATAAAAACTATAATTTAATTAAATAATATTATTTAAAAAAACTTTAAAAATATATTTAAAACTAAAAATAAATAATTAGTTAGTTTTTAGTCTTAATATTTTTTATTAATTAAAATAAAGCTTTTTTAGAATTAGGCTAATAAAGTTAAATAGTTTTTTTTTTCGCCGTAATTACTAGTTAAAATAGCTTTTTTCTAGGCTTATTAACGTTAAGTATTAGTTTTAAAAATAGAAAAAAATGCCGAGGCCTTATTAAAAATAAGTTTTCGAAAGCTTTTTTTAATCGGCGGTAACTTAAAAACAAATATAACGTAAATAAGGCTTATATACTTTTTTAAAGTTTTTAAAATTAAAAAAACTTTATAATTAACAAACTAAATTAATATTTTAATCTGTTTTTATTAAAAACGGTATAATTAAAACTTTTTATATAACGTTGAACGTTTAATTTTTTATTAATCGAAAAATTTTTAAAAACGATTTATAGTTTTTAAAACGGGTTTTAATAACTTTTTAAAAATCGAAATAGTTTTTTTATCGCCGTTAAAAGTCGAAAAATTAAAAGATTTGGCCATTTTTACTATAAAATAAGGCTTGAAATAAAAAGGTCTAAAATAAATAATTTATTTAACTAGCTATAAATCAAAAAAACGGCGTACGCGACGGCGTACGCGGTTAAAAAAGTAAAGTCACGTAACAAATTTCCCCGCGTTCGGCGATGCCTAACGGCGTTAGTGTCTTTTAAAAGTGGAGTTGCCAAAAGGCCACTTTGTCAAAACTATACGGTACTACTAAAAGGCATATCTGGCCGCCAAGGACAACTACCAATTGGAACAAAATGTAGATGTATTCGATGGTTCACATTAAAAACTTATTGTACTATATAGTACTCCTTTTCTCCTTTATACAAGGGAAATAGGCGCGTATCTCACAAAACCAGTCAATGCAGCGGCAAGACGCAATCAGTAAAGATGTATCATAAAGTAAGGTGCATCGCTGAAGTCGAAGATCTGCCCTGCCTTGCAAAAGTCCATCCCCTGAATGGCAGATCTTGGTCTCACATTACATAGTGCGGCTAACACTTCGAGATCTATCAACTACCGCTCAACACTGAATGACTTGTCTGAGGTAAATCCTCTTGATTTCGAACAGTACATTCGTCATTTTCATGGTCATTCAAGTGGACGGCCGTTACACTGGAACCCTGGAGGATTCTCTTACTGGTGAGTTTGCGCAGCGCCTAGCCTTGTACTGCTTGCATAGGAAACAGTTGAGGGGATTGCTGAGGCTGATAATTCACTCGGCCATTTATCGCGGTGTTTGCGCAATGACGGTTTGAGGGAGGTCGGCGAGACCGAAACCCCATTTCCCCTAACTGATTAACGCGCCGGAGGGGGAGAGGTGATAGGAGACGATTGTTTTGTACCATATCGAGAGTATCGAAAGTATTAAGTTTCTAACGAGAGAGCTGAATGGCGCGTGAGATATCTCTGTCGTTATGACTCTTCTCGATCGCTGTGAGCTGATAATCCCGAAACTTTTAACGAAAGTAGATTGTTATTTTTATGATACGTAGGGAATTATGAGGGCGGGAGGGGCAATGTCTTGAGTTATTTTTACCGAGCAAAATTCTCACCCGACTGTCATTCTCAAACTCGTTATGTCGCGAGTTAAAGATATTATTGAGTTCAATCTTCACTCTATTTCAATGGAGGGACACAGAATTTCGCATCGGAGAACGTGTATATTGATGCTAAAGAAAGGAAAGTCATCCTGTTGATTGTGAACCTATGATAGCCTGGTTTTGATCGAAAAATCAACCTTCTTGCCCTCAACAGTGATGCAAACATCAAATTCAATCTGCAAATCCATTGCCCGTCCGTCATTAGCACCGTCTGCCATTCCAACATCGCCCCGACCTGTCGCCGGCTGAGTCCTGTTCACATCAACTTGAGGAATTGGCCGCTGTTCGAGTGGACTCGACGGCGCAGTCTGGTAGTTGGGATTTGGCTCTCATTGGGTCCAAGGATCGAGGAAAGCCTCAAGTGCTTCACCACCTTTCTTGATGCCGTAGATCATGATACCATCCGCACTGGGAAGAACCGACAGGGAAGCGCGGGGCTCGAGATAGGTCAGGTCATGGAGCAGCTTAGGAGCGCTAAACTGAAGTGTCTGACCCAGATTGTCGCTAGAAGTGTAGTATAGCTTGTTTTGCTGGCCGCGGAAATAAATGTAAATCATCTTTCTGCCATTCTTCTCGGCATTCGTCGCCGCTAGCGCAATCAGCTTGCCATCAATGACAGTTTCAGTGCCCTCAATTTTGTGATCTAGAAATAATGAGTAAACTCAACCTCGATGACACGAGTTGGGAGCATTCTCTTACTCAGATTCTTGTTACTAGTGCATTGGACCTGGATATGCGAGACAATCTCCCCGTTGTCCTCAGTGTCCACCTGGTATGCAATCCAGCGGTTTTTGCCGTCAAAGAAAGCCACAATATCAGTGCCCACCTTGGACTCCTTAGTGCCAGTGACTTCGTTCGGCTTTTCGTTGAGCTTGGTCAAGCTCTTCTCAAAGATGGCATATCTTCCTTGGCCAATGGCTCTGGAAAGGGTTACCGAGAGTCAGCCTATCTGGTTCACCAATTCTCAGGCGAAAGGAGCAAACATACTTCTGAAAGTAGATATAGGCCTTGTCCTTGCCGTTACCACAGCCAGCGATCTTACCGGGGAGCTTCTGGTCCACCTCCGCAGAGCCCAAGCGCTGAAAGACGGGACTGAGGAGACAGATTGCGCCTGTGTGTGCACTGACACCGTAGACGTGCACCTGTTTCGGAATCACATGAGTCTTCTACCCAGAATGGCCCAGCTATCAAGTGTGGGCTCTGAGACTCACAGTATCGTCAATGATCAAGGAGACAATATTGGACCCGAACTTAATGATAGGGGCCAAGGGCGCGGGCTGCTCATCGTAGTTGCCGTTGACTCCCTTGCCGTACTCCTGGGTGCTGAGGGGTTGCTGGTCATCGAATTCAAGCTGTTGATAGCCGACGGTTCCGTTGGCCAGAGACTGAAAGACCACAACCTTCTTCAAGTCGCGTCCAAGGGTGCTTGGATTGATGATAGTCGTGACAGCTTGCATGCCCTTGTAGTCAACAGGAGGCTGAGCAGGCTGGGAAGGCTCTTGAGCATGGCACTTGCACGACATCTTGAAGCTGTGAAGTGGAGTTCTTGGTTGGAATAGGCTTTGGAGTGAAAATGAGCAGACTTGATTGTGGTGTGAGAGTATACGAAAAGCGCCCAGGGATAGAGGGACGGATGAGTCTTCTTATACTCCAAGTCTGGTCTCGAGGATCAAGATATGCTTTGCACTTGATTATGAAAGTGTGCTGTTCGAGTTGTGATGCGGGACAAGCTGTTTGTGGTTGTCTCATCTTTCGACGACAGCCAGCCAGCCACGATATACACCGCTTGCTGGTTTCGCTGGTCCATCTCGTGATAGTCTTGTGTCCATTCTGCAAGACGACTAGTCTAGTGCACCTCGCTTGGAAGTAGTGAGCTGATGTCTTTCAGGTGAAGCCTAGATCTTCACTGACAGAATCACGATGTGATATGTGACGTATCGTCTCACGAGAGTTCTGCATATGAGGGCAGAGTAAGTATATGTGGCTGGCAAGAAGCAAGCTGAGATGATGCGATCTTCATGGCCAGACTTATACCGGCCGCATATACAGGTCCGTGCTGCTTTGATCGCTTAATCCTGCGATGATGGGAACGGGCGTCTACCCGTCGCAGCGCTAGTCGCTCTGGCTGAATAACACTATGCTACTTTGTGCAGTCTAGTCACAGGTTACCCAATGACAATCTGGCAACCCTAGCGCTGCGCTGTACTTTATCAAGTAACGAGTAAGTCAAGACAACAAATTTTATCTCTTCACGGTCAGCATGCTTAATCCAAGCGCTTCGACGATATGCCAAGGCCGTGATGGCAGATAGCAACTCGTCCGCGATGACGTTCTCAGCGAGAACTGATTGAATCAGAGGCAGTACATGCCCGAGCGAAGATCAATGCCACCTCATCAGGAATAGGATAGCATAGCATTGCAGCATGAATATCCTCTACAGTACATAGTAAGTATGGACTGCATATTATGCATGCGGGATTACAGCAAAAACTACCTGCTCCCCCGTGGCTAGATAATGTGACGAAACCCTGGCCACACGAGCAGGGAAAGGCATGGGATTAGATGTTATTACAAAATTTAGTCTACTGCTTCTTACTTGATCAGATTGAATCCATACCAATGTGAAATATTATTTGTGAAGCCTCGTCTGCAAATGCCCGTGCGTCTGAAGGCACATGTGTGTTCAATTCTTTGTCCGTCGAGATAGAGATCTTGGCTACATGATCCCAACCCCCGTATACTCGTTCTAGATCTAAAGTACAAGACTATTGAGACTATTGTATCAGGGAAGTAAACATTTCAGCACTTGCGACTATCGATCTCTTGATAAAACCCCTCCAATTCGTTGGCACATTGAAGACTACCTGCTTCTCTTTCAAGGGCTAGTAGATCAGCTGCACTACCGCCTTGCGCGAGACCGGAACCTACGTACGATGTATACGTTAGCAGAGCTTCTTTGCCAAGTTTCTGGAGCACGGTAGCGAACCATTCTTTGTGCCTAAGTTCATCCATTAGCGAAAGATCTCGTAAAATTTCCGGTGTGTTGATCCGATCGCGTCGTAACTCGAAAGCCCTAGTGAACTCATCCCAAATGTAATCCCAATGAAACCAACGTTCGCTTGAGGCAAGCTTGAACGCATTTTCCTTGTCAAAGATGTCTTGTGTAGGAGTCAGTTCTTCATCAGTAGCGGTCTCTAGAGTTCCATCCTTGGTGTCCTCTTCACCGTCATTGTCCGGATCTTCCTTGAGATGCAAATCAATCAGAGCAAAAAACAGCCACGCGAATCCTACATGGTCAACCAATGAGTCAGGCCCACAGTGAAGCGAGGCAATTGCGGTGATGATGCCATACTCGGTACTGATCTGACACTGCGGGCAGGCAGACTCGATACCCAGATTAGGTCTCACGTGAGGCAGTGGCAAGTTGGGACGATTGCTGTAAGATATCGAATGACCGCCATGATATTTTAAAAAAGAAACAAGCTTTGGTAGAACATGTGTCGTTCGTCGACAGCCGCATGCATGTACTTCCAATGGTTTAGTATTGCGAGTTTGAATCGACATCAGAGGGGCCATGGCCCTGAGAGTCAGACAGGTTACGGCTCTGGAGATTCAAGCTCTATGAGTACCTTGGTGCTGGTGTAATAAGAGCGAGGCGATTCACTGCGTAGTCGCTGTGCCAAGAGTGACGACGCTCGTTTGGAACAATATCTTGAATCTCATACCCTGCTTAGCATTTGCCAGCAGTTATTAATAAATGAATGCTTTGTTTGCCGTCTCTCAGAATCACATGATGAATCGAAAAATCTCTCAATTTCATTGTCGTTCATGGGCAAAGCACTAACAGCCTCTTCTTTGTTTAGGAAAACACTGCGCTCAAAAGTGTAAAGCTAAACCTGCTAGGGTACGATCGTAGTCTGTTGTATCTCGAGTTGCATCTTAAGGTGAGGTTACTCCAGCCGTCATGACGTAAGACTCTTCCGAGGTAGTTTGCCAGGCGGGGTACTCCCGAAGCTCATTGGACTTTTCGTGGACGGACTATCAACAACAAGCTGAATGAGAATTTGCAAAAAGACTATCAATGATGGAAGAGTCGAAACCGATAAAAGACATATCGGGAAGAGAGTTTCCACTGATGAAGCTCCCCGCCGGTGTCACGGAGGATTACATCAACTGCCAAGAATCTTGCGGACTAAACTGGCATGTACTGAAAGCCGGCACGCCAGGAAAGCCTTTGGTTCTGTTCTGTCATGGTTATCCAGAATTGGCATACTCATGGCGTAAAGTCATGTGGCCCATTGCAGAAGCTGGATACTATTGCGTCGCGATGGACCAGCGTGGTTATGGTCGTACCACGAGCGGTTTTCTTCAGTCGCCCGCCGATAATGAGTACCACCTCACTAATCTCATACGCGACCTGGTCTGTTTGGTCTACAAGTTGGGGTACACCGAGGTTTTCAGTATAATTGGTCATGACTTTGGTGCAGTGAGCTCCGCCATGGCGGCTCTGATGCGTCCGGACATGTTTCGATCAACTGTACAGCTAAGCCATCCGCACCATCCGTCGGCAACACCGCAATTCTTCGACAGACCGTTGAACTCAGGACCTAAGAAAGACAAAACGGATATGAAAGCCGAACTCGAGAAGTTGGACCCTCCGCGAAAACATTACAAGCTATATAATGCAACACCCGAAGCGGAGCAAGAATGGGACAACCCGCCTCAGGGGCACGAGAAGTTCTTGAGAGGCTACTTCCACCTCAAATCAGCCGCATGGGCCAAGAATGATCCGCATCCCCTAGAATCCGCAGATGCAGAGGCGCTGGCAGAAATGCCCGAGTATTACATCATGCGGAAAGAGGACTCGATGCCGGCTGTTATAGAGCGTAACATGGAGGACGAAGATTCTACAAAGAGTGAGAAATGGCTCACAAGAGATGACTTGGAAGTCTATTGCACAGAATGGAAACGGACTGGATTCGGTGGCGCATTGAAATGGTATGGCTCCAATTCGCCTTCGCAGTCAATGCGCGACATGCTCCTTTTCGCGGGCAAGAAAGTCGAGGTTCCCTGTACCTTCATCAGTGGCAAACAAGATTGGGGAAACTATCAGAGCCCGGGAGATATTGAAGGATATGAAGACTCGGCACGGGTGAAAGAGGGCTGCTTCAGAGGAACAAGGCTGATTCCGGATGCTGGGCATTGGGTACAGCAGGAACAGCCAGAGGCCGTCGTTGTCTCCCTACTTGAGTTCTTCGAGACTCTCTAAGTGACCTGCAGAACCAAAATAGATTAATGGCCAAAAGCAGAAAAATATCAAGATATTCAGACAATATTACTCAGAATCTTCAGACATATCGCCTGTCTCTACACAAATTATCCCTATCCGAACTGGGATGTGGGATCTTAGTTGAATACATGCATGCTGCCTATCACTTTTCACACTGATGATGAATCAGAGGCAGGTACCCGATATGTCAGAATACCAAAGGCCAATCGATTCGTTTGCCTGCGACTTGAGTCAAAGAAATTCATTCACACTGGGTGAGTCTGGCCAACAGAATCACAGGGAAGGAGGTCTGGAAGGCACGCGTGCCCACCAGTCGCGGTCTGGTGTGCCTGCCTTTGTTGCTGTCACTCCCCTTCATATACCATAACAACGTGTCGTTTCAATAACCGTACTAGAGAAATGGGTAAGTTGAGCATACGATTCCAATTCTCAAAACAGAACAATGCTAACCCGGTTTATAGTTAACTCGTCGGCCTCCTAAGCCGAAGACTCTCGGTTCGAGTCCGAGGTGCGGTGCTTTTTTTTTTCCCTTTTTTCTTTTTACTTCTTTCAATTTCTGGTATTGCAGCAGCGCCGTATGGCTCACACTCTCACTTCAATACTGCATGCATTTGCCTACTAGAGTGCCCTGGCACTGGAACCATGTAAATGGAGGTGCAGATCATATCCATACCTCGTCGCCTTGGCGTTGGATGTGGCGTTCGCGAATCTTGTATGGTACGGCAACACACAAAAAGCTGGCATACCTTAGACATGGGCTCCTCGACGTGGGATTCAATTAGACGCATGAGTCATCTCATATATCTAGGTGTCTACACGTTCGCAAACATCATGCTATCGTCATTCCATTTTACTTCTTGCATATGATCTGCCCGTCAAAGCGACAAGAGAAGGCGTCCTCATTACTTGCCCAATCCCTCCAAGCTTGCGGCATCTTCGCTCCTTCTTCTCCCGTTATGAATCCTAGCTCAATGCCCTTAGCCCTTGAATTCGAAGCCTCAAGTCTTTTAGCCATGGTCTGACCCCACCATTCCAGCTCACCAGGGGTTGAGTACGTGACAGTAGCAGCGGATGCAGTGATGTCGCTAGCTGCAAAGCCTGCTCTTCGAGCAAATTCCTTCCCTCGGCCTCCAGCCACTGTCTTGCCACCATGCTTCTGCAACTTTTCGAGGAGATTCAGTGACTCCACCGTCCCTGGAATGTCCGGATAGACTACGAAACTCGACCACTCCGCTTCCCTCGCGCACACGAAGCCACCTGGCTTACACACTCGTCGCATTTCCTTCAGTCCACGAACAGGGCCAGGCTCTCCTTCTTGTCCCGGCAGGTGCCCAAGCACTTGATGGCAGTGGACGACGTCGAACGTGTTGTCGTCAAAGGGTAGCTCCAGTGCATCGCCCGTAACAAACGATGCATTCGTCACGCCACGCTCCTCGCCTAGCGCAATTGCGGATTCAACAGCCGTGCTGCTTGCATCGACACCAGTCAGCTTCCCTTGGGGTACGTGTGCAGCGAGATCCAGGGAGATGGTGCCCGGTCCAGAGCCAACATCGAGGACATGCATGTCTGGTTTCAGTATATGGAGCATGTACGCCGAGCTCTCTGCTGCTGTTCGCACAGAGTAGGAAGCGATCATCGCCTTATTGTAACTCTTGCCATCGTCCATGGCGGGTGATAAGGGCTGAATGTCAGTACAGATGTTATTCGCTGTCAACTACCCGATGAGAACTTCGAGTAATGAAAGAGATGCAATTCTCCAAGCACGTTGGGGGGTTAGTACTGGGGTACACCTGACATGCATACCTGAGTCGGACCCGACGACGGCCACGGAGTTGACTGGGTTACCGCGCCGATTCAAGTCGGGCCGAGAACGCATATAATCTCCAGCTGTTATCTGCATCGCAATGACAATACAGCGCTTTGCGATCGTCGATAGAAACAAAAGGATTCTCAGGATTCAGATGCACAGGCACTTCAAACTTGAAACAGATACGCATCTTTGAGGCAGGTTGCAGAATATCACGACTAGAAGGGTTGATGACGGCCGACCTACCCAACATGAGCTACACACGTCAAGAAGCCTCTCCATCTCGTCTCTTCACATAATCTGTCCTGAAATCCAAGCCAGAATCTTGTCGCACGATACCATACAGAGACGATGAGTCCAGGGGCCGTTGCCCATTCTCATCCGAATACACCTTTGCCCTCTTCAGATGTTCCAATGCGGTGTTCGCGGCCTTGAGACTGACGCCAGCCTGTCTCGCGGTATCAACGCCATGCCCGACATCTTTCAGCGCCAGATTCAAATCGGACCATGTCGACTCTCCAACCCCAGGCATATATACACCAGTCGTCATGCGGATAGAATCTGAATGCGCGACGGTTCCGAACACAAGCTCCATTAGCTTCTCGAGCACATCGGACTGCAGGCCTGTTTTCTCCGCGAAGACATGGGCCTCTGCTATAATTTCCATGAGGCCTGCCATCATGAAGTTTCTATCATCGTGTGTGAGCAACACGTATTGAGTAAAGGATACTAACGACAGCTGCACCTACCCTGTCGTTTTGAGCAGCGTGGCTTTCTCTGCATCTTCGCCGACTCTCAGAACCTCCCGCGCAATAACACCCTTTAGAAAAGGAGCGACGACATCATATGCACTGCTGGGACCTGCAAATGCCACCAGTAGCTTGCCCTGCTCCGCGACGGGAGTGGCACCGAACACTGGAGCAGCAGCGAACAGGGCACCCTGTGCCTGGATCTTCCCAGAGATAGCTTTTGTTGTATTCGGTTGACTTGTCGTTGTGTCAACAACAATCTTGCCTGACAGACTATTACCGCTCCCTAGAATCTGACTCGTGATTGACTCGACGGCTCCGTCGTCGCTAGCCGAGATGAAGATCACGTCGCTCTCAGCTGTCACCTCCGCTACGGATCCATAGCGCTTACCGCCCAGCGCCTCCAGAGTATCACCCCGCGATGCCGTGCGGTTGAAGAAGCGGAGCGGGACATCGGAATTTGCTGTCAAGTGTCCGTGGATGTTCTTCGCCATTGCTGCGCCCATGCTCCCCAAGCCTATCCATCCTATGCGGAGGGCTCCTGGTACTGCGGATGAGGTATCTGCCATGTTGCGAAGTGGGAGTGTTTTGGTCAGAATGGATGGTGTTGTTGCGACCAATATGTTCGAAGACGCGTATTGCACGGGAACAACGATTCGCAGTTTTGTGACCAGACTATATAAGTACAGCTGAGAGTCGCTTACAGGTATCTATGATAGCGGACAGCAACATACCTTCAGCTTTCTTCACAATCATATGATTGTTGGCACGGGAGTCATTTCTTGCGTATGTCGCCGATTCCGCAAACCGGCGCTCCACATCAACAGTGCTGTCGAGCTCGTACATATCGATCACACAAAGTCAATGCTCTTCACCTAAAATATACCGCATCAGAACTCCGTCCCAGCTGATAGCCTGTGATACTACTCATGCTAATCCGGAGGCGATTTGCATTCAAAAGAAAGTGAAAGTCTCCGCAAGTCTCCGCGATAGTACTTGTCACAAAGAGTCAGACGTCGGACGCATAGCAGCCGGACTGCTGCTCGACAAGAGTTTGGCTCATACTAATTGTATTTGTTCCTTTTTCAACATCTCAGAATCTCAAGTCTAGACTCAAATCACCTCAGTTGTACGGGACAGTACTATTGTGCGCCTCGGATGAGTTCGTACTCAACGCTACATATTCCTAGAGTTCAATCATGGTACAGTTTTGTTCGGCGTTCAACGGCAGAGGTAAGAACAAAGAGTGTCATTCCTCAGTTGACCCGACGTTATCAGTGTCGTCCCCAAAGCAAGAGCCCGAACACAAGACGACTAGCGAGACGACAAAAGTGCATTGAGGCACGCTGCTTAAACAGGAGGCAGTACCCACGTCGTCACCGATTTAGCGTGCACGAGACCGCTCCAAGTCTGACCCGAAGAAGTCTTAGTGGTAATGTAGACATCATTGGCGAACTTGTTCAAATACACAATAGTCCTGGAACCGTCGGGATTCAACGAAGCGACAGACTCGAGGCCAGTGTTGTCAGAGTACGTGAAGCTCCCTGTGCTAGAGAGGATGACGGCACCAGGGGGGATGAACTTGCTGAATTGGGCCATCATGTAGTAGTCGATTTGGAAGCTGTATGTTTTGGCCGAAGTGTTGACTGTGACAAGACCGCGGCAGGTACTACAGGCATCGCTGTTGGCGATGTGCGGACCGTACGAAGTATCAGATCCGAGCGTCCAGGCGATGGAACCCTGTGCCCAGTTCTGCAACGGACCCATGGTGAAGTTCGCGGCCCAGTCCCATCCTGTTTGTGGGCTGGTCCAGCATTCGGTCATATACTGTGCAATATTCGGATGAGCGTTATGGAAGTCTGTGAGCACACTCCATTTGAGCGGGTTGGCGTAGCAATGCCATGCCACTGCGTTGACATATTGGGTGCCATAGGAGAGGACGGTCGCGGGATAATCAGGCTGGTCTGGAACGATGAGTATCTCGTGTGTTACACTTTGAGCAGAGGATTAGGAACTTACCAGTATTGTGGTCATAAGCCCAGACCGATGTGCTGAGTCCAGCAGACTTCAGAGCTGGCCCTAGGTTGTTTTGAGTGAAGGCACCTGCCTCGTCAGGATAGATGTAGCAAGTCGGGAAGCCAGCTCTACTGTTCAGCGGCTCATTCTGAATGGTGACGGCATCTATCTTGGCGCCGAGCGCGGAGAAGGCTTGCAGATACTTCACAAAGTAGGTTGCCCACTGAGAGTAGTAGTTGTGATTGATGTTATTGTTGACAGTTGTGCCCGTAATCACACCGTTCAGCTTCATCCATCCCGGCGGGCTCCAGGACGACCCCACGAAGGAAATCGCGGAGTTCACAGACTTCATCTTCGCCATCAGTTGGGCCATGGCAGTCCCGCGGTCTCCCAAGTTGAAGGACTGGAGATTGGTATCCACAGCGCCACCATTGTCGTCGTAACTATAAACAGGGTCGGCCGATAAGTCGGAAGATGCAATGGTATGGCGAAAGAGTGAGAAACCGGCTCCGGACGAGGTGAGCAACTGGTTCAACAGTGTGGTCAGCGACGCCGAAGACAGCTGGTTAAACACAGTAACGGTGGCGTCGGTGACGGCCGCACCGAATCCCTTGACTGTCTGCTTATGACCGCTGGCTCCATCGTCCACGGTGAATGACCAGGTAGAAGAGCTGCCCGGAGAACCGGCGCCTTGAACGGGAGCGGCCCACGAGCTCAGCTTATATGCCATGTCGGAAGATGAAGCATAGGCCGCGGCTGTTGTGACTGTCCGCTTTTCTTCGGCTGCATTGTTCCCTACCACGGCGCAAAATGCCGTAGGTAAGGCGCCGAGCACTAGCAGTGAAGATAGAGTTGAGCGCATCTTGGAGACCGTGAGCCGGAATAGAGAGTGGGGTGATGCCGGTAGATCACTGACGACTTCCGAACGCAGTCGATATATACACATATATATATACTGTTTATCTCAGAACTAAGTACATGAGACCCACCAATGATATGGACTAAATGCGCCAATGCCGAGCTATTCGGGAGTTGCTGGCCCCCTCATGTTCGTATTCAATTGTCCGATGTAACTTATGAGATTTCTGAAGGCGAATTCTTGATGTCAATAGCCTACTACTCAGGGTCTTTCGGTCCTTCTCGTCGGAGACCGGGGAAATGCAACTAGTTGAGCTTAGGTTGCTCTGGATCATATCATGTGTTCCGTTCTGGCTTCTAGGCCTTGTCATAGCGAACGTCTTCTGTAAGTGTTAAATAGGCTCTGTGCGCACTAATAAGCAGATACAAGTAACTGTACGATTTATTTATTCATGTCTATCTTTTAGAAAGAGAAATCCCCGGAAAGGATTCCGTACGAAGTATATAAGCCTCCGTACGGAATATTCGATATACGTATAACTTGCTTACGTTAGCTATTTTATAACCGTTATACGTAATATTTATTTACGCCGGTTATTTTTTACTTAATATATATATTATATACGTATTATTTATTTATATTGTATATATTATTTATTTACGACGGTTATTTAATATTTGTTTTGTTTTTATTTATATAAAGCAATTAGTTTTTTATATTAAATAAAAAGTTTTTTACGTAATAATAGTTAAATATTAGCAATTTTTTCTTTTGCGTAAAATAGCTGTTTTTTTTAATACTTTATATATTATATATTAATAATTATTTATTAAAATAGTTACGTATATATCGTACGTTTAATTTTTTATTATTTAAATTATTATTATAATTATAAACTATTATAAATTATATCGTTTATAATTTATTTATTTTATATATAAAAAAATTATAATAAATATAAAATAATATAATTATTATTAAATTAAAGCTTTTATATATAACGTTAAATGTTTTTATACGATTAAAATTCTTTTTTTTTTTTTTTTACGCGTTATTATTTTATTTTATTTTTATTATTTCGAATTTTATACGATTTTATAATAATATTCCTTTATTCCGCTTTTTTCGCTATTATATAAAATAGCTGCTTTTTTAATTAAGGCTTTAGCTTTTTAAATCTAAATAATTTTGTTTTTTTCGCCGCTATTGCTAGCTAGCTTTTTGTTTTTTTATTAAAAGTCCTGCTATTTTAATTAATGCGTTTATTATATTTTAGCCAAATTTTTTAAACTTTATAGTTAATAAAATTTAAATTATTAAGCGATAATATTTCGGTTTATATTAAATTGTTATTATTAAACTTTCAGTTTATTAAATTATTAGTATTTTTAACGTTAATAATGTTATAATTTAATATTATTTAATTTTAAATATACGTAATTTTATATATAATATAATTATTAACGTATAGAATTATATAAACTTTTATTTTTGTTTTTATTTATTTATATAATAAAACTAAAAGCGTGCTTTTTATACGATATTATTTTAAAATACTAATATTTTATATATTTTAAAGCTTATTAATATATAAAAAAATTACGCTTATATATTACGTTATAATTTATATTTTTACGGTATAATAATATAGTTTTATAATATTATTTTTATAGTTAGGCCGTATAACGCCTATTAGCGTTATATTATTATAATAATAATAACCGGCTATTATACCGGTGCTTTATATAAATAATACGTATATATCTTAGGTTTTTTTAATAGTTTATACGTTAATTATATTTATTATTTTTATACCGTTTATTATATTTATTACGTATAAAGTAATTAGCGTTAAAATAGTTTGTTTTCGGTAAATAATACGAAATAAAAAAGTAAATAATATAATATTTTTGTTTTTATTGTTATAAATTAAATTTTTTTTTTTGTTTTAAATTAATGTTTTAAAAATATAATATTAAACGTATAGTTATATTACTTCGTACGGTAAAATAATAATTTTTTATACTATTTAAAAAAATTAAAAAAAGAAATTAATATAATATAAAAAATACGTAAAGAAAAATAAAATGCGAATTTATTATTATTAATTTAACCGGTTAATAAATGTTTCGATTTATATAACAAATTAATTAAATATAATTAATTATATAAACATTTAATTAGGGTTTTTTTTTCGTAAATACGTTTAATAAATTGTTTTTGTTATTAATTTATTATATTTTTAAAATTTTACGATTTTTATACGTTTTATATAGCGATATTATATTAATTATTAGCCGTTTTTCGGTAATTGGTTTTAATTTTATAAAATATTTATATAATAAACGTAAATTAAAATAAATAATTATTAAAATTTAGTTTAATTAAAACGTATAAATAATTTGTTATAACGTTATATTAAAGGCGATAATATAATTAAAATTAGTTATTATATTATATAATTTGTTTATAAATACGTTTTTAATAACTTTTTTATATTTTAAAAAGCTTTAATATATAATGTTTTTATAAATTTTGAAATTATTATTTATACGTATTTTTTTAATTAATATAATTAAAAAACTAAGTTATAATAAAAGGTTTGCGTTATTTATAAAAGATTTATCGATAAAAATAAATAGTTTAATATAAATAAAATTAAGTAAAATAAACTATAAGCTATATAATAAATTTTTTGTTTATTATTTTAATCGTATATTTAATGCTTTAATATGCTTATTTTTTAGCTTTATAATTTATGCTATAATAAAAAGATCGTACGCCGTTTTAGGTTAATATATTAATATAATATATACTTTTTTTACGCGTTATACTATATAGTTTTATAACGTTATATAAATAGTTAAATCAAGTTTTAATAACTATAATATTTGGTTTTTTTATGCGAAAAAAATGTTTTTGCTTTTAAATAAAATTTGACCGCTATTGAATTTTATTGCAACGTTTTATATAAATATAGTTTTCGGCTTTACGCAAAATTTTGCTTTTTTGAATTTTCGTTTTTTAGTTTTAAAAATTTTAGTATAATAAAACTAAATATATTATTAGTTTATAACGTAATAATATTAAAACCGTTAAGCCTTTTTTCGGTTAAAAATAAATATAGGTCGTACGTTAAAATACGTATTCCGAGTTTTTTATAATAATATATATAATACGTTTTATATTAATATAGGCCTAATTCGGCTAAGTTATATAAAAGCTATATAATATGTAATAAAATATTTATTAAATATTTTTTCCGAATTTTTTTTAAAAATTATATATAAACAATTTTAATTAATTTATTTATTATTTATATATATATTTATATAATATTTTTTAGTTTATTTTTTATTTTATATAACTATATTAATATAAAGTTTAAAATTAGTATAAAGCGTTAGTTATTTTATTAAATCGTTAAAAACTAAATAAAAAGTGTTTTTTTTTTCTATATTTTTATACGATTATTTTAGATTTTTCGTATAAAACGGTCGTTTTATTTTTAATTTTTCGTATTAATTATATATCAAAATATAAAAAGTTTTTAATATATTGTTAAAATACCGTAGAAAAATAAATACGTTTTATGCTAGCAAATTATTAATTTTTTTTATATTTAAATTTTTAAATAATTTACTAAACGTATTAATTTTTTTTATTTTAACGAAATTATATTATAAAAGCAAAATCTGACTTTTTTTTTTTAATAAAAAATATTTATATAATAAAATATTTTTTTAAACGTTTTTATTTACGTTTTTAAAATATAATTTTTAGCAAAATATTTTATTATATAATAAGTATTTTAAGTTTTATATTATTATATAGCGGTCGATAATACGGCTTAACTTATATATAACGAAATTTTTAGCCGTTATTTAAAATTACGTTTTGTTTTTAATTATTACGACTTTAAATAGTTTTTTTTAGCCGCTTTTTTTACGTTATATAAATATTTTTAATTATAAAAAAAACTAAAAAATATTATACGATAAGCCGTTTTATATATTTATTATACGGTTAACGTTTATTTTTATACGTATTTTCCGAATTATTTTCGTAGTTTTTTAAATTGTTTTTGTTTTTTATATAATATTTAAAAAAAAAAAAGAAAATTTGTTATAATTTTAGAATAAATTCTAAAAACTAATAAAATAAATACTAAGTTATTTAAATTAGCCGTATTATTTAAAATTTTTACTATAATTTATAAAATTATATAATCGTTTATTATATTTAAAAGTTTTTTATATAAAATATTAAACGTATAATAAAATAGTTTATATATTTGTTTAATTTTTTTAATATTTTAATAAACTTTAACCGGGATTTTTTTATATAAAAATTTTATTAATCGCGCGTTATTCCGAAATTTTTTAAATAAGAAACTTTTATTAATATCGTACGTAATTACGTTTAATAGTTTTTAATATATATAAATTTAGTACTAATATAAAACGTTTTAAATATTTTATATAAAATTTTTTTTTAAAAACGTAGCGGCTTAAAATCTTGTTTTAACGTCGATTACATATAATATAAACTTATTATTAATATATATAACGTTAATAACTATTTTATAATTAAAAAATAAGTCGTTTTTAATTAAAAATTTAAATTTTTAAAATATTATTACGTATAATTAGCAATAATAGCAAACTTATTTAATTTTATTAAAAATTTTTAAAAAAACGTCGTAGCTTATTTTTATTAATAAGTTATAAAGTTTTTTTATACGTTAATAACCTGTTTTTTTATATATTTGCTATAATTTTGTTTTTATAAAATATAAAGCTTATTTTATACGACCGAAATAAAAAAATCTATAGTTTTATTTTTTAACTATAATATACGATTTGTTATTCCGTATTATTTTATTTATTAAATTATTATAATATATTTTTATCGATTTATATTATATAACGAAAATAAGAAAAATATAAAGGCGTTAAAAATAAAAAATCGAATTAAACTAATTAACGTATCGATTTTGATTTTTTTAATCGATATTATATTTTTGGTTTTTTTAAATCGTATAAAGGTTTTTTTAAAAATTTAATCGATTTTTGTTTTTAAAAACTTTTATATATATATTAATATTTATAACTTATTAACAGTTAATATTTATACGGCTTTTATATTTTAGAAAATATTTTAATAAATATTTTTATATAGGTTTTTTAATATAAAAACCGATATATTATATAATTCCGTATTGTTATATAAAAGATTATTAAATTTTAAAATATTTTTTTAGGTTATTTAGTATATATATAATTAGTTGATTATATAGTGCGAAATTTTAGTTTTTTGTTTTTTACAGGCTTTTTTTTTTTTTATCTTTTTTTTATATAGCTAGTCGTTTTTATTTTTTATTTTAAAATATTTTTCAAAATTAACGACGTAAATATCGACCTCTTTATTTTATATACCGCTATATTTAACGAAGTATTGCTTTAAATAAGTAATTTTCTTTTTAAAATGTTTTATATACTAGTAATCTAGTTTAAAATATATAAAGCATTTTTTATTTATACGATTAAATAAACGTTAAAATCTTAAACTATAAAAACTATATAAACCGTAATATATATAATTATGGAATAATTTTTTATTACGCTATTTTTATATACGGTTATTATTATATTTTTTATCGTTATAATACGTATAAAAATTTTTGTTTTATACAAATTATAGCCTGCTTTTTTATTGTATTAAAACTTATATTATAATATAAAAATTTAAAAATAAGTTTTCGTACAAGTTTTTTATATTAATTAACGTTTGTTCGAGTTTGGATATATTGTTATATATTTATGCAATAGCCGAGTATACCTAAACTCTTTTTTAAAAATTTGGTTTAAAAACGCGTTAAATAATAGAAAAAAGTTTTAAAAAGCTGTTTTAAATATTTTTAGTTTTATTAATACCGGATTATTTTATATAATTTATTAAAAGTTTATTATAGTTTATTTTTATATTAAAATATACGTTAAGCGTATTATATATTTTTTTAACGTTATTTTTAAGTTAATATTAGTTTAAAAATACAATTTAATAAAGCTTAAAAAAAATTTAAAAAAAAAACCGCGTAATAATAATTTTTTTTAATTTATTAAAACTTAATATAGCTATATAAACTAACGTATTTTATTCGATAATATATTATATAATAAATTAATAAAGTTTAAAAAGCTTTTTTATAATTTTTAAAAAGCTATAAATTTATATAAATCGATTTAGCCGTTTATAATATTATATTTTAATATAATAAAGTTTATAATATATATTAAAATAAAGTTTATTATATAATAAAAAATAGTTAAAAAGTTTAAAATTGTTTATACGGTTAGTTTTTTTATAGTAGTTTTTCGATAGTTTATTAAATATCCGGTTTAAATAATTTTTAAAGTCGTAATAATTAAGTTATATAAAGCTTTTAATATAAATATCGGTTACTATTTATTTGTTTTATATAAGCTTAATTAATTTTATATTTAAAATTGTTGATAGGCTTTATGCGCATTAAAAGGCAATATAAGTAACTATACGATTTATTTATTTATGTCTATTTTTTAAAAAAAGAAATCCCCGGAAGGGATTCCGTACGAAATATATAAGCCTCCGTATAGGATATCCGACGT